>CM042194.1:19195370-19220654 GCA_023539305.1 Ilex asprella
ATGTTAAACATTTTTTCCCTCCAATTTAAATTTATTCTTATATAAATGAATATTAAAAGAATAAATATGTTAAATTAATCAATTATTTAGCTTATCTTTATAATAAATGGATTGTATTTGTATTTTTACATGTTTCCATATTTTTTCTGCGTTTCCATTGCGTTTCCGAAACGTTTCCGTTTTTGAACTGACCGAAACGGTACTTCGAAACGATATTTCGATCCTTGCTCTCATGTAACTCTACACTACTCCTAATACACAATCTCCATCACATTCTAAGACATGATTGTTCTTCAAGCATTATATATACCTCAAATGTTCAAAAATACAGTAGATATAGATACATGAGAAACAACTTCCGTACTCAACTATATCAATCACATCCATTACTACAAACCCCAAGGTTAAAAAAATTAATGACCACTACTTGCGAGCATATACCTATAGGACGAGAACTTCTTTTTCTCATCTCTTTAACCACAAATAATGTGGAAAAAAGGGAGATAGAGTGAACGTAACCATCCCAAGAGACAAGTTTTCCTACACATGCCCAAGGTTGAAAAATGGAGGTTATCAAGATAAAAACACATATAACCATGCTATAATCCTTGGAAATACACCTTTATCAATGACTAAAATAGAACTTTCATGAATAGGATTTTGTACGAACATTTTATTGCAAATTTACGTTGTCAAACACTGTTAAGAAAATTAGAAGAAATATCCGAATACCAAGAAAGTCAAATATATGGATGTCGCACATACAATAATATTAGTCAACCACGTGGAATCTCTCCCAAGGAGAAGGAACATGGTATCCGTCTTGCTTCTCGAGAAAGGATAAGTAATGGGAACTTCTAGTGCCACACATGCAATTACAACCATCTAGTAATAATAAGTGATCCTCCCTAGGAATAGTAGGGACCCTTGGATTCCCTCGGGGACAAAAATCATCAATCAACCATCTACCTGCCCATAGTAAGCATTCAAGTTTCTAAATCCACAAGATGGGAATCAGCACTTCTATTTCAACATCCACATCTCAATGTGATGCGAACTCCAATCGACTTGCTTCGAGACCCAATAACAATATTGAAAAAACAACCCAAAAAAGCCAAACTCAGGTTTATGGATGGAGAATTTAGACCCGTTGAAAATTCGTGTCAAGAACTTAGATTATCTTAAAATCTAGGCCCGTTGAAGAACCCGTCTCAAGAACCCAAATTACGTGGAAGAACGCCACAAATGTTGTGATCTACCTTTGATAAGTTCAAAAGTTCAATAAAAAACAAGAGGAGTTAACTCAATTCAACTTACAATCAAAATTCATTATGTATTGTCTCCCATATTGTCACATTTGTCATTAATTAAACGCCTATTTATAAGGCTGGTCATTACAAGGAAACAAATCTTGATCTACTGAGGAAACAAATCCTAATCTACTAAGGAAACAAATCCTAATATAAATGAGAATAACTAAAGACTAAAATTTGTGACCCTTTATCTCAAAAATTCCCTTGAGTGAATAGTGTCACGCGTACTATAGCATGAACAATACCGTGCTACAGTAACTTATTCTAAATCCTAGTTCAAATAAAATAATAAGACACATGTGGGTTATGCATCCTCAAACCCACTTATTCTAAACTAATAATAAAAATTCTTTAAACAAATTGAAAGCCTTAACAACAAAAGACCATATCGCTAAGTCATGTCTTCATGTCTTTCATAGCATGGATCAAGTGGATCAAAATTGGTTCTCCTTCTTTCAAGTCCATCTAGAGTGTTGGGCTCTTGTTTCATCCCAAGTGGATTTCACCAATCCTTGCATTGCTTCCTTGATCTTCTTGGCTCTTGATCTTGTAATTGGCCCATCGAGACATGCGAAAGATCTTTAAGAGTAGGCCAACCTTATTTCTCATCATTCCCTCTTTCCTCAAAAAGATTCGTCCTCGAATCTTCACCGACATCTTAAGGAGAAAGATCAGAAATATTGAAGGTAGTAGAAAAAAAATTGAATATTCTCTTTTTTTTCTGCTTTTTTTTTTCATGTTTTTTTTTGGATGAATTTTTTTTCACCAACTGCTTTGATTAGAAACTAGATAGTAAACAATTGACAAAAACCCTAACAATAACTCAAAACAAAGAACAATGATTTTTTTTTGTAACCCTAGAACAATAAAGCCTTAGAATCAATTATGCAAGAAATAAAAGGATAGAATATGACCTGGTTGGAAACTTTGCTCTGATACCAAATGATGTAAACCCCAATTGACTTGCTTTGAGACCTGACAATAATATTGGAAAAACAATCCAAGAAAGTCAAACTCAGGTCTATGAATGAAAAATTTAGACTCGTTGAGAACTTGTGTCAAGAACCTAGATTATATTAAAATATAGACCCGTTGAAGTACCCATCTCAAGAACCCAAATTACAAGGAGGAACGCCACAAAAATTGTGATCTAGATTTGATAAGTTCAAAAGTTCAATCAAGAATAAGAGGAGTTAACTCAACTCAATTCACAATCAAAATTTATTATGTATTATCTCATTTTTCATTAATTAAACGTTTATTTATTAGGCTGGTAATTACAAGGAAACAAATCCTAATTTACGAAGGAAATAAATTCTAATCTAAATAGGAATAACTAAAGACTAAAATTTGTGATCCTTTCTCTAAAAAATGTCCTTGAGTGAATAGTATCACGGGTACTATAGCATGAACAGTACCGTGCTGCAGTAACTTATTCTAAACCCTAGTTCAAATAAAATAATAAGACACATGTAGGCTAAACATCTTCAAATCTACTTATTCTAAACTAATAATAAAAATTCTTTAAACAAATTGAAAGCCTTAACAACAAAAAACCCTATCGCTAAGTCATGTCTTCATGTCTTTCACATCATGAATCAAGTGAATTAAAATTGGTTCTCCTTCTTTTAAGCCCATCTAGAGTGTTGAGCCCTTGCTAGCTTTATCCCAAGTGGATTTCACCAATCCTTGCATTGCTTCTTGATCTTCTTGGTTCTTGATCTTGTAATTGGCCCATCAGAACATGCAAATGATCTTTAAGAGTAGGCCTACCTTAGTTCTCATCACAATGTAACGAACAATGTTTTCGAATATCACTTTATGCCATTCGTATTTTCAAAACATTCCAAAATTGTGCCAAATCAAGCCGAGGCAAGTCAACTCAGCCTTAATAATCTCAACTATTTGGGGTCGACTTCATGAATCTTATTTCTCCATTAGGATTTATCTGGGTCATATGTCCTGTTAGACCATAAGGCTCCGTTTGGTTAGAAATAAATTGATGACAAAAAGAGAAAATGGTAAAAAGTGAAATGAAAGAAAAGAAATAGAAATGAAAATTTATTTTCTTGTATGCGCTTGATTAGAATGAGAAGTTTGCTTGAAAAATATAAAAAATTTAATGTAAGTACTAAATTATCTCTATCATATCAATCTAACACTTACACAAGGATTAGAAATTATAATGTGGGCCCAACGGATAAAAATTCAATAATTTAAGTTTCTAACCCAATGATCAACCTGGTAGCTATTATCAACATTTAGTGCAATTGATTAAAAAAAAATAACATTTGTAACCAAAATATCTGATTCTTTTTATTTTGTTTGAGCAAAATATCTAATTTCTTCTCACTTCTCTTACTGAAATAGGTAACGTGTAAAGTGGGCAAAATAGAAAATAAGTTATGTTTCCCATGAATTTTTTTTCCCTGTATCATTTGTCCAAAAGAAAGTGGCTGATTGCAAGAATTTTTAGGTGTTGGGAGAAAAAAAACTTTCTCGAGAAACCATATTTTCTAGCTAATCAATTGTATGGAATGTTGATTTTTTTTCCTTTTCTTGCACTTTCTCACATTTACTCGCTAAACAAACAGAGCCTAAACTATCATATATTTTTTATACTATATCATTCATAGTTGTTTTAGGCCTACCTCTACCTCCCACATTATTATCGATATGTATTAAATCTCTCTTCCTTATTGGTGCGTTATTAGGTTTCTATAAACATGTATCAACCACCTAAGTGGACCATATCTTAATTTATATCTTATTGGTGCTACTACTACGGTTTTACTAATATATTCACTTCTAATTCTATTTTTTCTCATTTTATCACACATTCACCTTAACATTATCCTTTTTGCAACACTTGGTTTTTGAGTGCATTGTTTCTTAACTTTTCAACATTCCCTCCCACATGGATGTCTTATAAAAATCACCTTTCAACCAAGGGGTGTTAAGATTGTATTTATATTTATGTTTATTTACCATTAGGGGTATTGTAGTCTTCTCTTGTAGTAGGGTTTTATATATAGTGTCTGTTGTAACTAGTTATTGTTATGATGAAATATTTGATTTCTTCATACGATAGATTAATGGATTCTTCTCTTTTCTTTTCTTTGGTTGATTAATATGCTCATGGTATCATAGCATGTTCCGATCTTAAACATAGATTGCACAATAGTAGCATTCATCAAATTTAGGGCTGAAATTTGGAGATGGGCTGATGTCATCACTATGATAGATGACGTTGGCACTTAGACATGTTGTCGGCAACCCGAAACCACCTCCTTGCTTGATTTGTCACGGGTAAAAACATGGTACAACTCGTTTTTGATTTTGAAGTCCGATTGTTGAGTCTCTGGTGTTTTGAATATTTTGGGGGTAATTTTGTGCGATTTTGAGATCTGAAATCTGGGTTGGATTTTGTTGATTTTTTTGGTGCAAATTCCTTGGACAAGGTGCAAACTAGGCTTCTTTGTGTTTGGGCAAGAGATTCGAAGGATTTTGAAGTAATTTGGGGAGAAAATCCAACTGTTCTGTTGCGCTGGCTTGCCATTTCTTGTTTGTTGCTTTTGGTTCGCTGCACTGAGGAGATCCTGTTTCGTTGTTTGCTGGTTCTGATCTTTCTCGACTCTCCTCGCTAGTTCCTCTTCTTCTCTCCTTGGCTAGTTAGTTTCTCTTTTTTTGTTGGTTTGGCTGAGTACCCTGTCCATTGGGGCTCTGTTTGCTGAATGATATTGGTTTTTGGTTGGCTGTTCTTTGCAGGCTTCTGGTTCTAGTGATTTCAGCCACTGTTCTGGTTTATGAACTCATTCGACTTGCACAGTAATGTTGTGATCTCCTTTTGCTTACATGACTGGTTTTGGCGTTGGTTGCTCTGCTTATTGGGTATCTATTGCAAACTGCTGCGGTAAATAGTGGAGTTCCGACTAGGATTTTGTGGTTGTGGTTGCTGTACGGTTTTTTTGCCATTCAAGGTTTCAGAAATTATAGATTCAGTAGCCCTAGAAGTTCTTGAATTTTAGATTCGGCCCTTGAAGTTCTCAGAAATTTTAGATTCAGCCCCTAAAGTTCTTGAAATTTTAGATTTAGCCTTTGAAGTTCTTCAAATTTCAAACTCAGCCCCGATTTCAGCCCCAAAACTTTCAGAAATTTCAAATTATGAAAAGTGGAAATTCAGTAGCTCTTCCTTTCAGTCTAGGAAGCACGGATACTCCTCAGGGGGTTGACGTGGCGGTGTTGGACACGTATCCGACACGGATACGCATTGGACACGGTCGGACACGTGTCCGATACTTCCACAAGTGTCTTGAACAGTGAAGAATGATGGATACGGCTCGGATACGAGGGTGACACGGCACAGCTACGGATTTGAAAAAAAAAAGTAGGGAAGAAGATAATTACTCGATCAGCGACAACCACAGCGACTGCCACAACCACCGCCACTGCCACAACCACAGATTTTCTCCTATTTCAGAAGGTATGTAGTCTTCATCTTCAAGTCTTTCTCCCCCATCTCTCTCTCCCGCCCGCCTGCCCGCCACCGCCTGAGTCGCTAAGAAGGTTAGACTTGCCCTAGTCGCTGAAAAGCGACAAAGGCTGGCTTATTTTTATTTTTGGTTTAGTTGTCTTATTTATATTTCAGTCCCCATTATTTTCTTTTCATTTTTTTATTTTCCCTATTGCTAAAATAATTTACAAATAACCCTTGGACTTCTTATATTTTATATTAAATTATAATTATACCTTATTAGTTGTCAACCACTACCCAATTTGGTTTAACCCATTGTCCATAACATATTAACCTACTAATCAAATATAATATTAGCTCATTTATTCACTTATCAAATATTAATTAATTACTAAATTTAATTATTAATGTTATTATATATATAAAAATATATTATATTATTTTAATTAGCCGTATCCTCGCCGTATCCGTATCCTATATTTTGGAATTTTATCATATCCCCGTGTCCGTATCATATTGGATACGACACCCGTGTCCGTATCCGTGCTTCTTAGCTTTCAGTGAAGGATCAAAATTTTGTTTCGAAGCACCGTTTCGGTCAGCTTAAAAATGGAAACGTTTCGAAAACACAAAAAAAATATGAAAACGCGTAGAAACACAAATACAATCCATTAATCTATAAAGATATGCTAAATAATTGATTAATTCAACATATTTATTAGGAAAAAAGGCTTGAAATGAGGCGAAAATCACTTAAATTAGTTTCAAACATTTAATATTTATCAAATAAACATATTTTTATATAATATTAAGGTCTCATAATACACATTAAAGTGAAAAATAACGAAAATAAATACTTATGTATAATTAAAAGTAAAAAGTTATAATGCAGTGGGGTATTAAATGTAATTGCAGTGGGTATTAACGATTAAATGTAATTATAGTGGGGTGGTCAATGTAATTACAGTAAATATTAAATGTAATTGTAGTGGGTATTAACTATTAAATGTAATTGTAGTGAGGTATTAAATATAATTGCACTGGGTATCAAATGTAATTGCAGTGAGTATCAATTGTAATTGCAGTGAATATTAACTATTAAATGTAATTGCAGTGGGGTAGTAAATGCAGTTACATTGTATATTAAATGTAATTACAGTGAGTATTAACTATTAAATGTAATTATAGTAGGGTATTGAATGTAATTAAAGTAGGTATTAAATATAATTATAGTGGGTATTAAATATAATTATTCATACTTATAACCAAAAAAAAAAAGAAAAATATATAAGGCAGAAGACAATAGACCCACCGACTCAGACACACGAAGACTTAGAGATGGGCGGGGTGAGGCGAGGCGATGGAGATGGCGATGGCGATGCCGGAGAGAGAGAGAGAGAGGAAGATGAAGAACATACTTCGTGGTCGCAACTCGATGAACACAGGAGGTTCTGCATGGAAAATCCGAGCCCTAGATCCGTGTGGAAAACTCAAAAATGGTTAGATCTGCTCAAATCTGAACTCAAGATAAGTTACTCAAGTCTTCTCATTCAATTTCTCTTTCTCTTAGAATTTCTGTTGTGCCTTTCTCTCTCTTCTCTCTGGTTTTTTTTTCTTGAAAGACCTGGACTTGGACATTGTCTGTTCGATTTCTTGTGGTGCCTTTCTCTTTCTCTTCTCATTGTTTATATATTTTTTGCTTGGAAGGGACTATGTAATTTCTGTGTTTTTTCTCTGTGAATTTTGACTGTCTTGTGGAAATAATCTGTTTCCTGAGCCTCATGTGATATCTGTGATTTTTCTGTGTGAATTTTGACAGACTTGTGGAAGGAATCTGCTTTCTAGCCTCTCTGGTTTTTTCTTTTGACCTAGAGTGAACCGAATCTGTACTGTTTCGATCGAAACGGTCCGACACAATGCCGTTTCGACTGAAACATTAGAATGTAGGGATTCAACAACTGTTTCGTGTCGGAGTGTTGAAATTTCGAAATATTTTGAATGTTTCGGATATGTCGACATGAGACTTCGTTCCTTGGTTTTAGTAATACTTGAAAGCCAAATAGGGAGGTAGTAAAGATTAAAGATCAAGAGATACCAAAAAACAAACACTTTATGTATTCAGAGTCAATTATCCATAAGGAATGGGAGATTGAAGACGATGTTAATCATAAAATAAAAGCCTAATTGTCACACCCCAACTCTAAGAGATACCAAAAAACGAACACTTTATGTATTCAGAGTCAATTATCCATAAGGAATGAGATTGGAGACGATGTTAATCATAAAATTAAAGCCTAATTGTCACACTCCAACTCCAAGGGCATAACCAGTCGCGAACCGTAGATCGATAACCTATAGAACGCATAAGCTTAACAATTAAACTAATAATATAGGAGTGAAAATAACACTAGCACTAAATTGATCTCATATCAATATGTCAAAGTCAACATACCTAAACCTGTTTGTCCCAATTATCCAAACAAGTAAAGATGGCTATACAATGTATGTTACAGAGGTCACAACACTATTAGTCTCCAAACAATTCCCCGAGTCCACTATCGACACTCCAATCGTTTGCCTGAAATTTTTTTATTTTGAAAGCATGAGCTAAAAAATCCAGTGAAAGGAAATGTATGTATATTCAAAGTGGCTGAAAAATATTTTTGCATACGACATGTAAATCAAAGATTTGAAAAAATAACTTCACCAAGATAATCAATTTCTAAAGAATAACACAATCGGGTTTCAACAAGAAATTATACCACAACAATGAATCATATCATAATAGTAGAGACTGTACGATATCCAATAATTTATGAGAACCAATACTAAATACCAAAAGACCTGAAAGTTGGATCCAACATTGTACTTAGGGTCACCACAGCCTCACCCGGGTCTGTTCGCTAAGACGATCTGGTGAAAGTCACTAGGATGCACCAGACACTATTCCTTCAACCGTTGAGCACTAGGGTCACCTTATCCTCTCCGGGTCTGTTCCCTAGTGGCCAGAGTCACTGCACACAGAAGAATAATTTCGCTAGACTTTTAGTTTTGGTCCCATTCACCATTACTAAGTCTCACCATATAAACAAGTGATTAAGTCACAATACTTCACAAAAAAATTCATCGTATGCCATAAGTATTTAAACACATAGTAAAACATTTGGTAAAAATAGTAATGAACAAACATGATTTATTGTTTTTAAAATGTTTAGAGATACGAGAAATTTTTTAAAATGCGTAGTATGCCAAACCACTCACCTCAAGTCCAAATAATATGCTTCTTGAGTGTTGCTTGTTACCCGAAATAGAGTGAGATGTTATCGATGCCTTTCCTCTTTTCTCACGATTGCCTTTCTCCTTTGATAAGGTGTTCTTCCTTCCTTTTTTTCTCTCTTTTACTCTCTATTCTTTCTTGAAAGTGGAAGACTACTTGTGTCCTTGTATCTTAATCCAATCCCAAATGCCCTATTTATAGGCATCTTAGGATTATTATAGAATATTGACATGTGATATTTTTAGGGGAGATTCCCTAGAACATTCTACCATCTCCTCTCTCCAAGATCCTTCTAAGTTTCAAACTTATTTTACACATGACAATTCTACAAGTTTTTAAATTTATCTATAATATTCTAAAGTCTTCTCCAACCTTCTAAGTTCATCCAGAACTTTCTGGAATATTCTAAATCCCTCTAGAACCTTCTAGTATTTCATAAAACCTTCTAAATTATTCTAGACTTCTCTAGATTGTTCTAGAACTTTTCGGATTTTTCCGCAATGCTCTAGGTTCATCGATGTTCTAGAACCTTTCAGATTTTTCTAGAAATTTCTTCAAAATTCTAGATTCTTCTAGACTATTATAGGTTTTTTTAGAAACTTCTCCAATATTTTATATTCTTCTAGACTATTTTAAATTTATCTTTAAAATTTTTCTTATTTCTTCCAAGATAATATTCCCTAACTATTTTCTTGCCAAAATAGAACGGGGTATTACACTAATGAACTAAATGGAGAAATGTATTTGGTGTATTATGTGATTGACATATACCCGTTATTGAAAATAGGGCAAAATGCAGTTTACCCACTTGTGCTAAGAAACATGGACACAGACACGGGACATACTAAAAAAAATTATATAATTTACTGCAAATATAGTGATAATGATATACAATTCATAAAAAAAAAATTAATATTTTATGATAAGAAAACTTAATGTCTAATCATTTGTGTGTATTTTTAGACTAAAACATCCTCTTAATAGTAAATAATTATCAATTTTTTTTGTACATAATTTAAATAATTGCTCTCATTTTCTCAATTTTTTTTTAAAATTTTTATGCATTTTTTTATTTTTTTATTATATTTGGAGTACAACTTTAATATGTCTAGTATTAGTAATTATATGCTCTTAAATTTTTAAGTTTTGTTAATCACATTTCAATAAATGTCTATTGTTTAGTAATAGATGGGTTCTAAAGAAGTGTCAGACACGTCACCAAACAAGTATCCGAAATTAAAAATTTATTATTTAATTATGGACACGGATAAAAGAGTATCGAACACGTGTCCGAGAGTGTTCGGAGAGTGTCGGTGTCCGACACGGATATGTCACGTTCTCTCGAGTGTTTGTGCTTCATAGCCCTTGTGGTTTGGGTGTTTTGCATATGACCCCCCTATGATTTGGAAATCAGTACATTACACCCTTGTATTTTTGGACTAAAATTCTACTGTTGGTTTTTCCGTTAGATTAGACCATCCGTGACAATGACGCGCCTAAGAGGAGGTTTGACATAACAAAAAGTGTTTTCCTTCAAAAATCGATACAATAAAAGTACAATAATACCCTTCTTCAATCTTCATCTTCTTCTTCAGCAGTTGACTCATATTTTTCTCCAATTATGTCACCCAACAGCACCATCTCTAACAATCCCACTGCGCAACACCACAAGCTCCACCATTTACTATGCAATATCACCAATCCACCTTCAACAATCCAACTGCGTAACACTACTACCTCCACCATTCCTACTATGCAACAACACAAATTGCCACATCTTCTACGCACTCTGCTAAATTACCACCCTACTGTGTACCACCACCACCACCACAGTATATCTTGGAAAGATGCACTTGAGAGAGTGAGGTGACAATTTGTTATAATCGGAACGGACAAAGGCAACATTATCAAAGACACAAGCAGTCAAATTAAATGGATAAGCTCTTGGAAGTCACTGCTATAAGGGAGGTCCAATATTATCAAAGACACAAGCAGTCAACCAACTTCTACGTAAGGCCTTAATAAAATTAAACGTGTTAAACGAGTCGTGTAGTGTTAACCGTTTATTAAACGATTCGTATTCGTGTTTAAATTTTTTACCCGTTTATTAAACGTGTCGTGTATGGGTTTACATGTTTTTCACCCGTCACCCGTTTAACCCGACACGTTTGACACCCCTATTAACGTTGACCCTACATGCAAACCTGTTGTTCAGAGAAGTAGAAGGTTCGCACTCTAGCATGCGGAAGTCGTTGATGAAGAAATGGGTAAGCTCTTGGAAGTCATTGCTATAAGGGAGGTCCAATATCCGTAATGGTTATCAAATACCGTTGTGGTAAAGAAGAACAAAAAGTGGCGAGTATACGTCGACTTCACGGACCTCAATAAGGCCTTACGGACCAAAAGACCTCTTCCCACTCGCAAAGATTGATCAGTGTATGGATGCAGCATATGGCCATGGGATGATGAACTTCTTAAATGCATATAGAGGCTACCATCAAATTCCCAAGTTTGAGCCTGACAAGAAGAAGACTGCATTCATCATACCAAAGTGGATCTACTGCTGTAAGCTTAAGTCCTTTGGCTTGAAAAACGGAGGAGTTACCTACCAAAGAATGGTGACGAAGCTCTTTGGCCCCATGATTGGCCAAGCAATGGAGGTATACATCGACGATATATTGGTTAAGAGTAAGGAGGTAGAGAACTACCTCTTTGACCTACAAGACGTATTTGACATCTTGAAGCATCACAAGTTTAGGTTTAATGCTTCTAAGTGTGCCTTCGGATTAAGCTCCGAGAAATTCCTAGGACACTTGGTCACACGAAGAGGGATAAAGGCAAATCCCGATCAGATCAAGGCTTTGCAAGCAATTAAGAAGCCTTCTTTAATCAAGGAAGTCTAGAGGTTAATGGGCATAGCTGCGACCCTTAATCGATTTATTAGTCGATTTTCAAACTGATGCAGGCCTTTCTTTCAGTTGCTTATGGCAGGTTAGGCCTTCCACTGGGATGATGAGTGTGACAAGGCCCTTAATAACTTGAAAAGTTATCTCCTGACACTCCTTTGCTCTCCACTCCTTCATAAAGGGAATAACTTCAACTCTATTTAGCTATATCCGAGCATGCTATAAGTGGAGTATTACTTCAAGCAGAAGGAAGAGAGCAGAAGCCCATCTACTTCGTAAGCAAAACGTTATTGGGTGGCAGAGACGAGGTACACCCCCTCGAAAAACTCCTCTTCGCCTTGGTTATAGCTTCTCACAAGCTGAATCATTACTTCCAAGCTCATACTATCGCGGTGATCACTGAACATCCTCTAAGAAGTATTCTTGGTAAGGCCGACCTCTCTAGTCGCACTGCAAAGCTGTCACTCGAGCTGGGGTAGGACGACCTCAAATTCATTCCAAGGACGACAATTACAACACAAGCCTTAGCTGACTTCATAACAGTTTATGTATGAACTACCAAAAGAATAGGTAGTAGCATGGAGCTAGGCTCTCAGGTCCCAGCTTTTGGAGTTACAAGTTGATGGATCCTCAACTCGGGGAGGATTAGGAGCTGCTATTGTCCTGTTCTCCCTTTATAGAGAAGTGTTAGAGCAGGCACTTCAGTTGGAGTTTGTCACCACCACCAGCGAGGCTGAGTACGAAACACTAATTTTTGGTGTACGTGCTGTATTGAGACTAGGGGTAGAAGAGTTGACTATATACTCCGATTCCCAATTGGTGGTTAATTAACTTTCCGGGGAGTATAACACCCATTCAAACACTATGACCTTGTAACTAGAGATGGAAGAAACTTGCTTGGACGATTGAAGTCCTACAAGGTGATCTTGATCCCAAGAGACCAAAATGAACATGTTGATGCTCTTGTTACTCTAGCTTCTGCTGATAAACAAGGTTTAAAGCGAACGATTGAGTGGAGTATACATGTATACATGAGGACCCAGTAGAGATCAATTACGCGGAGCAGACACTAAGTTGGATGGACCCTCTAGTCCATTATCTAAAGAATGAGACTCTCCTAGAAGATAAGAAGGAAGCAAGACTCATTGTCTCAATGTCAATCCATTGCTAGTTGTCACCGAATCATAAGCTTTATAGGAGATCATTCTCAAGGTCGTACTTACTATGCGTCCACCCTAGCAAAGTGGAAGATCTAAGGGCCTTCTCTGAGGGGTATTGGTGGTCGTATATGCAGAAGGACACACAAGTATATGTTAGGAAGTGTGACAAATGTCAAAAGTTTGTTACTAAACCTCGACAACCAACAGGCGACTTGAACCCACTCACAAGCCTTTGGCCATTGGGGCCTCGTCATAGTAGACCCCTTTACTAGGATTCCATCCAACAAAAGATATCTTGTCACTACAACTGACTATTTCACGAAGTGGATTGAGGCCAAACCCCTCTCTAACATCTTTGTATTGATACCAAGAAATTTGTGTGGGAGAATATTATCATAAGGTATGGAATTCCTTATGCCCTTATATCTAACAATGACACTTAATTTGATAGCTTAGTTTTCAAATAATTTTGTTTGGGGTATGGGATCCATAATTATTATTCCTCTTCTGCTTACCCTCAATCCAATGAGCAAGCTGAAGCTTCAATTAAGGTCAGTCTTCACGGTATCAAGAAGAAACTTGAAGTAGCCAAAGGAAGGTGGGTGGAGCAACTGCCAATGGTGCTTTGGGTTTACCGAACGACTCCAAGATGTTCTATTGGAGAGTTGTTTTTTTGTCATTATTCTTCTTGAAGTAGGTCTACCAACTATCAGAACTGAGGCCTATGAGTAGGGTAACAATGATCAAACCCTTGAACATAACTTGAATTTTATTGAACAAAGAAGGGACGAATTAATGGTTCGATTGGTAGTAATATCTTGTCATTACAATAAATCTTCAACAACATTCGTTCTAGTGATCAATAAAGAGAAGTCTGTTCTTTACAACTCCAAGCACTCCTCTGTTTATAAGCCAATCTCCTCGGTTGCACCTTTTAAAGCCAACCTCTATGGTTGCACTCTTAAAGCCAACCTTTGTGATTGCACTCTTAAAGCCAACTCCGTGATTGCATTCCTAAGCCAATCTCTGTGGTTGCACTATTTAAGCTAACCTCCGTGGTTGCACGACTATAAGCCAACCTCCTTGGTTGCACCTCTTAAAGTCAACTTCCACAGTTGCACTTCTTAAAACCAACCTCCGCGGTTGCACTTCTTAAAACCAACCTCCACGGTTGCACCCCTTAAAGCCAATCTCCACGGTTGCACCCCTTAAAGCCAATCTCCATGGTTGCACCCCCTAAGCCAACCTTGATAAGGGAGAATAGAGGGGGGTACTTCCTCGCAAAGAGATATAGAAAACAAGAACAGAGAATGCTGATCGCCATGGTGGCACGACCCTTCGTCCAATTTCTATGTTTATATGACTCAAGAGCTACCTTCGCGGTTGCGCCTAAAGGCAACCTAGCCTTTTCTTTGTAGCCTAATGAGCCGGGTCACTCAACCTTTCTTAAAGGTAACTCGCCCCGAGGCAAGTCTCTGTATGGCCACGAAGGTGTTTATACAACAAAGTAGCTCGGTTGGTAGCAATAAACTCTCAAGCAAGGCAACTTAAGAGTGTATATACAGACAGACAAACATCTAAGAAAAGTTACTTCATTATTAGATAAAGGATTCATAGCATCCGAAGATAATTCATACACATAAGAAAGCATTCATACTTAGTTCATACATATTCAAAATATCTAAAAAAAATTCATTCACTAGAAAACAAAAGTAAAAGCTAAGTCTCGGCTCCATCAAAAGAGCAACCATCATTAAGGTACAACTTTTTGATATCTGGAAATGGCTGGCTAGCCTTTGACTAAGGAACATCCTCCTAGGCTGAAGAAGTACCATCAACCTTTGTCTTGAGTGCTCCTCCCAAAGATCTCGTTTTTTTTCGCTTAGTAAGTTTATCCTTGGTCGTCGCAAAAAGCACACCATAGTTATTATAAGCGGCTTTCTTAACCCGTTTCCTTACCTCAACAAGCTCCTCTTCAAGTGAAGTAGCTCGGGCTCTCAGCCTTGTCATATCTTTCTTCAATAGGGCATTCTCTGCCTCAGCCACGGTAGCCTTATGCTCGAGCCGCTCAAAACGGCAGGCTAGCTCAGCCGAAGCATAGGAGTTCTGCACAAGCAATTATGAGTTAGCTAAATTATGGAAGGGTTGTAATTCAATGACTTCAGACAAAACCAAACTTACCTGCAGGGACCATTGATAGACATAATCGACCAAGCTAGTCAATGACATCTCTTACATTTGCATTTATGACAACTCTTTGGTTTATTTTAGCTTTTTCCTTGAGATTTTTCTTTGATATGTATCTTTTGAATTTTTTGGCTTGATTTGGCCATCCGAGGGTTTTGGTGTACCTGTCGTAGCTTGTTTCTGGCAACATTGGTTCCCGATGCCGGTGTTGTGGGTAGTCTTCTTGTTCTGTGATGTTATTGCTATGCCCGTGGGTTACTTTGATCTTCAGTTGATTTGTGGATAGTCTCCTTGTGGCTTCGACAGTCGGTAGCCTTCTTGTTCAGTGTTTCTACTTTGGCATTGATTGTTATTTGGAGTAATTCTTTAATTGGTGGCTGTTAGGTTTTGACTTCTTTGATTTTGACTGTGGTATATATTGATAATTGTTACTACAATGGCAAGTGAAAACTTTGATTCACTTCAAGCCATTAGTCTGAGATTAAAAGGTGAAAATTATGTTTATTAGGCTTATGTAATGAAAAAAAATTTATTGGGGAAAGACATGTGGAATTATGTTAGTGGTGTTGCACAGACTCCAACTGATACTAAGGTCGAAAATTATATTGATTTGAAGAGTACTTGGGATGTTAACAATGCAAAAATTATCACATGGATTAATAACTCATTTGATCAGACCATTGGAGTTCATTTATCCAAATTTAGCACATTTAAGAAAATTTGAGATTATTTGGCCACACTTTTTGTCCAGTCTAATTTTGCAAAGTGGTATCAGTTAGAGCATAAGAGTTAAGATACACGTCAAGGAAACAAAACTATACAAGAATTCTATTCTGTTATGACTGACTTTTGGGATTAACTAGAACTTGTTGAACTCCCTGAGTTGAGCACTAATATAACATATCGCACCTTCAGAGAGGAACAAAGACTGGTATAATTCTTGATGGCTCTTAGAGATAACTTCGAGGGACTTTGTGGTTCCATTCTTCATCGTTACCCACTCCCCTTAGTGGATGCAGTTGTTAATGAACTATTAGCTAAAGAGGTTCGCCTTAAAACCCTTTCTGGAAAGGGTCTTCTTTCACTGTCAAATCAGATTGTATTGACTATTTCTTCCAAAGTGATCTCTAATTCCCAAAACAAATATTGAGGTCGAGTTGCTTTTGATAAGTGTAACTTTTGTCGAGAAAAGGGCCACTGGAAGACCCAATGTCCAAAGTTGATGAACAGAATGCACGAGAGTCTCAAAATCTGTCATTTAAGTCTAGAGATCGTCATCTAGCAGCGTAGCACCACTAGTGGATGAGTCAGTCTCATCAGCTCCCAACCAGACTATGCTTGCAGATCAGCTACAAAAGTTTCTCTCTTCATCAGTCTGGTGTTCTCACAGTTTCTCCCATTATAGGTTCGTTCAGCTCAGGTCCTTTAGGTATATCTCGAACTGCTTGGATTTTTGACTCAGGTGCCACACATCATGTGACCAGTGACTCTTTTTTGTTTGCATCTACTGTTTCTTCTCCATCTTTATCTGTCCTTGCATCAAATGGTTCTCAAATGTCATTAGCTGGTGTTGAGACAATTATTTCTTCCAACCTTACACTTTTAGATATCTATTATATTCTTCAACTTACATTGAATTTACTTTTAATCAGTCAACTATTTGATTCTGGAATTTTGGTTCATTTCTCTTCCTCTGGTTGTGTTGTGTAGGATCTACGGTCCAAGAAGTTAATTAGGACAGGCTGTAAAAAGGGTGGGTTATATGTGTTAGAGGAGTTTCATGTCCTAGATGTTAATGTTGTTGTTTCTACTGTTGATTTATCTTTTTTTTTGTTTGAGTTTATTGTCATCTAGTTTTTATTTATGACATTCTCGTCTTGGTCATGTTTCTTATTCTCGTTTAAATTTTTTAGCTTCGACCGGTAGTTTGGGAAGTTTAAAAAGCCATGACATTTTTTATTGTAATAGATGCAAGTTAGCTAAATTTAGTGCATTGTCATTCAATAAAAGTGTTACTTGTTCTTTTGTACCATTTAATCTTGTTCACTCTGATATATAGGGATCGACTCCTATTCCTACACAAGGAGGGTCCAAATATTATGTTTTATTTATTGATGATTACACGAGGTACTGTTGGGTGTTCTTGATGAAACGTCGCTTTGAATTCTTTTCAATCTTCACTTCCTTTTGAATATGGTACGCATTCAATATTACGCAGTCATTAAATATTTTCGATGTGATCAGGGAGGTGCATATATTCTTACTTCTTTTCGTGATTTGTTGAAATCTGATGGTACACTTTATCAATCCTCTTGCACCGACACACTTGAGCAAAATGGTGTTGCCGGACGAAAACACCATCATATTCTAGAGACTGCACGTTCCCTTATTTTATTAGCACATGTTCCTAGCTCATTTTGGGGGAAAACAGTCTTGACAACAGTTCATTTGATCAACACCATTCCTACTATGTTCACCTCTGGAGTCTCTCTATTTGAAAAGTTATGTAGTAAGTCGCCTAACTATTTTTCTTCACGTGTGCTTGGTTGTACCTGCATTGTTTTGCTTCCTAGTGTTCTTCGTATCATACTTTCTGTCTGTTCAGTTTTATGTGTATTTCTTGGTTATGGTAAGGGTAAAAAAAGGTATTGTTACTATGATCCCATCATACACAAACTTTGCCTCTCGTCATGTTATTTTTATGGAACATATTCCTTTCTTTTCAATTCCATCTAGTTCTTCCTCATTGAATAAGTCTGACCTACTATATATTGATCCATTTTCTACTAATGTTCCTTATGACACATATGTTGGTGATATGCCTGTGTCAGATTCTTCATCTTCTGAGTTGACTATTACTCGTCCTCCTATTGTACATACATATGTTCGTAGGACTCTAGTTATCTCCTCTAGTTGCCCAATCAAGTTCAGACAATGTATATTATATCCCACGCTATCCTCAGCGCTCTCGCAAATGTTTAGACAGGTTTGGTTGGAGTAATACTTGTTAGTCTTCTGACTTTTGTTCTTTCTTTACTTATATTCATTCCCTATCTGAACTCACCTCCTACAAGGTGGCTTAACTTGATCCACTGTGGAAACAGGCTATGGATGAGAAGTTGTCTGCCTTACATAAGACCAAAACTTGGGAGTTAGTACTTTTACTACTTGGTAAACGCACCATTGGTTGTAAATGGGTTTAAAAGATAAAAACCAAGTCTGATGGTTTTGTGGAACGAGCTAAAACTCGATTAGTAGCCAAGGAGTTTGCTCAGGAATATGATCTAGATTATGATGAGACTTTTGCTCCTGTTATCTAGATGATTACTGTTCGCAACAGGATTGCAGTTTTTGCCATTCGACAATGGAGTTTGTCTCAAATGAATGTGAAAAATGCATTTCTACATGGAGATTAAACTAAAGAGGTTTCTATGACAACTCCCCCTGGATTATCTTATAGTTCTAGTCAAGTTTGTCGACTTCATCGCGCCTTATATGGTCTTAAACAAGCTCCCAGGGTATGGTTTGTCAAATTTTCTTCGGTTATCAGTGACTTGAGTTTTCGCGCCAGTGACCATGATTCTGTTCTCTTTTTACGGTCTACTTCCTTAAGTTCTATTATTCTCTTACTATATGTTGATGATATGATTATTACGGGTGATGACCCTTCTGACATATACTTATTGAAAATCCAGTTGTAGGACCATTTTGAGATGAAAGATTTTGTGCAACTTAGATATTTCTTGGGTATTGAGATTGATTCATCTCCTAAATGATTTCTTCTTCCGTCCACGTATGCTTCAGATGTTATTCAACGAGCTCGTTTATCAGATAAGCAGACAGTTGAAACTCCTTTAGAGCTCAATGTTCGTTACTCTTTGTATGACGGCACTCCCTTGTTTGACCCAACCCTCTATCGGATTATTGTTGGGAGTTTAATATATCTTACGGTCACTCGTTAGGATATCTCTTATGTTGTTCACATTATGAGTCAATTTGTTGCCTCACCCACCACCATTCACTAGGCTGCTGTTCTTCGCATTCTTTAGTATCTCCGTGGTACTTTACATAAGAGTTTACTATTTTCTCACTCTTTATCTATGGAACTCAGGCTTACTCCGATGCTAACTAGATTTGTGACTCTATGGATCGCAAGTCCATTACTGATTTCTGCCTGTTTCTTGGGAATTCTCTTATTTCTTGGAAAAGCAAGAGCAAACTGTTGTTGCTCGTTCTTCTGCTGAAGCTGACTATTGTGTTATAGCATTTACTACAGTTGAGATAGTCTGGTTACGATGACTCCTTGCTGATCTTGGCATTTTAGTATCTTTTCCTACTCCAGTGTTCTGCGACAACACCAGTGCTATTTAGATTGCTCATAACTCGGTCTTCTATGAGCGCACAAAGCACATTGAGACTGATTGTCATTTTGTACGCCATCATCTGCAGCAGGGCACCATCATTCTCCCATTTCTTCCTTCAACAATGCAGATAGCGGATTTTTTTACGAAGTCTCACACCATAGCACATTTTAGATTTCTTCTTGACAAACTCTTGATGTTTTCTACCACATCATGAGTTTGAGAGGGGGCGTTAGAGTATTAATACTAAAGGTAGTTTAGGCATTTTCTTTATGTTGTGTTGCACTACTATATAAGACTCACTTTGTGTATTTTTAGGTTTAAGTTGTGTATTACATACTTGCTTTATGAATAATATATTTTCTCTTTATCTTCTTTATTCTCATTGATCAATTTTATCATGTCGTTAGTTGCTCAATTGATTATTTTCGAACCGAGGGGGTATCAACAGAACAGGGGAGAGGAGGAATCTGCGAGTCTATGTGCAATCCTAAAGGGAGACCCACTGTAATACCAAATGGGAAAACACGATGTGTGGTGGCTTATCCCGCTTGATTATACATGTGAGATGCTAGACATCCTAGAGGGGGTGAATAGGTTAATCCAGTTTTAAGATCAAACAAATACTAATTTTAACTTAACCCACCACAATTACAAATTCAAAGTTAATTTATTAATTAGGTGTTTGAACCCTTTTTCTCAACCCAATAACGTCATTTGATTAGATGTACTGGTATTACAATTGATCGATTAGCACTCAAATTCACCACAACAACAATCCCAACCAAAGCATATGTTCACAAAGGCCAAATTGATGAATGACTTAAATAAAACAATCAAAGTGACAATTTATCAAACATTGTGTGTGCAATTACAAGTGTGTGTATATGTGATGTTAAAGCAATTAATAAGAACATCCACAACACATGCAATTTGTTGACCCTTCACAAAAAAAAATTGCTAGGAACAACTTAGGATTTACCAAGAGTCTAATCAACTGTACTCAAAATCAATTTACACGTGGTCGAGACATATACCTCAACCACTTCCTATGACCAGATGCTCCTTTCTGTTGTAAATTTCTTCTCCGGCTATCACCCAACGAAGTCTTGAGTAGGTTTACTTGGGCGCGCACATTGCAATGAACCTTCTATATCCCTCAAGTTAATCTTCAAAGCTTCACACCCAAGACTCTGGGAATGCACACAACAAAATGAGCCTTGTGTCTCATCAAGCAAGATGTTTTTCTCTAATATGTGATGTTGAATAGGAGTTCAAGATGGTTAAGGTCTTTGATATTAGGAAAATAATAGCAAAGTGAAAATAGGAAATGAAATCTCTAACGATAGGAATGCAACATAACAGAAAAGTAACATAGGAAAGTAAATCTCCAACACTCCCCCCTCAAGCTGGAGTATAGTGACAAAAAATGCCCAGCTTGGATTTAAGGTTACTAAAAATGGACCGCGCTAATGGTTTGGTAAGAATATCACCAACTTGATCACCAAACTTGTATAAGGAGTGATAATCTTCTTTTGTATTAAGAGATCTCAAATAAAATGAACAAAGTTTGGAATAGTAAGCAAAAAGAGCTCCTTCGCTGTCCGGTGGTGGTGAAGGCTCAAGAGTCTAGAGTAATAGGCAAAAAAGCTCCCCTTGACTAGGTGATAATAAATCTATGGCAAGGTTATGGCCCGCCACAGAAAAGAAGGAAGATGACTCAAGAAGGTAAAATCAGTATTAACATGGTACCAATAAGAGGCAGGATCATATCAGCGATAACTTTTTGGATCACAGAATATCTTGGAAAGATGCACTTGGGAGAGTGAGGTGACAATTTGTTATAATCGGAACGGACAAAGGCAACATTATCAAAGACACAAGCAGTCAAATTAAATGGAGATGCATTAGGATATTGCAAGGAGAAAAGAGACTTGTTATCCATGTGATTAAGAAGATAAATTGAAGTAAGAACAACATTAACCAAGATAGTCTTGTCACATGCATGTTAAACATCAAGGTGCGACAGAATCTAGCAAATTACGATATTTACATTCATCAATACCATTTTGTTGAGAGCTACGTGAACAAATAGTTTGATGGATAATGTTGAGGTGAGCACAAAAGGTTTTTTTTAAATGCTAGAGTATACACAAGGGCATTGTGATTTTTCAAGGCTAATTAAATGATTTGACTGATAATTCACAAGTTTTAGAGTTTGAATGAGCCAATTATGGTTCTATTTACTGAATATCTTTTTGTTTTCCTTTAGAAAATTGGCATCCCAGAGCTACTAAAACGAACCTAAGCATAATTGTATACGATTGTCATCCTTAGGTTTCAATATTACATAACGACCCTTAGGTCTCCAAAGCAAATCGCATAAGAAATACATGGTCAAAGAAATTCGACATGAGTTAGAAATACATAAACTTCCAAAAACAAGATACATGCCAAAACAAGTCAAACACTTACAATAGCCCTGGGAAAGAAGTCCCATCATCTCCTGACTTATTCTCTACAAAATTGTTAGGAATGAGCCACGCCCACTAGAAAAAATAACTACTCAGCTCTAAATCCCCATCCCATCAGCTAACATGTATATAGTCATTATGTGCGTAGTTGTATATGATAACATACACAATTAACCATGAGGTAACAAATAGCATTGCATGCATCACAGTAATACATACGATGTACACAACGTATAAATGCCCAAATCACATGCATTGCATTCACTATAAATATTATTTCTCATTGATTTTAAATTGAATTCCTTATTTACCCACTTTGGGAAATCCATCTCAAGTCCAACATCTTGGGGAAACTGGAACAACTTAATGGGCTCGCACCTCAGGTGTGTCCCACCCCCTCATTTTTAAATACTTTCAATTAAGGATGCGAGGAACCTACACATCTCTAGGGCGCTAAAATGCTTGAGCAAGACCCGGTTTTGGGCTTTCCACCCAAGGAAGCACAATTCCTTCTTACTTATCCCCGTTATGTCTATTGCACCTTGGAGTATAATTCGTTTGAATCCATCGCCTAATACTAAGACTTTTATAATGCATATCTGAGTGATGGAAACATAATAAGCATAAGATACAATCCAATAAGTGAGTTTTATAATCATACCAGGACAAAATTAAGTCATAATATGTAAAGCACACAATTTCACTAGTTAAGTTTCAATCATATTGTATTATTGTCAATAATCACGCCGTGAGAATGTATGCGTGCAATTCAAAGCCAAGTACCATCTTACACATCTTAGTGATAATTATAGGTTAAATTTCACTAAATATAAGGTTTGATCACCTTTGGTTTGGACATAAGTAGCTACGTTTTGCATACTAGCTAAAGTTCAGTAGTGATTTTGATGATTTTCTAAAAATCATACAGGGTGAATAAATTCTAAAACTTTTTGAGTACAATGTATATGAGTTATAAAATATACAGAAAAATTGATACAACAATCTAACTTTAAATACTGGGTCAAAACTCTACTCAAAATGACTCTTAGTGATTTGCTTTTGTAGACAACCTCAGCAGCTTTCAGAATTTTCCAAAAATTGTATGAGTTGATTTTCGTGCCAAATTTTGTAAGGTAGACCATAGACACAGATACCTACTTATTGTAAACATTGCATATTATTTAGAGATCGGGAAGTCAGTTAAAATAACTCCACAAGTATTGTAGCAGAACCAGAAATTTCTGCAATAACAGTGAGTTTTGAAAAATTATGTAAAATTCTGCAGAAAATATTTGGACTTGAAATTTTTTCTGAAACTTGATGTACATGTCTTCTTTCATACCTTAAATTTTAATATCAAAATTCTAAGGCCACGATTTTTAATAAACTTCAAGCATTGCATGCATACACATTTCAAACATAAATAAATTACAATAAATAATCACTATAAATATGCTATATTAACAGAAATTAAAGAAGGGAACCAAGAAGTTATTCTTCCTACCTCAAATCGAAGATTTAACTCAAGTATCTAACCTTTGATGAATCCTCTAAGCTTTGAGTACTTATTTATCTAAATCTTTACTTAAAATACTTAATGATTAATACCCAATGATCCTTCTAAGTACAATTATTTGAGGTGACTAACTCTAGAATCCCTGCATGAGTTGTATTTTTTGTACCTCTCAAATAGTAAGAAAAGAGTTCTCTCTCTCTCTCTCTCTCTCTCTCTCTCTCTCTCTCTCTCTCTCTCGGCTAAAAAGGGTGAGATTCCCTTTAGATTTTTCTCCCTTTAAAAGTAATATATATACAAAGTCATATGCTTGTATGCAAGCTTGTCATGGGCACTTCTCATTAACTTGTACACTTGTACCGGACGTTGCATGCATGAAAGCTCTTCACTTTTTTTTTTTTTTGTCAACTTCTACAAAAATTGGGTTGGACTCATCTCTCTTAGGCCCAATTTTACTTTACTACATTCTCTACTCCATAAGTTTGATTAAATTAGACTTTTACTCGAAAACTTTTTTTTTTTGAACTATGTGATTAAATCTTAAATTTTGTACTAATAAAATTAATAACACAAATACTTTAACATAATAATCTAAAATTGATTTACAAAATTTTGAATTCTCACACAAGATAACTTTAATATGGCTATCAAACGAAACGAAAATTTCAGTACAAGTGGTAAAGACCTTACGCAATTAAGTTCGATCTTTCACAAGGAATAACCAAGTTATACAAGATAAGCCATCAACAAAGATTATAATATATGGAAAATCAAAAATACTTTTAACCCTTGTAGGACTCTAAATGTCTAAATGAACAATATGAAAGAGACTAGATTGACTTAAAGAACTAGGAGTAAAAGACCTACGACGATACTTGTCTAATTGACAAGCCTCACATTCTAACACAAAAGAAGAACTTAAACCAAGGATTTCACCCAACTTCTGTAAGAAAGGATAGTCGAAAGTGCCATTAAAGTGTAACACTCAAAATAGGAGTAGAACCTCTAGGGTCCAAGTAGTAGAGCCCGCCCATTGCTCTCATGTCCCAAATCAATTCCCTTTCTTCGTCCTGAAGATGGAGAAAAGGTTGCTGGATACTATGAGAACTTAGTTAACTAACTCACAAATAACAAGTTAAAGAGAAAATTAGGAATAAATAAACTAAGGTTAATGGCATAGACCGGGTAGGATGGAGGTTGCTAGTCCTATGTACTCTTCGAAAAGAATCGTTAGTTAACACAATACGTGAATTGGAAGAACGAAAATTAGAGAATGGGAAGGAAAAATAGTAGACATATAAATACTAGCTCTTAAATCAATGATTCAAGAGGATGAAGCGGGTTAGGATCCACACATGTAGAGTTACCTCTATTAGCAAAATCGGTGACAAGAGTAGACAAATGTTGAAAAAACTATAAAGCACGGATACTTTATCAAGGTCGACGTTTTTATATCGGATACGATACTTGTCAGATATTCGATGATACATATTGGATACACATCAGACAGATCCAAAAATAAATAAAATATATGCATACTTCTATATGTATAAAAATATGTGTAATTTTTAGTTTTAATCTTTACCCCTTCCTTTCGATTTCACATACAATGCAATCAT
>CM042194.1:19221054-19243404 GCA_023539305.1 Ilex asprella
TGATTAGCTTATGTTGGTCTCCCATATTTATCCCAAGTTTAATTTTCGGTATGTCGTATGCTACCGCACTCAAAACGATTATCATGACAACCATGTCTACCACAACTAATACCTTGATCAGAACTATGGAGTGGACCACATCCTCCATCATCACCACAAACTCCACCACGAACACCAAGATTACCCTCACTTGCGATATCAACTTGAGTGACCATTAAAGAAAATAATAGTAGGAATATTCAACTCCATACAAGAGGAAACCACGGGTGAGAAACACACTTATTTCTGATTGAATGCTCCACAATGACTAACAACAACACCCAATAAGCCAGAGAACCCCAATCACTCAAATAAGAACCAATGCAAAGCTAATGAGCATATCAAAACCAAAACATAAGTTCCTTGGTCAACCATATTAGGGCTTCCTTGATCATGTAGTAGAAGTAGCCCACAACTAATTATTTTTCAAACTAGAATAAACTAGACCTAGTATTCCACAAATACCAACAATCTCACCCACACCACAACATAGATGTAGGAATCCGATCTGCCCATACATACACAACCATCACAGAATAAGGATCTAGCCTCAAGAGACCCAAAACAGGAGCTCAATAACTCAGCACAGAAACCCATTGTGTAGCTGAACCCTAACACAATCAAGAAACCCTCACAAATCAACCCAAACAAGCATGGGTCATCCAAAGCAACACCCACGGGTCTAGTTGGGGCCTTTAGGTATTAACAGAGACAGCAAAAAAACCAGATTGCGCAATAACAACAGATCAATAAATTTTCCCCAAAAAATTCAAAACTAGAAAGCCCCATTCAAACCATTTCGAAAAAGTAATCATAAATACCAACACCAAGTTTTGGTCCTTGGCAGGGGGTTGGTTGCTGGGAAAAACCTAACGTCAGCATGATGTCAACAACAAAAAAGATGAAGACAGCAACTGAAAATGAAGAGTTTCTGTCTTGAAGTCTTCTATATGTTTTTGATGTAATTCCACTTTAAATCAATGCTCTGATACCAAGTTGAATGAATTGTATAATATTAGAGAAATCTCTAATATAGAAGATATTTTATATGAGATAGAAAGTGAAGAAGAAAGTAGTGATGAAGATTTAGACCAAATCTTTATGCTACAAGAACACCATACATCATAATACCTGAAGTAGAAAGAAATTCAGGCTAGGAGATGTAGTTGGTGAGGAAATTATCTTCACCGAAGAATAATTGGAAAAATTGAGCAAAATCAGGAAAGATGAAATATATAAAATTTTAGGTTCAACCCATTCTTGGCTAGAGTATTTGAACAATTTAGTGGAAACACAGTCACTAAATGTTTTGAGTCTAGGAAAAGAAAGAGAATGAGACGAAGATATATATATATATAATTGACATTGAAGATAATTACAATATTAGGAAAGTAGAACATTGTAGGAAAGAAAATCTCTAACAATAGAAAAGCAACATAATATGAAAGTAAATATCCAACAAGTTCAAAATGACATTGGTTTAATTCTGATTTACTGTCTAGTGCTCGAGCGGTTGGAAAGTGTTTAGCTAGTGCTGCCTTTTGGAAAACCTTTCTCTTGTCTGTTTAAGCAGCGAGCCAGCGTCATATTCTGGAATGTTTTTTAATGTTTCAATTGCCCTGGTGGAGTGCCAAGCCTCTTCCAATCACCTCAAAAACCATTCTAATTGGTGCCTATACTTAGGAAAACATTACGTTTATCAACATGCCACATTATTCTAATCCATAGCTATACCCTATTGAAAACAAATTTCCGGATGTTACTTCTCATACCTTAAAAATCTGTCACAAACTCATATTCATAATTATAATATCTAAAATGTATTTCTGGATCTCCCAAAAACTGTATTTGACGTTGTGAGAGTCCTTCTGTAGCTGATGCTAATCCTTCATTTTGACTGCTTGAAATGGTGTTGCCTTTGTTGAAGGACTGAATATGAGGAGTTAGTTTTAAAACTTCTATCCTCTTAGATTTGATATTATTACAACTTTTCGTTATTTTGTTTGTTGCAGCATTCTCAATCTTCAGGAGGGCAAAAAGTGGATGGACAGCCAAGTAAAGTCCTGTGGATAAGTTACCCTCCTCCTGTTCATGTGGATGAACAGATGCTGCACAATGCCATGATTTTATTTGGTGAGATTGAAAGAATTACATGTTTTCCTGGGAGGAACTACTCATTCGTTGAATTCAGAAGTGTAGATGAAGCACGACTTGCCAAAGAAGGATTGCAGGGCAAGCTATTTAATGATCCTAGAATATCGATCGAATTTTCAAGCAGTGAGTTTGTGCCAAGCAAAGATTATTCTGGATTCTATCAGGGAATTAAAGGGCCGAGGCCGGATATGTTTGCTAATGGACTTCCGTTTCGACCTGCACAGATGGACATATATAGACATAATCGCCCCATGTTACAGTATTATTTTCCAGGATCGTTACCGCCTCGTGGTATTCATGGACCTGATATGCTGATGAGGCCTTTGGGTCCTCAAGGTAGCTTTGAGCCTTTACTTCCAGGCCCTGAATTCAGAGATTTGGCGACAGTCAATAAATTGCAGTTTACTAATCCCAATAACGTGATGAGTGGTCCAAATTGGAGAAGGTCACCACCCACATCTGGGATGCTCCCGTCCCCTTCAGCAGTCATGAAATTACCCAGCAGAACCTCATCTAGTGGATGGGATGTTTTTGACACGAGCCAACAAGAGAGGGAATCTAAGAGGCTAAGGGCTGATAGCTCAAGCTATGATGCTCCTCATCCTTTTAGAAAAATGAATGACCGGGGCCAGATCTTGGACCAGTTATGCAACCTTGCTCCACCTGGTGATGGTGGCATTTCAGTTCAAATTACAAAGTTCCAAGGGAATGAAGGCCTGGGTCCTGTTGATGCTAGAGTTACAGCTGCTGGCACTGGTCAGGATCATGGTTATGTATGGCGTGGCATTATTTCCAAGGGTGGAACACCTGTTTGTCGTGCTCGTTGTGTTCCCATGGGAGAAGGGATTGGGTCTGAAATGTAAGTACGATTTTGCATATTGATTATTTTTTATTTGGTTACCCCTTACTCTAGGTCTTTGATACTTGTTTTACCTGCAATATATATGCTGCTATCTGTCAAAAATTCTTGTGATTCTCAAGATGCAGCTATCGCTATTTTCTGTGGAACTATTTAGGGAGGTTTCAATGTTGATATTACAATTATGTGATGGACAACTTAATAAGACTTTTAGTTTATTAAGTAGTGCTCTATGAGCCAAGGGGTAAATTATTAACAATGCTAGTGCAATTGTCGCGTACAATGTTACCTGGATCGTGAGTTGTTTTGGTAAGTTATACCGGTACACCGAGCTTTCTTATGTACATGGTGCAATGGGGGTAGTCTTGGTTGGTAATATGTTTTAGGTCGCAATTTGTTTTGAGACTCAAAGATTGCTTTCGTTACTATACAAAAAATATATAATAGTATATTCATAAACACGTAGTCAATTACTATTTATTTTACATATATGCTTCATTTTCTATTATCTAAAATTATATATAATTATACATTTGCACACATAGTCCATTAACGTTTATTTTGTATGTGTGATACATCATACAAGTTCTAAAGCAGATCAATTTGGGGTTAGCATTAAAATTTTGGGTTGGACATTTAGGCAACTTGGATCATGAATCCACCCAGTTTGGGAATACTATTCCCAAACTATGAAGCATGGATACTCTGAAGAAGGTAGCATATTCGTGTCGCACACCGACACTCTTTGAACAATTTCAGACACGTATCCAATATTCTTTTATCTATGTCCATAATGAAATAATAAAATATTAATTTCATACACACTTCTTTATTGATGTGTTCGACACTTCTTTAGGTCATGTCTATTACTAAACAATAAACATGTGTTGACAAGTAATTAACAAAAATTAAAATTTTGATTACAAGTATCTTATATTATAACATAACATATAATTAAGACAATACATGTTAAAGTCGTATTCAAAAAGTAATAATAAAAGTAAAAGATGCATAGAAAATTAAAAAAAAAAAAGAAATTGAGAAAACAATAACAATCATTTAAATTATATATGTTGTTGGGTATGTGTTATCTAAAAATAATTGATGATTATTGACTATTATGATGTTTTAGTCTGAAAATTCACATTAGATAACTAGACATAACAATTACTTATCATAAAGTATTGAATTTCTTATGACTAATCATCATTATCACTATGTTTTTGTGATAAATTATACAGTTTTATCACTATAAAACACAATTATCTACAGCGTATTCTCAACGTGTCTGTGTCCTACTTTTTTTAGAGATGTCGTGTCTACGTGTCTACTGTCCTACTTTTTTTTTGAGAAATGTCATGTCTATATGTCCATGTTATGTCGTGTCGTGTCCGTGCTTCTTAGTACCTGGACTATGGTTGCGTATAATTCTTTGTAAGGTGCATGAACTTGGATATCACCTGTTTTGATTTTATCACACAGACAACTGATAATAGTTTAAGTGCCCAAAGATGGCTATAGTTTCCTATACCAGGTAAGATAAGAGTTCATTTGTTTTTTCATTGATATTCCAGACTGCTGGCTTGTAGCTACCAAATGATCTTGTTAGTTCTCTCAATCTAGGGCTGGGTTTTTCTTTTTCTGCAGGCCTGAGGTTGTTAATTGCTCAGCTCGAGCTGGGTTGGACATCCTAACAAATCACTATGCTGGTGCTGTTGGATTTAGTATTGTGTTCTTTTTGCCTGATAGTGAAGAGGATTTTGCTTCATATACAGAGTTTCTGCACTACTTGGGCACCAAAAACCGGGCAGGTGTTGCGAAATTTGATAATGGGACCACTTTATTCTTGGTGCCTCTGTCTGATTTCCTTACGAAGGTTCTGAATGTTGCTGGGCCTGAACGTCTTTATGGGGTGGTTTTTCATTTCCCAGACCCCAGTGGCTCATCAATGAATTCACAGTCACTTCAGGTTGATTATGTTAGTAGGCAGCACACTCCTCCTTCCCAAAGTCAGTACGCTTTAACACCCAAGGAGGGAAGAGTTTTACAGGTAGATTACAATAGAGTTCCACATGAGGACCCAAAGCCCCTTTCAAACGCACTTGGTCCTCTGACAATCAATTCCTTGAATCATGTGCATCCGGTTCTGCCAGTTACTAGCATATCAGTGTCTCAAGCTGGAGTTACTTTGACACCGGAACTCATTGCCACTCTTTCTTCTTTCTTACCTGCCAAAGAAAAATTCTCTCGTTCAGAAAGTGCCCAACCAACTGTGGGATCTTCCACATTGAGGCCTTTATTAACTTCTACTGCTGTGCCTCATAACGGAGGAGTTTCATCTAAGCCATTGGCTAATTTTGCAATCCCAGTGAATGGACAGTTTGCTGTCTCTCCGCAGCTTGACCATCAGCATCAGCAAGTGATGCTTCAGGATTCCCAGATGAGCAATGGGATGGGCCATGGTACAGGCGGTTTTACGTTACAGGGTTCAACAGTCCAACAACCCCTTAATGCTGTTACATTGCCCAATGTGGTTTGTGGTTCTAGTTTTTCAGAGCAGCATACTGTCATGCCAGTGGTGTCTGACCAAGTCAATTTGGATGTCATGAATCAGGTGCAACAGCTTCAGTCTGCACCATATGGATCTGGTCAGGGAACATCAGAAGTTGAGGATAAGAACGAGCGATACCGGTCAACGCTGCAACTTGCTGCTAATCTTCTTTATCAGATACAGCAGCAGCAGCAGCAGCAGCCAGGTGCTCATCCAGCACAAGAATCTGGAAATCAGTAACCCTTCATCAAGGTAATTGCTCACCCCATTTTACTTTGCTTGTGTTAGATTAGTCATCTGAAATAAGCATCTCTGTTCTTTTGCTTTTAAATCTAGAGTGGACAATTTATCTGAATTTGTGCACGACAGTAAAAATTATTTTTTCTCTTCTGCATGTGGTTCTTTTGATGTTTAGATAGATTTAGGGGGTGGTGCTGGTGGAAATAGTTATTTAGATATATCCCGGCCCTCTGAGAATTTTCGGAAAAGGTCATAGAAATTTGAAGGGCTGTCCTCTTGTGTGAGTTGCTGAGAAAGGAAGGTTCAGTCATAGATTCTTACTGCCGAATGGTTGATACAAATTGTTTGGGCATTAACAGGTAAGCATTCCAGTACTTTATATTTTTTGGAGATTTGAAGATTAGTTGATGTAGTTGGGAGTGTTGGTGTCTAAGATGACCAGGTGGAATTTTTATTAGTAGTCACATTAGTTAAGTGGTGGGAGTTGTTTTGGCATGCTTGAGCTTGTTAGTTAACATACGTGTTTATCCTTTCCTGGAGCCTTCTATGATTCAATCTCACTTCTTCTAGATGGATATTGAGTCTTCACGTATTTCTTGTGATTCCAAAGTAATTTACTTTGTTTAAAGGGCTGTTGCTTTGTGCAATGATGAAAGCTCAGGCATTCATTTCTGTCCTTTACATTATTGCCGTTTGAATAATGCTAAGTTCGGATCATTACTCCTCTCAGCCTTAAGCACTGGCAGGACAAAAACTGGCTAATGGCCGATTATAGGAGACAATTGGAATTTATTATTCTTGTTGGAATCTATTTGACGCTGTCGTATCTTGGATCAGCCACAGATCATGTTGATTGGGTGCAATCTGTGTGGTAGTCTGAAGCTTGCACGTTTGAATTTGTGAAAGTTGTGTGTTTTTCGCAAACATCATTAGAATTATATAAAGGCCTGGGATTTGAGATAGTCAGGAGCATCATTTTCCAAGTAGAACATGATGTCTCCTGGAATCTTAAAAGCTGAAAACTTTTACAAGTGCGTGTCTTTTTGGGCTTAGTTTATGTAACTCTTTTTCTGTGCTGTTTTCGTGTGTGCTTATGTGCTGCGCATTTGTGATTGTCCAAGTAGGCAGATCAAAAAGGATCAAATTACAAGCAGGCTTTAGACTTGGTGTATTCTATGTAAGTGTCTTGTAATTTTTTGGAGCATAAAACTTATATACAGCTTCTGCTGTATGCTTAATTGGCTAGTTATGCCTCCATATCTAATTTTAGCATTAAACATGTGTTAAATTGAATATACAAAAAATCACCATTTATCAGGGTTATTGTTGCCACCATCTAATTTAACACAGCAGAAGACTGTTATAAACTACTTAAAACTATCATTACTTACTTATACCAGAAAAGAAAACCCTATGCTTACTTATTTTGATCATCTTTATTTAGAAATTGAGTGCATCAGAGCTTACAGTTCAATATGTCTGTCTCTTGTGTATGATAGGTATTTTTGGAGTTGTATACGGCTGAGTTGCAATAATCATGGAGAAAAAATTACATTGGTTGAGAGAGTGATTATTGGCAATATTGCAGTCATGAAGGCGATCCTCTATAAGTTAATTTGATGAGATCATGTTCATGTTATAGAACTTGATAAGAAAAAGTTTTGGTACTTTTGATTATTGCTTTCTCAAGTTTATAAATGTTAATACCTTGGTGGTTTGTCATTTGGATGAATGCTATCTTCCCACCAGCTTCTCAAGCATACTTACTGCCTCTATCCTCTATCCTCTATCTTCATTACTGTGGACATCACCTCTGCACTTTTTAGTTGATTGGAAGGTGTTGTAATTGTTTCTTCTAATTTTTGATTAGTTATTGTCATCATAATTAAGTAGAGTTAAAGGGATGCAAGTGATTTTTTTCCTCTTATTGCACCTAGTTTGATCTCAAAGATGTATTGAGTTATCTCGATCCATCGGCGGAAAACCTTAGTTATAGTTTTGAATGAACTTCATTCGAAACCTTAGTAACATCTGAACTCCTTGTTAAGAGAGTTTGTATCCCACATCGAATAATTAGGATCACCAAAGTTGGTTTATATACTTAAGGGGCCCCTCTACCTATTGTCATTGGTTTTTGGTTGGATGTTCTAACATGATATCAAAGTTGGGTCTTAAGTAGTCAATGGGCCAAATCTCTTATCCATTTGAATTTTTCGGTATGTATAATTATTTGTTTGTTGACCACACATGCGAGTCTAGGTCCCATGTGAAGGATGATGTTAAGAGAATTTGTATCCTGTGTCGAATAATTAGGTGAACCAAGATTAGTTTATGTACTTCAGAGGCCACTCCACCAATAATCAATTGGTTTTTAGTTAGATTCTCTAACACTCTTAACCCGAAGCTTATTTAGTCCAAGTAACTCATCTAAGTTTAATATCCTCTTAGATTTTGCTTCTCCCTATGGAAGCTTTTATCCAAGTTATTTCAGAATCTAAGAAGCACAAACACAAACACGGACACGGACATAATATGGCTCCAAGTTATTTCACAATCTAAGAAGCACAAGCATGGACACAGACATAATATGGCACGGACATGCGAACAGGACATTTTTCTAAAATGTAGGACACATACACGTTGGGTACACGCTGAATAAAATATAGACTCTTTTATTTTCATATGACAAGAAGTTCTCATATTTGGCTTAAGACATTTTCTACGACCATGCGTTCCTAAATTTGACCCTATTACATTCATTTGTATGCATAAAATAAAGGCAAAATATTAGCATTGAGGTCCAAATTTGGCAGAAATTTTATCCACTGTGTAAAGTACTGCGCTAATGCAAAGACCCAAAAGATACAAGTCCAGGCCACATTCCATTGGTAAGTTTCAGATAAGTTGGATAAGGTGTAATCCGACAATAAAACCAGATGTGGCACGGGCAGATACGAAATAAAAGTAAGATTCCTTATTCTTTCATTCGGTAAAAGTAGAGAAAAATCAAACGACTCTTCTCTGCTGCACGACTCCCCTCTGTCTAGTTGGAGATTCAGCAACGAAAAAGTTGTAGCCTAAAAGATGTCTCCCTAGACAGCTATGCTATAATCTATTTGAAAGGTTTTCTGCCTAAATCACAAATGTGTTTCCTCTCTATTATAGGACTTCAGTATTTGGAAGCATTGTTTTCCCAGGATCAAAGAAGGAAAGAATATTGGCGGGGTGGGGTAGGATTGGTGGCATAATGATGGTTTGAAAAAATCTTCAGAATTTTTATTGGTTCTCAGAAAGTGGACAGTTAAATGCCTGGTGCATTTACAGGATGATTGACAGTTCATCATGCCTACAAGCTATGGTGATTTACAGCTAGTGAATTTTAGTTGATGCAACAAATAAATCCTAGGATCTACACTTCTTGTATTCCCGATCATTTGACCCTTCATGTAACCACCTTCGCTTTAGGTGACAATTTTGAGAATTTTTTTTTTCTTTGTCAAGCAATACATAGAAACAGGAAATAATGTCTTGACAGGATTTTGGCCAATCATTTTTGTGAACATGAGAGCATCCATCGAAAATGGGAGATCAGTATAAATAAGTAATGTGTTTGCACGGGAAACAAAACTTTCATTCATTAAAGAAAGGTTTACAATAGAGGTGGACAAGAAATCCACCCTACAATGATCCAAAAGGAGGGAATATACATCAAAGAAAAAACATTACATTCCTAAAAAACACTAAAAATCCCCTTTTTTTCTTTTCTTAGTTGAAATAGGTAATATGAAATTCTTAACAAGAATAATTGTCAAATGATTTTCTGGCAAAAGTAGGTAAAGGACTAATCAATTCTTGTTTATATAAAAGGAAATAAAACCTTGCACTGAATCCATCACATCATATTTGGCATGGACACGAAAATGGGATACAAGCACAATATGAAACTGACATGTTGACACAAAAATTGCGAAAAAGTAGGTTACCGGCACAACTAGGATACACTACAAATAATTGTTTTTTCTATGTCAATTATGCAGTTTATTACTATGTATAGAACTATAGATATCATTATAATATTATACCGCATGATAAAATAAATATTATACGATATGAGAAAGTTAATACTATATGATAAATGAATCTTATGTTTAGTACTCTAATGCAAATATTTAGACTAATGGTTCATACTATATGGTAAGACGTCTAGTACTCTAATGTGAATATTTAGACTAAGGGTTCATAGTAATTTATAGTCATAGGTTCATAGTAATCCAGTAGCAAGCTTACATAATTATAATGGTAGCTTGCATCTTCTGCTCATCTTTCGTAAAGAATTTTGTTATGTATTTTTTTGAGTATTTTTTCATAAGAAACAATCTATTTTATTGAGTTATTGATGATATGAGAGATATAATAACAAGAAGGTGGACAAGCGTCCGACCCTAAAAGCAAAATATTATATAGTGATTTTAACTATATAAAAGCCCAACTATAGATCAGACAAAGCTCTACACCTTAAAACCATGTAAAAGAGAGTTCCTTCAAAATCTGAGTGATCAAAGTCCAAAAAAATTCTAAGAAATAAATTCGATCCAATAATTGTATAGTTCCACATGGTGATCCCATTTTTTCCTCCTAAACCCTTTGAAGTCCTCAACAAACATAGGAAAAAATGACCAAGGAGTTGCCAAATTATCCTTGGATAATGCAAGAATAGATTATCAACACTTTTGCTAGCACCTCGACAGATAGCACGTCATTGTTTAGCTAGACAAGCTTGAGATCTTTTCTTTTGGAGCATATTAGTAGTAGTATTAATCTTGCCGTGAGGAACAATCATTACACAAACTTACACCTTAGTAGCCGCTTTAGTTTTCCGCATCATGAAAGATGGAAGAAAGAATGTGCATGAAGGATCATCAATCAAAGATTCAAAGAGATGCGTAACCCAACTCTTTTTATCAGATGTCTCAAATCAAATTAAAATCATCAAAGCATAAAAAAGTGGCACCAAATTCAAAGTATCTCTATCACGAAATATATATGATCATAGTTGTCAAATCGTGTATCGGAAGTTGGATTGTTTTTCAAAAATAGAGTATCATTTCGTATTGTATATCATAAGATACACGCAATTTTAAATAGTTATTAATATAATATACATATACCTTTGTAAAAAAGTCAGAGACTCATAATAACATAGCATTTCATTAATATTTCACAAACTATTCAAATTTTCAACATAGTTCAGCAATATCAAAATACAAATACCTCTGATTCAAACTTCTAACATCAATTATTTGGCCAACCTTAATATTAATCAAGAATTTTGAATTCAATTGAATAACATTAACAACAAACTTTATTATTTTTTTTAAACCATAACTACTAAAACGACGTTGTTTCACTGGCTAGTGATTTAAAAATAAGTCCTAGGGTAAAACGATGTCATTTCAGTCTGAAAAAACTAAAAAATAAAAAAAAACAAAAACAAAATCTCTACGTATTGGACGTTTCGTATTGTATCAGATATATCGTATCGTGTATCGTACGATACGGTGCAAAAATGACGTAGAGACACGATACATATCGTTTTTCAGGTGTATTATGACATGTCGTACCATACGTATCGTATATATGATAATGAAGACAAACTAAACATTCTTTTAAAATTAAACTCAGGCCTCCCATTACACATAATATATTTAGCATTTTGTACGAAAAAAGGGTAATCCCTCATAGTTGAATTTCCATGGACAATATAATCTTCAACTTCCAACCTCCATTAGTATCCGATCTAGTGGCTTACAATCGATATTTTCTTAATTGCCAAAGGCCATGGTAAATTTTGTTTCAAAGGAAATATCATAGCCATTTACCAACAAAAGTTACAATTTTTTGTCAACTAGTTTTTTTCTAACTGAAAGACCACCTTTAACCTTAGGTTTGGACACCACCTCCTAATTACCAAATGAGCCTTTTTTCCTTCACTATTTCCCATGGTTCAGAGAATGGACCAACTCAATGTGATTCAGACGCATTGTACCCAACTCGACACTTTCTGTTCCAATAATGTTATGCCTTGCTTGTAGATGACACATCACACTGACTTGTGGTTGAATCAAAAATGTCTTATTCAACTCAGTCAAAGATCAAAATTTCATTTTGGGCATAGTTTCGGTGAGCTTAGAAACATAAACATTTTAATAATGTTTTGAAAAATTTTCAGAAACAAAATGGGAATAAAGAAATTTGAAAATTTATTTCCACAACATTTGTCGAAATATGCAAAAACACCTCGAAATTTATCAAAACACCTCGAAATATAGGAATTTTGATATTCAATCAATAATTCATTTCGGTTTCCATGAAAACGAAAACATTTTGAAATGAAATTTAGTCTTGGACACAAGTAAGTCGCCCAAGTCATTGTCATTGGCTTGTAATATTAATACAGTTTTGCGATGTCATAATATAATTTGAATATCTTGCCATGTTCATTCCGCAACTAATCCGTCCCAGTGCCCTTTGAGTTGATAGTCTATACTAAGACCTTGAAGCATGTTGTCAGCATGTTCGTGTTATGTCGTGTTGGTGTATGTGCTTCTTAGGAAAGGATTTTATTTAGTGTTTCGTTAAAGGTTGTCTTTGATAACAATATGTATGTTCGAAATGATTTTTTTAGCAATAGTGGAAATAACGTAATTTCAAAGGAGTTTGATTTGGCAGATGTGTCCTCTCTATTTTGTTTCCCAAATTGGGGACATGCCGTTTGTATCGTGCCTTAAAATGCATTGACAACTATGCAATGTAGATGTTACACATCTTATTGTGGTAAGTATTAAATGCCAACTCATTGCACCAATTTGAATTCTTGAACCTGAGAGGAATTAATGTGAATTACAAGAACAAATAAGTAGAGAATATATAGGTGTTGAACTGCTTATAAAGCTTACTTTTTATTGAAATTAGATTTGGAATTGTTTTTCCCTCTTTGTTTTTCTTTCTTCTCTCTTTCAACCTCTGTCTACTGGCATGCATCAGCTTGCTTGATGCATGAAATCAAAGAAACTTTAATTTATTTCCATATTTCACTAATTTCCAAATATGTCCTGAAATTCGATAGCTATTAGTTTACGTATTCACTATAGTTTCATGTAGTTAAAATTTAAAACTCATTTTAATATCCTTTGCATGCATCATAATCCCACCCCTTAAATTTATTCTCGCTGTTCTTAATTTAGCAGTGGAGGTTGTAATTGTACATTTTGCATTTTCCGATGCCTTTGCACCGGATTTTAGGCTGATACCATTTGCAGATTCCTGAGGTCATGGGATTTGGTGATTCATTTTCCTTTTTCCTTTTTCCTTTTTTATTCTTTTTTATTCTCTTTCCAAGTTCCATTCCTTTTTTTTTTTCTCATGCTAAACACTTTTTCTTTGTATGGTTAAACTTTATGCTGTTGTTCTTGTAGCTTCAGTTAGAAACTTCTGCATATTATTGTTGACTCCTTTCAATAAGTGCCACATCACAGTATTACATTGGGACTTGACTGTTCAATATGTATGGCATGAGATACCCCAGCAAGTTAAGAACTGATGGCATCTTCAAGATTAGGTTTATCACGCATACATAGAAAAAAAAACAAATGCTAATGTATACAACGGTGCTATTTAAACTAAAGTACAATCAAATATTGAAGCAAGCAGAACATTATAAAATACAAGTAAATATTTAGTAATTGACTAGTCTTTCAAGCATAGCATAAAAACTACAAATCAAAACCAATTTTCCGAATCTTATACATCATCCAAGTTTCAAATTTTCAAATACTAAATATTCGAATTGCACAACTAAGTAGCCAAAAATTATAAAGCATCAAAGTTTCAACTTGTCAAATATTAATATTAATTGTTCAAATTCCACAGAAGCATTAACATCCAAATTGCATGAACATCAAACACCAATAATATTTGAAGTTATTAGCCTTATGAATTATTTAAATTCAATTGTCAAAACAAACTACACATTTAATTCACGATGCTACCTATTACTGGCAATTAAAAACATCCTCATTGCCAAGCAAATCATTTGTTTCATCACTATTGTATTTATGCCTATCTAATATTATAGTAGCAATTGAATTGCACATACAATTGTGATTAATTCAACTTTATCTAATAGTACAAGATTTATTCCAAAAAAAAAATTCCCGCCCATAACCATTTTCTCCTCTTTACGACACACAATATCAGGCAATTCAACCAACACACTCGTCAATATTAGGCAATCCCGCTAATTCACACCTACCTCTATCTTCTCGCTCCCCTGTGTCTCTTTTATCTTTTCTTTGTTCACTTTAAAGAAAATAAAGTGGATAGAGAGAAAGGAAAACGAAAATTAAAAGGAAAAAAAAAAAAGAAAAAATCAATTGCTATTTAAAATATAAATGTCGCATGATTAATTCTCAATTTCCAATTTCTAATATAGCAGAGTGTCTTCAGATACGGGGTTATTTCTAATCCTTCTACATCTTACTACTCTGCCTCATCTGAATGTATCTCTTCCTTATGATAATATTGAAACCCTTGGTGTTGTCCTAGAAGTTGATGTTGATTTCGTTGATTGGCTACTTTCTAACACTAGAAGCTTAACCTTTTGCCTCTGTTACGCAAGCGGTTCTTACTAGGGTTGCCTCTAATCATTTTCCAATATTTCTTGATACATCCACTTCTAAATGGGGTCTAATGATGTGGGTTAATCATCTCACCCTTTTGGTATTAATTTTAAAGAATAGCGGTTTGGAGCTTGAGTGGAGGACTAGGAAGGTTTTAAGTTAATGAAGAAATTAAAGTTGGTGAAGCAACACTTGTAGAAGTGTAATAGAAAAGTGTGTGGGGATGTTAGATTGGAGAAAGAAATAATTTTGAGAAGAATTGAGGAAATTGATCTTCTTGAAAACTTGGACTGCCGAACGCGGGGAGGGGGGATGGGTATTGGAATTTTTAGAAGAGACACCCTTTACCATTAACCGTCGTTACTAACAACCGAAACATACTGGCGTCATCCAATTTTTTTTCTCCAAATTCTCATGATACCCCTAACTTTTTATTTTTCTTTTTCTCATGGAGTACATGCTAAATAGAGATAGGAAACCTTTTTCTTATTCTTCATGCCCCTCTTCTTTCTGTCCTCCCTCGTCATAAAAAATTTCAATAGATTATAGCTGGAATCTACTAGACAACTTAACACCTTCACCATTGCAATGTAGCACCTTCACCACCACAAAATAAACACCCAAATTAACAAGCCCAAAACCTCTACCACCAAGCACACACAGAGTTCATTTTATACACATTTTTTACCCAATTTCTTGCATCAAAGTGGTGCTTCAATGGCTCAGCCCATACTGGAACTGAAGCCAAAGATTAATGTCGTTGCCAATCACCCATGAGTTACCTAGTTTGCTTGGATGTCACTAATATTTTTGTAGCCAAATATGGAGGAGGCATTAATCATTTTACACATACAAGCTAAGAAGCACGGACACGGACACGGACACGGACACGGACACACAGACACGACATTTTAAAAAAAAGAAAGACACGGACACGTTGGTGACACGGTACAGATAATTGTGTTTTATATCTAAAATTATATAATTTATCACAACTATAGTGATAATGACATATTATTCATAAAAAAATAAGTAGTTATGTTTAATCATCTAGCGTGAATTTTTAGACTTCATAATAGTCAATAATCATCAAATTTTTTGTAAATATGTACTAAACATATATAATTTAAATGATTGCTCTCATATTCTCAATTGTTTTTCTTCTAAATCTTTTATTTATCTTTTGATTGTGTTTTTATATTTTGAATACAAGTTTAGCATGTTTAGTTTTGGTAATTGTATGTTTTCTCATAATATAAGATACTTATTAGTCAAATTTTAACCTTCATTTTTTTTTGGCCATAAATTTTAAGCTTCATTAATCACATGTCAATGCATGTGTATTGTTTAGAAGTAGACATGGTCCAAATAAGTATTGGACACGTCACTAAAGAAGTGTCAGACACGTGTCCGAAATTAAAATATTTTCATTTAATATGGACACGAATGAAAGAGTATTAGACACGCGTTCAAGAATGTCCGAGCAGTGTCAGTGTCCAATCCATATCCGACACAGATACGTCTCCTTCTTGAAAGTGTCTGTGCTTTGTAGCATACAACTATACAAGGATAGAACAAACCATGACAATGGTGTGAGTCTCCAGCACTTAAAAAGTTTTTTGCTAAAATCATGGGCCCAAAGCACTCAATTGCTTGATTATAGGTTGTCACTACCGTAATTTTGGGAAGTGGAAGAACTTCAAAATTTGAGATTTTCATTTTCCTTCAAAGGGAGGACTACGGAAGAGAGGTTTGAGTATCAAAAAAGTCAGAAGAAATGAAAGAGAGAAAACGATAACAGTTTGATGGAGGTGGTTAGTATTGATTGTAGTGAAGGGGTAGCGGTGAAAGTTTGGACAGATTTAGGCGAACAGGCGGAGTATAGACTCTTTTTAGCATACTCTCTAGACACACACTTACACATATATTCATACATATATAGGCATACATATATGTGTGTGTGAGTGGGCCAATGGGCAGATTTGGGCGAACAGGCGGAGTATAGACTCTTTTTAGCTATGAAGCACGGACACTCTTGAGAACGTGACGTATCCGTGTCGGACACCGACACTCTTCTGACACTCTCGAACACGTGTCCGATACTCTTTTATCTGTGTCCATAATTAAATGATAAATTTTTAATTTTAGACACGTATCGAACACTTCTTTGGTGACGTGTCTGACACTTATTTAGAACGTGTCTAATACTAAACAATAGACATTTTTTGAAATGTGATTAAAAAAACTTAAAAATTTGAGAACATATAATTGCTAATACTAGACATATTAAAGTTGTACTCTAAATATAATAATAAAAATAAAAGATAAATAAAAATTTTTAAAAAGAGGAATTGAGAAAATAAGGGAAATTATTTAAATTATATATTAGGTACACGTTGTCTACCAAAAAAAATTTATGATTATTGACTATAATGAGAATATTTTAGTTTAAAAATTCACACAGATGACTAGACATTAGGTTTTCTTATCATAAAATACTGATTTTTTATGAATTATATATCATTATCACTATATTTGTAATCAATTATATAATGTTATATATAAAATATAATTTTTTTGTAGCGTGTCCCCAACGTGTTCGTGTCTTACTTTTTTGAGAAATATCGTATCGGCATGTCCGTGTCGTGTTGTATCGGTGTCCCGTGTTCGTGTCCATACGTCTTAGCTTTTTAGCGTGCTCTCTATACACACACTTACTCATATATTCGTACATATATAGGCATACATATATGTGTGTGTGAGTGGACCAATGGGTTTGTATATTATATAGAACTCTTGGGAAAATTGGTGAACATACGTTTTTGCTAAGTTGACTGGGGGTGTGAATGATGTTTTAGATAATACAAGGATTGTCATTGAAGATTACCTAGAAATGAATATAAATGTGTGCTAGTGAAAGAAAAAACATGCTAGAAACAAAAGTGAAGTGCATCAAGGAGAGTGATTATAATTCGAAGTTGTTTCATAGAATTTCAAATATTAAGTTGATCACTAGGAGAGAGACTGAGTTAAGAGAAATGCTTAAGAATGAAAACCTCATTACTTCAGGAATTATTAACTATTTTTCTAAGTTATATGCTTTTTTAAGGTTTAGATTGGTGTCAAGTGAGTAAGTCTAGGTTGCTTAAGAGACCATTTGAGAAACATGAAATTTAATATTTGAGTTAAGTAGAGATATATCCTTGGGTCTAGATGAGTTTAATGTGCTTGTATTTCAAAAGTGTTGGAAGGTGATAAAGGGGAATTTGCTGAAAATCTTTGAGGAGTTTTTTGAGGATAGAGTTGTCAATCCATGCACAAATTCCGCCTTTATTTGTCTGATTCAAAAGAAGTGAGGTCCTGGTTGGCAAAGGACTTTTGGCCAATAAGATTAGTTTCTAGCCTTTGTAAGATTTTGGCTGAAGCTATTTCTAGAAGAGTCCGAGAAGTGTTACATAAGACTATATTGGTTTCCCAATGTGTTTTTGTTAGAGGAAGACGGATCTCAAAAGTAATGTTTGGTGCTAATGAGATTGTGGAGGAATATAAGAACAAGAAGGAAGGCCTTGGGTTCAAAATTGATTGTGAAAAATCATCCGATATGGTGTATTGGGAGTTTTTAGAATATGTGTTGAATAGGAAAGATTTTTGTATGAGATGGAAAAAGTGGTTTATGGGATGTTTAAGGTCAGTAACTTTCCCGGTCGTTATTAATGGTACTTCGAGATGTTTTTTCAGAGCTACTAGGGGTATTAGGCAAGGTGATTCTCTATCTCCTTTTTTGTTTACTTTGGTGGTTAATGTATTGAGTATGATGATGGATAAAGCTAGTAGTAGAGAGTTGATTGATTGGGATATAGTAGAGATGGTGAACCACATGTGATTTGTTGATGACACCATTTTTTGGTGAGAGTGAATTCAATTTTCATTCAATTTCCTTAGTTTTGAAATGTTTTGAATTGGTGTTGTACCTTAAAGGGAACTTGTGAAAGATTGCAATTTTCAAGAGTAATGTGCAACAAGAAAAGTTGGTTAGATTGGCTTAAGCTTTAGGTCTTTGTTTGGTCTCTGAAGTACTTGGCTTTACCTTTAGGGGAAACTTCAAAAGCCCTTAGCTTTTAGGAGCTAGTGATTCAAAAGATTGGTAAAGGCTTGATAGTTGCAAAAATATTTTTTTTGTCAAGAGGAACAGGCTTACTCCTATTCATTTTGTGCTCAAAAGTATTCCCATTTATTATATGTTTTTCTTTAAAATGCCATTGAAGATTGTGAAATTGATTGAAATGATGATGAGAAGGTAGTGGTGAACGTAAAAATGATCATTGAGTTAACTAGGATGTGATTTCTCGAACTAAATTTTAAGGGGGTCTTGTATTATGTAATCTTAAAGCTAGGAGTATCTCTTAACTTGGCTAATGGCTTTGGAGCTTTCCTATTGTTGGCTTTGTTTTGGAAGGTGTGGTTGGAATGAAATGGACAGACTTTTGAGCTCAAGGAAATTCCTTGGGAGGATCTATGGGACAAGATATTTTTCATAGCACCTCTTTGGGTGTCTTTGGCAAAAGAATTTTAAGGTGTTCTGTTAATCTTAATTAAAGATCATTGGTCTCATGTGGGGGAATAGTTCGACCACAAGACCTCTTTTCCCTCATCTTTTGTTTCTATTTGTTTTCCAGCCAATTTAGGCTTTCTTTTTTTTACTTCCTTGATTATGTAACCGTTTGACGGCTTCTTGTCCTCAAATGTACTCTTCGTATCAGTTTTTATGATATACTTTTGTTTCCTACCAAAAAAAAGAAGCTCAACAACATTGCCCCACATTGAAGATGTCAGAGCTTGTCCCCCTTTGACAACATAACACCTCCCAATCTAATTTCCGAGTCTTTTGGATCTTTCCATTCACTGTCAATTGGTTTTGAGTTAAAAGCTTTGATATGATCTCAAAGCTATGCTTTAAGGCTTAGGTGAGACATAATTTTTTAATTTGGTAGTTGATTCTCTCCTTGTTTGTGGCATAAGTTCACTTGTTATGCCTATGAATTTGGCTTATGATTTTTCTGTTTATGTCTCCAAATGGAGGTTGAACGGGTGCGAGAGTGGTAGAACTTATCCAATATCAATAAAATAAAAGCTCCTGAACTCATGTATGAACCTTGTGGATCTCTCCATTCATTGTTCATTGGCTTTGAGTCGGATTACTTAAAATGAATCCTTATCAAACATAGGCTTATCATCTATATAATGTTGTATCCATCCTATGAAGCAACACTCATTGCTTTCATCAATATCCTCCAACGAGAAGGGACCAATCATGTCACACAAAGCCTATTGATGTCTTAAAGTTGGGGTAAGGCGTATATATATCCAGACAGATTGGAATAGCCAAGTCATACGAGAGAAGTCACCAGCAGATTAGAAAATACTAAAAACCAGAAACACTTTTGACTCTTGTTGGACCCCGAATGTCTGAATGAACAACATTAAAAAGACTAGCCTAACGACTTGAAGAAGTTAAAAAAAAAAAGAACTATGGTGATGTTTGTCTTATTGATAACCCTGACTTTCTAACATAGAAAAACTCAAAAGGATAACAAGGATAACATAACACAACTTTTCCAACGAAGGATGACCTAGTCGAAAGTGCCACTATAGAGGACACATGGTAGCACTCAAGGCAGGGATAGAGCCTTTGGAATCCAAGTAGCAATGATCATTGCTCTCGTGCACTAAACCAACCACTTTGTTCGTCTTGGGGTCCAGAAAACGCAAGAAGAAAAAGAAAAAGTTACTAAATATTGTAATAACTAAGTTAATTGATTCATACATAACAAGTTAAGTGAAAAATAGGTACAAATAAACTAGAGCTTAATGACATAGTCCGAGTTGGATGGAGATCGTCAATCCCATGTATTGGTCGAAAAGAATCATCAGCTAATATAATGAGTTAGTTACACGGACGCAAATAGAGAATGGACAAAAAATACCAAGGGATGAGGACTAACTACTGAATTAATGACCCAAGAAGACGAAGAAGGCTGGGTAGCCACACATGTCGAGTTACCTCCATTAGCAAAACATGTGATATGACTGGACAAAAGTGAAAAAAAGGAAGAAAACTAGTGGATGGACTGACTAAGTTGAGAAGAAAGATCATTATGAGAACTAGAAGTGGATGCAACTAGATCATCAATAGAAGTCTGATGCACTCGAGAACTCGAAGTATCATTAGAAGCCTAATTAGCATATGTTGGTCTCTCATATTTATTCCAACAATAATTCTAAGTTTGTCTTGTGCCACAACAATAAGTACACTTCCATTTAAAATGATTACCTCTCCCACCACATCCACCACAGTCAGTACCTTGACCACCATTATCGGCATTATGGAGTGGACCATGTCCACCACCACTGTAAAAACCACCATGAAAACCACTAAGAGCACCATCACAAACACAAAGATTACCATCACCCGTGTCATTGGCGTGAGTGGCCATGAGAAAAATAATAATAGTAGCAATATAAAACTCCAAAAAAAAAAAAGAAATCCACCAATGAAAAACACTCTCAATGTTGATCAAATACTGTACAATGACTAACATCACCCAACAATTCAGAGAACTAGTGTCATACAAATACCAGCAATCTCACCCACACAACACATAAGTAGGAATCCAATCTTCTCAAACATCCACAACTAGTATGAAACAAGAATCAATCCTTAAGAGACACAAAATAGGCGTTGAACAACTCATACGAGAAACCCACAGTGTAGTCAAACCCTCTAACAACAACAACAACAACAAAAAAAAAAAACGAATAGTAAATAAACACTCCAGTTGAAGCCCCAAAAATTGACTATTGAGCCTAAGAAACTTGAAGAATCCACTCAAATCATGGCAAAACTACTTGGCTTACTTCTTAGCCATAGACACATACCATATAGCAGAATGGAATCAAAACGAAGGGCTATAGTCCTCCAAACAAAGCCTTGACAACCCAATAAACGAAAATCATAAAAAATCAAAATTTCAATGCGAACAGCATCAAAATATTATGGAAAAATAACCAATATCCTTACAAAATCATGGCGAATCAAACCATGTTCCTTCCGATCAAATCCGACAAAGTATATGTTGGCATCATCATGTCAAAATCTGAAGTCAACATGTCAGATTCTAACGACAGGACCTGGCATTCTCCTATTGGTTCCAACAAATTTTTGATGTATTAGGTTGGGATTGATTCTCTAATCCTTATTAATTGAATATTAGGGTTTAGGAGAAGAGTAGAAGAAGAGAGAAAGAAAAAGATTATGGAACAACATTGTTAGTAGAGTGTGTTGCTAACACCAAATCATTTATTTATATTTTATTGGTATTGAAGGAACTTACAATATTAAGAAAGTAGAATGCAATATGAAAGTATTCTCTAACAATACAAATTGGACACAATAGGAAGGTGTAACAGTTTCACCTTTTGTTTCTAATTAATTTTTAGCCAATTTAGGCTTTTTTTTTAATTTACTCGTTTCCTAGCCAAAAAAAGGAAGCTCAAGCAACATTTCCCCACATTCAAGATGTCAGAGCTTGTCCCACTTTGACTAAATAATATCCCCCAAACTTGTACATGAGTCTTCTGAGTCTCTCCATTCATTGTCAATTGGATGCTTTGATAAAGTAGCTATGCTTGAATAGGGTTTGGGTTAGACTTGTGTTTTCAATTCGATAATTGATTCCCTCTTTGTTTGTGCAATAAGTTCACTTGTTATGTCTATCAATTTGTCTTAAGATTTTTCTGTTTATTTCTCCATGTACAAATGGGGGTTGAAC
>CM042194.1:19267098-19287658 GCA_023539305.1 Ilex asprella
GTATAAGAGACAGTAGCTACGTTTATCTTATTTTTGGTGACGTTTTATTTTCGTCACAAAAACTTTTTTTTGCGATGAAAATAAAATTGTGTCACAAGATACTTTCTACGATGAGGCTATGGCAACGAAGAAGCGACGAAAAAAAAACGTCGCAAAAAACATTTTGCGATGATTTTTTTTAATTTAGCGACGAAAAAATCGTCGCAAAAAACGATTTTTGTTGTAGTGAATGTTGGATCATATGTTAATATGGACCTTGAGTGATCTATTAGGATGATTTTCCGCCGATGTAGCACTGTACAGTATATTTTTCTGAACTCTCTCTATTACAATATTGTTTTGCTTAAATGTTAATATTTCACATGAAATGATGATATTTCTCATATATTTATGTATCAAATGCTCACTTTTATTTTGCCCAATCATGTTAAGCTATGTATTTTTAAACTCGCATGTCTAGTATAGAGTTACTCTACTGAGTTAATGATGTTCATCATACGTTATTTTTTCTTTTTTAAATTCATCGGAGGCGGAAAATCTGTAATAGTCAAACTGCCAGTTGTCTTGCATAGTTTAGGATTGAGTGTGTATGATGCATGCAAATAGAATACGTGTAACTTTGATGCGCCCGATATGTACCTATATGATAAGTGACGTAATTGATTAGCTATATTGTATGTGCTTTATGGGTTTTATCCAAAATGTTTTAGTTCGTTTATGTGGGTTGGTCTACTACATTATGCTAGATTACACTGACAATATTAAATGCTTTTTGGCTTGATCTGAATTGTGTACACTTAAATACCGGTGGTCAAGCTGTAGTAATAATATAGTTAAAGTCGAAAATCGAATCCACAGGAAACTCTTGTTAGTATTTCAAAGAAAGTAGTAGTAGAGACCAAATGATTGTAACCTTTGATATTTGAAGTTGTGTGGTGTATGAGATTTCCTGAACATAATATAGGATTCTTTTCAAGAAAGTTTTCTAAACAAAATATAAGACAAGCTCAAATATAAAAATTACTCTTTAGTTCAAAGATCTACACATGTAGTTAAACATCCGGTTTATTATATTTATGCTTGATGACTCAATTAACCCCCATGTCAGTGGCAAGTTAATCGGAAGATAAAGGTGGATTTGTGAGAATTAAGAGCATGATTCCGATATCTTTCTAGAAGTTTACGAGAATTGTCTGTGCTGAGACTTAACCTGTCAATAAACAAGCAAATATTTCTACCAAGCATCCAACCATGGCATTCATATTTCATTTCCATTCTTTAATTGAAGTACAGTAATGGGGAAGATTGAAGGGTAATCATGAAGATTTAGTTGGGGTACTTGCCTTGAACCAATGAGTTTTTCTATACAAGAGTTATCTATGTTATAGAAAGTACTCATGGTTATACAAAGTACCTTATCTTTGCTAGATGCAATCAATCATTCAATAAACAAGGAAAATATAAAGCGTTAAGCATAAGAAAGATGCACAAATATAACTTCTGAATTATTTATACATGTCGTTCGCCTATTACTAAAGAGTGAATGAAAAACTATTCACTCTTCATAGCTTTGGTAAAAATAGAAAAGTAAGTGATGATCATCCCTCCAAGTAGTGGAATTACACAATAAAGCATAATAAGTAAGGAGCTAGTCTCCGACGAAGGATGGTGAATCACTTTCCACCGTTCACGGCTTTGGTAAAACTCTAAAAAAGTGGAAGAATTTCACTCCTCTAAGGGTACAGCCCGTGGCATACAGACAACCATAAGGAGTATTATGATCCACAAGGGTTGTGATTGAAAGCTCTGAAAAGTAGGCACAAAGCTAGAAGTGGAGAACCCAAAGGGGACCCAAGCCTCTTTGCATGTTTTTCATTACTGTCACCCATTCCACAATAGAGATGGGCCAGCATAACAGGGTCTAGGGCATAAGAAGCTCCCATGGCTAGGTTAACGGGCATCGAGATATATTCCTTGGTGATTATACAAGAGAAGGCACAAAAGAATAAATGGTTAGGCCAATAGAGCATAAAAGAAATATACTCCTTATTTGTGACCTTAGAAATGCCTCAATTGTGTAATGATTAAGAGAGAATAGGCAAAAATTGGTTTGACCCGAGGATCGGTTGGCAGGTGATAGACCCTTTCGGTATGAGAAAGCAAGGCATTAACCTCAGTCACAAAAGGAGGAATACCAAGAAGAACGCACATATCATAAACCGTTAAGCCCATCATACCAAAGTGAAAATAAAAAACTTTATTTGCTATAGACTAAAAAAGAATAGTAGCGCTAGTATCGATCTATCAAGGGGCATTTGGATGATGCTAAGGTCTCTGGCGTCACAGATGCAAACAAGTTGCCATTGACCACTCTAACACTTGCGATTCACCAAATCTATTCTAGAGTAGGAGATTTCCATGAACAAATGGGAGTTCCAAAACTCCAGCTTGACCATTGGAAAGGTTTCTCAAAACTTGAATGGAAGAGGTACATGAAAACTAGGGTAAATACGGTGAACATCATCGGGAGGAGGCCCTATAAAAGCAAGTTCGAGGCCCCATCACTGACGGTTAAGAATCGGAAAGTGGAATAAAACTATGATGGTTGACGTTATCAACATGAACCTGTGCAAGGGCTGCTTGAAGGCTGATAATGCGAGGAGACCATTGTTGAAGAAGAAATGTTGAAAACCAGAGTAATGACAAAAATAAGTATGAGGACGGGATATATGGGTCAATTGAATGAACCGTCGCAATGATGAAAGGATACAGACAGATTGCGTGCCAATTGTTTCACATAGATTTGAAAAGACAAGAAGAAGGCCGTGAGTCTACACTTGGAAGCTGAGCCTCATGGGTACCGTGAAAAATCACAAGGTGATAGCTAAGCAAAGAGATCAAGGAGGCAACAGTTCAAGTTCAAAGAACCAAAACGACACTTTGAATGTGAAGTATTTCATCGCATCGTTTTGGGGTGGAGAGCAATGTTTACACCCAAATATTTTTAAAATGAGAATGACACGTAGTGAGATCCATTGATCGGAATGAAGTCTTAAAGACTCCAAATAGGACAAGACATTTAGGAGGATGGGACTTCCTGAATTGCAGAAAACAAAGAAATGTGACATCGTGAGCTGCCAGTTACAGACAGTTCGGGCATGTCTGAGAACATTGGAGAAAGAGGTTATGTTTGCGATTATGGTAAAAAAAGATGGCTTCAACGGTTAGAGGTCATACCCTATAAATATAGAAGGCAAGGCTATAAAGAGAGAATCCTCGATCAACATACAAAACTACACAGAGTCATCCTCTTTCTTAACTTATTTTCTGCATTTTTTCCCTTTACTCTATAACTATCACTCCAATGATCGTTCTTTTCAATTAATTCTAAGTACAATAGATTGCAAAACTCTCCTTATTGTTTACTTCATTATTTTTTATTCTAGTTTCTTTTTCAAATCCTAGTTCATTGATCTCCAAGATAGATAAAAGAATCTAGAAGTAGTCTCACGTTCGTTACAATTGTCTAAACAGTTATGATTTTAGAAATTTCATGTCGGTTAGAATAAGTAAAATGGTAAGTGTTTAAATTTTAAGTCCGTCTAGACTTTGGCATGCCCGCAATCCCACATTATGCCAAACACCATCAATCGACTATTATGAGTATCTCTCTTCTGCATCAAAGCATGAAATTGCACAATTATTGGTTGGTAATCTTCCACTTTCCTTTCCTTTCTCTAGCTTGAAGGAAAAGTCTCACTGCTTTGGTATTTAAAGGAAGCCACAACAGATACAAATAGCGGTCCAACCGAAGTGGGAACTCACTAGAACTACCATTGAAGTTGTTCGTCCGTTTTCACCGCAATCTTATTGTTACGACAGCTTTAATGTGTTTTCCATGGAATGGTTACTATCGTTGTTGTTGTTGTTGTTGCCAGACCCCCTAAAATTTGTATACGTGTAACACTTAAACCACTGTCGTTAATTTTTATTAGTATATTTGTTATTAAATTATATTTAGACACCTTGAAGTTTGTAAGTGTGTAATACTTAGACTCCTATAATTAAAAGGTTATACTTATACCAAAAATACTCCAAGTTCCATCTCAAATAGATGGAAAAAAATAAGGGCGCTGCTTAACACATTTATATTAAATATAATTAATTTTATTTTTATTTATTTGATTAATTATCTCAAATTAACATGTCTTACACATATTTTGAATCAAAAGTTCAAGATTAATTTTTTTTATCTCTTAAGAAAACTCAATGCTAATATATTCTTATAAATTAATAATTTTGTAATAGCTTGTACTAATTAAAAAAATAATATTTTATAAATGATATTTGTAGATAATTTTTTGATGTAAAATATTTTGGCGATATGCTTTTTGATAAATAAAAATTTTAATTTGTATTATATTTAACTCGATTTTAATTACATGTATATAAATTAATATTTTTTAAGTCAGTCTGTAATATAAAACAAGACGGTTTCAACAAGTCAATCCTACGGTTTCAATTTCATTTATCCAATAGTCAAGAAATTATAATTTTTGTCCTTAATATTTCTCCCCCCTCCCAAAACACTTAACAATTATGGTTGATCTTAGAACACATCCTACGATTTTAAATTCATTCATCCAACGGTCAAAAAATTATAATTTTTTTCCTTAATATTTTCCCTCTCAACAGATCAACAATTACTGTTGATTTTGGAATCATGATTTTCTCTAACATAATAATTAGTCATTTTTAATATTATTTGTGGTGTAACATTTTGAATTTTTATGAGACACAATAATAATATTTTGATTAAAAAAACTCATCAATTTAACAGATAAAAAAAAAACAAAGACGCTGCTTAATATATTTCTATTGAATATAATTAATTTTAATTTTATTTATTTAATTAATTATCTCAAACTAACATGTCTTACACATATTAGAATCAAAAGTTCAAGACTAATTTTTTTATTTCTTAAGAAAACCTAACGTTAATATATTCTTATAAATTAATAATTTTGATAAATTAGATTTTTAGTTTGTATTAGATTTAACTCGATTTTGATTGCATGTATGTAAATTAATATTCGTTTTTTATTCTATGCATATAAATTAATATTTTTTTTTAAATCAATTCTATCATAATTCGTTGATTCATCTATAATATAAAATAGGGCGACTGCAACAAGCACATCCGACAGTTTCAAATAAACTCATTTAACGACCACTAGTATTTCTATCCGTCCTCTATTCAAATTTAAATTGAATTTAAATTGAATTGAAATATTTAAATTGAATTTATCCGTCCTCTATTCACTTTTCACTCTCTCTCTCTCTTTGGCAGTGGTGGGGCAAGGAGGGAGAAAAGGGGTCTGGGTCCACCCTAAAAGAATATATTTTTTTTAGTTATATATATTTTATATTTTTTTTGAATTAATTGAGCCTACTGTAAGGATTTATAAAAAACAAACGAGCAACGCTATTGGGATATAATTTGAGAACTTAATGATTGTGGTCATTAGATTGTCAATGTGTCTCAACATTAAATTATCACTGAATCCTAACACTATCAATCCAATGGTCATAATACATTAAATTTCCAAATTATGTCACAATAGCATTGGTGAAAGCAAAATTAATTATGTCAAACAGGTTGAGTACTAGAACAAAAAAACAAAAAACAAAAAATCCATACAAAATATCTTAAAATTAGCAAACTAAAATTGATTCCTTAAAATATTAGTATGATTTGTTGAAGTCTCATTCGATTAAAAAATTATGTGAAATTTGTAAGAAAATTAAAAACTATAGAATATTGCTTCTATTTGTGTCAAATAAATTATATAATTGATTCTTAATGTATAAATGTTATCTTATTAATTTTTTTTAAACCATACATCTTTTATGTTTAATGAATTACTAAGTATCAAATTCGATATAAAAAAATATAAATATATTGCATTATTTTTATCTATTATACTTAAAGTGTTTGCACCCTAGATCATATTTTTTGCTCCGCCACTGTTAGTAGGGATCTTCACTCCTCACTTCTCCAAATTAATCGATTGTTCTATGTTGTACTGTAAATATTTTTTCATTTAAAAAAAAATGTTGCACCATGCTTTCAAGCACGGATTATATCTAGTCTATAATATAAAATAGAGAGGCTTCAACAAGCTAATTCTATGGTCTCAAATTCATTCATCCAACAGTCAAGAAATTATCATTTTTTCTTAATATTTTTCCGTCTAAAAAGTCAATAATTACGGCTGATCATGTAACACATCATATGGTCTCAAATTCATTCATCCAACGGTCAAAAAATTATAATTTTTTCCTTAATGTTTTCCTCTCCAAAAAGTTAACGATTACGATTGATCTTGAAACACATCATACGGTCTCAAATTCATTCATCCAACGGTCAACAAATTATAATTTTTTCCTTAATATTTTTTCCTCCAAAAAGTCAACGATTACGACTGATCTTGGAATATATCCTACGGTCTCAAATTCATTCATCCAACGGTCAACAAATTATAATTTTTTTCCTTAATATTTTCCCCTCTAAAAAGTCAACGATTACGACTGATCTTGCAACACATCATACGGTCTCAAATTCACTCATCCAACAGTCAATAAATTATAATTTTTTTCCTTAATATTTTCCTCCCAACAAGGTCAACAATTATTACTGATCTTGGAATACATAATTTTCTCTGACATAATAATTAAATTGGTCAAATTTGCTATTAATATTATTTATGTAGTGCAACATGATCAGCCGCCCTATTTTATAATCATTGGATAAATGAATTTAAGACCGTAGGATCGGCTTGTTGAAGCCGTCCTATTTTATATTATAGATATCTCAATTAAGCAGTGTATTGTCATTTCAATGTTATTTTAAATTACCAAACTGAGCCTATATATACTACCATTTTCAATTGCGTAATGGATGCGAAACAAAATGTTTAGACGAACATCAAATGCACAACACAGCCACACCAATGAAGGTTCTTCTTCAAGCAATAAACAAAATAGTTCATATGCAGCCAACAAATGAGAACGCTCAACATACAGATCAACATCGCTGAACTGAGTTCTTTCTATTGGATCATATACAGATTCTAGTGATGTAATGTAGCATAGACGAAAGTGTGAGTTTCATAATGAACTCATCAACTCTTATCATCAATTCGATCAAATTGAACATGTAACTATTGGGTCTGCAACTGATTATCCGCCTCTAGGTGCTCATATCGAGTTCATACTAAGATGACGACAGCTATATGACAAACGTTGTGACCCTAAAATATTTTATAGTTGGCATGGACTTGTGGTACCGAAGGCGCGTTTGGCTGATATTCATGATCTACAGAATTCAAATAATCATGACGAGATCATATCAAGACTTGAACTTGAAAATGATCAAAAGTAGCGTCGACTTGATCATTTGCATGCAATTGAGTATGCAAAAATAAAGCATTTTGATCCTGCATATGCTGAAATTAAAATTTTAGATGATTCGTTACTTGTTTTTTATCTTGAGCTTTATGATTTCTCTGATTTAGACAATGATGTATCAAACACTTTTATCTTATCAAGTTTATGTGTACTCGGTAATCCTCTATGTTATTTTGAACATCAACCACGTTATTGACACCCTCTTACCCCCATCCGTTGTAGTGGAAAGTGTTGTGAAATAAATGCCCAATTTTTTTTGTTATAAATAAATTATATTTTTGTATGGCTTTGTCTTAATAAAAATTGTTGTCGACATCACTCACATCTTATGGTTAGACGTTAAATTAAAATTAATTAAATGTATACGTTTCAATGTTTTAATCTTCAAATGGTCAAAATATATTTATTTTGAATATAATTAAATATTCAATAAATAAAAAATTAAGCATTCAATAAAAAAAACAATGTCATAAGGATAACTAAAATACAAATGGTAAAATGACCGTAAAAACGTTGGTTCAACCAACGCTTTTAAGAAGTCCATAAAAACGTTAGTTTAACCAACTTCTTTAAAAAGACATTGATCTAACCAACGTTTATATGATTTTTTTTTTGAAAGGGTAAAATGAAAAACAACGTTTTTAAACCAATTAAGAAGCCCATAAAAACGTTGGTTGAACCAACTTCTTTAAAAGTACGTTAGCCAAACCAACGTTTATGTGACTTTTTTGAAAAAATAAAGGTTTTCCTAAAACATTAGTTGAAGTGACGTTTTTTGGAGAAAATGTTAGTCCAAATAACGTTTTTTGATCTAAAAACATCATTTCAATTAACGCTTTTAAAAGTGTCTGGGTTTGAAAAATAGTTTGAAAACTGCCATCTTTTGGGTATAAGTTTTAAAAAAAAGCATGAGTTAGGGTAAAAGCTCATTAGTTCAATGTTCAATTTGTCATTATCTCTAAATCACTTTGTATTTTCACTTTGTGTTATCATTGCATTTTTTTTTAATATCAGTTTGGTGGTCAATTTGTCATTATCTATATGTCACTGTGTATTTGATATTGTCATCTGATATTATGATGCAATTATTTTTTTGATAAAAGTTCAATGTTCAATTTGTCACTATTTCTATGTCACTATGCATATATATTACTGTGGATATATATCATTGTAAATATGTCACTATTTCTTTGTCACTATGTATATATTACTGTAGATATATATCTTTGTAAATATGCCATTGTGACTTCTAAAGGCATTTTAGTCTTTCGGCGTGAAAGTATCTATTAAGACCCTACAAATTACATACTGAAATATGATCCAAAAATACAACAAAGTATACTAGCCACCAAAAATCCATTAAAGCAAGGTTCTTTGAAAGTCGGTACACTAAATTAGACATAATTATAAAAAAAAAATACATAGGAAAAAATGTGTTGTAAAGAAGTACACTCCTGAGATACAAAGACTTAACTGACCATTTTCTAAAATTTACTTTCCTAAAAATGGTTTTAAAAAAATTCTTAACATTAATTAGGTACACAATTGTAAGGCTTAACAGCTGGATTTTAGGAACATTACTTTCCTAAAAATGGTTTTAAGAATATATCTTAAAATTAATTAGGTACATAGTAATAAGGATTAAATACTGAATTTTAGGAACATTAATTCGCTAAAAGCTTCATCTTCATAAAACAGTTATCGTTTCTTCTTCTTATTTAAAAACTGTTTCATCTTCCTAGTGCAAGAAGTCCTAAATCATTCTCGGAACATCTAAATCGTTTCGTCTCTGAAAGGAAAATCCTAATGGTCTGCCATTGTTGATGTAAGTTTGTCTGTTTTTTTCGCCTAGTGTAATAAAGACAATATAACAATACAGGTTAACACTATACCATAGACAGTGTTCAATGGTTTTGTGGATGTGGTAGCCAATTTAAAACAGAGCTGGACTGTTACTGACGAGCCCAAATTTCATTGGGCCAAGCCCAAATAAAAATAAACCGAGAAAGCCCGAAAATGAAGCCCATTCTAGAGGGGCGACCCATCGGAGATCCAATGCGCACAAGGCACCTGACAAGAGAACAGGAAGCGGCCTAGGCCCCTTGGGCGCCGCCTAGGCAGGCCCTTGGGCGTCGCCCATGGCTGCCCTTGGGCGCCGCCCACCTTGATGCCCTCCTCTCCACTTTGATGTTTCAATACAAGCCCAACACAAGTCCTCTTGACTCCAATACAAGTCCTCTTGACTTCGATACAAGTCCAATCCACGTGGGTCCAAGACACGTCCGAGCTCAAGACGAGGAGTCCTTATCCGAAGGAATAGGAGCACGAGGGAGAGAAAGGCGGGATACGGAGATCTCCTACCTAAGTCGTACTTACCAAAATAGCAGAGCTCCTCTTACTCACGGTACCGCCTCACCGCCTTAACTCTAGCCTATATAATATAAGCTCTCTCCACCAGGAGAGCATCTTGATCCTTACACACACTACGCCTCTGAATCCCTCATACATACATTACTCTCCCTCTCCCTCTTTCTAAGCACTGTAAACTCTTCGGAGTACCTTAATACATCAATAAAGATCGTCGGCCATCGCTGTCATTCAAGAAAGTGAACGTAAGTCATCCGAGACTGAACCACTATAAATCACTATGTCGACTCTTTATTTTTTTGTTCTCCATTAATTGCTTGTTAATTGCTCTTTAATTGTGATTGTACGAATACTTGACTGTTGATCTCTTGCACAGGTGATTTTGTGTACCATCAGTTTGGTGCCGTCTATGGGAACGACATAATTTTTACTACTTTTCAGTCCCCTTTGTAATCCATGGCAATTACCACCAGATCGATGTCTCGACAACCGGGAGACAACAACCCAGCACACCGGGAGGAGACCCAGCCTCCCCTCGCACCTTATGAGCTTTCTGCTACGGCGACTGGTCAGCAACAACAACTCCTCCAAACTATGCAATTGTTGGTGAAACAAAACTAACAAATCATCCAACTGATGCTCATCCAAGGAGGTGTCACCCCTCATCCGAAAGGAGGAGTCCCTATCCCTCCGACAGGGGAGGAACAACACCCTACGCCTCATGAGCGTCAAGTAGCCCCTCGTCATGGGGCCCCTCGCCAGAATGCCCTGCGACCATAGGGCGCCCCTCGTCTAGCAGTCCCTCCTCAACACGCAGGGAACTCGTGCACCCCCTTCTTATGTGCATGCACAGAAGGACGAATGAGAGAGTCAATATGGAGACCACGAAAGCTAATATCATTACCCGACCGAGGATGTCCCCAACCGGTGGGACGAGAAGATAAAGGAAGTGCAAAACCAGCTTGGCGATGTCCTGAACGCAATCAAGGCACAGACACCTACTACTGTGGACTACCTGGTAAGATGCACTGACACGCCCTTTATCACGGATATTGTCAACTACCCACTGCCCTTGAAGTTCAAGATGCCCAACATCGAGAGCTTCGATGGCAATAGAGACCCTCTCGACCATCTGGATACCTACAAGTCCCTCATGCAGCTCCATAATGTGTCTGAGGAGATCATGTGCAGGGCATTCCCTACCACCTTAAAGGAGTCCGTCCGCCAGTGGTTCTCCAAGCTCAGGCCCTCTTCTATTTGATCATTTGCAGAGCTAAGTAAGTACTTCGTCTCTCACTTTATTGAGGGACGCCGCCATCAAAAGCCAGTAACCCACCTGCTCACCATCAAGCAGGATAGGGATGAAAGCCTCTGTAGCTACCTTGCCTGCTTCAATGAGGAGGTCCTCCAAGTTAAAGAACCAGATGACAAGGTAGTCTTAGCCGCCTTTATCGCTGGACTTTGCACCTCTAGCTTCATGTTTTCAGTCAACAAAAAGTCGTCCTCTAGTATGCCCGAGTTATTATCTATGGCCCAAAAATATATGAACGCCGAGGACGTCACCAAAGCCAGTAGAGGTGAGTCCTCCCGAGGGGAGAAAAGGAAAGACAGTCGAGAAGACCGAAGGGAGACGAGCTCCTGAGCTCAACAAGTCATGTCCTAAGGACAGTTATCCTTTCCCACGAATCGACCTGCTTATTGACGCCACTGCAGGACACGAGCTCCTGAGTTTTCTTGATGCCTACTCTAGTTACAACCAGATTAGCATGTTCCCTCCAGACCAAGAGAAGACCTCATTCATCACCCCCAGAGATACTTACTACTATAGGGTGATGCCTTTCGGGCTCAAGAACGCCGGTGCCACATACCAGCGCCTTGTTAACAGAATGTTCGAGGCACAGATTGAGAAATCAATGAAAGTCTACGTGGATGATATTTTAGTGAAGAGTGTAGCAGCCATAGATCATATCGCACACCTACAGGAGACCTTCAATGTGTTAAGAACCTACAAGATGAAATTGAACCTAGAAAAATGCGCCTTCGGCGTGGGCTCGGAGAAGTTCTTAGGCTTCATGGTCCATAAAAGGGGCATTGAAGTCAACCTAGATAAAATTAGGGCAGTCTTGGAAATGAAGTTCCCTACCTCAACCAATGAGGTCCAACGCCTCAACGGGAGAATAACAGCCCTTAACAGGTTTGTTTGTAAATCTGTTGATAAATGTCTCCCTTTTTTTAAGATCCTCCGCGGGTCCTTCCAATGGAGCCCAGACGCTGAGGAGGCCTTCCAGAAGCTCAAAGCTTACCTCTCCACACCACCACTACTCTCTCATACTATGTCGGGAGAAATCCTCTACCTCTACCTCTACCTCTCCTCTTCTCCTCTGTCGTAAGCTCTGTACTTATCAGAGAGGATTAGGGCATCCAGAAGCCCATCTACTATGTAAGTAGAGCTTACCGAGGAGCAGAGGTGAGGTACTCAAAGTTAGAAAAATTAGCTCTCGCCCTTATGACCACCGTCGGACGTCTACGCCATTACTTCCAAAGTCATACCATTACGGTAGTCACCGATCAGCCACTCAAAAGAATCTTAGAGAAGTTTTATGTCTCGAGGAGATTGCTCAAGTGGGCCGTGGAGTTGAGTGAATTCGACATGGAGTACTAACCAAGGGCCGCCATCAAAGCACAGACGCTTACAGACTTTATAGTAGAATCCAAAAGGAAGAACTAGGCACCCCTGCGCACACCTGCTCGGCACATACTGACTCTATCAACTAGGAAGTTGAACCAGTTTTCATACGAAGACCCTCCGACCCTGAGGAGGAATAGGGGGTAAAGCCATCGATCGGGCAAGCCAGTGCAACGCCCACCCTGCCTAGGACACCGCCCACCATGCCTGGGGGGTCGTCCACCTGGTTTGGGGCACCACCCACCCTGTCTTGAGCGCCACCTTCTCAAACTCCCTCATTCCCATCTTCACATCCTCTCTAGACATCACCCCCATCATCCACTCTGCCATGCTGGAAACTTTATGTAGATGGGTCTTCTACCAATGAGGGCGATGGAGCTAGACTCGTACTAATCAGTCCTCATGGCACTCTGTTAAAGTACGTTGTCTCTCTCTACTTCACCACATCCAATAATCAAGCAGAGTATGAGGCCCTCATATCGGGTCTCAGGTTAGCCTTAGAGATGGAAACACTCAGTCTCGTGACTTACACTGATTCTCAGCTAGTGGTCAATCAGGTAAAGGGAGATTTTGAAGGCAAATAAGAAAGGATACAGGAATACCTCTCGGTGGTCCAAGAACTCCTCACAAAGTTTGCATACTTTGAGATCCACCATGTACCTCGAGAAGAGAATGTCATGGCTGATGTTCTCACCAAGTTTGCCTCTGCCAACATACTCATGGGACCAGCGTTGGCAGGTCATTAATTTGAGCCTAGCACCTCCAAGTTAGAGGAGGTCGAGGTTCACTGTGCATCACCGGATTCCAATTGGATAACTCCTATCAGAGGCTACCTAGAGGAGGGCACTCTCCTAGATGACCCAGTAGAAGCCAAAAAGTTGAGAATGAAGGCATCCAGGTATGTATTATTACAAAACACCCTTTATAAAAAGAGTCATTCTCTCCCACTACTCCGCTGTCTCACCCCAGAAAAGGCGGACTATGCCGTGAGGGAGATCCATGAGGGGATATGTGGGAACCACTCAGGAGGACGTGCAGAAGACAGTTAGACAGGGATACTATTAGCCCATCATGATCAAAGACACCCAAGACTTCGTCAGGAAATGTGATAAGTGCCAACGTTTTGCGACTGTACCCCGACAGCTGTCCGAGGAACTCACCACAATTCAGAGCCCGTGGCCCTTCTCCATGTGGGGGATTGACATTCTAGGTTCCCTCCCCGTGAGTCGAGGTCAGTGTAAGTTCGTAGTCATATCCATCGATTACTTCACAAAATGGGCGGAAGCTGAAGCCTTAGCCAGAATCAAAGACCAGAAGATAAAAGACTTCATATGGAGGAGTCTAGTCAGCCGCTTCGGGGTACCTCATGCTATCGTGAGCGACAACGCCAAGCAGTTTGATAACAAACTCCTCAACCCTTTCTGTGCGAACCTCCAGATTAAGCAACCTCACTCTAGCCCCGCCCATCCACAAGCGAATGGACAAGCAGATGTCACTGTCAGGACCATACTCCGTAACTTGAAAGTAAGATTAGAGAATGCAAAAGGGAAGTGGGTAGGCGAAATCCCAGGAGTACTATGGGCATATTGGACCACACCAAGAGGTCCTACGGGCGAGACCCCATTCTCTTTAGCCTATGGAACAGAGGCAGTGATACCCGTTGAAATCGGGGTACACTCCCTTAGGGTCCAGAACCATGACCCTACCAATAATGAAGAAGGCCTTTGTATCAACCTCTACTTGGTGGAGGAGGAGAGAGAGATAGTCATGCTCAGGAATGTAGAGTACAACTGTTGCATGACCAAGTACTACAATTCGAGGGTGAAGCCTCGTGCCTTCTTACCTGGGGACCTGGTCCTCAAGAAGGTCATCCTGTCCACCAAAGACTCCCGGGAAGAGAAATTAGGACCCAACTGAGACACGGAGATAGTAAGGTCGGGTACCTACAAAATTTGAAACTTTGAAGGAAGGGTCCTAGGCTACCCATAGAATGCACAACACCTAAAGAAATACTACCAGTAGCTGGGAGTAGTAAGTCATAAGTCGGTGACCACTGTTTAGGTTATTTACCTTGTTTGTCAATTATCTATGTTAGCCTTTTTCCTTCAAATATTTACTTTCAATTATGAAATAAAATTCCTCAAAATTTCTCAAAAAAATTGTATTCCATTCAAAATTTATGAAGTCTTTACAAAAGTGATATGTCGTTAAAACACATGAACTATTGACAAAAGAGAGACATAGTGTATCAACAGAACAAAAGACACAAAGACAATACACTCCTAGTGACCCTCACTGCTCCCACTCACATAGTCCTCATCATCGGACTCAGGAGCCTCAGAAGGCTTAAGGTCAGAAAGGTCACAGTAAAGGAATGCTATAAAGGCCTTCCTCCTGAGCTCCTCGTAGCCATCAATGAAGGCACTGGTCCTGGCCCTCTCAGCAGCATCCCTCTGAGCCTCTGCCCTGGTAGCCCTCTCAAGTGCTGCGCGAAGGTCAGCTTCAAGTTGAGCAGTCTTCCCTTGTGCCTGCCTAAACTCCTCAGTGATATCTTCTCGTTCCTGTCGCTCGAGCCTCTGGTACTTCACGACAACCTCTCGTGCCTGTCGTGCTAGCCCCGCGGCATCCTCTCGTGCCGGCCGTAACTGCTCCTCAACAGCCTCACGTGTCTGCGTCTCCTTCACTTGGCCACTAACGGCCTCCCCGATCTTTAGGGTATTATTGAACAAGTCGGGCAAGACAGCAACCATCTATAGACATTCGAAAACAAAATACAAAGAGATTCAAGAACTAAGCCAAGATATGATAAAGGAAGCCAAGAACGAAACAAGAAGGAAAGCATACCAGAGCAAAGCCCTCAACAGCGGCATTGACCATGCCTTCTAGACCCCGAGAGGCAATCTCTTGAGCTTCAGCGCCGCTCACGAAGTCACAGAGACTCCCCTTGCCAAACTCAGATTTCGGAGCATAGACATCGAAGGAACGTCCGAGGTAGGGTGACTCGGCGGGTCCACAATTCTGGCAAAAGATGGCGACGGGACCTCAGCCCCCACGGTTGTGCTAAAATAATTCCTCAGGGGAGAGGAGACATGAATCAGAGAAGAAAGTGGAACATCACCAAGCTCAGCCTCCATGAGACAAGTAGACCCCGGTTGAGAAGAGCTGGGGGCACCGGACTTCGCCCTCTTGAAAGGAGGAAGGGGAATAGATGTCACTCTAGAAGTGAGTAACTCGTCCACAATGGACCTGCCAATGGGGGTACCTACAAAGCCAATATAAGTAAGAAAGCCAGTTACATCACATTCTTAAGAAGACTACTAAAGTATGAAGTACCTTTCTTTTTCTGCTTTGACGGAGCTGGAAAAATACCAGCTACCTGCATGATCTCGGAGGCATCTGTCATGGGATTGCTGCGAACCATATCGAGAAACCTAGCTTGCTCCCGAGATAGAGTCGGTGAAGCTGCAAGATGACAATTGCACAATGAAAAATACATACATGAAAATTAAGACAAGAATTGAAGGTAAGATCCTCGCCCAGCTTAGTATTTGGGACTGTATCCCATCGGGTAGGCACCACATCACGATCGGAGTCAGAAGCCCACTCACCTCTAACAAAAAAGAATTTCCTCTTTCATTTGTGAAGATTGGAAGTGAGACCAGTAATAAACTTACCCGATCTTGGGGCAAAGCAGTACCACCCCTGGTGGGGAGCATGGTTCTCAAGAAGCATGTATGTAACAACAAATTTTTCAAACGGAGGGGGAATAGCAGCGTTGAGCACCAACCGCCACAGTGCGAAAAATGAAAAGAGCACCCTCCAACTGTTGGGGGCAAGCCTACTTGGGACCAGGGACAAGTGCCCAAGAACCCGACATATGGGCCCGAGGATAGGGAACCGAAGTTTCGCCTCCTACATGCCCTCGTAAACAACTATCTCACCCAAGGAGTCACAGCACGTAGACTCGTCGGCCTCAGGACAACGGCACGTCATAGAGGGTGGAATATGATACTGGACAACTATTTCAGAGATATCCTAATCACGCTCAAATAGGCTAAATGTAGAAGCTACCTTATGACGGTCGTCTACTCTTCCACCTGGACCCCTGTCGAGGTCGCCAACAATCTCCCTCTCGCCTGAATAAATACCAGCAAAAAGCAAGCTCAGATCATAGCAAAGGAAAGTAATTGTGTCAAAAAAAAATACCGAGACACATACCTTGAGAGCTCGTGTCACCCGTCCGTTTTCTAGACTCGCGAGGGGAGGTCTGCACGGCACCCAGGGAGCTTGGAGTGTCGTTTGTGCCTGTGGTGCCGCCTACTCTATGGCAGGTGCCTCCAGCCTCTTTCGGTGATCCACTCCGCTGCCTACATGCATCTATGATCCACCGTTGCTTGGACCACGCCGAAACCACCACGAGGAGAAGGACCCAAGTGTCCGAAGCCCAGAGGGGAGCCGCCTGGGCTGGACCCTTGGGCGCCGCCTGGGCTGGCACCTTAGGCGCCACCTAGGGAGGCCCCTTTGGCGTTGTCTCCCCTCGCCTCATCTTCTCCACTCTTCAAGCCCCTAGTCCTCATGTGCTTTGATCTTAAAAAAAAAAAAGGAAGAAGAGAGAAATGGAAGAGAGTGGGATGAACAGTAGCTGGAAGACCCCGTAAATAGAGAAGGAATGACTTCTCAAGAAAGCCTTGCTAAAGCTTCTTGAGGAAGCTTGGTGTGTAGCTTCTTGAGGAAGTTTGACTAACAACTTCTTGGGAAAGCTTGAAAGAGGAAACCTTTGGTCAGGAAGATGAGGAATGGGAGAGAAGTGAAGAAGATGGGAACAGTAACTTCTATTTATAGACATGGGTATATATATAAAAAAAAGGAGGTTATTTTTTATCAGTTTATCGGGGTTGCTCTAAAAACTCAATTTCAGATAGATAGGAGCGTTTTTTGAAAAAATTTGTTGACCAAATCGCCTTTGGCGTTTGCGAGTCGTAGATCTCAAAAAAATACCCGAAATCGAAAAAAAAATCGCCTCAAACGGACTTTTGTGCACAAAGTTATGGTCGTTCGAAGATTTGCCGATAGTTCCGGCACTCCAGCAGCTCCTCTCACCCATGGGCGCCACCTAGCTCTTGGGCGCATGCCTCACAGCCATGGGCGCCTACCTCATTGCCTTGGATTCCCAGGAAGCCTCGCCTACTATCACACTTATCAGTGAGTTCGACAAGTCCCTGAAAGACCGAAGGAACACCGCAAGGGAGCAAGATAACTCCTACCCCGAAAGGTTACACATGCCCTCAACCCCTTCCTCTTGCAAGAATTAAAGGCTTAGGGCGTGGGGGGCAAATGACGAGCACAAATTTGACTGGGCCAATCCCAAATAAAAATAAACCGAGAAAGCCCGAAAATGAAGCCTATTCTAGAGGGTCGACCCATCCGAGATCCAATGCGCGCGAGGCACCCGACAAGAGAACAGGAAGCGGCCTAGGCCCCTTGGGCGCCGCCTAGGCAAGCCTTGGGCACCGCCCAGGCCAGCCCTTGGGCGTCGCCCACCTTAATGCCCTCCTATCCACTTCAATGTCTCAATGCAAGCCCAACACAAGTCCTCTTGACTCTAATACAAGTCCTCTTGACTCCGATACAAGTCCAATCCAAGTGGGTCCAAGACACGTCCGAGCTCAAGACGAGGAGTCCTCCTTCGAAGGAATAGGAGCACGAAGGAGAGAAAGGCGAGATACGGAGATCTCCTACCTAAGTCGTACTTACCAAAATAGCAGAGCTCCTCTTACTCATAGCACTGCCTTAACCCTAGCCTATATAATGTAAGCTCTCTCCACCAAGAGAGCATCTTGATCCTTACACACACTATGCCTCTGAATCCCTCATACATACACTGCTTTCCCTCTCCCTCTCTCTAAGTACTGTAAATTCTCCGGAGTAACTTTATACATCAATAAAGACCGCCGGCCACCGCTGCCATTCATGAAAGTGGACATAGGTCATCCGAGACTGAACCACTATAAATCACTGTGTCGACTCTTTATTTTTCGTTCTCCATTAATTGCTTGTTTATTGCTCTTTCATTGCGACCGTACGAATACTTGACTGTTGATCTCGTGCAAAGGTGATTCTGTGCATCATCAGTTACAATGAAGTTATATGCAAATATATGTTTGATAAAATGTAACAGTACAATGTTTTGTATAAGTAAATTTTTACACTATTATTGTTACACTATAAACGTATATATACAAGATGAACTTCGGTTATGGTGTTCACATATAAAAAAAAATAGTATAATCACCTTTAAAATGACAAATATAAACCTAATGAAGTCATGAATTCAAACTTTATAATTGCTTAGATTGAATGATAAGGATGAAATAATATTTCGAACCTGCACTAATAAATTGTTTCTAGGCTAAAGGAAAAAAAAGACACCAAATGATATTGTTACAAAATTTAAAATTCAAACCAACTAATTTATCCTAAAAAAAAATGGAAGAAACAAATCTTCCATTAAATTAAGATATTTTTAATGCATAAATATAATTTTAAAAAAAATAGTTTTAAAAAATAATCGCATTATTTAAGGGAGGACACAAATGTCAAAGAAAAATCCAAAATTTTAAAATTATGTACTTGTACACAATTAAGATCTAAAATTAAGGACTTCCTTACTTGACATTTTTTCTGGTGTACTTTTTTACAAGTAAACCCAATTTAGTATATCCCCTTCCAATTTACCTTTAAAACAAAGATTAAATTAGGCCAACTATATCATTCCAATGGGCTACCTAAACCTAAAAAATCTAGTTGAGACACTAAATAGCCAGACTAAGGGGTTGTCATGGCCTAACACCAAACACGTCGGGCTATCAACAGCCCGATGGGCTGCCAACAGTAGGGCCTCTACCAGAACCCTAACCCTTAATAACCGGTTTTGGGTCGATAAAAATTGAGTTTTTTGAAAGTCGGTACACCTTCTACAATTTATTTGGCTTAAAGTATAAACTCAATTTTTTTTTGGCAAAAAATAACACTTTTAAGCAAAAGAACCGAAGTACTCCTGACATTACAATTACTGTTGAAAAAATCAGATAAAAAAACCAATTAATTTGAAAACTAAATCTCCTAAATTTTGGGGTTTTTTTATATTAGAACTCTCTCTCTCATATAGACACAAGAAAAAATAGTGACAAATAACAATGACTTAATAAAAAAATAGTGACATAAATTGTGACAAAAAACTGTGACAAGAAACTGTTTCAAATGAAATTTACCAATTTTAAATAAGGCGATCAAATAAAGAAAGCTGAAAAAAATTAAGTCCAAACATGTAAGTTATATTTTCAGTTAATCGTTCAAATTTATGCACATTAAAGTATTTTTTGTCATAATGCTATTTCTCACTATGTCTATGTCACAGTTTATTTATAATTATCATTTTTAAATATATATGAGAGAAAGAATCCAAATTTGAAAAAACTTTACACTGAATGAAATTTAAGTTTTGAATTTGAACACGTGATATAAATAGAGAGAGAATCTTCAGTTGATAAAACTTGTGCAATTAAGGAGTTTAAAATTTTAAATTTGAACACGTGGATATATATAAAATCAAATAGATAAACAATTCTTAACTTAAAAAGTATCTCAAATTATTTTGATTTTGCATTAGGTTTAATTTGGTCACGTGTGTATGTGTGTGTATATATATACACTAGGGATAACTCATGTCTGAAGACATGACGTAATGTGAAAGATTTTGAGAGGGATATTGGTAGCTGTTACATGAATCAAATTGAGACTGTCAGATGAACTTATTGAATCATGTCCTATTTTATATTATAGATAGAAATATATGAGAGAGAGAAAAAAAAAAGAATTCTAATATGAGAAAATTTTAAAATTTAGAAATTTTAGCGATAAATAATCGTAATATATGAAAATCTAAAATTAAGAAATTTAATTGTTTAAGTTTGAATTTGTTTAAACAAATTCAAATTCAAACTTAAACAAATTAAATTTCTTACACATATCTATAAA
>CM042194.1:19302658-19334159 GCA_023539305.1 Ilex asprella
GGCTCCGCCCATACGAGTTTAAGCGGGTTGTAAGGATGACCCACGTAACCGCAGTACCGTCAACTCTCTCATATCACTTCCTCCTCGTCTTTGTTTGTTGAACCAGTTCTCCCCTCTTTCTTTCCAAAGTAATCCGTATCTTCTCCTCTGTTTTCACCGAATCTGGAAAACCTGGTTAAACTTGGGGTGTGACTCGGACAGGTCAACTTGCCGGGGAAGGAAGCGGAAGTACTAGAAGAAGCAGTCTTCTTGCAGCATCCCAATCTACGGGTAACTTCCTATGAAATTTTACCTTTGCTTCAAATGGGCTAGATTAGACGTCGGTTTTTTCCCATCTGGGTTTGTATCATATTGTATTATTTTCTTGACGCAGTTTCGTTTAATTTTGTTATTTTTGTGGTGTGGGTATTGTTTAATTTTGAGTTTTTGAAGTGGGTTTTTCATTAGTTTCATGAATCTGAAACGAATGAAACAAAAAGAAACCAAATTTGCTCTATTGTGTTTAGAGATAAGCTGTGCCAGTTGGCTAAGTATAATAACTCTACCGAGGGGCAACAAGCCTGGAACTACTCCTGCCAAATTGTCTAGCTTAAATTATGTATTTGGTATATTCTTGATGATGGCTTCTTATTTGGGTTTCAATCCCACATTATCACACTTCGCAATTGTCTTGGCGAATATTGTGCCCTATATTATGCGTCACTGTTAATTTTTGAGCAATTGGGTTGTCTTCCCAATTCTAAATGCTCTCTCACGGGTTTATTATGTTTCCTCGCATATGGTAATGGGCATGGAAGAAAGGAATTGTTGAATTTTGGTGGTAGTTCCATTGTGGTGACTGGTGAGTTATGGGAAATGCTTGAAAGTGTCTCGCTAATAGATTTTTGGGTTACTACATTATGATGAATAGGTTGTGAAGGGTTTGGTTACTTACTGATGCATCTTTGCAAAATTATCATGCTTTCTCTCTCTCATACACACACACTTCTCTCTTTCATACACACACACACACACATTCTCTCTCTCTCTCTACCCTTAACATAGAATAATTAGGATATGGCTTTTGCTTCTTAATCAGTCTTTGTAGTGGCATCAATTGGTGTAATTGGATGATGGACCATTTATGTGGGTTGCCTGGTATTGGTGAAACAATGTTAGTTCTTAAATTTTACAAAACAGTTATTATTTTATTCCCCCACATGCAGAATTATCATTTTCCCCCTAAAGTATCACAGCTAGATAGCTAAATTCTTATCCGCTATTTTTTTGTTGTTATCTATTACCTTGGCTTGGCTAAGTGCTGATCCATACAATCGTATAATCAACCAATTAAGTGATTAGTAATTATTACTAGAAGTGAGCAGTTAGTGATGGATTTCTCGAGCTAGTATGCTCGTTTGTTGATCTTTTCCCCCCCCTTTCATATATATAATGCCTAGTACTGCACAATTTTTTTGTTGGTAACGGGGAATCATCTCAAGCACGCATAATTTAGACTGATAACTGAAACACAAATTACGGATCCACGCAATCATATGCAAATCACACCATCAGTTGAACTTGAGTTTATATGGCTAAGGGGACTCTAACTCAGGATGTGCGACTCTATCCCTCGTCCCATATTCAACCACCTAATCAACTTGTGCAGGCTGTGTGATGGATAACATTATGTTAGTACTCTTTGTAATAAAATAATATGTAGTATATATAGATGCACAGTGTAGAAGAGTTAGGTGCTTTGATTTGATTTGTTTAATGATTCAATATTTGGATTGATACACTGAAGAAGAACTGATGTTTATACAAAAATGAAAGAAATGATTTCCTGAGTGGGTTTGTTCAGTTGTTTTCAGCTTGTATTGACCCATGTTGAACCCCCATTATCTTATGGTTTTCTCTGTGATGCATGTTCGCTTTTCACTCCTCTTCGATTGGCATGTCAACCTAATGAGGCTGGATGATTTTCCTTTTTCTGCTCTCATTTTGGTAATTGTGCATAAGGATTAAAATTTTGTTTTGTTTCTACCAAAGTGAATGAAAATTAAATTATTAAAATTACTATATTTCGAGGTGTTTCAGAATAAAGTTCTAATTTTTTTTTTGTTTCCTTTTTGTTTCTGAAACCTTTCCTAGGCTTTTCTGTTCTAATCTGATTGACACTAATGAAAATTTGATACTTGATTGTACAAGATGCTGACCTGATCATGCTTGTTTAAAGGGTTAATAAACTTTACCTCTTCAATTGTTTTTAATAAAAATTTTATGTTGCCCTTAGAACTAATGTTTCAACCACATTATATCTTTAATTTTAATGGGTGTCATCTTGCCTTTTTTGCCCCTTGCTATTGCATTATTGGAACTAAAAATTTGCATGGATCATTTTTAGGTTCCACCATCACAATGGCGTTTGATGGTAGAGGTAAAGTGAAACCAATTTCAAAAGTTGAAAGTTCAAGGTGATTTAATTAAGTTTTTTTTTTTAAGGGGGGGGGGTTGAGATTTTAGAAAACTTTTTGATGTGGTCATTAAACCTTGTTTAAAACTTTTGGTCAAATGTCATCAACCCTTGTTTAAAATAGGTTCAGCTACATTAAGACTTCACATGAATCACACCAGTCTTGTTGCCTGGATCCTGTTTGGCATTTGAATTGGTCAAATTGATGATTCAAGTGCCTGTATGGCTGAGGTTATGTGCAGTTGTGGTCATGGCTCGATTTTGAGGACATAAGAATTTAGGCTGGGCAAGAACATGGTTTGCCATTGATGTGTGTTTTAAGTGGATGAGTCAACTTGTGAGCTGTAAACACTTAATATGCAGACCTTTACGTTCACTCCCCTGTACTTACTTCCCTTGTTGCTTGTTCAGGCAATCATTGGTCATATAAGTGGGGAAGCTGATCGTGGGCATGCCTGCTACGAAGAAGGTTGTACGTAAACTATTTTCTTAAATTGATCTTTTATATGCATACATCTTTGCCACTGAGTTTCTGCCATCTAATTATTATTAGTATTATAATTGGAGATTGACAAGTAAATGACTATGGGTGCTTCAGCACTCTTTAAATGGGAATTTTCTGGTAAGGGGAAGGGACAGTATTTTTTTTCAGCGGTTATCCAATCAAGATGGGCTAAACTGGTTTCAGCATTTGCCAACACCTTACCGCACGAGCTGATGGCAGCCATGCGCTACCTGCATCCGCGTTTGTTCTCGAAGGCAGGCACTTGAGCCTGGATAATGAAATTTGGGTCTTTGAAAGGGGGATTTGGAAGTAAATTGCAATCTTTTTCTTTTATTCCAGGGTTTAATTTTCTGGCTTAGTTTTTTTTTTGTTTGGGTTTGTGAGGTGTTTCACGTACTGGGGCTCTTAGAAATTTTCTTTGCTGGAATATGCTTAACGCCGATTATGAGTGTTTCCCACGCTGGAGCATGAACCTATATCTTGCTTGTTATTTTGAAACATGGTGCTTTATCTTTTGTCTGAATGTTAGCTGCAGAGGGCATATGTCCCCTTACGAATATCAAATATTGCATGAGGTGTTCCTCACTTTACCTCAAATAATGACTTAAAAGGAGCACATTTAGTGGGCAAACGTTCTTTCAGTGTCGGGAGCATTTTTGCAAATAAATTTGTAGCTCATTTTTTTTTGGTTTTAGAAGATGAAGTCTGGTAATATTGTGCAATCTTATTCTGATCAGAGACCTAACTGATGTAGAATTACCCCTATGGCTTTCTTCTTTTTCTCTTTTTTTTTTGGGTTTTGTAAAAGTAATATGCATATGGGTGCCAAGATGCGTAAGCCATATGAATGGGAATAATATGCTGGGGAAAAAAAAAGGAAAAGAAAGGATTCCACCTGAGAAAAAACATGAAACCATGATCAGATCTCACCCCAAAAACCAATTGTATGAATTACATGGTCATCAAAAACTCCTATGTCTAGGGTTTGTGAAGTAGGATACTGGTTGTGCGTTTTAGGGATGGATGAGAATTGAAATTTTCTTGAATTGCAAAGTGTTTCTTTGCTGGAATTTTGAGAAAAAAGTGTTTGTGTGTATTTATTTTGAGACTTTGGGTCTTATGTGAATGGCTAGACAGGTAAGGGAATGTGATAGGATTGATTTTGGCATCATGGGGTGGTTGGAGTTTTGGCCTAGGAGTAGTAACTGAACAATCATTGCATTTTTTTGGCTACATTATCTTGTTTATTATCTTTTATAGGATTACTAGCGATTACCCTGTGGCTAAAGACACAATGCAATCCCAAAACTTGAACATTGATCATGCAATATTTATTTTTTAAATAGCAATTTATTTTTTCTTTTCTTTTCTTTAATTATGCAATTTAAAATTAAAGTCATAAAAGAGAAAAATAAAAGAAAGGTAAGGGAGAGAGAAGAAAGGGTAGGGGTGGATTAATAGATGAAAATTAGAGTGTGTTGGTTAAGTTATTTGACATTAGGGTCCGTGCAAAGAAGATGAATTTTTCCCTCAAAAAATATTTATGAGAGGAATTTTTTACCATTGGATCAAATAGATGAAAATTGGATTAATCTTAATCGTTGTTGTGCTTTTGTAAATCTAGAATTCAACTTCCTAGCTGTAATAAGATAGATAGTTGTTCACTTGTTCTTAATGAATAGATAACTTTTATTGTCAAGGTAATGTGCGTGGGGATTTTATAACACCTATGCTACTCTCTCTGTAGTATTTTTTCTCTCTGAAATTGTTGTTTTCACTTTTTTTGTACTTTTATTTGTTATTCTTAATCAGAAGACTGAGCGGAGTGGCATTGCACACATATTCAACAATATGCTGAAGGAGATTGGAAAGCCTGTTGACTTTGAGCTCCCAGATTGGTTAAATAAATGGAACCCTATGTCCTACACATTTATAAAGCGCAGTATCCTTCTACAATGTAGTTTCAATGTTCTTATAAAAAAATGTTCTATTGCTATGCATGTGTAAGTAGTCAAACTCTTGTATTTCCTGTTAGATTAATGGTTTTTACGGCATTGGTCTTGCTGGTTGCAAAGCTCCATTAGTTGAAAATGCCTTACTTTGATCCTGTCATTTTTCCAATCTATATTATATTCTCGACCTAGTCTCCTGAAAAATTGACCTGCTCAAATTTTTATTGAATTGCATGTTTATTGTTCTATTGTTTGTCTCCCTCTCCCTCTCCCTCTCTACCTTCACTCTTGTTTGTGCTGAATGCTGATACTTACTAATTTAAGATATATATCTCACTAAGAGGATAAAGAGGCGTCTGGAAGATGATGGCATCTTCTGCTCTTGCAGCTCATCAATTGGATCTTCTGGTGTATGTGGTAGAGATTGCCTCTGTGGGTAAGGAATGCTTTAGTCCAGTGTTTCCATAGATGCTAAGAATGTAAGCAGGTTCCACTGATTTGATGAAGTCAAGGACGTAAACAGGTTCCATGGATTCGTGATCTTTAAAACTGTAAAAAAAGTTGCATACACCATACCTTGATTCTTGATTCATCGATAATTGTATTCGAATGCTTACCTGATTCTTAGGACACAGTAATATAGCTCAAGTAGTTACTGCAGCATCTATTTGCACCAACAATCTGCCTACTGGTTTGTGGGCGTATTGTGATTTAAGACAAAGCAAATCAAGACGCTTAGGTCTCTTGAGGCCTAGGCGAGAGGCAAATCAAAAGCTTCATTGAAGCGAGGCGAACAGGATAAAAACCTAGTAAATATTTTGTTATTAACATCCTAAGTGATAAATATTCAAGTTCCAAACTTCTCAAATACAAAATATTCAAATGCAACCAAAAGTTTAAACATTTAAAATCAAACAAACAACAATAATATCTTAAATATATTGACACAACATAAACATTTAAATTAAAAAAAACATCGACAATATCTACAATCTTAGCATTCGAAAACACACAAGTCAAACTATTAAAGAAATTAAATATTCTGTCAATGCTTGTTTGATCCAAAGCTGTTGGATACAAATGAAATTTTTAAAGGTTAGCATATATGTATGACATCAGAATAAAATTTGGATTCTTAGATTTTTCGAACAAAATATTAATCTGCCTTTGAGCTGGGATTGGAATTTTGATTCAAGTGAAGAAAGAGTAAGTCTATTTAATATTGGTTCTAAGTTCTATAGTTCTAGCCGTCGACTTGGTTCTTTCAAATTGTTTTTCATTATTAATGAAAGGTAAAGAAGATAAAATGCGAGCTTGTTTTATAGCAGTAGTAATTAATCGTTGCCGTTTTAGAAATTCATCAAAATTTAAACAATCAAAAAAATTCTTCAAACGAACGAGTTTTTGTCTCTCGAATATCCTATATTTCTATTGACCAATTATTTCTTTATAACGTACTCTATTTTCTTTGACAAATAAGCCAATAGCGGTTGATCTTTTCCCATGGATCCTCAAGCTGGTATGGTAATGCACATCCAAATTGTTGTCCAATTCAATAGATCTAAAATTCTATAATAGATCAACAAAGCAAAAAATGTGTATATATGTACATATATAAATATAGAAAACTGCATTCACTTAAGTTTTGCTTCGGACAACTCGCCTTGCCTTGGATCTCTTGAGGGGAGCTGGCTTTGCCCGACGTTGCCTAGCGCCTAGGCGATCGTCTTTAAGAGCATTGTGTCGGCACTTGTAAATTTCTCATGTATCTGACATCTAATTGACTGGATTTGGCTGCCTATTGAATTTCTGGATTTGAAGTTGATTTCAACACTTTGGATTAATGTCATGACTTGATTTATCTTTAAACCTGGAAAAAATGTGTCAGGTCCTGGAAATTGTAAAGGAATTACTTGCTTGTTCATTATCATTGTTTCCTCTGTGATTTGACTTGGTTATGTGCCAGTCTAGTAGCATTATTTATTTTTTGTGGATGATTCATGGTTTTCTTTTCACAGGATGCTACAGTCTAGCTGCTCTGCAGGTTGTAAATGTGGGAGTTCATGTCTTAATAAACCATTCCACCAGCGACCTGTGAAGAAGATGAAAATAGTGAAGGTATAATTTCTGATTGAATATTGTTTTGTTGCTAAACATAATATAACTTGGAAAGAAACATTGATGAGGAGTTAAATTTTGGACAACCTACTGAGAGCTAGATTAAAGCATTGACCAATTTGTAATGATACTCTTTTTTTAGTTATTATGCCCTCTTCCTGTACAGAAGATCTGGTATGTGGCATGTTAATTGAAGATGTATAAATTAGGACCTGCGATTTGAATCATTTATACTTCTAAGTTTGTTATGTTGCCATTATTCTGAGTAAACCTGCAAGGAAAGTAAAATATGCAAAGAAAATCATATTTTTCATGCAAAGATTGACCTTTAAACTTGTTTATGGCTGGTGAATGTGCAGTTATTGCAATGAATTTGTATTAACTGTTGCGGAAAAATTTTAAACACCTGGAAACTTGTGTTATGTAAGAAAGACAGACTTTGGATCATATAATTGTGGAAGTTTGAAAAAACCGTCTATTGCTATGTTCATACTTGTGGTGGACCACTTGACCTGTAACAGGTCTGGGTTCTTGGACTCCAGCATCTATAAATTGAGAGAGCATATAATTGGAGGAGAGATAACTAGTCTTTTAGATATTTTCTAATATTGCATGATTAATGCAGAATAGGCACAAGCGACAATTTATATTAAACCTTACAATAAAAAAGACCAGACTACCCCTAATGATAAATAACTTAATTACAATTTTAACACTCCCTCTCAACCCCATTTTGTGATGGATGAAAGTTTGTGAAGAAGAAAATGCAACTTCGTGAGAGACATCACAAAGAAGTTAGCCAGGTGCATAGTGGAAGAAACAAAAGTTAGAAATTAGTCCCAAGTTGAAGAGTATGACACAAAATAATAGGTAACCTTGATATACTTGGCCTGTTTATGGAAAATGTAGTTTTTCCCAATTAGAAATGGAAATGCCAAGATTGATTGGCAAGCATTGCAATCAATCTATCCCTAACGTAGTGATAGCCATAGCATGCTATTCAACTTCAGTAGTGATCAGCTGCAAAGGATCATAATTTCGTATTGAAATGACCGAAACAATTCTGTTTCCATGAGAACTTAAACAAATAAGTGTTGAATGCGAAAATTTCTTGTCTCGAGTTGTGTTTTAGAAATCAAATTCCAATTTTTTTTTTGGTTAATATTTTGTTTTCGAAATATTTTCATTTCCTTAGTGATCAAAACAATGCATTGAGCTGAAATTTTGATCTTTGACGAAAATTTTATGCTTCTTATTTTTCTAGGACATAAAAAAATAGCATAGGAACCGGTGGTTGATGTACGACCCAAGGCCTCACACGCCTAGTCAGTATCATAAAAAGCAAAAATTTGCAAGAACTGAAAGAAAACAATAAATCTCGAAGTAAAGTGCCTCTAAGAGGATATAAAATGCGAACTATATCAGAGAAGAGACAATATCAAGTCGTGTAATATTGAGATAGACCAAACCACCAGTAACATCCTATGCAAAGTAGGATTAGGTAAAGGATCATTAGTAAAAGCGTGATACACACGGAGCTCGAGAGGGAACTCAATAGTTCGAGAGTCTAATAATTGAGCCTTGTGGAAGCCATCAGTTGTGTACTTTCAGGAAGAATACGTAGAAAATATCAAAGGCGACCAAGATCCTCTATCTTAAATTGTTGTTGTAATTGAGCTCTCAAAATTGAATTGCCCTCAGAATCATCCTTGATAGTAATCATATTATTAATAGCTAAGGGAAGAATAATCTGACTAGCATAAGTAGAATGAAGAAAGAGAGTATAATTATGATCAGTGGGATGAAAACCCAAGTCACTATCACAGTAAAAGAATTCTCAAACTAATACCGAGGAGCCTGTTTGAGAGCATACAAAACTTCTTTAATTTTGTGTACCTCACCTATGACATGAGCAAGGCCAAAATTAAGAACCATGTAAATCTCTCTCTCTCAATTGTTGTCGAAATCATTGGCCAATGGAAGATGAATGTCAAGCATACTTTTTCAAATGGTGATTTCCGCTCTCCTTGTAATCAATGTCATATTATTGTGCATACGGATCAAAATTGCGTTTCAAAATGGTCAAAACATTTCCATTTCCAAAGATATCGAAACAAAGCAATGATTCAATTAAAATACCAATACTTGGAGGTGTTTCGAAGTGTTTCAACATTTTTCGAGTTGTTTATGAGTGTTTCAACATATTTTGAGATATTTTGGTATATTTCTACCATTGTTGTGGAATGTTTCGAGGTGCTTTAAGAGGTTTTGAAATATTTCAACTAATGTTTCACAATATTTTTGAAATAATTTTTCAAATTTTTTCTTTAGTTCCATGTTTTTGAAATGTTTTCAAAGTATTTCCAACACGTTTTTCTAGGTGATCGAAATAATGCACCAAAACAAACTTTTAATCATTGCCGGCGCAAAATCCTTAACATCTAATCCAAACTTATATTTTCAATAGAATTATCAACCTTGGTTTTAATCTTATATACTTGGTGTTAAACAACCATTTACTTCAAAAGTTTAAGTTGTTAAGAGGGTGTAACTTGAGTATTTATACTTCCATTCGCCCCCTCATGTGCAGTCTAGATTTTGGACTTAGGATGCGAAAATCTTTTTAATAATTTGGATGGTAGTGAGATTTGAATACATGACTTTCTACTCTGATACTATATTAAGCAACCATATATTTTCAAAAGGTTAAGCTGTCAGAAAAGGCGTAACTTAAGGATTTATATTTCAACACTTGACAACAAATTAATAGTACGCTTACCAATTGGTAGAGACACAAGATCCCATGTCTCAGTTTATACGTTGCATAAAGTTTTTCATTCATAGTCTATTGCCAAAGAAGATCTAGAGTAGTCTTTTTATGAGAGAAAGGATTAAGAACAACCTTTTTATAGTAGATAAGTTTCGAAGAGAGAGACGTGGGAGGATCGACATCATCAAAAATCAATAGAGATGTATTCGAGAGAGGTAAAGAAGTTGTATCTATGTAGGAGTTAGTCTCGGGTGTGCAAGGATAAACAATAGAGGGGCACCATTGGGAGAGAAGTTTGAAGCGAATGTGAGAAGTGAACATGTCACGAACATAAGTCACCCGAATTATTTTCAATGAAAGGGGCAATGTAAATAAGTTTAGATTTATTGAAGGAGTCAGAAGGAGAGGGAATGCAAGAGAAAGATATATACTCAAGAAAAACCACATGTTTAGAATAAATATAGTCTTTTGGTGAAAGGATTATAACAATGATACCTTTTTTGTCCCTTGCCCTAACCAAGAAAACTATACATAGCAGAATGAGCAGACAACAGATGCTCAGTTTTAGGAAGAAGGACAAAACAACAACAAAAGATGTGCAATGAGAAATAGGAAATTCAACTAGTGAGATGAACAACAGTGATGATTCTCCTTCCATCCTTGTTCTTCATAGAAATATGCTTTGAGAAATCATCACTAGCCATTGGATATAATTCTCATAACCCAACGCCATAATGAGCCACTAGCTTTTAGTGCATGGTTTTGGAGTAATCTATCTTTTTCAACTTCCTAAGAGTATTTATCCTAGTTATCCTGGAGTTGTAAAGAGAATTGCTTGCAAAGTGTATTTATTTTGATTTGTAATCCTCTTGATTATTTTGAATCACATGAATTTATGTTGATTGTGTATTCTAATTACTTGTTTCGGATAATTTGGGATTTATGCAAAGTGCACGAGTCGGTAAGTTACAGGGAGCCTATAATCCAGCTGCCAGTATGTCACGTATCAGAGTGGTGTGCAGTAGGCATGTCAAATATGGATCAGATTCTAGTTGATCCTATCTGAATCCGATTTTTAGTCCGATTCCAAATCTCATCTGTTATCTGACAATTTGATTTTAGTTGTCCATATCCAAATCCATTAAGAATCGGATTTCCGATCCAAAAATCTTGTCCTATTCGACTCAAATAAGGTTTCAATCATAGATCCATTTCAGTTAATTTTGGCACAATTTCACCAAAAAATACATGATTTTGAGTGCAAAAATGTAAAGCAACTAATCAAATGAACCATTAGTTCTGACTTCTGAGTGGAAGGATCATCAGAGGGCATAATTGTTGGGTTGTAGTTGAAGGAACCTCAGGATGAGGAAATCAGTGAGAGAGGCCATGCTGGTGAGGCGTTGAGAGAGAGAGATGTGGGTAGGAGGGGCTGAAATCTAGGTGGAGAGAGAGAGGGAGAATAATTTGGAAAGGGCAAGAGCCTTTGAGTGCAGGAGAACGAGAAAAGAGAATAAGAGATGAAAGGGGGAAGAAAAAGAAAAGAAAAGGAAAGAGAAAGTGTGATATGACATCCACCGTTTAGTTTGGCAGGCATTTCAAATCTCTATAAGCATTTCATATCACTTTTACTTTTGTAATCTGACACATATTCCTAATATATATATATATAATATTTGATAGTATATTTAACATTATAATTTTTGGATTGGATAATTAACATATTTAAAACTTGGTCCCTATCCCACTAAATGGGTTGGCATTCGAACTGCAATCCAGTTCATTGACAGGCCTTGTGTGGTGTGTCTAGTTGTCACTTGACATCATAGTTATTAGTATTGTACGATACGCGATACGTATCGTACGATACGTCACGATACATAGGTAAAACGATATGAATCAGAGTTTTGTATCGTTTTTGCATAGTATCGTCTGATACACAATACGTTTTTACAATACAATATGTATTGGTTGATAAAAACGATTCGTGAAGTTTCTGTTTAATTTTTTTTTTGATTAGAACACACAGTTGAGCCTCAGAGAATATAGAAAATGCCAAAGAAAAGGCAACAGAGATTAAGACAACAATTACCAGTCCACCAAACCCACAAATCAACAAAAACACCCAAGCAAAAATAAATCAAACAAATTTTTGAAATTGAAAAAAAATAGCAACACTAATCTGTAAATTTCGGATGAAACCCTAGGTCTCACGATCTCTCTCTTCGTGTTTCACGATCTCTCTCTCTGTGTCACAATCTCTCTGTCTTTGTCTCACAATCTCTCTGTCTTTGTCTCACAATCTCTCTCTTCATCGTTATGAGTTGCGACCACGAGGTACCAACCACCAGGTATGTTAGTATTCTTCTTCTTCTCTCTCTCTCCAGCACCGGCATCGCTTCTCGCCTCTTCTCTCTCTCAGTTCGATCGTGGGTCACGAGATTCATTACTGTGTTTTTTTGTTACAAAAACGAAGAATTACATTTATTACTTCACTACATTATAACTTTACTTTTAAGTATGCATAAGTACTATTAATTTTATTTGATACCCTTCATTATTTTTTTAATATTAGTAAATTATATTGGTGACTTGAATAGTAGGTGAAATATTAAATGTTATATTTTTATGAGTTTATGATTTTTTTTCAAAAGCATATATATTTTATTATTAATTATTTAAAATTGCGCAGTATTTTACGATACACGATACGATACGATATACTATTTTTAAAAAACGATACACCTTCCGATACACGATTTTACTGAAAAGAATATTATGTATGTGGCTCTTGTATTGCAATTGCTTCAATTATTCTTCGATTGTATTTTTGAATGCTTCATTATCCTCTTGATCATTTGCACTCTTGTCATAGTAGGAATAATTTTGTTTATTGGGTTATCCACCTCACCTTTATTTAACCACTAGTTGTAGGTTGATTTCCGGGTAGAAAAATTATGGTTGCAATATTGAAGAGTTAGATGTTTTTGAGATTATTGCTTTTTCCCGTGTAAATTCATAACATGTGGAGATTGTAATTTAATCATTGAAAAGTTTTATATTAATTTGTGGAGATATTAGAGCTTTGAAACATATAAATGGATAAATTTAGCTGACTCTCGTAGTTCAACTTTAACAGGTTACGAAGCGTTCCTCCTGCCGCATACATTTTTTTTATCACAAGATTGGATTGGAAACTCTAGAATTACATTTGCTTCACTATTCCTTTCTGCAAACCCACTGCATCCATGTAGTTTATACCCTTCGTAATCCTTTTCCTTTTGGCCAGTTAAGTGACTTCTTGGATTTTCCCCATTTGGACCTTTGCCTTAACAAAGACGGATTTAGTATGGGGGTAGCTGCCTCCACTGGATTTTTTTTAAAAATTGGGACTTAGGTGAATTTTCAAAAATTTTTAAATCTTGCCCCCGCTAAAATTTTCATAAAGTATAGGTAGGGTTAGTGTAATTTTTAAACCATTAAGCATAACTTTGGTTGCTCACTCATTTCACGCCCTTTACTCTAGTGAATGTCTTTTTTCGTTCGAACTTCAGTTTTTGCGACTCTGTCTTTCTTCACTAGCCCTCACTTCTTTTCTTCCTTTGATTTATAGGAAGTTTTGGTATATTCATCAACAAATTGGCTTACTTGGTTGTTGGTATTGGGATATATAACGACAACTATGTCACCAAAACCACAAGAACAAGACTCAAGAAAACAAAGAGTCGCGGATTTTACCGATAGTGTATCACTTTAATTTTAACTCAAAATAAAGCATTTTATCTGAAACTCAAAATAAAGCATTTTATCTCAAAACAAAGAGTCGCGGATTTTAGCTTCGCTCCCGGCCTTAGTATATGCATTTTATCTGAAACTTCTTTTCTAGTGCAACCATTTAATCCTACGTGGAGCACATAGTACACACACTGAATGTGGTAATATGTCTCTTCTGCTGTTTGTTCGCTGAGTTTATTCTTTATCCATTCCATCTCAGAGGACTTCTTCCCTTTAAATTTTCATCTACAGTTATCCCCAATATAGCCCAATATTTTCCTTTTGGTGGATACCGCTTTTTTCCATTTCATTTAGTTTTCTTAGAGACTCATATCATCAGATTATTTTCTCCTTACATTTTCCTCAAAATGTCACATCGTGATTTTGCTTGCAGACCGAGAAATGTGGATCAGGGATTGTGGCTGATGAAGATGTCAAACAAGGAGAGTTTGTGATAGAATACGTGGGAGAAGGTGATCTTTTTTTCAATCCTGCAATATCTAAGTTAATGAAATTATGTTCCTCATCTTGCATATTTTTTCAAGTGGATTTTGATGGTGAAATATGTTTTCTTTCTTCATGCAGTTATTGATGACAAAACATGTGAGGAAAGGCTTTGGAAAATGAAACACCGTGGAGAAACAAACTTTTACTTATGTGAAATCAATCGAGACATGGTGATTGATGCCACATACAAGGGAAACAAATCAAGATATATAAATCACAGTTGTTGTCCCAACACAGAAATGCAGAAATGGTTTTTGGCTGATCCATTTTACTGATTTCATAGTTACAATGGTTTTTAATTTTACTCTTATACGTACTTCATCTTTAGGAGCATTGATGGTGAAACAAGGATTGGCATATTTGCAACTCAAGATATAAAAAGGGGCGAGCATCTGACTTATGATTATCAGTAAGAACAGACATTCTTCCTGCATGGGCATGCACTAAACTCTTTTCTGTTGGCTTAGTAAGCACATATTTTTTTTCACTTTTCAGTTGTATGATTCTTTCGTCTCACTCCCAGCTCCAATTTTTTTTTTTTAATTTTCAAATGGTTCTAATAAAAAGGGAAGAAAAATAAAAAAAGGGAAAGGAACAAAAATCCCATAACACATTGACTATCTGTAGTATTCTGTTTATGAAAACAATTTCTTTGATTTAACAACCCTAACAAATATAGCAGGTTTGTTCAATTTGGTGCAGATCAAGATTGTCACTGTGGTGCTGTAGGCTGCAGGCAAAAGCTGGGTGTTAAGCCTAACAAACCAAAGCTGCCTTCTTCAGATGCTGCATTGAAAATAGTTGCATATCAGGTTGCTGTTACCTCTCCCAAAGTGAAAGCAATTTTATCCAGAAAAGATGTACGTATGGTTGATAAGGTTAAGTATGAATTAAGAGTTAAGACATGTCTTGCTGTTTTTCAAATTGTGCCATTTGGTTTATTTTTGAAGTTGGTTTTGCATGTTAATGGTAAAAAGTTTGCAATGCTTTGCCTGAATAAAAATATATTGAGGGGGTTTTCTGGTAATTTGCAAAAAATTGCTTGTTTATTAATAGGGAGGCCTTCTGCAAACAATTGCATTATTGTTGTTTTTTTGGAGCAGTTATTTTTTATGGCTTTGGTAATTTCTGCATCTTCTGCATTCCAATCTAGCTGTGATTTCTGTGTCTTGCCTTTGGAAGGGAGGAAGAAGCTGATGAAGTTTTGCTTATGATGAGATCAAATCTTATAGTTCTTATGCTAGTTTACTGCAGGTTGGTAGACTAGCAGGAATTTTCGCATTTCCGTATAGGAGTTGGGATTTATTGTTTTTTAGTTGGCTACAAGTTGGACACTATAGGATAGGGCACAGGTCATAAGCAAGATGAAGCATTGTATTTGATTGTGTAGTGTGGGTACCCTTAGAATAAATATGACTTAGACACTTTCACAGATCGAAATGTTTCTGTTTTCAAAGAGACTGAAACAAAGCAATCATTGAATCGAAAAGCCAATGTTTGGAGGTGTTTCAAGGTATTTTGGGATGTTTTGACATATTTTTGTAATTGTTTCGGAATGTTTTCAGGTGTCTTAAGATATTTTGGTATATTTCAACAAATGTTTCAAAATATTTTAGAAATAAATTCCTAAGGTTGTGTCTACTAACCATTTTTTTTTGTTTTTTTTAGTTTTTTTCAAAATTAAAAACAAAAATGTGTGTGGTACCTGTTTTTGTTTTTTTTTTCAGTCTGTTTTGAAAACAAGGCTGAATTTTGCAAAAAAAAAAAAATCATGTTTTGAGAAACACCAAAACTGAAAACAAGCGGGCGGCAAGGGGACCTTTAATGAGGTCCACTCTTCTAATTTTGCTGGGAGCAAAAATCTAAGTCTTCTTGAAGAAAGTGGAAATGTCATTTATTGTCTCTCTCGGGTCTCTCTCTCCAACAACAAAGGTCGAAGGCTACGAAGCTCTCTCCACTCTCCACTCTCCGAAGCTTGGTTCAATCTCTCTCTCTCCATCTCTTTCTCTCAAGGGTCATTAATAGAACCTATATATATGTGTGTGTGTGTGTTGGGTGCGATTATGTGTCTGTGGGTAAGTGTGTGTGTGTTGTGTGTGCATGTGTCTCTCTCGCGTATCTCTCCAACAACGAAGGTCGAAGGCTACGAAGCTCTTTCCACTCTTCGAAGCTTGGTTAAACCCCGCTCTCTCTCTAGCTTTCTCTCAAAGGTCATTATAGAACCTATATATATATATATCTGTGTGTGTTGGGTGCGATTATGTGTCGGTGGGTATGTGCGTGTGTGTTGTGTGTGCATGTGTATGTGTATGTGTGTCTATATGTGTGTGTGTGTTGTGCAAGTGTGTGTGTGTTGATAAGATCCAGATTGGTGAACCCATTGTAGATAAGCACAAGATATAAAAAATTTTATAAGAAATTTTGATGTGTTTTGTATCAACAATTAATATAAATTTATAACATATGATAGAAATTAAAATGGTTATCAAATATATTTTATGTTTTTTATTTTTAGAGTTTCTTAAATAAAAATTGAAACCAAACAAGTTTTTTGTATTATTTTTTACCACAAAAAAAAACAAAAATTATTTATGTTTTTATTTATTTTGAAAACAAAAAACAAAAAATGTTACCAAACACACCATAATTTTTTTCTTCTTTTCCATTCTATTTTTGAGAAGTTTACAAAGTATTTTTGAAACTTTTTTTGAAACGTTTCTGTTTCTTAGGTGATCAAAATAATGCACCGAAACGAAATTTTGATCCCTGACACTTTATTCTATATTTTAATTAAGTCATTTTGACACCGCATTGTTTGTATTCGATTTTAATCCTATATGTATTGCGCCATAATTAATGCAATCTAAGATGGGAATTACATGCTAGGAACTATAAGTAAGATAGTACTAACAATTACTCTTTCTATAATCTTTTTAACCACTATGAGAGAAAAGACGAGGTAGGGAGATTGTGATTGCAAAAGAGATGGGTTGGATGCAAAAGTCTCGTGCTTTATGACCAAGGTTTTAAAAAGCGGATGATGGGTGTTAGGTAAACAACTGTAATGGGATCGACACTATTATGCCTTGTTAAATTGGTGTGGTTTAAAATTATACCTCTGATAGCAGTTACCGGTTACATTGGCATGATATGGCTCAAAACATTTTCTAGACTTTTGTACCCCCTTTTTTGACATTTTCGGCCAAAAATGGAGATGCTTGACAATAATTTTTGGATTTCACCCAAGTACATGAAATCGTGAAAATTAGACCATCATCTAGCTTTATAATGCAATAAAACATGCAAGAAGAGGAAAAGAGAAGAAGAGGAGGAACTTGGCTTAGATTGTTTGGGTTAGGGGGACAGCTGAGAACTATCTCGTGTAGCTCTTGGTGTTCCCTTCGCCATCGGGTTCTCGGTGTGATGCATTGACTTTTGTATTTCTTTCGAGTGTTGACAAGTTGCCCTAATGGCTACAAAGCTAGTTGTTGGCCGCCAAATGGTTAGAGAATTTGATGGACATGGGATCCCTCCTTTTCTAGTCTTTAAATTTTAGAATTTGTCTTAATTGTAGAGGCACCAGACCATTATGGAACGAGTACGGTTTTCTTCGAATAGTTTTGAGGGGTAGCCAAACACATGGTGATCCCATTATTCTGTTAGTCTCTTGAGCATGACCAATTTGAGAAGAGCTTCAAGGCTTCTTTTGTAACCTAGCAGAGAATATTTGGGATCTGTTTACCGGTTGTTGGAAGAAGCAAGACTTTTAAAATTGGGATCCAGCCTTGGATCGCTGGTCGAGATTAAAGGATCAAGTGTAGGATTAGATCAAGAATCATAATATCTTAAGAACTAAGAAAATGAAACAAAATATATATAACAATACAAAATTCTTAAAAAATTTACCTGCTCATCTAGTATATATGCAAATGCAAAAAATGTCATGACAAACATATAAACTTAGAGATGTGATTAAAATTTGAAAAACTACGATTTGAGCATTGAAGAAGCTTATACATTAAAGTTGGGATGTCATTCTTGTGGGATTTTGCAAAAAGCAATAGAAGAATTGTAGTATTTTGATTTTAAATTATGGAGAGAGATAGAGATAGGGAGAGAATGAAAAGCTAAGAGACGTTTGGAAAACAACTTTGATTGTTTGACATCCAACCAAAAAAGTAGAAAATAATAAAAATGAAAAAACAAATCCGACTATGATCACTTGTTGAGACAGAAGAGAACAAACTTAACTGATGTTTTCAACTTGCAATGAGAAAGATGAACAAATGATTATAATTTTATGTAACAAAGAGAGTATTCTTTTGCTTTTCTCTGCCATCGAAATTTCTCTAAAAAAATGATAAGCACATAAGACAATCACATTTGCATCGAGTCTTTAAGTATTAAAGTAATAAATATGGATTTGACATTTCAAAATCTAAAGGCCTATAACTGAAAATGAACCCTATCAACTTGGATCGGTAAGATCGTAGGTGGGATTGAGATCCTAAGATCTCAAAAGATACGGATCACGTTCCATTAAGGTTTTATGAAGTAGGAATTTTTCAAGAGACGCGTTTTGATTTACTAGTACCAAATCGTAGGATCGTATGATCAAAATCATGATTTTAATAACCATGGGCAGAAGTTCTACTACTAGTTTAAGGGAGCTAAGTGGAACCATTGAATCAGGGATTCAAGATTTTGTTAGAGGTGGACAATTTTTGGATGCATTCTTTGGGTCTAATGAAATTTCTTGAGGAGAGGCTTGGTCCCAATCTTTTGGGAATGGTTGGTTAAGTGGATATTGAAAAGTCCTATGTATAAGCTTGAGAGATGGATTTTGGTGATAAATGTTGATGATGAGGACATTTTTCTACGTCAGGTTGTTGGTTTTGGTGGATGGTGCTTCAAAGGTTTTTTTCTAGTGTGTTTTTTCTATATTTAGAGGGATTGAGTAGACTTGTAAAACTCTCAAGTAAGGTATGTTGGAGAGTTTTTGGTAAGTGACAATGGAGGTTCTCTGGTTTCAATTTCTCTTTTTTTTTTTTGCGATGATACCACGATATTTGTGGAGGAGCTAATGTAACCAACTAAGATATTTAAACCATACGTTGATTTGTTTTGAAGTGATAGTGGTTTTTTAGATCAACATCATAAAAATGGAGATTTGCAAAGAGAACTTGTATCTTGCATCGTATGGTTAAGACCACTCAAGGTTTGTTTATATGCTTAAGGGACATCTTCACTTGTTGGCGATTGGTTTTAGGTTGGATGCTCTGACATGGTATCAGAGTCGGGCTTTAGGTAGTCAATGAGGCAAGTCTATTTCCTATTTGAATTTCTTGGTATGCATATTTGTTTGTTTGTTAGTCCGACGTGCGAGCACAAGTCCCATATGAGGGAGGTCGTAAATAGAGCTTGTATCCTTTATTAAATGATTAAGACTACTCAAGGTTGGTTTATATGTTTAAGGGGTCCCTCCCCTTATTGTCAATGCCCTAACATCCTGGTGGGTGATGTTGACAATCCCATGGCCTTAGTTGTTATTTGGTGTATTAGTTATTAAACCATCCAACTAAAATCTATTGATAGTGAGGGGAAAGGCCAACAAGGACTGTATAGTGATTTAGAAGAGGTTGTTTACTACTGTGGGACAAGCTTAGACACTTCTCCGTGCGTCCTACTCTCACTTGCACATGGAGGGGTAGACAGAGGAACAAGAAGGCAATCAATGAAAGACATAGTGATTGCACTTATGGCATATGCAAAGCGAAACCATTCTCCAAGTCAATGAAAAAAAAACAAGGAGCCTTGCACTAAACCTCTCTAAGCCTAGCTCTGATACTGTGTTAAAGCATTTAGCTGCAAAATCAACCGGTAATAAGTGGAGAGTCCGACTAAGCTCATAAAGAGTTTTGGAGGTGTTATTTTATTGATGTGCGACAAGATCTACCAGTAAGGTTGGGTCCTTTTTCTTGATGTGCTCAAGATGTCCTCTAATGCAACTTTTAATTCCAAAGACAATTGAAGATTCGATTGTGAATTGCTTCGGGAAGAGATTGGCTGGAAGAACAATATCCACTGTGCATGGGGGGAGGAAGGAAATCACTTAGCAATGTACACGAGGTAGATATCCCATATGGTGGTGATGATTCTTTGTGGTGGAGAGGAAACTACAATTGCTTATTCGGTAGCAAGCCTACTATAGCATTGTAAGCGGAGTTCCTGAATTGGGAATTATCTGAGGCATGCAGGCATCTATAAAGTTGCATCATTTTTTCGTCATGTTGGAAGCTATCTTAGCTATTGACAATCTTACATGGAGGAGAAAAACGTTTGTAATCGGTATTGCATGTGAGAGGCTTTGAATTAATCAGTTAATCAGTCGTTACAATATCTGCTTTTGTGCCATAACAATCTCACTCGAATTACAGGGATCTACATGTGCGAGTTTTCCTGCATGTGGATCGTCTGTGCTTTCCAAGGCACTGTCTGTGACTCAGCATGGGAGAAGGGAATAGGATTGCACACTTTAATGTTAAGAGCACTGTCCGTGTGAGTTGGCAGAGCCTACCAGGAAAGCTTTCTTCAAGAGGCGGGGCTGGTTCCTTCTCATCGCCCTGCTAAGTGGCCCGTGAGTTGTGGCATACTTTGTTTGGCACGGAGTGCATGATGCCTTGAACAGTGAAGGATATGCTAACTATTTGGAGGTGGTCTACATTTGGGAAGGATTTTCGAAAGCGGTGGGATACAACCCTTTTGTGTTTGATGTGGTTCATTTGGAGAAAGAGGAATAGGAGGTCGTTTGAGGGAGTGGAGCTGCTCGATCATAGACTTAAGTTTGCTATGTTGATTCTTCTTTTGTTTAGTTCAATGAAGTGTCCTGTGCTTATTGTGTCTTCTGTAGGTTTTTTGGGTGAGTTTTGGCTGGAACGCTAGTTGTACGTATTTTTTTGGGAGCTCCCTTTATATACATCATGTGTAAAACAAAAGAACCAAAAGAAAAAAATAAATTACTGTGGTACAATATGTTGGCTTTATCAATACATTTTGAAAGTTGAAAAATACATTTTTGATCAAGACTACGGTAGTTCAAGTTAACCATATGTTTTGCTTGGCATAACATTATTGGAAAGTGATGGAGATTGTGACCTTGATTCCTACATGACTGCTTGGAACAAGCCCTTATCTCCACTCCCTTATTGCCACTTTTTTTTTTTCGTGTGACACTAATTTTATTGGCTAAGGAAGGGCTAAATGAAAGGCTGACACATCCTTCTGAAAGAACCAGGAACTACATAACAGCAGGAAATTTGTGAAAATATATTAGCAGTTTTATTAAATGAAAAACAATGCATAGGAATAGTTGATGCCACAATCCTATCCAAAATCCTGAGGTCATTTTATGGCCTTAGTCGAATGCATTATTAGCTTGAAGCTGTCGTTGTAATGCTGTATGGTGCTTCTGAATGTTGTTTGGGTCAATGTTGATTGCGGAATTTCCAATTTTTTAACCAGAAATTTGAGGGATAAGAAAAGGATTAAAGTGACTGACACATGCTGATTTATGCCATGTTCAAATCCTGCGAAGGTAGTAAGTGTTTATCAAACAGTAACACAATGTTTAGTGTTTCACATGAATGAATTTGGAACTCATTACAGTGTATGGTTCTCAAATTCAGCGGTGTAGGGGTTCAGTTCTAAAGCAAGGGAAGGGGCATGATCAGAACTTCAACTTGGGATGAGGTAGACCTAGATTGTTTATGGTTGGTCAAATTTGGTGAGGGAGGTAGGTTTAGACTGACCTGATTTGTATACTAAGAACGGCTACTGCTTAGAGATGGATATCTAGTATATTGATTTAATGTTAATTAAACTTATTGATTAAGATGCCTATGTTTGCAGTCTAAAGTTTTTAAACGGCAAGGTAAAGGAAGAAATAAATGCCCCTACTAAATTCATTGGAGTTTGGCTGTGCCAAAATTTTAACTTTTGTTTATGTAGAGTTGACAGGATTAAAGCAGTCCTTTTTCTTCCTCAAAATGTGTGATACGAGGTTTACCATTGAAAGTGGATTCAATAGCTAACATGGGAGGTCTTAGGAGAGGTTCAGGCACTTAAATTTCTTATTGAGGATGACTCACCAAAAATAGTAGTGAAAAAAGAAAAATGATCTAGATGTTATTGTTGAGAAACTCGCCTATTAATGCGATTGACAATTTGACATATATAACATTGGATATCAAAATCTCCCAGTAAAGTCACACAATAAATCCTTAGTATGTTCAATTTAGAAGAATCAGCCAAGGATCAAAATTTCGTTTTAGTTCATAGTTTCGGTGAGTTTGAAAACGAAAACGTTTCAGTAACATTTCGGAAACAAGATGGAAATAATGAAAAATTTGTTGGTCGAAACATAGGTCAAAACTTACCGAAACACCTCGACACATAAGAATTTTGATATTCAATCAATAATTTATTTCAGTTTCCATGGAAACGGAAACATTTCGACCGTTTCGAAATGATATTTAGTTCCTTGGAACCAGTGACGGAAGCTGATTGCTTTCAGATGTCTAATTTGTATGCTTGAAATATGTTGAATAAGCTGCATAGTTCACTATACCTAATGTTTGGAATTTATGCCAATAAGATACGATAGGGTTAGCGAGATGAGCAGGTGAAAACTGTTAGAGATCAATTTTTTCAATGCTTCCCTTAAGGGCTCAATCTTTTGGGACGGACTGTGGAACACTCTGTTTTTAGCATGCCACACGATGTTAATGGGTACCTAGATATTTAACGATGCAAACTAGGATCCCCTATGATCATCAATTTTTCATCAAACCTTGCATATTGTTATGAATATTTCACCAAACCTATATTTAGTGCGGCCTAACTGTTCAATGTCTCTCTCTCTCTCTCTAGATTATCTATTTTACCATGGTAAGTGGTCCTACTCATCATTGAGATTTTTTGGAAAATTTTTAGTTGATGAAATTCATCAATACAAATGCATTGACAGCAGTTTCTTGAATTCAACCTATGTTAACATCTAGTGTGTATTTGCTTTTTGCATCATTCTTTAGACAAGTTTTTTATGAAATGTCAACTAATTTGTGGCTTCATTGTTTTCAAAGGTTTATCAGAATGGAGTTTTGCATAAAGGTAGGCAACTCTGCAATGCAGTTGTTATCTAATTTTAATGTTGGGCAAAATTTTAGTTTTTAATGGAAGATGTCCATATTAATGTTGCAAATGTTATTTCTGGTTTAGGAAATTCGAGGCATGATCCTAATAAGAGAAGAAGATGCCCTCCCAATTGTATTGATGAAGTTATAAGAATATTTCGCCCCATGGACAAAAGGTAAAATGACTTGCTTCTTGAGGATTTCCTTTGATGTTTCTTAAATATTTTTGCTTTTGGAGTTAATTTTTTGACTTTACTTCGAGGAATAATTCTTATGAAAAATGTTGTTGGCTATTGGAGGAATCTGCCTTAGTTGTGTTGGTGAATTTGATATGTCATTGATGGTTGGAGACGTATTTCGTTTGGCCTTTATTGTGGTAGTTGTTATAGGGGTCCAGTTTGCCACAAAGTTTTGCTGTTGTGTTGGCACTAAGTTACGCACTTGATCTCGGTTAAAGCACACACGAGTTCATGAGGACAATTTATGGAACAATGGGCAGGTGCACGGATTATAGGATAATGTCCCAATCTTTACTTCTCAAAACCAAGTACAAGGAGTCTGACTAAGGGTCTGCTTACAAAATGTACACCCTTTCTTTCTATATTCTGCAGACCCTAGTAACCTATTTATCAGCTACAATGTCAATTACAACCCAACGGCCTAGGCAATGCTGGCTACAATGCCTCGTAGTTGACATTGACAGCCCCAATTGCAAGGCATACTGGCACAATGCAAAACATGCCACCAATGTTTTTGGAGGTTTTTCAACAAACCAGCGGACCATCTGATCCTCCCCCACATTTTGTAGTAGTTGTCTTGGTAACCATCCATAAACTACGCCAACTGCTTGCCTGGTTCAGACCAGAGTCACCATTGTCTGCCAATGTTGCTACCTTTGTCCATGCCAACGCGCAATGTCCAGCCCATGACGGTCCTCAAAGTTTTTAAAAACTCCCATGCTAAACCCACAGACCCATGCTTTTCTTTGACTCAGCGTGCATAGTTGTGCCCATGATTTGCTCCTTCCCTCAACCATACATGGGGCTTCCATAGCGACAGGTCCCACATTTTCTTAGCCTTCCAACTGGTGTGCCTTGCCTCAACCTATGGTAAGGATTTTGATGTCATGCCCTTCTTTAGCTTGCCAAGACTCAAGTGCATAGGGGTTGCCACGAGAGACACCCCCCCCCCTTTCCAAAAAAAAACTCACTTATAAATGCATTAGGAATAAAAAACTCAAATCTCAACAATGGATATCAAGGATGAAGGATGCTGGGGAATCATAATGGTAATTGCGAAACTGCCATTGCCACACTTGACTTACCACCATTTATGCACGACGAGCCAGTTGATAGGGCCTTTGGCGATGCAACCGTGCACTGTCCAGCAAGTGAATCGTTGATCATTGATCATATGCTTCCAAACTCTTGTAACACTTGCACCAACACTCTCCCCAAGTATTTTAAGAGTTGCCATACATGTTGGGGTTGCTTAGCCAAGCACAATCCCGCCTTGACCTTGGCATGATGTGCCATTGGGCATGTCAACTACAAACCACTAAAAGGTTAACAGTGGTTTTCTATGGGGTTCCTTACCGTTAAGAGGTCAATCATTTGTGTTTCCCAAAGAGTAAGCTAACTTTTCTAAAGGCTCCTTTTGTCCAATAGTATAAGGCAAGCTAACACATGGATTGCTAAAATGAATCAATCTACTGTGTGCACGACTTATTTTAGTATCACGGTTATTTGATTTTTGAAATTCAGATACAATAAAAAGAAATATGGTTTCTTTGGGTTCCCTCCACGGTTAAGGTCATTTTAGCCCTCATTAGAGGGTCTCTCTCTACCGTAAAATGGCTGCACACAGACTCATGACAGAAAGGTGTATTGGGGGAAAATGATTTGCATTGCATGATGATGGGATAAGCTCGAGAGTGGGCTTTGACACAGCAGCAAGGTTGCTCTATGTAGGGCTTGGATGGTGAGCCAAAGCAATTGATCAAGAAGTTGATCAACTTTCTCTTGAAATATGATAAAAAAATAAAAGAATCCATGCTATTGTGTATCAAACTTATGGTTAACTCCTAAGAGAATATAAAGCCCATTGAAGTGTAACATTATCTGGTGCCACTGATAGTAACTCAGTGTGGCCAAAATAGACTTGCCTACATGTGGGCCATCAATAGAATTGTTATCCTTGTTGATTCTAGGGCTTGACATTTCATCAAAAAAGGTGATGAGAGCAATTAGGTTCACCACACTGCTCTCCTGTTTAGGGAGAACAGATTGTGGCATAAACAAATTGGAGACGTAGTACTTTAATCCTCAACCATAGGACTTACAGTATTTTAAACTCTTAGTATGCCTGTAGGAACTTCTCCAGTCAAAGTTAATAAAAATTGAGCCCAAACCTGTGTCATAAAATCCTGTAGCTCTGTACTCACCCTTTTTACTGATGAACTAAAACATCCAATCCTTATTGGGGCTATACATTATTGGGACTGCTAAATTGTAAAGAATTAGCAGGCCTAACTTGAGGTCTCTGGTGCTTCCTAAAGTAGTAAATCCTTTTATATTTATGTTGAAAACACTTAGAAATAATTGCATGAGATTTCAACTGAACACCTCTTTCCGAGAGTGTCTATGAAATACTCTTGGTAGTGATTGTAGTTATGACAGCAGAATTAGTGCTTTTATTAGTATCACCTTTCCAATGAAAATTGTCAACAGATTCAAAATTTCTGATCTGCTTGCCATTGAAATGTAGTTATTCTCTTTCTTCTTTATTGTTGTCTTCTTACTTCTTAGCCCCGTACTCTTGGAAGGCCTTGTAATCCAGCGTAATTCCAACTAAAATTGAATCCCATTCTATCCGCTCACGAAACGTCTTCTATGACTTGTTCTGGACAGAAGTGCAAGAAATTCCTTAACTAGGTTTTGATCTTCAGAGATCAAACCTTTTAATTGCAACTCTACTGACAGTTCAATTTGAAATCATCTTTTTTTCTATTGGAGCTTAGTGTTGCATTTCGTCCTCTTTTATAAAGGGACACTCAGTGTCATTCTTAATGATCCTTTCTATTTCCTGCTAGCCTTGCAAAGTTAGATGTCTTTGTCCAACTTCTCAGTGGCTCCAATCAAGGCCGCTTTGGAGTTTAATCAGGAGTTATAACTGCACTGGTTTTGAGATGTCTGTTGTCTTTACCATTTTTTTTAGTATCTACGTTCACAGTTCAAGTTTTTGATGCACCCTATTTTGTCCGTTGACAAATTTCTCCTTTTGTTTTCTTCTTGTTTTTGCCATAAGCCCATCTGGGATGGGTTGGAAAAGGAATTTCCAAATCTTTCCTCTTGGGAATGTTGACAAAATATAAAACCATTCAGTCATTTGGATTATTTATTTGATCAGCTTTTCAAACTAGTCTAATAGTTCTCGTCTCATCTGGAAAGATATATGGTTGATCTTCTTTCCATGGGAGTGCAGTCAACAGCTTTCACCATCATTGATTGAGAATGGTTGATTTACTGCATTAAGTTTATACAGACTGCCATTTTCCTGAGTTCTGCCTAAAAGAATTGTAGAGGTAATGGAAGAGCTGTTATTATTTCTTCAATTTTCTTTATTCCAAATTTCTGAATTGCTACATATGGTGGGAATTAAGATACGTTTCTATGTCCTTTATGTCATGTAGCATCCTTACTGGAAAGAGAAGGACTAGACTTTGGTAGTGGATGGTTATTTGTAACATTCTAAGGGATGTGATTTAGTGCTTAGTCGTTCCTTAGTCTATTTAGTAATTGGAGCTTGTAGCTTTCAGTTACAAAATGTATGGTAGCAAACAAATGAAGTTCCGCAAGTTGGCAATTCAGGACCTTGTTGAAGTTGCATATACTATTTCGAATACTGCTAAGATTTTGGGTTTTACTCTTTTTTAGCTGTACTCTATTACTAAGGTTAAATTTTGCAAATTTTGATTCTAAATGTTGTCTTGGATGCTTGAATATCGTAGGTCTTTTGGAATTGTAAGACGGTTTGATAACTACACCAGAAAACACTTGGTAAGAGATTTTGTTATGGTTGATCGTGTGTAAATGATCAGTTGTACTTACAATGGATTCATTTGTGCTTTTACAGATCATGTTTGAAGATGGAAGTATTGAGTTTCTTGACATGTCAAAAGAAGATTGGGAATTTTGTGACATTCCATTGTAGTTGTCAGGTAAGTCCATTTTTGTGAATAAGACTTCCTATTGTAACTCCATGCTCCTTTTCTATTTACAAGACATGAAAATTTGAAGCTTAGAAGCAATAGAACTTCTATATGAAAAGAAGTTCTGTGTGGCTTGTGAAGGAAATGTGTCACAACTAGGTTTTGTTCAAAGTATGAGGTCTAATATATCCATCAAACATGTTGTGAACATTCTCTAATTTTGGTGTCAAGTAGTGCCAAAAAAAAGAAACATAGTTGTGCAAATCAGGAGGAACACTTAGGAATACCTGGAAATTATGATATTAACAGAGATACTTTAAAAAACTTTTGTAATTGTAAATGCAGGTCGTGTAAAATAACTAGTTGATTCTGTTGATGGCTTTTACCTCTACATAGGCCCACTACATTAGAAGTCAATCACGTAGGATGGGAAAGTAGATGCTTCCTTGAAGTGATATATGTCAGGATGTTGAGCACTTCTTACTTCGTCAACTACAAGTTCGATTTAGTAGAAGTGCCAAGTCGTAGAATTCTATTGAGAGGCCAGCCATAGACTGTTTGCCTTAGAGAATAAAAAAGGGACTTCCCCTATGCGTCTATACCTCAAAATAACAGGACTCCTCCATAGACATGTGCATTCTATGTGTAAATCGTGGTTTGTCAATTATCTGTGTATTTTTCTCTCCAATTTGAATTGCCTCACTTTTCTGGAAAGCCTCAAATTCAACATCTATTCCATTATGACAACATGGTTAAGGCTTTTCTATTTCCCCCTTTTTCTATTTTGTTTTACCTTTTATTAATATATGTTTTGTTTTCCTTTTCAACTTTCCCTTTTTATTTTTTTTTGGTGCTTTGTTTTCTAATCTGAATTATAAATTGTTTCTACATTTGTCAGCTATTTAAGCTCATCTCATCTGCTGGGAGCCTCTTTCCGAGTCCTCTTTTTGGACTTTGTTGCACCTTTGGTTCCTATACTCTTTACCACACAAAAGCAGTGTTCGAAGGATTGGCCGAGTCTGATACGACTCAGCCGGGTTGTATCCGACTCAACAATTTCCATTCCTCTACTGTTGCATGTTTTGTGTAAACTAGAAGTCTCACTCGACTATTGGTTGACTCGGGGACATTGTCTTCAACTAGTCCAAGTTGTCCAAGTCATTGCCTTCAACTCACAGCATATTGCCTTGTTTTGTGACGTCGCAATATGACCTAATTTTTTCATTATGTGCAACTTCTTCTATCATTTCACGTGTATTGTTTGATTCCGTACGGTAATGTTATGATTGATGCATCTAAGTGTCCTCCAGATGGAGGGCCAATACTACAACCTTGAACTATGCACCAAACGAATTTTGTTTGGCCATATCTTGTGATACTCCAACGTTCGCACCTAGGCTCGAGGCGAGTGAGGCATATCTGAAGTGCCTCAATGGGCCTAAAGCGAACTACTTCGCTGAAGCACACGCCTTGAGTTTAATTCCAAGGCATGAGGTGTGGCTATTGTCACTGATTTCTATTTTTCCATTTTTGTCATAATCACTCTCTCTCCCCCTCTCTTTTATTTTCTGTTTGCTTTTGTTGTTATGGAACGAGCTCCTAATTTACTGTAATCAACCATTGTTTTTTAGAAAAATAATCGTCCTTTTTTAGTCCCATTAGCTATTACTACTGTAAAGATAAACCTCCTATTGTATTAGCTTAATTTTTTTGGAAAAATTTGGTGCATTTAGTTGCGTTTGCGGTTTAATTTGAAATTTTTACATACTGTGTACAACATGTGCCTCACTTCGATAAAGCCTGTGCTTTGTGTTGTGCCTCTAGCCTAGGCTCTGGAAGGCCTTGGCCTTTCGCCTTAAATAACACTGGTTCAAATTATAATTTAGGGGCTTTCTCAAGGATGACAGTTTAAGATGTCAGAGATTGTGGATTAAACAATTCGTAGTGAGAGGTGGTTTGTGTGATGAATTTAGAGATTGAAATCTTCTTTCCTGCCTTCCGTCTCCTAGTGAACACATCCTGTTCGTTTTGTCTTCCGTTTCTGTTGGACAAATTGAGTTTAGTCTTGATATCTACCCGTGCCTTACAACTTGATTGTCCGATGTATTTACTAATTTTTCCTTTGGTGTTCATCTTGTAGGGCATTATTTGACCAAAAATGGTCGGCTTGTGATTCTGCGAAACATTTATTCACTGTATGTACCCCTTATTGAACACTCCTACACTTGGTTTATACTGTAGGGAGTATACTGTAGGGAGGAATAGATGAGGTCCTTCAATATTTTACTTACTGTTGATTTGTTGCAGGTATCAGTAACCAAAATGGATGATACTTGACCTAGCCCCTGCTTAAACATATGTTGTTACAGAAAGATTCACTTTGCTCTGGATTTACCGGAACATTGTTGTACTAGTCTACTTGATCTAGTTTTCCTTTTTACATTTTTTGAACAGTCAAGTTTTACTAATATATTTCATTTGGTGTATACTGATCTTTTCTTTTTCTTTTTTCCGTTCTCCTTACTATTTACTTTTCATGATTCATTCATTTTTGTATGCATTGAAAAGTATTGGGGCTAAGGATCTGTGTGCTATTTTTTGTGGAGATTGGAAATAATACTTGCAATGAGGTAAGATTTTCACAATACGATTGCCCATTTTTGAAGTTTATTATTTTGTTCGCGTCCTGTTCAAAAAAATAAACTTTGGTAGAGGACGAGAAATTGGTTCTAATTGCTTGTTAACATCTATTATGTCATGACGGTATAGTGATTGTCTAGTGGTAGGAAGATGTGAACTTCTTGTGTAGCCCAAAATGTATTCCTTATAAAATATCAAAAACTCAGGCGGAGGCTGCAGCGAATTAGATTTGTCGATTTTGAATCCCAACCACCCCTTCGGGATCTTGATATGCATTCTAGGGTTTATCTGTTCAATCATTTCCATTGGGTGAATCTATCTAAGCATCAGCATCATTGTGTTGTGGAGAATAAAACACATACTTGGAGCACGATATTCTGCATAAAAAAAAAAACATTTCTTATGCCATATCACAACACCCTTCGAAGATAAGAGTATGTTTGAAAGTGTATGTTGAATCAGTTAACATTGTTAGTATGTCTCTGTCAGATTATCTAGGATTCCTATTCATCATTTTTTTCTCTCTTTTATTTCTTCGTTGTTTTAGTCCTGGTCTTTTCATTAACAAAAGCAATTTGCTTTTTTTTTTATAATGCTAAAAAGATCGACTGTAGACGCCATACATATACATATGTATGATCAGCCATTGCTCAATAGTGATCCATTGTATACAGAAATATATGCTTAACTCAGTAAAGTTTTAATCCCAATTATTTATTGTTGATTATATGAACTCTATTTCTCCATTGCACTCTATCAAGGGTTATATGATCTGTTAAATCACAAGTTATCATATCTTACCATTGCATTATTAGATGTTTTATAAACATGTCTAAATCACCTAAGCCGATGCAATCTTAATTTATATCCTATTGGTGTTACTTTTACGGTTTTACTCATTTCCCATCTCATAAAATATTGTTGGTCTAATAGAACTTACTTTTCAACCTAAGGGGTATTTGACGATCACATCATACATAAAATGCATTCATCTATTTAATTCTATAATTAACATCATCTCCAATATCTCCATGCCTATGATAATTGACTTCAAATACCTAAAGTGTTCTTTCATGGATATCTCTTGATCTTTGATCTTTGATCTTTATTGCCACCCTATTTGGGTTTCTACTATTATTAAAATTATATTTCATATATTCGGTTTTATTTTTTCTTATCCCAAATCCTTTTGAAACTTCTAGTTTTTTGTTAATTCTTACTTGAATACTTTATCACCGACAAATAACACACATCATGGAACCTTATCATAAATGTGTCTAGTCAATTCATCTATAATGCTAAGGGATACACACTTAATATGGAACCCTGATGCTGGTCTACCGTGATTGGGAATTCACTATTTTCTCTTACAGTTGTTT
>CM042194.1:19348744-19362762 GCA_023539305.1 Ilex asprella
TTAACGATTATTTTATATACGGGTCGTCACAATCTACCCCCTTAAAAAGAATTTCGTTCTCGAAATTTAATACTAACTTCAAGAGTAAAATAAAATATGAATACATTGCACAAATATTCGTTGTGCACTCTGATACATTTTTCAACTCTTTACTATATGACCCAAAATTTTGATATGAATTCCAAATTATATATCCGCCTAATGGGAATCCGTACACTTTAAACTTCTATACTTACAACGAAAGCTGATAGTCTCAGTTCCCACAAGACCCATATAAGATATGATACCAAAACTCTAATACCACTTTGTAACGCCCTGGTTTTTCGGACTAGTTACTTGATTAAATCAATCAATCGATAATAAACCACAAATAGATCTTCGAGTACAGGGCCAGAGCTTTAATTATCTCAATAAATTTATAATCACAATTTTGATCTTCAAATAATAAAAATAATCTCCTCAATATATAAAGTCAAAATTTATATCAAGATTCGTCCGTCTGCCATTCCTCAAATATCAACTTTGGTCATTCCCTCTGAGATAATCCTAAAAAATATTGAAGGCGGGGAAGTATACAATATGACAGGAAACAATATGTTCAACGAGAAAAAAAAATACTAATAATCAAGTACCTAATAATTCAATTGATAGACACTCATAGATAAAAAGAATTAAGAATCCAATTCAATAAGTCACATAACTCAATTGCTATCAAACACAGCCTCATACTCGGGTCTTCTTGGTGACATGACAAGTGATACTTGGGCATATAAAATCCTTACTCATATCGAACCATTACACCCCTCACGGCTGTAATCACAATCGCACAGCGTAGGGTCGTAATCGCATTTTACCAATTATGACCCCTAGTACACTTTGTACATGTACCAATCAACCCCAAAGTATTTAGCCCAACGTACACGTATATGTCAACTTATAACATTGACATAATTTCATATCAAACGGAATAATCAACAGGAATACAAATTTCAAATAATGAAATAACTTTGCAAAGAGATGTAAAAGACATGAACATATTGTATACTACCCCGTACCTCAAATCCATCAATGACTTCAATAGATGCGAAATTCGAAATACCCCGAATCAAACAGTCAAATTTGATAACGATCTAAAATAAATCACTGCCCAATTTTTGACCCCAAAATCTCATAATTTTTTTTCTTCTAATCTATTCTTCCTCTCTCCCTTCCTCTCTTCTCCCTCTTGCTGTGCGTTTGCTTGGCCTGGACTTGGTTATATATAGCCAATATTTGCTTGGTCTCCAAGGATCCGACAAGTGTCCATTTCTTCCATTATTTTTTTTCCCTTTCTTCTTGCACGTTTTTTTTTCTTTGCTCCAAGGTGCATGTACTTTATATATATATGTATATATATATATATATGTTCAATTATAAAAAAATATATATACACATTATATTATTACAAAACTTGACCTAAATTATAGTCATTTTACTCGTTTTCACATAAAGAATTCATATTTGAAATTTATTTTTATTTGAAATTTCTAAAAATCACTCTTAGTTATATGGAATCATAATTGACGACCTGAATTAACGTATTAGCGATTATTTTATATACGAGTTATCACAGTAAACTTCGTATAATTGTTCGAAGCATTAGCTTGGCCATGCTAGACTTCTTTGAAAGTTGAAATTGTAGGACACTCTCGTGTAGGATGTCCTTGGACCTCGCATACACTACAAATCTCTTCTTGGGGGATAACCTTAACTTCGTTGGTCTTCTTAAGTTCCATGGCTTAGATCTTACAGGTCAAGGTGACAATTTTTGTCCCTAGGTTATCTTCCTCCCTAAGTTGGTATTTACCCCCACGTGTGCGGCAATTAATGCTTTGGTTAAAGAAGAACTGTTAGTTGATGTGATGTCCCATGATTGATAATTCTCAATTAACAAATGCTTCGTCAAGGTCTTTACTCATAAGTTTTTCATTACACATCATTTCTATAAATTGACGAATTTGGGTTAACAAACCCTCTTAGAAAAAATTGATTATGCTTCAACTTTCGTAGCCATGATGTGGGCAAGATGCAAGTAGATCTTTAAAATGTTCCCAACATTAATAAAAAATTTCATTCTCTTTTTGTGCAAAATTTATGATTTGTCTTTTCAAATCATGGTGACTACCATCATCAGCCATTATGGTATGTGTATCAGAGTGTATGTTTCAATCAAATAAATCCCCAAACATAAATTTAGTTTCGTCTCTGACTAATTGACCTCTTAGATCATGGTACCAAGAGCTCAAAAATAAAAATAAAAATAAAAATGAAGAGGGTAGAAGCAGAGAATTGAAAAATTAAATGAGAGAAAATAAAAGAGGGCAACGGGATTACTGGATCTGTGAAGAATCATAAATCTAGCAAACCTCAAAGATAGTAGTGCGATGCTCCTTGTTTTGATGCAAATCCCCAATAACGGCACAAAAAATTGACTAAAACTTTATAATTGATCTCCCAAGTGCAAGTTGTGCAAAATAATAAATATTTGAGAGTCCGAGGTTGTACCACAGTAAATTGGTGAAAGTAAGAACACAATGAATCTGAGAATAAAAGTAAAAAAAAAAACTTGCTTTCGAAAGATTTGAGTAAATTGGTTATGAAAGAAAACAATAAATTAGCTTAAAACAATATCTGAGACTAAATCATCAGGGATCCTTTTTCAATTCCACACTAACTATTTTCAATCCAATTTTCTAACTCAATTAAAAATTAGCTAAGTAGTGATCTTAATCAGAAGATTTAACAGTGATAACATTGAAAACAATATCAAAAGTATAATTGGTAAAGTATTTGAATAAAATTAGTATTTAATTGTAGATCACAAACATTCATCATGCCCAAAATCGATGATGAATTAAGAAATCGATTATTTTTCATAAGAATTCTAAATAATTGATCCAAACATACAAAATCAGTTATTATCTAAATCATTCGATGGACATGATACAACAAATCAAGAGATTTATAGAGCAAAAACTATACTAAAACATAGAAATCAATTAATAAAAAAAATCATGCATAGAAGAACAACGGATCCCATACAAAAAGAAAAGAAAAGAAAAGAAAAGAAAAGAAAAGAAAAGAAAAGAACAATAGATCAAAAATAAATATCGTGCTTTGTTGAAAGAATCACCCATATCTTTACTTGAGAATTTAGCAATCCATGGACATGAAAAACTAAGCAAAATCAAGATGAGATCCCCAAAATTAGGGTTAATACATGCATATATAGGGGGGCTTCGGAGAGGTCCAGAACTAGTACAACACAAATAGCATAATACTGTTGACGAAGCTGTCGCATCTGGACGGTAAGGGACACATGTAAGTTACCGTCCCAATATTGCCAGGCGTGTGTGTATTTTGATATATGTTTGTGGGAATGTGTTTTGGTGTGCACGTGTCTATATGTGTTTTGATGTATTAATTTGTGTGTGTGTGTTTATATTAGTTAGTATATATGTGTGTTTTTCTTTTTGCCAAAACCTTGTACACAAAAGGTAAAGTTGTAAAAGCATAACCTCAAAATCTCCAAAAAAATTATAAACCCTAGATTTTATTGATATAATTATATCTTCTTATTCTGTCATAGAGCTCAGTTGTTCAAGTGAAAAATGTGATTTACCAGAACATTAAAGGAACAAGTGCTTTTGATGTGACTATGACATTTAACTGTAGTAAGAGCTTTCCTTTTCAAGGGATTGTGGTGCAGAACATCAACATAGCAAAATCTGGAGGTGGAGCAGCAAAAGTTGTATGCAACAATGTCAATTTGCAGAAAATAAGAACGGTTTGCTACATTGCCCTTGAAGAATATAAGGTTGGTTAGACCATCTAGTTCACCATATTATTGTTGATCTCCAGTGTTTAATCTAGACCGAAACATGTCTTTTTGAGAATAACAAATTATACCAACCATTTACCTTTTAGACTCATGGCTACAATGTAAATTTTGGATGCATGCAACTACCAATTAAATCCGAGTTTTATGTGAACTCTAAAACTTAAACTCAAGTTGTACGAGTTTATGTGTGGCTTGTTTGACCAATGAACGTACCCAAACAATCATATTGACAAACAAAAAATATTTATTTTGGCACAATCAATTGTAATTACTGGCTATTAAAATTTGCAAATATATTCAGAATGATGTTTAGATTAATCATGTTCTTTCTTTCTAGGTTCTTGTTTCAGGTTTCTTCAATTGAAGCCGCAGGCATGATTCAGTGGATGGAAAGATTGTTGTATAAATTACTGAAAATATTTGAATGAGTTGTTATTTATTAATTAGAGAACAATAAAGACTGTCTGTAAAATGTTTCTCATGAATAAAATTACATCCATTATGGTACAGTAGCGTTTGGTTTTTTTATTAAATGTTTTGTTTGGAGGGGGCAAAAGCAAAGAAGTCACTTTAGTTGGGTATTCAGATAGTTAAAAATAAATTAAAAAATAATAATTTGTGTCCATATTTCAATTATGTATTGTTTGATAATGGTCTCTAAGTAATTTTACAAGATAAATTTTAAAAATTAAAAAAGACATAGAAAAGCATTATCAAATAATACCTCACTTTTTTCATGACATACCAATGCATAGTGATACTTTTGGAGAATTTACAGGCCTAATAATGTGATGGTTGACGTGTTCTAATAATATTATTATAAGTGCATTGTTGGATTTATCTATTAGAATAATACCACTTGACTTATTAATTTATCAGATTTTTAGAACGGAAAGTATTATTGAAAAAACCAATATGTAGGATTTTGGCTTTCTTTTGGCCCATCTCATCCTAAAAGCTAATTCATCATCAATAAGTGGAAAAAATATTCATTACAACGGTGATACCACGTCAGTATTTTTAAGTGATATCATCAATCAATAATACACAAATTATAAAGAAGTGGACCCCACATAAGCCAATAACTATCAATCCATATAAGTAGATAACTACTAACTCTTCTTTCATATAAACCAATAACTACTCATCCATTTAAGTAGATAATTACTCACTCTTCTTTCATGTAACCTAATAACTATTAAAGTGCTGTTCATTTTGTCCATTTGAGATTTTATTATTGGTTGGTGATGATGACAAGATATCACCGTTGTATTAAATATTCTTTCAAATAAGTAGAAAATTACTTTTATACAATGCGTTTCACTTGGATAGATGACAAATGATTGGCCAAAAGGGAAAATTGACAAAAAACACTTAAGAGAAGCTCATTCCTGAGAAAAACAACTACACTACCAGATGATATTTTTAATTATCATACTAAAAAAAATATTATTATTGACAATCAAGTTATACCTTGCAAAGTACAATATTTTATGATGGATCTACAACTATCAATCAATTGTAACTTAACCTTTATAAACCATAACTTAACCTTCAAAGGATGAATTTTTGACGATAAATCACCATATTTTAATATTGATCATAATTTTTAGAGTTGTAACTCAGACAATCAAAAAATATAATTTAACCTTTAAATATTATAACTTTCGACATGGTACCAAAGTAGATACTGTAATGGAGTTCTTAAGATAGACCCACCAATCACAACTCTTAATTCCAAAAAGTCCATTACAACTATTAATTATTAGACATGGACCAAGTTTTGGCCACATGATGGTGTGTCAAATTAATATCCCTTGACATTTGTTACTTCCAGTAAAAAGACCCCTTCGGCTAACGAACTTTAGAAACTCCAACAAAAAAATGATGTCTGTCAACCATCAAATATTCTATTTGCCAAAATATCACTTGACTGTAAGACAATGATCTGAAAGATAATATTGTGCCCAAAATTAGTGAATTGAGGCGATAAATAAGAGCTAGCGAATTAAGGTAAATTTAAGAGCTCACAATAATTGTAACGATAGACAAGTAAACTTAGGAGAAAGAATGTCAACAACTTGAGTGGAGTGATAACGGTTTACATATAATATCTATTTCGGTACAAGTCTGGGATAGGGATAAAATCTTGATTATGAAAAATTATATTCTATTTTTGGATTTGATGTTTGAAGGATGGATAGGAATTGAGACCTCATTAATTTGAATTAGGCAGGCTTGATCACATAAGTTTTGTGAGCGAAACTTTCTTTTAGGAGGGTGGATTGTAAGACCCTGTATCAGCTTTAAATATGGTTAGTGTCGCGAGAGGATTTTTGGATGGGCGAATCACTTGCTCTCCTTTGGAGGTAAGCTCACTCTGATTCGTCATGTACTTGCGTCGATGCCTATTCACTTGTTTCACGTGCTGAGGCCTCCTGCAGATGTTTTTCACCAGTTAGAGAGGTTGTTCACTCATTTCCTGTGGGGTGATACAGCTACTCATCGGAGGATTCACTGGTGTCACTGGGTTGAGGTATGTTTCCTTATAGAGGAGGGCGGCTTAGGGGTGCGTTCCTTTTCTGACTTAGCCGAGCCTTGTGAGGTGAAGCTCTGGTGGAGTTTTCGTGCTCAACAGTCACTTTGGTCCACTTTTATGAGGGCCAAGTACTGTAGGATTTTCTTGTGTCTGCTAGAGGCATATTTCGACTCAGATCTCTTTCTTTGTGGTGGTTGTTTCATGGTTTTTTGGCCACAAATGATGGCTTAGACAGACGGGGTTTCCATATACTATCCCGGTGTGTGTGTGGTGGGGCTATTGAGACTCTTAGGCATATTTTTCTGGATTGTCCATTAGCAGTTCAGGTGTGAGGTCATTTTTATCGGATGTTTGAGATCAGATGTCGGCCGTTTCAGTGTCCTTATGCTTTGATGCTTCATTGACGGCGTTGTGCTCCTGCAGGTCACGTGCGGGTACTGCTACCGTGCTTCATTCTGTGACACTTATGGAAGACGCGTAATGCTTATAGGTTCGATGGTCAGGCTTTTCAGGTCCCGTTGTGATTCAGAGGGTTTTGACAGATATGCAGTTGGTTGGGCTTGCTTTTGGGTTTGCTCCGAGTCAGTTGCGTCGGGATGAGTCAGTTGAGTTTGTGGGTTCTCTTAGGGTCTTGATTCCTCGGCCTCGACCTCTTCGCTTGGTTGCTTGGACTTGTCCTATAGCGGGTTGCTTAAAGATCAGCGCTGATGGTTGTTCTAAAGACAATCCGGGATTGTCTGCGGCAGGGGGTGTCATTCGGGACCACCAGGGTCGGGTACTTAGGGCTTTTGGCTTATTTCTGGGCCATCAACCTATTCTATATGCGGAGTTACAGGCTGTTTGTGCTGGGTTGGAGTTGGCTGCGGATTTGGGAGCTTCAGAGTTGGTAGTGGAGTCAGATTTAGCTACAATGGTTTCTTGGATTTCTTCTCAGGGTACTGGGTGCTGGGTTTATGCTTACCTACTTGCTCGGATTCGACTTTTGTGTGCTTCTCTCTCGGCTCGTGTCTGCCACGTCTTGCGAGAGGAGAATCAGGCTACAGACTTCATGGCTAATTGGGCTTGCTCTCAGCAACTCAATCAACGATTCCCTGATTCGTCATCTATTCTTTCTGGGATTGCTGGAATTCTCGCTTTGGACTCTCGACAGACCCCTCACGTTCGTTGTTGAGTCTTTATTATTTATTTATTTATTTTTCATTCTTTTGGTGGTTAGTCACCGCCTTGCTTTTGCTAGAATTTTCTTCCACTTTTGGAGGCTTGGCTCAATGTCCTCCTCCCTTGTACGGTTTTCCTTTTAGTTATATATACAGGAAGGGGTCCTGCCAAACCCCCCACTCAAAAAAAAAAAAAATCTTTATTCAATGACTGGCAAGAGTTAAAGAAATATTGAACTACTACCAAGTTGTTATGCCATTGCTACTATTGATGCAAAAAAAAAAAAAAAAATCTTAAGAATGGTTCTCAAAATAATTACAATGATGATAAAGTTTTCAAATCATTGCTGAAAGAATAGCCGTGAAGTTTGACTTTTGAGTCAAATTTAGTTTCAGAGATGTTTAAACTTGAGAAGGGTATCTAAGTAAGTTACTAAAACCTTTGAATTTGGAAGGTAGAGAAACCTTGGGATAGACATTCAACTCTTGTAAAGGTCCGGATGGGTGAGATGACAATTTTAGTGTTTCAGATACTTTACCATTTAAGAGACCAAGAATGGTTGTTGATTGAGGTATTGAAGATTCAAGATTGATCTAAAGTGTTTAAAAATCATTTAAGATTGCGTTGAAAGTTGAAGAAAATAAGTTTAGATGTGTTCCGGGCCTTAAACATGTTTTGAAAAAAAAAATAGTGTAGAAATAAATTTGACACTATTTTAGTATTTTAGTCATAACTTTCTACCCCAACGTCCAATTAAGTTGATTCTTACGTAATTGAAAATAAGACTTCAAGAACTATCGAAGTGTATTTCATGAGAATTTTGTGAATCAATCTCTAACTAGACCGAAGTTTTGACAGAAAGTTGGGTCCGTCCAAACGAAAATCTTCTGTCCGAATAGAAAAAAAAAAGGTGAGATACTGGGAGTAGGAGCCATTTGAATGGAGATGACTTTTCAACTCTAAGGAGCCTATGAGAATCTTTGAGAGAAGAAAAGGTGGAAGAAGAGTAGATCATGTTAGATCTTGAGGAGATTTACACAATAGCATTACACAAAACACTTTAGGAGTAATTTTCTATGAAGTCAAGGTAGCGTTCTTTACCTTTTCTTATTCCTTGAGTCGAGGGATAATATCTATATACTTTTTGAATTCTAATTCACACACACACATACACACAGATATATGATAGATCTACAACTATTTTGAATTTTTTTCAATTATATGATTCATTTTCTTCGAATTACATTGTTGATTTATAAACCCTGGCACTTGAATACTATTACGTTGATAATACTTCTTGGCGATCTCGTGCATGGATTTTATTGAAAAACATAATTTAAATTACTTGTATGGGTAGGTGCGATGAATGTGAATAGAATCGAACTTATGTCACTGATTATTTAAATGAGTTTCTTACCTTGATGAGTTTAAAGGTTTTCTTCACTCATAGTGGTTATTGGTTCCTGGCGAGGTTTAAAACTATTATTCATCATCGGGGACTAAGGCTAAGGGTTAGTAAACTATTCATAAAAAGATTTCGTTAAATACTAATGCGTCTGTATATATGCTTTTCAAAAAGGTGTATCCTCGTTGGGATTGATTGGAGGATTTTTGTGTGTGGGGGCTAGATATATTTGACGTGTGAATTCTTGTTAATCAAGCTACGTACATAAAATGTTAATGTCATAAATTGTTGTTTTCTAAATGGTTCAACTCTGTTACAAATTTACATGTTTATGCAATGTAAATTTGAGATAGATATAATGTCGCATATTTTTCTTGTGTAAGTATAATGTCACATATTTTACTTTAAAAGTTATATATGTTCCTTTTAAACTGAGATATACTTGTTTTTTTTTTTAATTTCTAAATCTTGTTTAGGTTTGAGAAGTTCTCTCTACTGAGCTAGTTTGTTCACCCCTTCTTTTAATATTTTTTAAATTTTGGTGTTGGGATCGATAATAGCATAGGTGAGCCAGTAGATTAGATTGTTGAAAACAATATTATCAGAACTGGATTAGACATCATTGGTTCAACTGTTGGGTCAATTAGTTAGACTAGTACTATAATAAAAAATAAAAAATGTAATAATTTAACTAAAAAATTCGCAATCACAATAAAAAAAAATAGTGTACTATGTGTGTGGTTATTATAGTGTACTGTATGTTTTGATTGTTGAGTGTGTATTAAACCATTGTCTATATTCATATTGACAGAGTGTACACGTGTAGAAAGAGAAAGAAAGACCAGACCTAGCATCTCTTACTCTATTACTAACTGTGAGTGTGTTTCTGTGTGGAGAGAGAGAGAGGGGAGAAGAAGAAGAAGTCTAGTGTTTGAGATTTCGAGATTTGGTGTTCGAGATCTAGGTATGTGATGTTGTGTGCCATTGTTCGAGAGCTCGATCTGAAGAAGATGGAGTGGAGGAAGTCTGGTGTTCGAGATCTAGATTTGTGGTGTTGTGTGTCGCTGTTGGAGAGCTTGTACTGGAGAAAACGAAGAAGGTGGAGAAGACGAAGGCTGGTGTTGAACTGCCCTTTTTTAATCTTTGGTTCACCGATTTTTGGCTTAAATCAGCCGGTTTTCCGATTCTCCAATGGTTCGATTACCCAAATGGTCTTTTTAGTAAACCAAACCGTTGACGACCCTGGTTCACCGGTCCGACCGGCTGGTCCGGTCCGATTATGATAACTTTGGTTAAAACGGATCAGAAAGTGAATCCGAAAATTGAGGCCTAGTGTTGGGGGCTTTGATTTATATAATTTTTTTTTATGATTGGAGAAGGAATACCGATTATTCACATTTATGTAGTTAATTATGGGATTTTGTTCTTTATTTGAGGTTTTGGATGTAAACTTGAGATTCAATTTTATCATTTGGGGATTTCTAGTTAGATGATATTGGATATTTGTCAATTTGATTTATTAGATGGTTTATTTAGTTATACGCTAATGATCTTAAAGGTTATTAGTTAGATCACATTTATTTATGAATTTGGGGCGTGACAATGTGTGTGCATGTATTTTGTTGTATTAGTGTGTGTGTTTTGTTTTATTAGAGTGTAATAGTAAATGTGTACATATTTTGGTGTAGTAATATGTGTGAATTTTAGTGTATTAATGTGAGTGTGTATTTTAGTGTACTGGTGTGTTTGTGCGTATGTTTTGGTGTAACAATATGGTGTGTGTGTGTGTGCGCGCTTGCGTACGTTTTGGTATGCTATTGTGTTTCTGTGAATTAATGTGTGTGTGGATATTTTGGTGGTGTAGTGTGTGTGTATTTCGATATATGTTTGTGAGAATGTGTTTTGGTGTGCGGGTGTCTATATGTTTTTTGATGTATTAATTTGTGTGTATGTGTGTGTGTGTGTGTGTGTGTGTGCGCGCGTGTGTGTTTATATTAGGTAGTGTATATGTGTGTATTTTTTTGATGCATTTGTGTGTGTATATAATTTTGGCCTATTAGTGAGTTTATTTTTTTGTGTATTAGTAGTGTATGTGTGGGTACCCCAAAAGTCCACCTTTTCCACGTGTTTTACAGATCTTCGAAACACTCGGATAGACCAAATTGACCCACAAAAATGGTAAAGCTTCATGGCTGTCACTTGCAATTTTAAGGTGCATGACTTTAGTCTTCGGCACATAGTGCAATGCATCTGCTCAAGCCTTCCCATCAAAGCCAACCAATGTACACTGCATCCTGGGTAAGATTAGGGCCTTGAAGGATCAACCCTAAAATGGTAAATTTATCAATGTTAAGATCAATCCTAAATAATTTCATTTTTTATAATTTTTTTTAAAATTAAGTAATATATTAAAAAATATTTTTTTGGTGCTGTGAAATTGTTACCAATAGCATCAAACACGCTTTGGTGTAACATTATTTACTTTAAATTTAGTGATGATTTAAGTGATAATAAGGACGAGTTGTACACTCAGATATTTCAAGTTCAAATCTTGGTAACCCTTAGAGCCAAACTATCAAAGATTTATTCGTCATAAATTTTTTAATCTCGGCATTAATAACCTACATTTGACCAAATTGAATAAAAAATTAATTAAAATACATAAATTGGTTCATGCACTTGTAACCATTTTTAAAAAAAGAAAGTAACATTGCTTGCTTTTAAAAGGTCAAAGATCAATGAAATCGAACTTTATTACTGATTCGAAAGTCAACCAATTGCCAAACACATGACAATAGATGGTTAACTAACTACACATCTAAATCGTGCAACAGAGTATACAAAGTGTTTTGATAGGACACTTAACTGATAGATCTTAGCTCCATGTCACGAGTAAATATTAAATTTAACGGTGATACTAAGTCGTCATTGATAATATGATATTACCAACTAATAATAAAATTCCAAATGAAAAATGTGAGCCCCTTGTGATAAGATCAACAAAAACAACTACAATACACAAAAATATTTTTTTAGAATCGTAATACAACCCAACTTATAATCACTCCAAAATTAAATTATCAATCAAGTCTTGTCTTTTTATATCAGATATGTTATTTTAGATTTATGTCATTTTACGGTAATCAATGAACAAAAAATCCTAAAACTACGATCCAAAAAATCTACTTGATATACCTCCTCGTAACACATTATTTAACACATTGATATACCAAGAAATGAAAAAAAAAATTAAAAGAAATCCTTAGAATTTATAACACGGTCTTGCTTTGACAATAAAGTTAATTGCCAAACTCGTGATACAAATTGGCCACCGATCATGGCATAAACCTCTCATGTCACGTGTAATGAGACGAGCAACCATTAGTGACTTGTATCATTTCATAAATTGACGACAAGTAAAACATTGGATTGATATCAATAGTTTTATAACTGTTTTTTTTTTCAACGGCCAGAGTATCTGATTCAATTTATGCGCATCTTAATTAATCTTTTCTCTAATTAGATCAAAGACAAGTCATACACGTTGGGACTAGGGAATTCATGAAAGATAAATTTCTCATGATCTGGTCCAAAGTGATTGACAAAATTCAAATTCATAACTTTTAGATTTACAACTTGTTCTATTACCACTTGAACTACCCGTTGAGGTTTATAATTTTTACAACTACAAAATGGGTGAATGACACTTTCCTCTCTAAACAATCTTCAAAATTTAATTTATACTTTAAAATATTTAGATTGCACCCTCCATCACAGAAAAAAATATAGCAATATGGTCCACAACGACATTTTGTTGATTTTTTTGATAACCTTTTATGTAATAGTCTTTATATTTTGTCATCCTACCATGAAATGTTCTTTAAACCACAAAAACCCATCGAAAAAAAGATGTGGAAAGGAGTGATAGAACACACCAAAAGGATGGACCAATGTGGAGTAAATAGAAAAGGGAGGAATGCATGATTGGAATTTTCTTTCTATGAATTAAATCCCTCGTGAGCAAATGAGAAGGGCCTAATCCCTCGCCTTAATTTAAAATTGTATTGATATTTAATCAAAGACTAATGTATCATAGATACTTCAAAACTAAGAGGGGAGTAGTCACTTAGGGCAAGTTTAGATGACATTAATCTTAAATAGAAATGGGTATCTCATTCTTAGTAATAAGATACTTGAGTTCAGATTACCATAATAATCTTATATTCATTTTGAAATTTTTAGTAATTTTATAAAAATACCCAATAAATGTAAATATGAGGTTACCACTGTTGGTCATAAGTTTATGATACCCACCATTATTGAAAATTAGATTACAATAGTAATCTTATTCCCGGATTAGATTACTAAATAATTAATTATTCAAACAGGATAATCTAAAATTTAGGAATGAGAATGCCATTTTTAATCAAGATTATCATCATCCAAACGAAGTCTTAGTGTTTGTCTTCGTGAGAATATTCTTCTCAGGCAACCGCTGTCAAAATCCTAAGTAACTTGTTTAAGATTATAAGTGACAAGTATTTGAACTCAAAGGAGTAGTCGGAGCAAATCCGATCACAAAAAACACGTAAACAAGCTAATCTGATTTGTCATTATTAACCTTATTATGTTCGTTGTATTAAACGTTGAGCAAAAAGTCTGCACCCACCGAAGAGATCCTTTCGTCTAAGTTTCTCGCACCCCACTCCATAACCAATAGTCGTGAAAAAAAGCACCCAACATCCCCCTCCTCTCTCTCACCCCCCCTATAAATATACAAGCTTGTCATCTAACTTTGCTATCACTTCAATAGCTCTTAGATTCTTATAATCCTACAGACCCTCCATACTTTTCGAATAGTTTTTTCTCTCTCCTACAAAAGAAGTACATTATGGCTGTACAAAAGCATATGTACCCATTCATCATCATCATCATCCTCTCCTTCATTTCATGCTACACCAGCCTTCGTGATGGTCCACCTCATAGAAAATACGTTCAAGAAGAATCTGGGTTTGACTTTGAGAACTCAGCCAAGC
>CM042194.1:19362862-19376423 GCA_023539305.1 Ilex asprella
TATATATATATATAGACAGAGAGGGAAAGATAGAGCTTTGAATTTGATATATATATATATATATAGAGAGAGAGAGATAGAACTATATATATATATATAGAGAGAGAGAGAGCTTTGAATTTGAATTTTAAATTTATGATGAAAATTTTATTGACATATTTAATTGACATTGAATTAAGGGATAACAATTTTTAAAATAGGAAATTAATTTAACTTCCTTTCAAGGAAGGATATTTTTGAGATAAAAAAAAAGTGAACTTAAGTCATTACATATAATTTAAAACATGGACTTAACTCCTTATAAGTTTCTTTGCAAGATTTATCTCCAAATAAGTACATCTAGGGGAACTCACTTCCAATTTTCACTATTATTATAAGTGCATTGTTGGATTTATCTATTAGAATAATATCACTAGACTTATTAATATATCAGATTTTTAGAACGGAAAGTATTATTGAAAAAACCAATATGCAGGATTTTGGCCTTCTTTTGGCCCATCTCATCCTAAAAACTAATTCATCATCAATAAGTGGAAAAAATATTCATTGAAATGGTGATACCACGTCAGTATTTTTACGTGATATCATCAACCAATAATATGCAAACTAATACAGAAGTGAACCCCACACAAGCCAATAACTACCAATCCATATAAGCAGATAACTACTCACTCTTCTTTCATATAAACCAATAACCCTCATCCATTTAAGTAGATAATTACCCACTCTTCTTTCATGTAACCTAATAACTGTCCAAGTGTTGTTCACTTTGTCCATTTGGAATTTTATTATTGGTTGGTGATGATGACAAGGTATCACCGTTGTATTAAATATTCTTTCAAATAAGTAGAAAATTACTTGTATACAATGTGTCTCACTTGAATAGATGACAAGTGATCGGCCAAAAGAGAAAATTGACAAAAAACACTTGAGAGAAGCTCATTCCTGAGAAAAACAACTACACTACCAGATGATATTTTTAATTATCATACGAAAAAAAATATTATTATTTACAGTCAAGTTATACCTTGCAAAGTAATTTAGATTCATGGTGGGTGATCTCTCCAAGCACGGCAGCACGATACCACCGACCAGCATCTTCTCTCCAGCACCGACATCCACTGACCAGCATCCACCGACATCCGCCGAACAACATCATCTCTCCAGCACCCCACCGAACAGCAGCCTTAATCTCAATCTCAACATTCACCGACAACACCGAACAGCAGCCTTCCTTTTCAATCTCAACATTCACCGACAACATTCACCTCATAGCAATTCAATCCACTGACCAGCAATCCACTGACCAATCCCGACAATTCCATAGCCCTCCATAGCCCTTCTCCGGTCGGTTCTGCCATCAGCCTTTTCTCCACACCCACGTTCAAATCATCAGCCACCTCTCCACCCCCATACCCATAATACCCTAGCCCCTCCTCCACCTAGCCGCCAAAACCCTAATCCTAACCCTACCAAACCACTACAATAAACCTTAACCCTATTAAACACTAACCCTAAACCAAAAAACCAAAAAACCAAAAAACCAAAAACCTACACTACACTAAACCGAAAAATCCTAATCCTGCCACACCGACAAAACCAAACCCCAACCACCAAACACCAAACCGAACCCACCGCCAATTTGACCGAGGTGCCTCATCCCATGGCCAATTTGACAGCCGGTGATGACCCAACCGCTGGCCTAAACCCACCACCCTCCTCCTCCTCCTCCCGGCGCACACACTCATACCGACGGAGTTATCCACCACCCCACTGCCGGTGATTTACACCACGTTGACCCTGCGAGTTACACTTATAAGCAATCTCGGCCCATCTCTCAATCTGCCCATCCCATCATCAAACCGGTTCCCACAACTAAACATCAACCCAACCGAAACCCAACACAACTTGGTGCTCCAAAACCAGCCATACTCACCCATAATTCTTGGACCCGACCCCCAAGTTCTGCTCTAGACCCGACCCGACCCCACAAGTCATTCATAGATGTTTTGAGGGGACCAGCCACCCCTGACTCCGATGCCACCACTCGTCTAGTTCTGCGCCCCGTCACACAGTACAGGGGTGCCCCAGCAGTTGAATTCACTGACGAGGAGATCGAGAATCTCGTAGCTCCTTTCAGGTTGGCCTTGGTAGGCAAGTTTACCCGAGGCCGCCCTCCGATGGAAATGATCAGGAGATTCCTGCAGCTGATTGGTTTGAGGGGGCAAGTAGTGCCACTTTGTTAGATAGTCGGCACGTGCTCTTGATGTGTGACCTTGAGGAGGATTACACCTGTATTTGGGTGAAGCAGGCTTGGTCAGTTTATGGCAGAGAGATGCGCATGTTCAAGTGGACTCCGCAGTTTCGTTGTACCGAGGAGTCACCTATAGTTCCTATCTGGGTTTCATTCCCATATTTACCAGTCCACTTTGTGCGCTCTCAAGATGCATTATTCTCTATAGCCTCGGCGATTGGGACGCCTTTACGGGTGGACCAGGCCACAACGAGTTTGAGTCAGCCTTCAGTTGCCAGGGTGTTGGTTGAGTATGATGTCACATGGCGGCGGGTGCCGAGGATTAGGATAGGCAGACATGAGACTGGATTTTGGCAGGATGTGCTCTATGAGGATGTACCGCAGTATTGTACTAGGTGTCGACATTTAGGCCATTCAGTGGAGACATGCATCACCCACTCCCAGCCTCGGGAGGAGGTCATTGGAGACCGGTTACAGTAGGGTCGAGGTGATAGCCAGCAGAGGACGAGGCCACAGGAAGATGCACCCATTCAGAGAGCCCCAGCTCCTATTCCTCCTAGGAGTACCGAACAGGTTAGAGTATCCTCTGGCGGAGTGGCAGATTTTGTTACTGTAGTTGATACTATTGTGGAGTCTGCTGTAGTTGCTCCTATTCAGGTTATTGTTGAGCCACGTACTGTGGGTAAGCCTGTGGTTGTGGTCAGTTCGGATACTATTCCTGCTAGTGTTATGCAGAAACAGAGTTTGTGTCCTGACCCTTTAGTTGACACAGTTTTTGAGCTAGTCCGTGATGGACCAATGACTACCCCGGCCGTTCGTCCGACTATTCGTGAGCTTCGAGGGGTTCGGAGTCCCTTGGTTATGTCAGTTTCTGAGGATACTAGTTTGAGGTGTGGAGATAAATGTGTGGGGAGACACATAGATTATATCACCTCGACTGAAATTCCTCTCAACCCTAGATTGTCTGCTGGGGTTTAGAGTCACTCTACTGGAGATATATCATCTGATGAGTCCTTGGGTGGTGATGTTGGATTCTTTTCTGACCCGTAGGAGGGCCTTTCATAGCCTGGAGGAGCTTTAGTACCTTATGATGCTTCACAGTCTGGCTGGCAGGTTCCGTTGGGTAGATCTCAACGTATTGGTAGTGGAGGTAGAGCAGGTAGAAGAGGTAGAGGTGGTAGGCCTGGCCGAGGGACGCTTAGTGTGGTACTTCCACTCGTTTTTGATGATTAATACACTCATTTGGAACATCAGAGGGATCAACCAGGCTTCTTCAATTAGAAGGCTTAGGAAGCTGATCCACTCACATCACTTATCGATGTTCTGTATTTTGGAGCCTTTTATGGACCAGAATCGGTTGGAGTCTTTTCGGATTTGTTTGCACATGGATCACAGTTATTGTTCTATTTCGGAAAAAATTTGGATCTTTTGGTCTTCCCCTTTTCAGTTGGAGATTCTTCAGGATGATGGTCAGGTGGTTCATTGTCAGGTACGACATTCTTCTTTATCGGATCCAGTTTTTATTTCTTTTGTGTATGCAAGTTGCGTAGCTTTTGTCCCGTAGGGATTGTGGGATTTCTTGACACAGTTTGGGAGCATTCATGATGGTCCGTGGATGGTTGGTGGGGATTTCAACGTTGTTGAGTCCCACTCTGAGATCCGGGGGGGTCATACATAGCCTCAGTCTGCTATGGATGCCTTTTCCCTAGCTTTGATGTCCAGTGGCTTAGAGGATGCTAGGTATGAGGGTATTCCGTTCACATGGACGAATAGACGGACTTGGAGGAGATTGGATAGAGTAGTGGTGAATGCTCAATGGAGTTCTTATTTTTCAATTTTTCGGGTGGCTCATCTGAATCGGACTTGTTCAGATCATTCACCACTGCTGATTTCTGGAGATCAGCGTCAGAGCAGAGGGCCGAGTCGGTTCAAGTTTCTTCACACTTGGACCAGACACAAAGATTTTCTGGAGGTTGTGCGGTAGAGCTGGACCCTTCATGTGTTCGCTTCGGGGATGTCTGCATTTCAATCGAAGCTTATTCGGTAGAAACTAACCTTGAAGGTCTGGAACAAGGAAGTGTTTGGTAATGTGTTTCAGCGAGTTTAGGAGGCAGAGGATAAGGTTAGCAGGAGAGAGGTGGCCTATGATCAGTCAGGGTCTCCTTCAGATCGGGCTGCCCTTCATAAGGAGAGGGCTGAGTTGCAGCAGACTTTACAGTGTGAGGAGTCCTTTATGAGACAGCAGTCCCGTGTACGTTGGCTTCGAGAGGGAGATTCGAACACCCGTTTCTCTCATGCTTCGGTGAGGAAGAAGCGGCATGTTCTTTCAGTCCATCGGATCCGAGGTGATGACGCAGAGTGGATCACTGAGTCTGGTGCTATTGGTGCTTCAGCAGTATCCTTTTTTTCAGGGATTGTTCTCTGCGGGGGCTGGTCAGGTTGAGTTTGCAGACTTTTCGTCTATTCCAGCTATTGTGACTGATGAAGATGATGTTGGGTTGTGTGCTATGCCGACTTTGGAGGAGGTAAAACAAGTCGTGTTCTCTATTGATTCAGATAGTGCGCCAGGGCCGGATGGGTTTTGCAGTCGCTTTTATCAATTTTGTTGGGACATTGTGGGAGCAGATCTGCTTGCTGCAGTTCAGGATTACTTTCAGGGTTCTCCTATGCCTCGGCGATTCATGAGTACGTTGGTAGTTCTTTTGCCCAAGAAGGAGTCACCTTCTACTTGGGCAGATTTTCGTCCGATCAGTTTATGTAACGTGAGTAACAAGGTGTTGACGAAGATCCTCATCTCTTGTCTCTCGTCCTTGTAGCCACGTATCATATCACCGACGCAGAGTTGGTGCATGATTTGGGGAGAGGTTCCCACGGTGGGAACGTTGTGCTGAAGCTAGATATAACTAAGGCGTATGACAAGATGTCTTGGACATTCGTTCTCCAGATGTTGCGAGCTTTTGGGTTCTCTGAGGACTGGATTTCTTTGGTTTGGCAGGCTATCTAGGGGCCGTGGTTTTCTGTGATGGTGAATGGGGTCAGTAAGGGCTTTTTTCAGTCACAGGGGGACTGCGGCAGGGTGACCCCCTCTCTCCTTGTTTGTTTATCATTGCTGCAGAGTATCTGTCTTGAGGCTTGAACTCTTTGTAGGCTCGGTTTTTGGGGGTGGCTTATAGTACTGGAGTTGGGGTATCGGTTTCTCATTTGGCATTTGCTGATGACATTATTATTTTTGTTAATGGGTGCCGATCAAGTTTGCAGCGAGTTATGGATTTTCTTCATCACTATGAGGCTGTCTCTAGTTAGTTAGTTAATCAGGCCAAGAGTCGTTTCTATATTAGTTCGCGTGCATCGCATTCTAGAGAGGTAATTGCACGGCAGACCACTGGTTTTCAGAGGCGTGACCTTCCGTTTATTTATCTGGGGTGTCCTATCTACTTGGGTCATCTCCGAATCTCGTACTTTGATGATATGATTCGGAAGGTGCGTGAGAGAATTTCGGGATGGGCGAATCGCTTTCTCTCCTTTGGAGGTAAGCTCACTTTGATTCGTCATGTGCTCGCGTCGATGCCTATTCACTTATTTCACGTGTTGAGGCCTCCTGCAGATGTTTTTCACCAATTAGAGAGGTTGTTCACTCGTTTTTTGTGGGGGGACACAGCTACTCATCGGAGGATTCACTGGTGTCATTGGGCTGAGGTATGTTTCCCTGTAGAGGAGGGCGGCTTAGGGGTGCGTTTTTTTTCAGACTTAGCTGAGGCTTGTGAGGTGAAGCTCTGGTGGAGTTTTCGTGCTCAACAGTCACTTTGGTCCACTTTTATGAGGGCTAAGTACTGTAGGTCCACCCATCCTGGGCTGATTGAGTTTCGTTACCCAGCTTCACCTCTTTGGAGGCGGTTGTGTGGGATTCGATCCGTGGCTGAGCCGAGGATCAGATGGTTAGTACGGTCTGGTGAGGTCAGTTTTTGGTATGATTGTTGGTTGGGGGATTACCCATTGGTTTTAGTGTATCTAGGGGCAGCTTCTAGGGTTCCTGTTTCTAATTACTGGGCGAGTCGGCAGTGGGACAGAGGCCGATTATTGAGGCTTTTACCTTCTTCAGTTGCTGAACAGATTGTGCAGATTCCAATTCCGGATCAGAGGGTTGATCAGATGAGATGGAGGTTGTCTTTGGATGGGAATTTTTCATTGAGGACTGCTTGGGCTGATATTCGGGGTGTGGCTCCAGTTCGGCCTGGGTTTTCTTGTGCCTGGCAGAGGCATATTCCGACTCGGATCTCCTTCTTTATGTGGCGGTTGTTGCATGGTTTCTTGGCCACAGATGATAGTTTAAAGAGACGAGGTTTCCATGTAGTATCCCGGTGTGTGTGTGGTGGGGCTATTGAGACTCTTATGCATCTTTTTCTGGATTGTCCGCTTGTAGTTCAAGTGTGGGGTCATTTTTATCGGATGTTTGGGATCAGATGTCGGCCATTTCAGTCTCCATATGCTTTGATGCTACATTGGCGGTGTTGTGCGCAGGTCACGTGCGGGTACTGCTACAGTGCTTCATTCTGTGACACTTATGAAAGGCGCGTAATGCTTATAGGTTCGATGGCCAGACTTTTCAGGCGTCTATTGTGATTCAGAGGGTTTTGACAGATATGCAGTTGGTTGGGCTTGCTTTTGGGTTTGCTCCGAGTCAGTTGCGTCAGGATGAGTCAGTTGAGTTTGTGGGTTCTCTTAGGGTCTTGGTTCCGCAGCCTAGACCTCCTCACTTGGTTGCTTGGACTGGTCCTGTAGCGGGTTGCCTGAAGATCAACGTTGATGGTTGTTTTAAAGGCAATCTGGGGCTGTCTGCGGCAGGGGGCATTATTAGGGACCATCAGGGTCGAGTACTTAAGGCCTTTGGCTTGTTCTTGGGGCATCAGCCTATTCTATATGCAGAGTTGCATGCTGTTTGTGTTGGGTTGGAGTTGACCTCAGATCTGAGAGTTTCAAAGTTGGTAGTGGAGTCAGATTCAGCTACAGTGGTTTCTTGGGTTTCCTCTCAGGGTACTGGGTGCTGGGTTTATGCTTACCTGTTTGGTCGGATTCGGCTTCTGTGTGCTTCTCTCTCGGCCCGCGTCTGTCACGTCTTGCGGGAGGCAAATCAGGCTGCAGATTTCATGGCTAATTGGGCTTGCTCTCAGCAACTCAATCAACGTTTCCCTGATTCGTCATCCTTTCCTTCTGGGATTGCTGGTATCCTTGCCTTGGACGTTCGACAGATCCCTCACGTGCGTTGTTGAGTTTTATTTTAATTGATGGTTTCTGTTATTTTGTTCTGTAGGGATTTCCCATTTCGCTTTTCTATTTATTTATTTTTCATGCCTTTGGTGGTGAGTCACCACCTTTCTTTGCTTGGTTTTTCTTCCACTTGGCTTGGCTCTATGTCCTCCTCCCTTGTACAATTTTTCTGTTAGTTATATATACAGGTAGGGGTCTTGCCAAATCCCCCACCCACATTGGGTGGCTTTGAAGAAAAAAAAGTTATACCTTGCAAAGTACAATATTTTATGATGGATCTACAACTATCAGTCAATTGTAACTCAACCTTTATAAACCATAACTTAACCTTCAAAGGATGAATTTTTGACGATAAATCACCATATTTTAATATTGATCATAATTTTTGGAGTTGTACCTCAGACAATCAAAAAATATAATTTAACCTTTAAATATTATAACTTTCGACATGGTACCAAAGTAGATACCATAATGGAGTTCTTAAGATAGACCCACCAATCACAACTCTTAATTCCAGAAAGTTCATTACAACTATTAATTATTAGACATGGACCAAGTTTTGGCCACATGATGGTGTGTCAAATTAAAATCCCTTGACATTTGTTACTTCTAGTTAAAAGACCCCTTCGGCTAACGAACTTTAGAAACTCCAACAAAAAAATGATGTCTATAAACCATAAAAATTCTATTTGCAAAAATATCACTTGACTGTAAGACAATGATCTGAAAGATAATATTGTGCCCAAAATTAGTGAATTGAGCAGATAAATAAGTGCTAGTGAATTAAGGTAAATTTAAGAGCTCACAATAATTGTAATGATAGACAAGTAAACTTAGGAGAAAGAATGTCGACAACTTGAGTGGAGTGATAACGGTTTACATATAATATCTATTTCGGTACAAGTCAGGGACAGGGATAAAAATATTGAATATGGAAAATTATATTCTATTTTTGGATTTTATGCTTGAAGATGAATAGGCATTGAGACCTCATTAATTTGAATTAGGCAGGCTTGATCACATAAGTTTTGAGAGCGAAACTTTCTTTTAGGAGGGTGTATTGTAAGTCCCTGTATCAGCTTTAAATATGGGTAGTGTGATCTTAAGAATGGTTCTCAAAATAATTACAATGATCATAGATTTTTCAAATCGTTGTTGAAAGAATAGCCGTGAAGTTTGACTTTTGAGTCAAATTTATTTTCAGAGATGTTTAAACTTGAGAAGGGTATCTAAGTAAGTTACTAAAACCTTTGAATTTGGAAGGTAGAGAAACCTTGGGATAGACATTCAACTCTTGTAAAGGTCCGTTCGGGTGAGACAACAATTTTAGTGTTTCAGATACTTTACCATTTAAGAGACCAAGAATGGTTGTTGATTGGGGTATTGAAGATTTAAGATTGATCTAAAGTTTTTAAAAATCATTTAAGATGGTGTTGAAAGTTGAAGAAAATAAGTTTAGATGTGTTCCAAGCCTTAAACATGTTTTGGGAAAAAAAAATAGTGTAGAAAGAAATTTGACATAGTCATAACTTTCTACCCCGACGTCCGATTGAGTTGATTCTTACGGCATTGAAAATAAGACTTCAAGAACTACCGAAGTGTAGAGAATTTTATGAATCAATATCTAAGTAGACCGAAGTTTTGACAGAAAGTTGGGTCCGTCCGAATTAAAATCTTTTGTCCGAATAGAAAATAAAAAGGTGAGATACTGGAAGTAAGATCCATTTGAATGGAGATTTTCTATCCGAATGTAAACAGGACTTTTCAACTCTAAGGAGCCTATAAGAATCTTTGAGAGAAGAAACGGAGGAAGAAGAGTAGATCATGTTAGATCTTGAGGAGATTTACACATTATCATTACACAAATCACTTTAGGAGTAATTTTCTATGAAGTCAAGGTAGTGTTTCTTTACCTTTTCTTATTCATTGAGGGACGAGGGATAACATCTATATACTTTTTGAATTCTAATTCACACACACACATACACGCACACATGATAGATCTACAACTATTTTGTTTTTTTTTTCAATTATATGATTCATTTTCTTTGAATTACATTGTTGATTTATAAACCCTGGCACTTGAATACTATTACGTTGATAATGTTTCTTGGCGATCTCATGCATGGATTTGATTGAAAAACATAATTTAAATTACTTGTATGAGTAGGCGTGATGAATGTGAATACAATTGAATTTATATCACTGATTATTTAAATGAGTTTCTTACCTTGATGAGTTTAAAGGTTTTCTTCACTTATAGTGGTTATTGGTTCTTTGCAAGGTTTAAAACTATTATTCATCAACGGGGACTAAGGTTAAGGGTTAACTGTTCATAGAAAGATTTCATTAAATACTAATGCGTCGGTATATGTGCTTTTCAAAAAGATGTATCCTCGCTGGGATTGATTGGAGGATTTTTGTGTGTGGGGGCTAGATATATTTGAAGTGTGAATTCTTGTTAATCAAGCTACTTGCATAAAATATTGATGTCATAAGTTGTTGTTTTCTAAATGGTTAAACTCTATTATGAATTTACATGTTTATGCAATGTAAATTTGAGATAGATATAATGTCTCATATTTTTCTTGTGTAAGTATAATGTCACATATTTTACTTTAAAAGTTATATATGTTCTTTTTAAACTGAGATATACTTGTTTTTTTATTTCTAAATCTTGTTTAGGTTTAAGAAATTCTCTCTACTGACCTAGTTTGTTCACCCCTTCTTTTAATATTTTTAAAATTTTGGCGTTGAGATCGATAATAGCATAGGTGAGCCAGTAGATTAGATTGTTGAAACCAGTATTATCAAAACTGGACCAGACATCATTGGTTCAACTGTTGGGTCAATTGGTTGGACTTGTACTATAATAAAAAATAAAAAATATAATAATTTATTTAAAAAATTTGCAATCATAATAAAAAAATAATGTACTATGTGTGTGGTTATTATAGTGTACTGTATGTTTTGATTATTGAGTGTGTATTAAGCCATTGTCTATATTCATATTGACCGAGTGTATGCGTGTAGAGAGAGAGAGAAAGAGAAAGAAAGACAAGACCTAGTATCTCTTACTCTATTACTAACTGTGAGTGTCTCTGCGTGGAGAGAGAGAAAGAGAGAGAGTGAGAGGAGAATAAGAAGAAGTCTAGTGTTCAAGATTTCGAGATTTGGTGTTCGAGATCTAGATCTGTGGTGTTGTGTGCAGTTGTTCTAGAGCTTAATCTGAAGAAGACGGAGTGGAGGAAGTCTGGTGTTCGAGATCTAGATCTGTGGTGTCGTGTGCCGCTGTTTGAGAGCTTGTATTGGAGAAGACGAAGAAGGCGGAGAAGACGAAGGCTGGTGTTGAAATACCCTTATTTAATCTTTGGTTCACCGGTTTTTGGCCTAAATGGGCTAGTTTTCCAATTCTCTAATGGTTCAATTACCCAAACGGTCTTTTTAGTAAATCAGACCGTTGATGACCCTGGTTCATCGGTCCGGTCCGATTATGATAACACTGGTTAAAACGGATCAGAAAGTGAATCCGAACATTGAGGCCTAGTGTTGGGGGCTTTGATTTATATAATTTTTTTTTGTGATTGGAGAAGGAATACCGATTATTCACATAATGTAGTTAATTATGGGATTTTGTTCGTTATTTGAGGTTTTGGATGTAAACTTGAGATTCAATTTTATCATTTGGAGATTTCTAGTTAGATGATATTGGATATTTGTCAATTTGATTTATTAGATGGTTTATTTAGTTATACTCTAATGATCTTAAAGGTTATTAGTTAGATTACATTTATTTATGAATTTGGGGGGTGAGAATGTGTGAGTGTGTATTTTGTTGTATTAGTGTGTGTTTTTGTTTTATTAGAGTGTAATAGTAAATGTGTACATATTTTGGTGTAGTAATATATGTGTGGATTTTAGTGTATTAGTGTGAGAGTATGTATTTTAGTGTACTTGTGAGTTTGTGTGTGTGTTTTGGTGTAATAATATGGTGTGTATGTGCGCGCGCGCGCGTACGTTTTGGTATACAATTGTGTTTCTGTGAATTAATGTGTGTTTGAATATTGTGGTGGTGTAGTGTGTGTGTATTTCGATATATGTTTGTGAGAATGTGTTTTGGTTTGCGTGTGTCTATATGTGTTTTGATGTATTAATTTGTGTGTATGTGTGTGTGTGTGTGCACATGTGTTTATATTAGTGTGTGTTTATATTAGTTAGTGTATATGTGTGTGTGTGTGTGTGTGCGTGTGTTTATATTAGTTAGTGTATAGGTGTGTATTTTTTTGATGCATTTGTGTGTATATAATTTTGGCCTATTAGTGAGTTTATTTTTTTGGGTATTAGTAGTGTATGTGTGGGTACCCCAAAAGTCCACCTTTTCCACGTGTTTTACAGATCTTCGAAACACTCGGATAAACCAAATTGACCCACAAAAATGGTAAAGCTTCATGGCTCTCACTTGCAATTTTAAGGTGCATGACTTTAGTTTTCGGCACATAGTGCAATGCATCTGCTCAAGCCTACCCATCAAAGCCAACCAATGTACAATGCATCCTGGGTAAGATTAGGGCCGTGAAGGATCAACCCTAAAATGGTAAATTTATGAATGTTAAGATCAATCCTAAATAATTTCATTTTTTATAATTTTTTTTAAAATTAAGTAATATATTAAAAAATATTTTTTTGGTGCCGTAAAATTGTTACCAATAGCATCAAACACGCTTTGGTGTAACATTATTTACTTTAATTTTAGTGATGGTTTAAGTGATATAAAGGACGAGTTGTACCCTCAGATATTTCAAGTTCAAATCTTGGTAACCCTTTAGAGCCAAACTATCTAAGATTTACCCGTCATAAATTTTCTAATCTTGGCATTAATAACCTACATATGACCAAATTGAATAAAAAATTAATTAAAATATATAAATTGGTTCAGACACTTGTAACCATTAAAAAAAAAAGAAAGTAACATTTCTTGCTTTTAAAAGGTCAAAGATAAACGAAATCGAACTTTATTACTGATTCGTAAGTCAACCAATTGCCAAACACATGACAATAGATGGTTAACTAACTACGCATCTAAATCGTGTAACAGAGTATACAATGTGATTTGATAGGACACTTAACTGATAGATCTTTGCTCCATGTCACTAGTAAATATTAAATTTAACGGTGATACTAAGTTGTCATTGATAATATGATATTACCAACTAATAATAAAATTTCAAATGAAAAATGTGAACCCCACTCGTGATACAATCAACAAAAACAACTACAATACACAAAAATATTTTTTTAGAATCGTAATACAACCCAACTTATAATCACTCCAAAATTAAATTATCAATCAAGTCTTGTCTTTTTATATCAAATATGCTATTTTAGATTTATGTCATTTTACGGAAATCAATGAACCAAAAATCCTAAAACTACGATCCAAAAAATCTACTTGATCTCCGTCCTCGTAACACATTATATATCACATTGATATACCAAGAAATGAAAAAAAAATTTAAAAGAAATCCTTAAAATTTATAACACGGTCTTGCTTTGACAATAAAGTTAATTGCCAAACTCGTGATACAAAATGGCCACCGATCATGGCATAAACCTCTCATGTCACGTGTAATGAGACAAGCAACCATTAGTGACTTGTATCATTTCATAAATTGACGACAAGTAAAACATTGGATTGATATCAATAGTTTTATAACTGTTTTTTTTTTCGACGGTCAGGGTATTTAATTTAATTTATGCGCATCTTAATTAATCTCTTCTCTAATTAGGTCAAAGACAAGTCATACACCTCGGGACTAGGAAATTCATGAAAGATAAATCTCTCATGGTCTGGTCCAAAGTGATTGACAAAATTCAAATTCATAACTTTTAAATTTACATCTTGTTCTATTACCACTTGAACTACCCGTTGAGGTTTATAATTTTTACAACTACAAAATGGGTGAATGACACTTTCCTCTCTAAACAATCTTCAAATTTTAATTTATACTTTAAAATATTTAGATTGCACCCTCCATCACAGAA
>CM042194.1:19381423-19409650 GCA_023539305.1 Ilex asprella
TGGTTGAACATTCATTTCACTATTTCTCAAAAGTTATATATATTGGCTGCGGGATATGCTTCTTTCCTTCACACAGTGAGAGAGAGAGAGAGAGATGTGCAACCGCTATTTTATTTCACCACTAAGACCACAAACTGCAAAAAAAAAAAAAAAGAACCTCATGGGTTCTTCCTTCTCAATATGTATGTCTAATTTGAACATTTGATGGCCTGTGAGTTTGGTGGACAGGGACAAAGCAAGGATTTTGTTCATGGGTGGCCAAAGCTTATTTATAGAAACCTACAACTTGAATTTTATCTATATGTTTTACAATCAAAATTCTAATGCTTAAAAATCTATTGGACAAAAATAATATTATCACTATAAACAAATAAATTGACAAAAAAGAAAATGAACTAAATGAAAAGTTTTTTTAATATATATCAACTTTATCATCTATCAAAGTGATAATCACTATTTTTTTTCTATCACGAAATACATCTACGATTGGATCAAAGTTTTTTAAGAGAAAGATCATCTGAGAAAATCTCAATGTATCCGAATTTAGAAAGTTCAGTGACATGATCACAGCTTCAGTTCAATCCATAATATGTTGAGACACTTTGACTCTTTTTTTTATCCCACATGTGATACTAACACATTTGATATCCAACAATGTCCCTCTCGTATGTAAACCACTTCGGACTTAATTTTTTTTGAGTTTGATTCACCATTCTTTCAAGCACCTCATCCAAATTACACTTTGAAGGAGTCCACCCTTTCAATAACCAAGATATTTTAACTCGCTTTTATAAGTTTTCATATTTCTGTCTGTTAAGAAATCTTGTCTCGATCTGTTGGTTATCTTTCTACACAGAGGATCCAATGGTCAACATTTACATCAAGGAAGGATCGTAAATTTATTTTAGGACACCTCATTAGTACTGGGTAGGTACTAGCCCAATAACTCACCCGTAACGGCCGTGACTTCAATTCCAAGAGCTCATCACTTTCTTCTTTAAGAGTCACCAATATTGGAATGCTACAACTCTTCTTAAAGAGAGTACCCATGATCTTCTGCCATCAGCTTTGATATCACTTATTTGGAGATGATTATTAGGTATTATATGTGTGAATTAGGTCAGTTAATTAGATCGTAATAACATTGCTCAAAAATATTTAGGTCCACTGTAGACCCCATTAAACATTGAAACTTAGTGTTAATACAATGATTCCTATGAAATCACATCATTATGTTAGCAAATTAGGTCAGTTTTTTAGTTCCAAATAGTATTACTCAGTATTTTTATGCATCCCATTTAATTGTTTTGTTTCGAACTATTAAAACCACCCCATTTTTACTCATCCCGTAAGTGACTCAGCTTACCTCATTTATACTCACTCAATTAAACAATTAAATAATTTTTTTTCACCCCATACAAAATTATTTTTGACCCCATTATACGTACATTAGATCATGCCACACTATTCAGGTCTACGCATTATCAGCAAGAAAAGGACATAGAAGAAATCTGACATTTTCTATTCCAAAGAAGTCTTTAATATGTTTTGATTTCTTCCGATTTGAACATAGCATTGCAACTTGTCTTCTCACACACAGCTGGTGAAGACAACTCAAAAACTTACTTTCGATTTCAGTTGTCTCTCTATATTATACGTGAAAAATCAAACGGTTCAAAAATTTCAAGGCACCTAATGTGAAATATAGGCACAGACCAACCTTTTGTTTTCACCCTTTTCCTTAGCTTGAACTGTTTGACAACAGAAGGGCTAAAAAATACAAGGTCTTGAGACAAAATGAAGTAAAACAATGGGCTAAATTACTATTGTCCCAACACAGTAGCACCGACCATGATTTTTAGAAGTCACTAATGAAGTGGGATAAATTATTAATGGGTGGGTATAGAAGGGATGCATTTAGTTACTAATATCGTAGATATAAATAAAATGAATTTAGTAGTTTGAAATAAAATAGTTAAATGGGGTGCAGAAGAATTTTTAAGGAAAATCTTATTCATAATAAGAATTGGTATGAGGTAATTAATTCGACACAACAGAATGAGCCCAACTGTGCTTTTTTTTTTGGGATAGGGGGAGAGGAGGAGGGGGGAGAAAATATTCATTACAACGGTGATACTATGTGGCAAGGTGATGTAGTATCACCAACCAATAATACTAAAATAAATAAGTAGATAAACCTCACAAAAATCAATAACTAACCTATCATATAAGTAAATAACTCTCCACCTTTCTGCCATGTAAGTCAAAGTAGGGTTCACCTTTCCTATTTTGAATTTTATTATCGGTTGGTGATACCATGTCATCAATGGTGACATGGTATCACCATTGCATTCAATATTTACTCGTTAGGGAGAGGGGGTAATTTGTAATCCCCACGTAAAAGATATAAATGACTGAGCCTCAAAGTAAAGGAAGATCTTAAAAAGGATCTGATGGGCTCAGTCCAGATCAGGCCCATAATTATGGATCAAGTCCAACTCAAAGGCCCAGTTCAAAAATATAGACCAGATCAGACCAAGCCCACTACCAGAGGGAGGAAGCTAGGTTAGGTTAGCCGCGCTATCTTGAGAGAGTCAAGTCAGCCGCAAAAAATTCAGTTCACAATTGACATGAGAGGAAATCTCCTTGGGATGTGCACGTCACCATCTCCACAAAATTGTCTAGGCTATTACGAGAAGGGCGCCACCTCTACGAAATTACATTACCTAATACGAGAAAGATATCTCAATCTGTTCGGAAGCATATATAAATTGTAAGTCCCACCTACACACATAGTCATCTCTCACATATCACTCACATATGAGTACTCTGCATTCCTGGAGCAATAAAATATTCAGGTCATCTTAATCCTTCATTGTAGAATAGGTCACCTAGACCAAACCACTTAAATTATATTTTATTTGTGTGAACTCTTAATACTTGATAAATGGTGTATAAACACTTTTTATGCGTCATCATCAAAATCCAAACTCGTTGAGGTGTTATCAACATGTGAGATCTAGTCAATATTCCTTACACAGATCATACACAAACATGTAAGAGTTGGTGCTTCTTTTCATCACATGCTCATACAACCTGATTTTATCGTCAAAATCCACCGTTTCCCTCTACTTTACAGAACGCAGAAACACTCTTCAAATGACCACAAAAATGGTAAACCTTCATAGTTCTTGCATGGTGTATCATATGATATTTTGACTTTAGTTTTCGGCACATGGTGCAGTGTATCTGCTCAAGTCTTTGGCCATCAAAGCCCCATTGCTTGATTTTGAATGATTAAAGATAAACAAAATCAAAATTTTAGCCAGAATTTATAACGGATTCTTAAGTTAAACAATTACCAAACCCATGAAAAGAGATGGTTAGCTAACTCGCACCTGATCTTCTCTCTATAAATTCCTTGCAAAAAAAAAAACTTTACAAAAAAAAAAAAAAAGATATACTATCATTACATTTTTTAGATAAACAAGTTAGTTGTGTCAAAATCGTCAAATTATTCATGCTTGCATCATGACCATCGTAATTTTACATTACCATACTAAACAACCATTGGTATAAATATTTTTTTTTTCGGTAAGTAAGAACAATTTCATAAAATCGAAACAGGAACCGTACACAAGTGAATCCAAAGGGATGGTAGATCTTCTAAAACAAGAAAAAAGAAGATCAACCATCCCCATAGCAAAAGAATACATAAATTCACATTCCAAGAGGATAAAAAATAGAGTGACACGCACATACATATCTTGGTATAAATATACATAGCAATTTCATCCCCTAGCAAAAGAAAACATGCCATTGGTTTAAATGTTGTGTGGTAGTGATTGATGAAAGATTTAACGCGATACAAAAAAATCCTTGTAAAGTTAATTGACAAACTTATGATTCGTAAGATGCCCATTTTATCCATCCTCTCCCATGCTACCTTGTATTACTACGGAACTATAACTGAATAATCGCATAAGCCTCTTATGCCACGTGTCATGAGATGAGCACCCAATAGTGACATGTGTCATCTCATAAATTTACGCCAAGTAAAACATATAGGACTGATGTCAATGGCTGTACAACTCAAAAATTCTTGTTCTCCACTAGAGTGATCCATTTTGATTGCTTATTCTCTGTCATCGGATCGATCACGTCATCATGCAATAATCATGTAAGAGAGGACGAGAGAGAGAGAGGAGGGGGTATGCAAACAATAGAAGCAATAAACGTGCAATAAAGTCTTTGCTTTCATTGTGGCATAGAAACTTATCCTTACAATTGGAGGTAATGAAATATATTTTTTTGTAATTAAATTATTTTATTTAATCAAAAATTGATTCGTATAATATTTCAATTTTATTCTTTTTTATTCAATAGTTCTATATCATTCAACACCAAATTAATGGCTATAAATAGATTGAATATCCGATTCTTATTGAGCTATAAACATAAAATTCGTCGAATAAACAAATGAAATTTGGATTGAGACATTTTAATCAAGTTGAAATTCAAATTGAAAAAATCCAATCCAAATCTGCATTTGTTGAAAACATCCAATCCAAAGCGGATTACTTTTTTTTTTGGGTAAATGGATGAGTTTTATAGCAAAGCAAAAGCTGCAGTGTTAGAATCAAGCTACAACAACCTACATATCTCAACACGAGATGATCAAAAGAGGAAATTTAATCTGGAAAGGGTGGTGTTTAAAAGAACAACTTCATCCTCATGTACCAAAACAAGAGCTAGATAGCCTCCAATCAAGGGCTAGTTCCCCGTTGCTAGGGGTGTTCTCGAATTTTAGTGAGACAAGTATGTATTTTAAAGTGGATTACTTTGTCAGTGGGAAGTAAAATAATAGCACCAATGTACCAATAATGGCCCATTACGACATGAGTATTATTTGAACATAAAAATCTAACCTTATTTATTGACCTGATTCATTATGACATTTAGAATGACTGTAAGTCCCATCAAATATTATAACTTGCTTTTCATCGAATGATTCAAATGAAACCACATCATCATTCATATTTGAATAACTTGGTCTGATTGACTCATAACAAAATCTAAAATCATAACATTTTGAGTTTCTTGGTACAATAAGACTTTCCCATCTTAAAGTAACTGTTGACCAGTGTAATGTTGACAATAATTCACCGTGACATCGTAAATATAGATTAGGCAGAAATCTCATGTACCATAAGGTTATGTCGACAAATAGGGTGTAAACACCGATTTGCATGAGTGATTAGTCATTTATTATCTTCACGTTGCTCATATGCAATGAATGTAAATATTGTGCTGACTTTCAACAATCCCGTGGAAGGAGAAATATAGCACATGAAATGATGCAGGTGTCATGGTTAAAAAGTATGGGCACATACTTACACAATTTGATTAAGTTAAATATGATGTGATAGTTTTGGTTCTTATTTTATTCAACGTTCCTTGTAAGTCTCAAGCTACTCTACGACACTATAAGTAATGCGTCTCAATATCCTCCGAGTCAATAATTTTAAACCGTAGAAAGTGTTTGGAATAAACCTTAACATCTACGTGTTTTGCATGAAGTTTTTTGACATGGAAACTCAAATATCTTTACTTAAACAATAACACCATCATGGCCTTCTTTAAGATGCATATATGTGGATTGGATCTATCATATAGATTAGGTGGTTGACTCATTTCTTAGTGTGGTAATTTGAATAGAGTATTCAATACTTGATGAAACTTAGAAAATTTGAGGTTTATTACAAGACGAATCATAAACATTGTATCTTAATTGATGCTCATACTCAATTAAGAACTAATCTTCGTTTGGAAATTCCAATCATCAAAGGGTGATAAAATACACCAAAGGGTAAATGAATAAGAGGCCTCCTAAGGAGTAAAAGAGTTGGGCCTAATCACTGGGGATGTGAAGGAAATATAATTGTCTTAGCTTAAGATTGTATGAAATATAATTGCCTTTTCGAGAAGTAAGAGGAGCATTTATTGAAGTATAATTACTTAAGTTACACTCTCTCCAATAGCTTAATTTTTAGAGTAAATTGTCGTTTAACACGGTATCAAAACAGGAAGTCATGCATTCAAATCTCACCGCCATCGTAATTATTAAAAGATTTTTACATGTTAGACTCAAAATCTAGCCTATACGTGAAGAGTCATGTTGAAGTTTAAATATTTAAGTCATATTCTCTCCAACAACTTATTTTTTGGAATATATGGTTGTTTAATATGATATAAAAGTCAATGATACGATCCAAAATAATTTATCACTATCTAGCTAGTCAGGATTAAAAAGAGATGATGACCCAAGATCGTTAGTTTGATTTTTGAATTATCCGGCCCAAACCAATATTTACAATAATAGCATATACAAATTGGTTTTGATATGTTCTATAAAAGTAAAAAGTTGACATGAACAATAAGTTACACAATGACTCAGTTGAATAAAATTTTTGATTTTGCCAATATTTTTATTTCTAACTCCGTCCCGATGATGAGGATATTCTCTTCTAGACAAGGTTGGGTGGAGTCCAAAGAATATAATTTGGGGTTTTTGGCGAGTTCCCAGTTAGTAAAGAAAACATGTTAATCATTTGATTACTCTTTTGCTATAATTACCCTTATTACATTTTTTGTGTAGATCAAATGACAATGCTAGTGCTCTCCAGAACATCTTTATTCCCACGTGTTGATTTCATGAATGCTTTTTTATAGATGCACATATCCATTTTTGTTATTTGTATGCAACATTAAGCAAAAGTCAGAAACCACCAATGAGATCTTTTCGTCCAAGTTTCTCACATCCCACTCCATACCCAAGAGTCGTAAAAAACAACACCCAATTTGAAGCCAAAATGGAATACCCAGGTCGTAGCAAGTCTCATAATAGGCTTAGTGGCGGAAGTGATGGCAGAGGCACTTTCAGTGCCGCTGAAAATGGAGGCAATGGACAAGCCAGCCCCAGATGGAGAGAGAAATCGGTTACAAGGGATGTGCCGAAGGTGATTTCACAAGGAGCAGTTATGCAACCTTCAACTTCTTCTGATCATTTTGGCAGTCCCAAGCTTGATGCTGGGGGTGGGTCAAATTGTTTGAGCAAGAATAGATCCTGGGTCAATATGGTTCGAAATGATCCGAGATCCCTAGGATAAATACAGTACATGGCTCCGAGTAAACAAAGGGGAAGAGTCATAGTTAGACCACCCAAAGAGGTTGCCCAAGAGGGGTATTGCAAATGGGATGCTTGTATGGTGGGGTATTTCATTGGCAAGAAATTGCCTTTCCATGTTGTGAAAGCATCAGCCATGAGGATGTGGGAAAACAAGGGGTTATTCGATGTTATTGCCAATGAGAATGAATTCTTTTTCTTTAAGTTCTCAAGTACAGGTAACAGAAATGAGGTCCTAGAAGGGGGTCCTTGGCATATTGGTGGTCAGCCTATTATATTAAGGAAGTGGCAGCCAAGACTAAAACTCACTAAGGAGGTTGTGAGGAAGATCCCAGTTTGGGTGAAATTTTATAATATACCTACTGAATATTGGACTGCCACTGGGTTTAGTTACATAGCTAGTGTAGTTGGAAAACCTTTGTATATGGATAAGTTGACGGAGGAGGGTAGTAAAGCTACTTTTGCAAGAATTTGTGTAGAGGTTGATGCAAATGAGCCTTTACTGGATGCTTTTGTCTTAATGATGGAGGATGACAACGAAGAGGATATTGAGAATATCAAAATAAAGGTTGTTTACCAATGGAAACCAGTTCGATGTGACCAGTGCAAAGTTTTTGGGCATAGTTGCCATACAATAGCTACTCTCATTGAGAAGCAGCAAAGTATCGAGAAGGGAAACGATGCAAGTTCTAAAGCCTCTGTCCAGGTTGAGATTAGGGATTGTGCTCAGGTCGAACCAAGCAGAAATGAGAATGCTGGATACAAAGGGGTACAATGTTCGACTCTAATTACTCAAGTGATCTTAGATGGACAGAGTGAACAATGGCAAACAGTGAAGAGCAAAGGGAAGGAGAAAGTGATAGAAGAGCAACCTCTAAGACTGGAGGTAAACTTGCCATCTGAAATAGAGTGCTCAGTGAAGAGGGCTATTGATTCTTCCAACAAGTTCAAGGCTTTGGATCTAGTACCAGCTACTAAGGTGGAAGAGGCAGAGGAGGATGCTAGTGATTTTGAGTCACCTGAACCTGGATCCAAGATGGACAAAATCAAGGCCATTGACGAAGTGGAAAAGTTGATATCTACTTCAACTAGAAAGAAACAGAGAAAATCTAGAGGAAAAAGTAAGCAATCCTTGAACACAAGATTTATGGCTCCCGATGAAGGGTTGAGGTCGTCACTGTCACAAAAAAATCTCTAATGACTAGTTTCTTTTGTTGGAATGTGAGGGGGCTGAATGGCCCTGTGAAGCAAGACGAAGTACGGAAGAAAGTGAATCAATATGATGTTGGTTTGCGTTGCCTAGTTGAAACTAAGGTTAGAAAGGTTAATTATGATGCTATTTTTAGAAGAATGTTGCCAAATTGGAGACTCGTTGATAACTATGATCACTCAACTAGAGGGAGAGTATGGGTATGTTGGAACCCCATTTTTTTTTATGTTAGATTGGACGGGCTTACGGACCAGGTTGTGCATTGCACTATTGCTAACCTGGCCAACCAGAAGGTTTTCACTGTATCTTTTGTTTATGCCCAGAATGAGGAGGGTCCTAGAAAGCAGCTATGGTATAATCTTAAACAAAGGGTTGTGGCTGTACAGGGGCAAGCATGGATTGTTTTGGGGGATTTCAATGTGGTGAAATCCAACTCCGAGAAGGTAGGGGAGGTTAGTGTGAGAGACAAAGGGAGAGAGGATTTTTATGAATGCCTATTTAGGACTGATCTTGATGACTTAAAATATTCGGGAAACCAGTACACATGGTGTAATAGAAGATTTGATGGTGTTTTAATTTCTAAGAAGCTAGATAGAGTGTTGATTAATGAGGTTTGGGGAAGAGCCTACCCAAACTCTGAAGCTGATTTTCTTACCCCAGGAATATCCGACCATTCACTTGGCTTGGTCAGAATGGGGATTGAACTCCCTAAGATTAGGAAGCCATTCAAATTCTTCGACTTTTGGGCTAAGCATGAGGAATTTTTACCAAATGTTACTAGAGTTTGGGGCACTCAAATAAGAGGTTTTCCTATGTTTAGAATCTATCAAAAGCTGAAGCTTCTAAAGAAAGATTTAAAAGACTTGAATAAGAGGAATTTCAGTGATATTTCATCCAGAGTTATCATTGCAAGGCAAGCCCTCCAAGATATTCAAAAGGAAGTAGATAGAAGTCCTTTGAACATGCACATTTGGGAGGAAGAAAGAGAGAAGCTGAGAGAATATGTTGAACTCAGGGAAGCAGAGGAAAGTTTTTTCAAGCAGAAATCCAAAATCCAGTGGCTAAACTTGGGGGATCAAAACACGAGTTTCTTCTTCAAGCATATCAATAAGCAAAGAATACAGAGGAGGATCCCTTCCATTCAAAAAGAAGATGGGACCAAGATAACTGAGTACCGGGATATTCAGGAGGAGGTTGTTAGCCATTACCAGCAGTTGCTTGGAGAGTAGTCTCCTTGTTCGGCTATTCCTGTGCAATGGGTTAATCACTACACCAGAAGGAAGATATCTCCAAATCTTGCAGTTCACTTATCCCTTGATGTCACCAGGGATGAAATCAAGCGTGCATTATTCTCAATGAAGGATGGGAAGGCCCCCGGCCCAGATGGTTTTTCTACTAGTTTCTTCAAGAAAACATGACATATTGTGGGTGGTGAAGTGACTAATGTCATCATGTCGTTCTTTGATTCTGAAAAGCTGTTAAGGGAAGTTAATTATACCATTATTGCATTGGTTTCCAAGGTCCCTAATCCTTTTTTGCTTAACGATTACTGACCAATTTCATGTTGCAACATCATTTATAAAATGTATCTCTAAGATTTTGGCCACAAGAATTAAAGGAGTGCTGCCGGAGTTAATTGACAAATCTCAAACTGCATTCATTCAAGGTAAAAGAATTTCTGATAATGTCCTAATCACCCAAGAACTCCTTAGAAACTATCATCTAGATAGAGGGAGTCCTAGATGTACATTGAAATTTGATTTTATGAAGGCGTATGATAATGTAAGGTGGAAGTTCATTCTTGAAGTGATGCAAGCTATAGGGTTTCCCTTACAGTTGATTAGATGGGTTCAGACGTGCATTTCTTCCCCTATGTACTCAGTGTGTCTTAATGGTGAGTTGAAAGGTTATTTTGAGGGGAAAAAGGTTTAAGAGAGGGAGATCCCTTGTCTCCTTATCTCTTTGTGCTTGCAATGGAGGTTTTTAATGGCATTATGAAGGAGGCAGTTGAACTGGGCAAATTCAAGCACCATTAGAGATGTGGCAAGGAGGATCTTTCTCATCTTTGTTTTGTTGATGATGTTATGATCTTCAGTAAAGGAAATATTGATTCAATTAGGACCATCAAGGAAGCCCTACAAATTTTTTAAGAACTTTATGGGCTTAAAGTTAACCCAAGCAAGTGTCATTTTTACTGCTCTAACATTGATAATGTGGAGAAAGTGGGAATCATGCAGGTTTTGGGATTTCCTGAAGGTGAACTGCTGGTGAGATATCTGGGTGTCCCTCTCATTACCACCAAATTGAGGTCTGGGGATTGTCAGCCGCTGGTTGAGAAGATTACTGCCAAAGTAGGTTTTTAGTGCAACAAATCACTCTCATATGCTGGCAGGGTACAACTGATCAGCTCTGTTCTTTTTTCAATTCAAGTTTATTGGTCTTCTTTATTTATATTGCCAAAAAAAGTTATCAAAGCAGTGGAGAAAATTATGAGAAGGTTCTTATGGTCTAGGACGGAGCTCAAAATGTTTGGAGCCAAGGTGGCGTGGGATAAAGTGTGTCTCCCAAAATTAGAAGGAGGACTTGGGTTTAAAAGCATGGAACAGTGGAACAAGGCAGCTGTTATGAAACTTTTGTGGAATGTTATAAGAAAAAAGGACAACTCAATATGGGTGGATTGGATTTATTCGTATCTTCTAAAAGGCAGGAGCTTCTGGAGTGTGAAGATCCACCAAAAGTCATCATGGGCATGGAGGAAGATTCTAAATTTGAGAAATGATTGTTTAGCGATGGTGAATTACAAAATTGGGAATGACGAGTCAACTTTTCTCTAGTTTGATCCATGGCATCCAATAGGCTCTATAAACCAGCATAAGGGAGAGTCCATTATTGGGAATTCTGGGCTTGGGAGAGACGCTAAAGTTAGCTCTATCATTAATAATGGTGACTGGGACTGGACGACGACAAGTGGGGACATAACGGAGTTGCTAAGAGGTATTTTTCCTAATATGAAACCTGTCCTGACTCAGGTTTCATATTAGGCCAAAGAAAGTTCCAAATGACTAGGCCAAAGAAAGTTCCATTGCCACCTTCTTATTTCCAAGCCCCTATAACTAGGAGTATGGGGATATTAGGAGCTGGTACACTTAGAATGGAAGGTTTTGAGCCAAGAAAAAAGAAGGCGAGTGGAACTAGTGCTTTGGAGAAAGCTTTTAACTTGGGTACTCGGGAAGAATTGAACTCTCACATTGCACAAATGTTTTATTCAGGTGGCTTGCCTTTTCATTTAGCTAGGACCCATATTATGTGAGTTCTTATACATTTGCTGCCACTAATTTGACTGCGGGTTATGTACCACCTGGTTACAATGCATTGAGGACCACACTACTTCAAAAGGAAAGGGCACATGTAGAAAGGTTGCTGCAGCCAACTAAATTGTCATGGCAGGAAAAGGACGTGAGCATTGTTACAGATGGGTGGACTGATTCTCAAAGAAGGCCTCTTATCAATTTCATGGCTGTATCAGAATCTGGGGTAATGTTCTTGAAAGCTGTCAATTGTGAGGGTGAGATCAAAGATAAATTTTTTATTGCGAACTTAATCAATCAAGTAATTACAGAAGTTGGACCTCAAAACGTGGTTCTAGTAATTACTGATAATGCTCCTGTTTGTGCTTTTGCTAGATTAATCATTCAAAATGAGTTCCAACATATCTTTTGGACCCCATGTGTAATGCACACATTGAATCTTCCCTTAAGAATATTTGTGCAGCAAAAAATCTTGAGAAGAATGCAGTTACTTATGAGGAATGTCACTGGATTACAGAAGTTGTTGGAGATTTAGTAACTATCAAAAATTTCATCATGAATCATTCTTTGAGGTTGTTTATCTTCAATGAGTTTGTGCCTTCGAAGTTGCTTGCTGTTGCAGGCACTCGTTTTGCATCTGCTATTATAATGATGAAAAGATTTAAACTCATCAAGCGTGGTCTTCAAGCAATGATAATTAGTGAGAAATGGTCTTCTTACAAAGAAGATGATGTTGTGAAAGCGGCAGTTGTGAAGGAAAATATCTTGAGTGACATTTGGTGGGATAAGATAGATTATATACTTTCTTTCACATTGCCCATTTATGAGATGTTGAGGATTTGCGATACAGGCATACCATGTCTTCATTTGGTTTATGAAATGTGGGACACAATGATTGAAAAGGTAAAGACAACTATATATAGGCATGAAGGGAAGCCAGATAAAGCATGGTCAATCTTTTATGATATGGTACATAAAGTTCTAGTTGAGAAATGGACTAAAAGTAACACACATTTTCATTGTCTTGCATATTCCTTAAAACCAAGGTGACAACTTTTTTTTTAGTTTTTACTCTTAAAGTATTTTTTTTTATATGGACTTGGTTTGATATCTTCTAATTTTACAATATAGGTATTATAGTGCACAATGGCTAAATGAAAATCCCAATCGTGTTCCTCCTCACAAGGACGAAGATATTTCATCTATGAGAAATAAATGTTTTCACAGGTACTTCCTTGATCCACAAGAGAAAATAAAGGCTAACACTGAGTATGCTAAGTTTGCTGGTTGTTTGGATCAATTTGGAGAGCATGACTCAAGAGTATATCGAGAATTAATGGACCCTCTCATGTGGTGGTTTTCTCATGGGTCTCCTGCACCAATGCTTCAATTTTTAGCATTGAAATTACTTAGCCAACCTTGTTCCTCGTCTTGCAGTGAAAGAAATTGGAGCACTTACTCTTTCATTACTTCCATGAAAAGGAATAAAATGACACCACTTCGTGCCCAAGATTTGGTTTTTGTACACAACAATCTTTGTCTCTTATCGTGGAGGAGTAAACAATACATGGAAGGAGAAACGAAGCTATGAGACATTGGTAGAGATGCATTTCATTCATTGGAGGGTGCTGTGTTGCTTGAAGTTGCAAGTCCTTCACTTGATGAGCCAAAAATGGAAGCTATGTTATTCCAAGATGGAGGGGATAGAAATGAAGGTGGAGACGATAGAAATGAAGAAACGTCTTAGTAACAAGCGGGGACTGTTTTGTTGCTTGACTTGTAATAGGATGATATTCCAAATTGCAAGTTTTTTGTTGCTTGACTTGTAATTGGATGATTTCTTTTGTTTAAGCATGAGCTTGATATTATGCAATATGTATGCGATATAGAATGTATGATTTATAAATGATAGAATGGTTATTGGTTAGTTATTATTATATATTTTTGGTAGATGTGTGAATCACTTTATAAATCATAATTATTACATTAAATATAATAATAAAATTTTAAAAAATATATATTTTATGGACGTATCCATGCCGTATAAATATCTTGTTTTTTTGAGTTTTGCTGTATCGTCGTTTCCCGTATCGCCGTATCCGTATCCGTGCTTGTGCTTCATAGCTGATATAAAAGTTTTCATGTACAATTTGGGGCATGTTTGTTTTCAGAATAAGCTATACGTGATATTGAGAAATGTATTCCTTGAATTTCCAATATCAATTGAAATTAGTACTCGTAATAAAAAGTATTACAATCACCGCCCATGTTTGTTACTTCAATAGTACTATGGTGGGTCTCACAAACAACCATTTATTCTATCACATCGTGTATAACAAATATATAATTTTACCCTTAAGATCATCAATTTCATTATTGCGTTTGTGTAACGCTTTTGTACAATGTTTGATATAATACATGTATGACAATCTGTTTAAACATAATACAAGGGAAAAATTTAAAATATTTTTTACAAAACTTTAAAAATAAAAAAACTTCTGATACCGTACGCTTAAACATAATATAAGGAAAATATTTAAAATAATTTTTTTTAAAAAAACAAAAAAAAACAGTAACATCATATACTTAAACATAATATAAAGAAAAAATTCAAAATAAAAAATTTAAAATAAATTAAAAAAATATAAAAAGATAAGCTGGGGACATTGTACACTTAAACATAATACAATGAAAAAAATTTAAAATAATGTTTAAAAAAAAACGGTGACACATACGCTTAAATATAATAGAAGGAAAAAATTCAACATCAGAATTTTTTTAAAAAATTAATCAAATAAAAAAAATGATAAACTGTTGGTAGCCAAATCTCATACTAACATTAAAAGGCCGAAAGGTAATTTAGTTATTAACCTCCTTAATACCGTTGATGACCAAAATCCAAAAAATAATACCACCTCTTAGGTGGTATTATATAAACCCATGTACGTGGATTTTGGTGGCCGTAGTCAGCGGGTCGGTATTACGACTCAAAAAATAGTATCATACAAAAAACGACATACAAACAATGTATTTTTAGGCCCCACGCACTATTTTCTTTAATCTCACCTCCTTATACCGCCACTATCCTTCAACCAAACATGCCCTTGATATATTTGTAGTGCACAAGTGTCGCAATAGATTTTATATACTAAATTCAAATTTTATATACTACTTGATAGATTTTAGTGCACAAGTTTCGGCACGTACTAAATTCAAATAGATTTTAGGATGGTATTAGAATCCATTTTGTCCCTTCGATGAAAGTCAAACCTACAATTAGCAAGGCATTTTCATGCCCAAGTCAAAAACTTGTGCCAGTGGGGGAGGAGAGGAGAGTTTGTGTGGAATATAAGGTCTCTCCTTCCAACATGCGGGCCATGATGGGCATTTAATGGGCCATCATCGGGTCATTCCTATTAAACTTTAAACACATACTATTTAACTTTATTTTATTATTTATACCGGATGTTTTCAAAATATAAAGTTTGCCTTATTTAGTTTTCAATATTTCAATTACATCATTTTGATCTCTAAAATATTATATTTTTATGTGGTCCCTCAAACAGATAACATTCAAATTGTTAACAATTTTTGTTCATAAACTTGTCATGTGATATATAAATGAAGGGAAAAAGTAATTTGGGTAGCCTTACCAAAATATGGGTAACTCTTGATAAAAAATGTAAAATATGGACAGCTCTTAACTAAATTTTTGATAGTTTATGATCAAAACGGTATAATTTGGGTAACTCCATGACCAAAATTTTAGTTTATGAGTTTCTTTTAAATTTGTCAGACCATCTTTAGTTTTGACTCAAATTTTTATTTAAATTTAAATAAACATTTGAGTAAAAATATTAATTTGATACAAGATACTTCAATAAAGAAATTCAAATTTAAAGAAGGGTAAACCCATATTTAAATAAGGATAAACCCAAATTTAATACACATTGTAAGAATTATGGTCTTTTGAAACAAGTTTTTTGTGATGACAGTGTCTATCATCACCAAAAAAAAAAAAACGCGTTTTGGAGAAAAAAAATAATGAAGTAAAAACTCTGACATGGATGAAAAAAGTCTCGAATTTATGCTAAGACTTGATTGCTTATTTGTTGGTGCTTGCAAATGAGAAAACTTAGAGGCCTTTCGTCTTATCATAATATTGTCAAATGTTAAACATTTATAGTGTCTTTAAAATCTTTTATGTAAATATTCTTGTGTATTCTAAAATGTTCCTTGAAGAAGGTTTAATTTAGAAACCTTTTTTAAGATTCTCTAGAATATTTCTTGAGGGGGTCTTAAAATAAAGAACACGTCCTAAGGTTGTTTGGAATTTTCAAGAAGACGGGACATTACAAAATCTCACTTAACGTAATGTATTGTGTATTGAGATAACTCATCTTTTTAGTATTTATATAAAAAATAGGTAAGAGTAAAAAACCAAAGGTAATAAAAAACATTCATTTAATTGTGTTGTATCAAAATTGACTCAATTTATACTCGTTTCATTTATAATCTGGTATAGTCAAATTTGTACTATATATAAGTCATGTTTAACAAATTTATTTCGTATTTAGTTGGATGTATGTTAATTCGTTTATTTGAGAGATCTATCAAGTTCATTTGTTTATCACCTATATTTATTAAGGTTAAATCCAAACTCGTTATTTTAGTACTGATTTCTTATTGAGTTTACACTTTGTAGCTAAAATTGTCTTAAAATTAAAGGCCCTAAATTTTTTTTGGCCCAAAATATATGTAATTACAAGAATTAAAATTTTTTGAGATAAATTTTTTTTCGGTGACAGTTCACTGTCACAAAAAAAAAAAGTATTTTGGGAAGAATATAAAAATTTGTGGCGGTAGTGCTATCATAAAAAAATTATTTGCTATCACAAATAGTATTTGAGATGGATTGTTGTCGCCACAAAGATTTTTTGAGACTCCACTTATGAAAGCAGTATTTTGTTGAAACATGATAACTTTGAGACAACATAAATAATTCGAGTAATTGGGGGACTAATAATTAATAATTACTACTACGATTAATTATATTTTGTCCCCAGAACGATGGTCATCATCTCACTTTGCCCATTGAGTTATTCAATTTCATATATTGTTCTCTCAATTATTTGAATTGATTTCACATCGCCCACAATGCAAATGTCTATTATCTTTTAGACGAAAATATGTAAACCTATTCGAGAAAAAGTGAAACAAGATCATCTAGTTCAAGAGACCAAATGAAATAATTTTTTTTATCAAATTTCTAGTAGACATTAATCATTGGACAATGTGAAAATAATAACCAACATGATAATTGAGAAGACAAAGTGACACACGCTTCATAGTTTGAGGACACAAAGTATAATTAACCCTCAAAGCTAGCTTGTAAGTATTGAACCTAAAAGGTCCTAAGTTTTATTCTTTTATTCATCGTCAAATGATCAATAATATCTTACTGATCTAGGCGATTTCTATGATACATTGTTATACATTTTGTTCATCATGAACAAGTACCATATCTAATGAACATTGAAATAGTAAACTCACATCATATTCGCTTCAAAACGATAAATAGTTGTGACCCTTTCATGTTGCATGACTCCAATAGGTGGATATCCTCCATGCATTTTTGAGATATGCGTTCAAATAGTTCATCGACAATGTCACGTCCAAAGTGTTTCGCAATAACTCCTTCCATGCCAGCTCTTGTGTGCATTATCACAGCCTGGACATTGATTGGGGCATCCTTCAACCTAGAGTCTATCAACTCCATTTTGTCGATGCTAAAACTCCCATTACTTTCTATCAGCCTAGTCATCTCTTTGGCGGAGGTAGAATAAATAGGTAAGTTGAACATGTCGACTTGAGGTTCACTGATAATTCCCTGTAGTGAAATTGTCAATACAACACATGTTTATCCATAATGAGACTAATCAAAGAAGTAATGTTGCGTGCAAATCTGTCAATCACCTTTCTTGTTGAAGTATAAATACTTAAGTTACACCCTCTCTAACAATTTAAACTTTTGGAGTAGATTGTTGTTTAACATGGTATCAGAGTAGGAGATCCTGTGTTCGAATTGTGCCACCACTCTAATTATTAAAAAAAATAACGTACTAGGCCTAAAATCTAGCCTACATGGAAGGTTAGATTCTCTGGAATAATTTTAAGACATGGCTAACTTCTTACCATAAACATAGTTTTAGTTTGTTATGTTTAACTGATACTAATTTTATTTGTTATGTTTTACATCTTACCCTCTCAAGATCTTGTAATAGCATAGCCTTGTGTATTGGATCATCTTTTTCTTCTATGTTTAAGTGGTCCCAACTAGTCAATTTTTGAATTTTATGGCTCCAAGATGGATAGTTGATCATTGACTCACCGCATTCACCATATCCATAAGGCCAGCTTCAACAAATTTAAATGTCACACCAGATGGGGTCTCAGATTGATCAACATTGTCCGGGAGACTTTGGATGATGAGTACCATCATTCCACCAACCACAATTTCCATAGCTCTAGCATCCAGAAAATTCTCCATGTCGCTTTCAAATTGAGCTGCATAAGCTTTTATTACTTCATCTGAGGCACCTGTGTAGTGAATCTTTCCCTTATTCCAAGTTGGAGAGTTTTTATCTAGCAACTTCTCTGGCACCTTAGACAGCCAGTGTAGTGCATAAGATGAGTGCACAAAATGGAGAGACGACCAGGGAAATAACCGGTCATAGAAAGAACCCGGAACTCCAACTCCAAAATATTGTCTATCAACAGGGAAGGAGGCGAAGAGGGTATTGAAATCATTGGAAATATGATCATTGAAAAACACTTGAAATTCAAGCTTTCCGGAAGGTACACTTTGAGCATAGTATTTCTTTTCCACAGCTGCTATTACATTTTGCATGGCAATGAAAGTATTTGGTCCAACTGAACATCCCAAGTCTGCAAGATGAATTGATCTTGAAGCAGAAGTCAAGTGTTTTACATCAAGCTTCTCAGCAATTGCCAAGTCGATCATTGCTTTTACAGTGTTTAAAGCTTCTCTCTGCAATAAACCCAAATATATATAGATGTCATTGCTATCATCATTGTCATTATATTCATGAAGTAGCCTTTTAAACGTCTTGTGATAAAGTAAGGTGAAAAGTGCGGAAGAAGGACAATTTCCATGAACAAAAAAAAAATTTTAAAAAAAAACAAAAAAAATAAAGGTTCTACCGTCAATAAATAATAAACTCCACCCGAAATGTAGTATAATTACTAAAAAAATGGTAGGTGGTACGATATCAACTTTTTTTTTTTTGATACCATAGTGAAGTCAATTTTAACGGGCGCACACTTACACCACTACCATTTAAAGAAATTCAAGATATACGTACAGTATTTAAGGGGCAGAAAGTAGAAAATTTAAATGGTGGCGGAAGAAAATTTTCTTATATAAATCCACCCTAATTGAAAGTAAAGTAAACTATCAATCATTTCACATAACATAAAATAGAAATCCACCAGTCAGCTTAAACTATGCCAAAAAAACATCATGCAACATAGCAAAAATCGATGGTAGGAGACATATATAAAGTTTTGAGTAGTCATGTCAATTATGGTTTGGAGTTTAAAAAGAATTTGAACATAAATCTGATTAATCTAGTATGAATCTTTTTACAAATTATTTAAATGTGCATTTGAACACTTTACATATAATTCATATCTTGACTTTGAATTTGAATATACCAATATTTAATCTGATTGTGATATGATTATATGAACTGTATGTAAATATATAAGGAGGTTGAGTAATTAGTTCATGAAATTTATTAGAAAATAATGTAAAAATTTGGGTAAAAATCAACTCCAATTGAGCTATTTTTATTGGTAGATATTTCAATCTACTTTTACAAATTATATTCCATACGAAGCTCCAATTTGAATCTGGTTCTTTGATAAGCATTGCTTCTGGCATTAGTTTAGTTCTAGAAGTAGGACCCAAGAAAACAAAAATAAGAAAACTTATAATGTACATCCATAAAGATATTAAATGTTTTAATCATTTTTACATAAAAGAATGACGATTAAATTCATAACACAAGAAGATATACCAAAGTCGAAAGACTAGACCCAAACAACACCTAAAACTTTGGTGTTCTTTTATGAGGATAGATAAAGCATTCATCAACAACAAATTGAAGTACCTGATATTCGGAGTTCTTGGTGTAGCTGTAGATGCCATCTCCACCCTTCATCGGAAATGATTCCGACATCGTTACTTCTCTCTCTCTCTCTCTCCTTTATGGGCTGATTTCTTCTCTTTCTTCCAAATACTACACTGCATGTCTATATATTGACATCTTGCAGTAGTTGGTCAAATTTGGCGGGTGATTCAACTTTTTTGGTTAATCGTTTTTATAACCATGTTTGGACATGATAAATCATTGTCCTAGTCCCTGAATAGGCGACCAATGCCACAGGAGACATGCACCAAGTGGGAGACTCGATCTTAAGAAGTTTAGATTTCTAGAGAGTAAATTACATTTTACCCCCTTAAATTATTACCTTTATTTTACTTTGTACTTTTAATTATATAATTTTTTACATTACACCCTAAAGTATCAATTTTGTTTCATATCACTCTAATAGATAACGACTGTCAATTTTTTGACAGTAAATGTGCATTTTAGTGGTTTGTACTGATAATAAGTAACTACCCATTGTATATGTCCAGGTAAAAAATCAAGAGAAATATTCATCTACAACTTGTCTTTTCTAAGCTCCAATTTTTTTGTCAGCGGTGGCAAGTGACGTGAATGACGTTAGAAATTTAAAAGAAAAGTGGCTAAATTAATTTATTTTCCAAAAAAATTAAAACCCCATCTAATTTTTTTGTGTTATATTTAAGTACTGAGTAATATTATTGATATATAATTTGTAGACATAATGGATTCTGACCAAAGTATAGATAGTGAAATGTATTTAATGTTGTAATGAGTCCTATCATTGAATGTATTTCACTATCAAGTCATTGGTCATAATTTATTATGCCTCTAAATTATATCCCTTATCTAGGTCCCGACCCCTAATAGTATTAGCAGAAAGTATTATAGTGGCTACATGATGATGATGTCACCTGATTTCTACCCAAAATTAATAGTTATAGATGCTTAGTGGGTCTTTTTTGAGAGTCTTATTTATACTACTATAAAATGTCAACAAAAGTGAAAAACTTTTGATTGACCTCAATAATCTTAGTAAAAGAACTAATGCCTCTTATATCATACCATTTTATATTCCTCTCTTTAATTTTCCTCTAATATTAATTTCGAATTAAATTCATAAATTCATCTATATCTATATCTATATCTATACTACTAAAAATTCCTTAACATGAAAAAATTTTATTTTCCTATTTTAACCTTTTTAATTTTACAAAGACAATGTCATCCTCATATTTCTACAAGAGAATTATGTGATCATTTCTTTGTACACTTAATGCACCTTTTAACCACTAATAATGACAATTTGATTCATCTTCCCGCTATTGAAAAAATTATCCTCTCATCTTTCTGCCTCTATGTTTTTCATACCATTATGTTTATAGGTTCCTATATCATCCTCATTTACAACTATAACCTCTAATTTGTCCTTCATTCAATAGCCACTAATAATTTCACTCATTTAGCATTAGGCCTTATGGATTCTAAAATACTTTTTGAAAGAACTTCAATTGTAGAGATCTATATACGTTTATGATGTAATTTCTCTCCCTTTTCTCCCTTTGTAAACTCTCCCTATTTTTGGTATTACTAATGACCAATATTGATTAGATATATGTTTTATAAATTATAACACGAGTAAAATTTTTTTTTGGTCTCATGACCACTAAATTAGTTTTATTTTGTTGTGAGTATATATAGTGAAATGTTCAAATACTGAATCTATGTTTGCAGGATTTTATTGTAACTAAGAGGAGTCGACAAATGATCTTAGCGATGTTCTCTATACTCAAAAGACAGAATTGGTCCTAAAGTAGTAATCATATGACATACTGAGAACTGCTTGTTGAAGTCTTGCAAATGATGCTACTTAGAAAAGTCTTTACTACATCATTTGGATTGATTTGAGTTATGTAGTTTCTTAATACTATAGTGAAGATGTTGTTACATACTTAACATAGAAGCCTAATGTAGTATGTATGACGTTATGATAACAAATATAATTCACATTCAAACTTTCTCTCATTTTCATCTCTCCTTGGTATAATCGTCGAAGACCAAAAGAAGCTAAAGCAAGGCTTAATTGAAAATGAATCGAATTATAGTCAACTCACATAATTACACTCAATTAGCAATGTCATTTTCATGTATTCAATCTACTTCAATTTTAGGTGAAGTAACACTCTTTTTGGTATTAGGCAAGTTCTAAAAAATTTGCAAGTTTCCCACTTGCATTATAAAAACATTTCCTACTTGCTGCCACTAATCCTTGGTTCTATATTCTTGTCATTGGAGCTTAAATAATTTTGTACACTCAAGTTGGTGCGAATGTAGATACAATTGTTTGAATTCGTAATTCATGCCAGCACTAACCCTTTTTTTTGATATTACAATTAAGAATCAACTATTATAATATTCGAATAGTGCATCTATGGGAGAGCCAAAAAAAAAAACAGTGACAAACAGATGAAAAGAAGTTCGAAAAGGGGCACAATAAATGACTCGAGACTAGCATAAGAAATCAAGTCTTGCCATTTGGCAAGGATTGATCCCAGATTTAAAAATAAAATTTTGGAGAGTAGATCCAATTTTTCAACCTAATGGCCTTTGTCATAGAACATTTAATATTGATTCAAATTCAATTTTTAGGTGGCAATTATACTTCAAACTTTAGGTTGAGATGGGATTTTGATCTAAGAAACGTTATCGTCGTTGGTTTTCTTTTCTTTCTTTTACCAAAATACTTGTTCTATCTTATTATGTTTCTCACTCTATTTCCACCTCTATCTCTCTTCCCTTCTCCATCTGCATAAAGTCTCAAGCAATATATACATACATGTGAAATAAAGAAAAAAATTAGTTTTTTCCATTTTTTTTTGAGTGGGTGGGGGATGGGGATGGGGATGGGGAGGGGGGAAAGGACTTGAATCGTTGACCTTAAGAAGGCAAAGCCTTCACAAAACAAGGAGTGTCATTGGACCAAAGACCCGTTGGTCAGTTCTTTCCAATTGTCACTGTTTTCTTCCCTTCAAAAGGTGAAAGGAACTATTATAAATGCGATGAGCAATCATGAATCACTTCCCTTAAGTTTGGATGGTTTATGTGCAAATAAATGGAAAATATCACGTCAAGACTTAGTGATATAAGACTTTGTATTCGTAGAAATAAAAACATAAGTACCTGTTGGGGTCTAGAATTAGTGTTTCATTATGTGGGGGAAAAACATTAGTGGTAACAATTACAAATTCATGCATTGAATCTATACCTTTTAGCATGAGAAATATAAAAAGAGCTAAAACTAAATCACTATATTACTATGAGGCTGCCTTTGGTCAGGTAGTTAATCAGGCCATGAGCAGTTTCTATATCGGTTCACGTGTCTCGCATTCTAGAGAGGTGATTATACGACAGACCACTGGTTTTAAGAGGCGTGACCTTCCGTTTATTTATCTGGGGTGCCCTATCTACTTGGGTCATCTTCGAATCTTGTACTTTGATGAGATAATTCGGAAGGTGCGTGAGAGGATTTCTGGATGGGCTAATCACTTGCTTTCCTTTGGAGGTAAGCTCACTTCGATTCGTCATGTACTTGCGTCGATGCCTATTCATTTGTTTCACGTGTTCACTAGTTAGAGAGGATGTTCACTGGTTTCTTATGTGGTGATACAGCTACCAATCGGAGGATTCACGGGTGTCACTAGGCGGAGGTATATTTCCTTGTAGAGGAGGGCAGCTTAGGGGTGCGTTCTTTTTCTGACTTAGCCAAGGCTTGTGAGGTGAAGTTGTGGTAGAATTTCGTACTCAAATGTCACTTTGGTCCCTTTTTATATAGGCTAAGTATTGTAGGTCCACTCATCCTGGGTTGATTGAGTTTTGTTACCTAGCTTCACTTTTTTGGAAGTGGTTGTGTGGGATTCGATCCGTGGCTGAGCCGAGGATCAGATGATTAGTACGTTCTGGTGAGGTCGATTTCTGGTATGATTGTTAGTTGGGAGATTATCCATTGACTTTAGTGTGTCCAGGGACATCTTATGGGGTTCATGTTTCTGCTTACTGGGCGGGTCGGCAGTGGGATAGAGGTCGATTGTTGAGGATTTTGTCTTCTTCAGTTGTTGAACAGATTGTACAAATTCTGATTTCGAACCAGGGGGTTGATTAGATGAGGTGGAGTTTGTCTTTGGATGGGGATTTTTCATTGGGGACTGTTTGGGCTGATATTCGGGGTGCAACTCCAGTTCAGGTCGGGTTTTCTTGTGTCTGGCAGATGCATATTCCGACTCAGACCTCCTTCTTTATGTGGAGGTTGTTTAATGGTTTCCTAGCCACATATGATGGTTAAGAGAGACGAGGTTTTCATATTGTATCACAGTGTGTGTGTGGTGGGGCTGTTAAGATTGGTAGACATATTTTTCTGGATTGTTCGCTTGCAGTTCAGGAGTGGGGTCATTAGTCTTGGTTGGGATGGCCTCTACCCACTTGGACACGTAGTCCACCGCCAGAAGAATATACAGGTAGCCAACCGACATGGGGAATGGACCCATGAAATCGATGCCCCAACAGTCAAATATCTCAATGACAAGCACGGGAGATAAGGGCATCATATTTTGACGGGTTACACTACCCAATCATTGGCATCTGTCGCATGCCTTGCAATATGAAATAAAATCCTTAATAAGAGAAGGCCATTAGAAACCTGACTGAAGAATTTTGGCAGAAGTTTTCTTTGCCGAGAAATGTCCACCACAGGCTTGGGAATGACAGAATACAAGGACGTTCCGCTGTTCATTTTCAGGCACGCATCTTCTCATGATCTGGTCTGGACAATACTTGAATAGGTACGGATTGTCGAAGTAAAAATATTTTACGTCTGCCATAAATCTCCTTTTATCTTCAGGGCTCCACTGTGGTGGTATTTGTCCTGTTGCAAGATAATTACAAATGTCAGCATACCAAGGACAAATAGAATGAATTGACAGTAAATGCTCATCAGGAAAAGAATCAGGGATGGGAATGTGTTCATCGACCTCTTGCACCACCAATCGAGATAAATGGTCTACCACCACGTTCTCGACTCCTTTTTTGTCTTTGATTATCAGATTAAATTCTTGAAGTAGGAGGATCCACCGGATAAGTCTTGGTTTGGCATCCTGCTTAGACAATAGATACTTCAAAGCAGAATGATCAGTAAAAACAACTATCGGTGAACCAATGATATAAGACCGAAATTTATCTAATGCAAATACTACTGCTAGCAATTCTTTTTCTGTGGTGGTGTAATTCATTTGAGCTTCATTAAGAGTTTTGCTAGCATAGTATATTACATATGGTCTATTATCCTCCCTTTGACCCAGCACTGCGCCGACCGCGTAATCACTCGCGTACCACATCAGCTCAAAAGGTAAATCCCACTTGGGTGGTCGCATAATTGGAGGTGTGACAAGCATACTTTTGAGTTTTAAAAAAGATGCCTCGCAACTATCCGACCATTCAAATGGGACATCTTTAGATAGCAAATTGGTCAAAAGTCGGGCCAATGCACTAAAATTTTTAATGAAACGACGGTAAAAACCCGCATGGCCCAGAAACGACCTGATATCCTTGACGACTTTTGGCGTAGGAAGGTTGGAGATGGCCTCCACCTTTGATTTGTCTACTTCTATTCCTTTCGCCGAAATGATGTGCCCAAGAACAATTTCTTTTGTCACCATGAAGTGACATTTCTCCCAATTCAAAACTAGACTCTTCTCTTCACATCTCTCCAAAATCTTTTCTAAATTCTCCAAACATCCATTGAAAGAATCCCCAAAGACTGAGAAGTCATCCATGAATACCTCAACAATCTTCTCCACCATGTCACTAAAGATACCCATCATACGACGTTGGAAAGTTCTGGGGGCATTACATAGCCCGAAAGGCATGCGACGATACGCAAAGGTACCGTAGGGACAAATAAAGGTAGTTTTCTCTTGGTCTTCTAGGGCAATCTCTATCTGATTGTAGCCGGAGTATCCATCCAAAAAGTAATAGAAAAGATGCCCCGCTACTCGTTCTAGCACTTGATCAAGGAATGGGATTGGAAAGTGGTCTTTTCTTGTACACAGGTTGAGCTTTTGATAATCAATACAAACTCTCCACCCTGTGATCACCCTTGTTGGGATAAGCTCATTCTCCTTATTTTCCACAACAGTGACTCCTGACTTCTTGGGTACTACTTGCGTGGGACTAACCCACTTACTATTAGCAATTGGAAAAATAATGCCCATGTCAAGTAGTTTCAACACCTCATCCCTCACCACATCTTTCATGATCAGATTCAACCTCCTTTGTGGCTGGCGGGATGGTTTTGCATCTTCCTGAAGATAGATTCGGTGTGTGAAAATGGTGGGATTTATCCCTTTTATGTCTGCAATTATCCAACCAATTGCCCCTTTATATCTCCTCAACACCTCCAAGAGTTTTTCTTCTTGCCTTGCATCCAACGTTGAACTAATCACCATCGAAAATGACTCATCTTCCCCAAGAAATGTATACTTCAAATGGGAAGGTAATGGCTTCAATTCCAAGTTAGGTTTTTGTACATTGGATGGGAATATCTTTTTGTCTTGGTGTGGGAGTTTTTCAAATGTAGGGATCCACTTTTCTATCCCTTTCAAACTTTCCAATTCTTTTTGCTCATCCACTTCCTCCATATCAACAACTTCCTCCTCGCTTAAATTGAAAGTGTTCATTAACTCCATGTGCTCCTCTACCAAAGTGTCAATCCGATAAATCTCATGTGCTTCCTCATCATCCCCCGGTTGCTTGCACAAGTTGAACACATTGAGCTCCATTGTCATATTCCCAAATGCTAGCTTCATAAGACCGTTCCTGCAGTTAATCACGGCATTAGATGTAGCAAGAAAAGGTCTACCAAGTATTACAGGGATTTGAGAGCTAAGATTAGCAACAGGGTGAGTGTCAAGCACAATAAAATCAACAGGAAAGTAAAATTTATCCACTTGTACTAAAACATCCTCAACTACTCCCCTTGGTGTTCGAACACTACGGTCCGCCAGTTGAAGCGTGATTGAAGTAGGTTTCAATTCCTCAAGCTTGAGTTGTTGATACACGGAATAGGGGAGGAGATTGACACTTGCTCCCAAATCAAGCAATGCTTGTTCAACCCGGCAATCTCCAATGGTTATGGCAATGGTGGGACAGCCGGGGTCCTTAAACTTCGGAGGAGTGTTTGTCCTCAAAATTGAGCTTACTTGCTCGGTGAGGAAAGCTTTCTTGTGAATATTGAGCCTCCTTTTTACCGTGCACAAGTCTTTCAAGATCCTTGCACATGATGGAATTTACTTTATAGCATCGAGGAGTGGGATGTTTATCTTCACCTGCTTAAACATCTCAAGAATATCAGCATAATTAGCCACCTTGACCGGTGGCTTCAAACGATTAGGAAAAGGGGGCAGGGATAGGAGAAACAATCACACTTTCATCAATCACATTTTCTCTCTCAATCGCCTCATTCTCTTTCTTCTCACTTACCCCACCCCCATCGGCGTTACCCTTAGTCTCTTTTTTTAATGGCAATGTGGCCTTGGGTGAGACCTTTGACACAATGATTTTATCAATTTTTTTGCCACTCCGAAGGGTAGTAACCGCCTTGAGTTGTTCACAACTCTCTTGGGTGGGTTCGGCCAACTCAACCACATGTTGACCCTTGGGATTTTCTTGAGGTTGAGCGGGAAATTTTCCCTTCTCTTGTTGAGACAATCCTATATGATTTGTGATCTTCGTGAGTTGAGCCGCCATGTTGTTGTTGAAAGTGGTTTGGGTTTGAATGAAATTGTAAACTACATCCTCCAAGTTCCTCTTATGAGGAGGTTGGTAGGTGAGAGGATTAGATGGTGCTTGTTGGGGAGGACCTTGGTGAGATGGATTGGATTGGTACCCTTGTGGACTGGACCGGTGGTATTGGGAGCTAGATGCTTGACCTTGAGATTGAACTTGAGTTTGCCTAGGAGGTGCAGGCGATGTATATGTGTTTGAGCCATAAGGGATGGGGTTCTCATTCCTCCAACTAAAATTAGGGTGATCACGCCACCCCGCATTATAAGTGTTGGAATTCGAAGGAAATGATTGCCTAGGTTGGTTGAAGGCATTGACTTGTTCATGATATGCTTCTTTAAGTGTCGGGATGCTCGGGTACTCCGATGTGGAATGGTCGACAACACCACAAATAGAACAAGACTCCTCGGCTCTTGACACATGAGACACCCCTCGTCTCCTATCCACCTCAAGGGTATCTACCTTTTTAGACAATTT
>CM042194.1:19414938-19426420 GCA_023539305.1 Ilex asprella
TGATGAAAGTCTCTACTTAGGAGGACATGCAAGGCATGTCTTGCATGAAAAAAAAAAAAAGAAACAAGAAGTCTTACTTAGACATTTTCGGCAAGAACAAGAAGGAAAGAAGAAGAAAGAAAGGGAAGAAGAAGGAAAGAAAAAAAAAAGAGAAGGAAAAAAAAGTGTGGGCGCAAAGGTCTGGCGACGAACACCGCTAAAACCACGACACTAGAAGCTTCGGCGGAGGGTTTATCTACGAGTAAAACAACATGCAAGGTGGGTGCACCACCCTACAATTTTTTTTTGTGATAATTTATTAGATTTTTAAACATATATTTTTGCTACGGTTATTGTTGGGAATAATTAATTGAGCTGAGACACACGGTAGTATTATGAGAGTCGTTTAAGTGACGAAAGAGGATTATGTGATTTGGATCGTCTAAGTAACATGAATTATTTATATGGTTTTAGTCGTCTACGTGGTGGAATTTGATTATGTGGTGGAGTCGTCCAAGTAACGTGATAAAAAAAACTCTCTGTGATGTGGGTCGTCTGAAGAAAAACCATTAATGTGGTTTGGGTTGTCCCAGTGATGAATGATATCTATGAGGTGACATAAGCTTGTGATACATGTGGCCTATGTGGTGCAAGAATTTGCACAACTAAATATAGACTGTGTGGCGGTTGTTGTTTACAAGACAATTTGTTTGTGTTGCGTGTGGGGTATTCATTGTGAGGAATAAATTAATTATGTGGAAGTAAATATATGTGTTGTATATTTTGTCGATGTGATATATACAAGTTATGTCTATGCAATGTAAACGAATGTGTATGAGGTGAAGTGTAATTTAAAAGTAAGTATCTAATTCGTGATTAAGGTTATTCCTAAATAGATAGAGTTTCCTTTATCAATTGCTGTGCTCTTAAATATTAATTGTATCTTTGCTTTTACTAATGGTCTTAATGACTTTTCAGGAAAAAACCATAAAGACGTGAGTAGTCCATTGCCGAGTCTAAAGTGTCGATTGGGATGTCATCATGGGGTTAATTTTATATGTCCTTTAAATTTAAATTGTATTATTATATGTCATATTCTTGATATCAATATTACGGTCTATAAATAAGCAGGGCTCATGGCAAGCCGTACCACTAAGGGGTTTGATGAATTTTTTTTATATGCTTATTTTTATATAAAGAAAGGTGTTTGAAAAAATAAGTAGGGATTACAGATATTGTACCCCGGGTCCAGGTTGGGGTGTTACAATTTTTGGTATTAGAGCATAAGTTTATAGGTTCTGTAGACAAGTGTGTTTAGGTCGGCAGTGGACAGTTTAGGGTGTTTATGTATTGTAGAGTTAAACATTAAGATGCTAATGTAATGTTTGTGTATATCTAATAACGTTGATTTTGAATTTTATGGGTGAGGAACATGACAGACAAGTCAACAGGGGGTGGTGGTTATAGAATGTGTATAATATATTTCAGAATCTATCTGAAATTACAGCGTGGAAGAAAATATGATAGATTAGATTTATTGAATTACGAATGAAAATACAGGTAACTACCTAAGCAGGGAATGTGTGTGGTAAATTAAGTAATTTTTTTTTGAATAGTTTATTACATTGTGGTTGCACATCTTAGTATGGAAAAAAAACTTGAAAATTAATGATATATTACAGAATAATTATTGACAACTTCAATCTCTAATAATTGAACTTTTGGTGACAGTACAAATTAGTTGCAATCAATTTGTGAAAGTGTCAAAAGTGAAAAAGTAGTAATAATTACATTATTTAAATAATATTGTTATGAGCACTAACAAGATCCTATGTTTTTAAACTCAAAGGAAAATTTCTGTGATTGAGTATAAAGAAGTAATTTATTATCGAATTTTGTTTGCTGATTTTGGAGTAGAGTTTTTGGTTTTCATCCGTCTATTCTCCTAAAGTTCTTTACGGTATACAAATTTCAGTTCCAATACATTTTCTTAAAAACAAATCTGTTCATAGATATATGGTTTATGGTTTGAATAAAAACATAGTTTGGCATACGATGAAATAATTAGCAGGTGAGACTTGAGTGGATAGGGAATATCGCTGTGGAAATGGATTATAAATGGGTTGATCTAATAATCATATATGCATATCTAGTGCATAATGCATATATGGAGAATATTTATATGAAATTTGTCATGATAAGTGACAAATAGAGGTAACGATAGTGAAGTCGATTTTAACTGAGATTTTAAAAAGCAGAATAATTTTGAAAATTAAAAGAAAAATGATATATTGTGATGTCTATTCGAGTTGATATTTGATTGTCAAAATATATGATTTTGCACTTGTGTGTAAGATTATAGTTTGTGAGATATTCTGGTATGATGGAAGCATGGTGTTATAGACTGTTGTTATTTAAGTGGTGGAATTAACTTTTCTATGGTTAATGTGGTGTTATATGTGAGTTATTTTCTATGTAACTGATCATAGCAAGAATATGTTTATGCGGTATTAATACATGTTTGAGTTGAATATGAACTTAAAGATGGAAATGTGAATATGCAGTGTAGCATTGAGAATGAGTTAGTCTTAATGACAAATGTTGATTGTTAATAACAAGTATGTGGACTATTGACAGTCAGAGATAATATGATTGTTTAACTCACTTAAATGGTAAGTAAATAGTCTATTGGCTAGTGCAAACCTAAAGGGTGATTGTTAGGTCTTAGTGGCGATTGTGTGGCCTTAGTGGTGATTGGTGCCTTAGTGGCGGAATATGCCTTAATGACATATAGTCTTAATGACTAATGGTACTCTTTGTCTTGTAAAAATTTTGTCTTCTTGAGGTCAAGGGTTCAAACCCCCCTTCCCTTCCCCCATAATAATAATAATAATGACTAAGTTGTTGTCTTAGTGACAAATATATGGCCTTAGTGACCAATTATGTCCTATTGGCGACTTATGTCTTGATGGTAGATATTGCATTAAAGACAAGTGTTTAGCCTTAGTGGCGAGAATGGCCTTAGTGGCGAATGTATATACGTGGATACCATATATGATGACTAATGGATGAATATATATGTGGATGTCATATATAATGGTTTATGGATGCATAAATGTGAACGCCATATAGAATAGTAAATAGATGTGTGTTGATATGAAAACTATCTATGACGGCTAATGTAATTACCTTAGTGGAGAGATGAAATTGTCTTAACGGCAGATGAGAATGATATCAAGCCGTCAATTAAAAGACAAATGTGATCTAGGTAAGCATATGTTGAAATTAAAAAATTTGTATTTTTGTTTGGTAGAAATTCCTATAAACCTTATATTGAACACGCAAGATACTGAAGTTTTGTTATAAATAGAATATCGAATATAATTGGTATGTAAATTTAGCTCTATAGTAAATACAACTCTCACAAGAAAATTGTAGTTAAAGGTAGTAAGAGAAATACAAGTTTGAAAAATTTATTTATGTGAACACAGTATATTTTGGATGAAGTTTTTTTATAAGACAAGTGTTGTTAAGTGGATGTGCGGATTAATAGGTGAGTAAGGGCTTTGCAAATAGAAATAATGAGGTTATGTCTTTAAGAATTGATTCACTTACAATTTTATATTAGTTAGTGTGTTGTGTGTTGAAATTTTTTTTTTCTTATTCTCCTTATTACTTATAATCTTATATGGGGTTTCGTTGCATAGTGTGGACCATTTATTTTGTAGGAATATCAAGATAAGAAAATTATAAATTTAAGGATATTGAAAAAAAGGGAGGAGATTATAAACATCTCAAAGTGATAATGTAGTCATGACTCCGGGGCAAGATACTTGTAAGAAATATACAATTGTGTTGACAACAAGGAATATACATATATATATATATATATATATATGTATATCGGAATTAAATTCATAAACATGATATGAGGTTGTTATTATTTCTAATGTTTCTTTACTTGGTTTTAAGATGGAATAGTGTGTTAGTGTGATACTAGCAACAAATTACTACTTTGATAGATGAATAATTCCAATATTTTACTTGAATCTCCCATGATAATCATGGGATTGGTGTGATCTTTTATGTGCAAATAGGAGAGTAGAAAAGAGATGGTAAATTTATTTTGGTCAATAGAGGGTTCATAATATATATATATATATATATATATATATATATATATTAAATTGAATATGAAAGTCAATTTAATTGTGTTGAAAAGTGTTGAAGAAATAAAAACTGTGTGGCCTGATGATTAACGATTAGCTGTTTGTTATTGAATTCAAAAGATTTTAGTTATTTACATTATAATAGCAAGGGTCATCCAATTGTTAATCAGTTATACTTAAGATACAAAAATTATTTTTATAGTTGAATGATTGTCCATAGTGAGTAGATTATTGAGATCATGTTTGTGAAATGATATGTTTTATACATATTATTTTTTGATAAATGATGTAGTTTTTGTGGCAATCCATTGTACCTTAAATTATGATTTATGAAGTTGAGATTATGTAATACGTTATATTCAATGTTTGCTTAAAGTGTAATAAGTTTAATCACTTATGCACGTTAAAAGTTTATATGAAAATTACGTCAAGTGATATAGGAATGGTAGTATGAAGATTAACTCGAAAAGAGCTTATACAAGAAAGTAACCGTGGATATTGTTGGTTCTAATATCTATTGTCTTTGCAACACTAGAAGAGAATTTTTTATTATTATTTTTAATAAATTGTTCAAATAAAGTTTATCAAATTATTTGATTAATGTAACATATAGAGATAGTCTTGCTTGAGTACAATGAAACAAGTTATGTGAGCAGAGTATTTATCAGTATTAGTGTATTCGTGTAGTAATTGAATTTCGAGGATGAAATTCTTTCAAGAGAGAAAGAGTTGTGAGATCCGAGAAAACTAATTAGGCATTTTATTTTATGTTGGGGGTTTAGATACAAATACTTATTTTAGTCATCATATATAAAATTAAAATAGTTGAAAACATAAAAAAAAAAAAAAGTATCTTTACTTGTTTCAGAGTGATGAGTCAAATTTTGGGGACGGAATTCCTAAAGAAGGAAATATTTTAAAACCTGAACAAGCATAAAAAACATGTAATATTTTTAATAATAAGCATATTTACGTGTGACATCCATTTGTAGGAGTGACAACCAGTATTTAATTACGAGTAATGATATGAGACCTGAACCTTAACAATGAATAATTTTAATATTCAGAAATGATTTATAAATAATGATTATAGGAGGAATTGTTTTATTCAAGTGTGAAAGGTTAAATAAGAATGTTAACAGATATGAGTTTATTATTTACGTACGTTAGCGCATGTGGAATTAATTAGGTGGCAAGCATGTGACATCAATATATTGTTATTAAAATAAAATGTGTTAGTGTAAACAAAGAGTGGTTAAGGGTCCAAAATACGAATTTAATGGGTGATCAATAATTTGGCTATACATATAAAGAAAAAGTGGACATATAAATATTTGTATACATATACATTATATAAGGAAATATATGTATGGATATATATATATATATATATTGTGTGAGTGTGTGTATAAGTAATGATGAAAGTCTCTACTTAGGAGGACATGCAAGGCATGTCTTGCATGCAAAAAAAAAAAAAGAAACACGAAGTTTTACTTAGACATTTTCGGCATGAACAAGAACAAGAAGGAAAGAAGAAGGAAAGAAAAAAAAAGTGTGGGTGCAAAGGTCTAGAGACGAACACCGCTAAAACTGCCGCACTAGAAGTTTCGGCGGAGGGGTCATCTACGAGTAAAACATCACGCAAGCTGGGTGCACCACCCTACAATTTTTTTTTTTGTGATAATTTATTAGATTTTTAAACATATATTTTTGCTACGGTTATTGTTGGGAATAATTAATTTAGCGGAGGCACACGATAATGTTATGAGAGTCGTTTAATTGACAAGAGAGAATTACGTGAGTTGGATCGTCTAAGTAACATGAATTATTTATATGGCTTGAGTTGTCTACGTGATGAGATTTGATTATGTGGTGGACTCGTCTAAGTAAAGTGATAAAAAAACTCTCTATGATGTAGGTCGTCTGATAGAAAACAATTAATATGGTCTGAGTTGTGATGAATGATATCTATGAGGTGATACAAGCTTGTGATACATGTGGTCTATGTGGTGCAAGAATTTGCACAACTAAATATACCCTGTGTGGCGGTTGTTGTTTACAGGACGATTAGTTTGTGTTGTGTGGGGGTATTCATTGTGAGGAATAAATTAATTATGTGGAAATAAATATATGTGTTCTATATTTTGTCGATGTGATATATACAGGTTATGCCTATGCAATGTAAACGAATGTGTATGAGGTGAAGTGCAATTTAAAAGTAAGTATCTAATTCGTGATTAAGGTTGTTCCTACATAAATAGAGTTTCCTTTATCACTTGTTATGCTCTTAAATATTAATTGCATCTTTGTTTTTACTAATGGTCTTAATGACTTTTCTGGAAAAAAACCATAAATACGTGAGTAGTCCACTGCCAAGTCTAGAGAGTCGATTGGGATATCATCATGGAGTTCATTTTTATATGCCCTTTAAATTTAAATTGTATTATTATATGTCATATTTTTGAGATCAATATTACGGTCTGTAAATAAGCAGGGCTCATGGCAAGCCGTACCACTGAAGGGTTTGATGAATTTTTTTATATGCTTATTTTTATATAAAGAACGGTGTAAAAAAAATAAGCAGAGATTACAGATATTGTACCTCGGGTCCGGGTTGGAGTGTTACACTGACTGCACAACATTTGCAATTTCGCATCTACTATTTGCTTAACAAAGTCATGGTGGCAACGTAGTTGAATCTTAACAGCACGATTCTCGTCGTCCGACTACATTGCTCTTAACTTCACAGCATCTGGACACGAGTTATTTTATGCATTTTTCTTGTTCAGCAACCCAACTTCACTAGATCTGGTTAAATTATTATTGAGTCCTCACTTTAAGAAAATTGAAATTGGAGAATGAAATATCGCGTGGAAAATATTTATATTATCCATGCGATATTGCCATCCGAGCATAAGAACAATAATTGTCACAAGACAAGTATGTTCTCTTTTTTTCTTTTCTTTTATTTTTTTGTGTGGGGATTATGTGGACTTAATTTGAGTGACTCTAAAGACATCTTACCCCCATTATTAGGCCACTCAACTGATTTCATATCATAGCCACACTAAGAAGATAATGGAAAGAGATTAGTGGCATTGAGTGACATGATCCACACTTACGGGTAAACCTCCTGCCCCTACAAAATAAACATTAGAAGTTGCAAACAAATTTCTTATTTATGGAAAAATCACGTTACAGGATAAGCTAAAACTGCACATTCAAACAAATATATATCCTTATTTATTTCTTGGGGGGTTGGGGGACGGGAGAGAAAGATTTTTTTTATTAGGGACTATCATAACTCCACTCCGTAAAAATTACAATACCTAATCACACCAACAAATCCATATTCCCTTGACACCGAATTTTACTTCAGAACTGCGTCAATAGAAAAATGAAATTCAAAAGTTTTTCATAGATCTTGAAATTAAGAAATAGTATAGATATAGACATAGATATAGATTGAGGGGAATGTAACAAGTTTTTTTTTTAATGTTGTCATTATTCATCTCTTAAAATTTTAATTTATTGTCCTTTAAAGGATTCATTAAGTAGACGAGAAATGATCTCATATTTCTCAAGTTTTCAAAATCTAAGGATGAAATTGTGTTTAAAGAGTTAATTAAGTTTAAAAGAAGAAAATAAAAGTTTTTCATGTTAAGGGACTTTTAGAAGTAGTATAGATATAAATATAGATATAGATTAACAATAAATTGTCACAAGACAAGTATGTTCCTTTTTGGGACCACTAGGGTCGGGTACTTATAGCTTTTGGCTTGTTTCTTGGGCATCAGCCTATTCTATTTGCAGAGTTGCAGGCTGCTTGTGCTGGGTTGGAGTTGGCCGCAGATTTGGGAGCTTCAGAGTTGGTAGTTGAGTCAGATTCAGCAACAATGGTTTCTTGGGTTTTTTCTCAGGGTACTGGGTGCTGGGTTTATGCTTGTCTACTTACTTGGATTTGGCTTTTGTGTGCTTCTCTCTCGGCTTGCGTCTGCCATGTCCTGCGGGAGGCGAATCAGACTGCAGACTTCATGACTAATTAGACTTACTCTCAACAGCTCAATCAGCGATTCCCTGATACGTCATCCCTACTTTCTGGGATTGCTGGTATTCTCGCCTTGGACGCTTGACAGACCCCTCACGTTTGTTGTTGAGTTTTCATTTTAATTGATGTTTTTTGTTATTTTGTTCTATGGGGATTCCCCACTTTGCTTTTCTATTTATTTCTTTTTCATGCTTTTGGTGGTGAGTCACCACTTTGCTTTTGCTTGGATTTTCCTTCATTTCTTGAGGCTTGACTCTATGTCTTCATGCCTTGTATATTTCTCCTATGAGTTATATATACAGGTAGGGGTCTTGTCAAACCCCCCACCCACAATGGGTGGCTTTGAAGAAAAAAAAATATGTACCTTTTCGAAAAGTTATTGTGCGACATATATAGCCTTTGTGTCCCACTCCCAGTGAACATATTCTAGATAGGATCTCACTCCTCGCAAAGATACGCAATTCTCGCCTATGAAGAACGTTTGACTTTCTGAAATTATATGATCGACTCTTTCATTTATAACTGACTAGTGCATTGGAGAGTTTTAGGCCAGTATCACACTACTGTCCATAAGCTATTAGCGTTCTTCTTTATATATTAATTGTACTTGCGATCCTATGGAGTCATGCAACTCTTGATCAAGTAAACTAGTTGGATCAATAGGGTTGAATTTCAAACTAGATTATCCAAGATAAAAGAAAAAGAACGTAGGATAAAAAAAATAAGTACGGGAAGATAAGAAAATTATCCCCTCAACTTCACAAAAAATGGAATTGTTCCCAAAAAATACAATACCTTAAAACATCCATTTGACTGATGAATCAGTACAATTTACATGTACATGATATTTTGTTTTTATTAAGGACACAAACAAGAAGATTTGGGATGGGCTAAACATAAGAAAGAAAGGAAAATACACTACGTATCAAATTGAAAAAAAGCAACATAACAGCAGTCAAAAATGATATGATTGCCCATGGACTGTTGAAATAGTTCATCCTCAGATTTGTCATCCAGACATTTCGACGTCGCCGACAGTGCAAGTTCACATTCTTGCAAACTTTGAAGCAATAAAAGTAGCCCCCTCTCGCAGCATTCTTTGCAAGGTTGGTTAGCCTGGCGTGAATAGCTACATCATTTCCTAACCAGTGAATGATAATTCCACAGTGGCGAAGTAACTCAACATCCTTTGAGGAATTGATGAGACGATACTGTTGGACAATACTGCTCGTATGCAATTAGATTTTTTAAATATAGTTTCTGTCCAATCCTCAATAAATAAAGATGGGATTTCCAACACTCCATTGGTGAACTTAATATCCAACAAACTAATACTTCCTTTTGCCTCTTTTAACTGAATTCCGGCTTCCTGGAGCTCTGTGGTACAATGTATGAACTCCCACGCCTCATCATCATCACCAACATTTCTATGAGACACTATTTGAGCAAGCGATAAACATAGAAAATCATGTGCCGAGCCAAGTAGATGGTTGACATCTTTGATTGTCATCCAAGCAGAAACATCTGGATTTACTTTCAAATTATTGAAGAATTGGGCTAGGAAAGAATGAGTTAGACTCATGATGGAGTGTTGTGGGTATAAAATTTTGTGAACTACGATGAAGAATGGAAGTTGATTTTGTATAAAAATAAATCATGAATTAGGCAAATTGACAGTACAACAAAAATTATTTTTTGCGACGATTTCTTTCGTCGCTAAATTAAAAAAAATCGTCTCAAATTATTTTGTGCAATGTTTTTTTTCGTCGCAAGTTCGTCGCAATACCCTCGTCGCATAAAGTATTTTGTGACGGAAATTTACTTTCATCACTAAAAATAAATTTGCGACGAAAAAAAAACGTCGCAAAAAAGTGATAAAAACGTAGCTAAAATTTACTCCACCAGCGTAAAAATTTTTTAAAAAATAACTAATTAATTTTTAGAGACGTAAGAAAATCGTCGCGAATATAATTTTCATAAATAAAAAAATTAAAAAAAATAATTAATTAATTTTTAGCGAGGTAAAAAAATCGTCACAAATATATTTTTCATAAATAAAAAAAATTTTAAAAAATAATTAATTATTTTTTAGCGATGTAAAAAAATAGTCGCAAATATAATTTTCATAAATAAAAAATAATTAATTAGTTTTTAGCGATGTAAATAAATCGTCGCAAATATATTTTTCATAAATTAAAAATTTTTAATTAATTTTTTGCCATGCGAAAAAGTCGTCGCAAATAAATTTTTACATAAATTAAATATTTTAAAAATAATAATTAGATTAATTTTGTGTGACGTAAAAAAAACGTCGCCAATATTTTTTCATAAATAAAATTTTTTAAAAACAATAATATAATTAATTTTTAGCGACGTAAAAAAATCGTCGCAAATGATTGTTTAAATAAAAAAAATAAAATTAAATTAAATAAATAGGACTGTGGATGCGTACACAGCTGCATTTGTGCTATGAAATAGGAGCCGCAGAAAAAAATTGATTTCATCCATATTGAGTTATAATCACACCATTCAAATAATTTAATAAGACTAAGGAAAGGAGAATATTTTATTAATAAAAGAAACAATTACGAGAATCAAAGAACAAATTTGTTTGAAAGAATACAACAATGCACAAGTAGATTCTGGCAGACACTTTGTAGCCTTCAAAATGCACAGACAACAAGCATGTCCAATGCACAACATCACCCTGGCATCATCCTAACAACTATCCTCAAACCCTTCACAGCAGTGTAGGAGAAACATAGCAGATACAACCCCATTAAACTGTCTGCTCCATTCAATATACCTCTTGGATTGGAAATACCTTTTGCATCAGTGCAACCACCAACTCAGGGCTCTCTAGTATTCCATATTCTAGAAAGGCCTGAAGCATTGTGTATATAGTTAGTGGTTCTTTCTTTTATACCAAACACACGGCAAACATGGCATAAGATTTAAAGTGAATGCACCAACCACACCCGATATATGGAGAACTGTCCAAAATATATCCTAAATGATTTCATTCTTTATCAACACAATGCAGCTCTACTATGTGTTGTGCAGTCTAAATGATTTCCAATATACCAATTACTCACAATTCCATTCTACCATGTTGTACCCAGTAGCCATATAAGACTCCGGCTGTTTCTATGAAAGAAAGCTTAGTGTTTTGAATTTTAAATGTGCATGGACCATTATGTTAGCATGCAATGTGAACCAAATAATAAAAAGTCAGGACATAATCCTAATTACTTAGAAGCAGCACTATTCAATTAGTTTGTTGCTG
>CM042194.1:19429742-19483953 GCA_023539305.1 Ilex asprella
AAACGTCGCTAAAAATCAATCAACTTGTTATTTTTAAAATCTTTTATTTCTGTAAAAAAAATTATTTGCGATGTTTTTGAAAAACGTCGCTAAAAATCAATAAACTTGTTTTTTTTAAAATTTTGTACTTCTGTAATAAAGCTTATTTGCGACGTTTTAAAAAAACGTCGCTAAAAAACTACCAAATTTGTGAATTTGCGATAACATTATAATATCGTCGCTAATAGTAAATTTTTTTGCAACGAATTTGAAATTATCGCAAAAAAACGTCGCAAAAAATGCTTTTTGAACCTGATTCATGGTGAGAGGGTCACCCTTGTTTATCAAATTTTGGAAATTGTTCTTAGGATAAACTCGAGTAGAACGCACCCGTCAAGAAGCATCATTTCTACAAACTTATCATCAGTAAGGCTGATTGGTTTTGCATAACATTGGCGTGCTATATCTTTTAGGTCTCTGATGGCCATGTAGTATCTTTCGACACTTAACTCTTGCGCTCATGTAAGGAGCTCTTGTAAATACCGCAATTTGTGTTCTTCTATCACCTAGAGGTTGGGTTTCCCATGGTGATATGGACCAATAACGATTATTTCAAGTTTGTGTGCTTTCACATTTATCCTGCACAAATGATCATGTACTCTGAAGAGGTTACATTCAAAGGGTATTGGAGATAAGAAAGGAAGTTTTTGGTCTATACTTGTACAGTAATGATCAGCACTTTGTTCGGTCATGATTTACTCCTTGAAGCAAAATATAAGGTCTCAGTGGCAAACATGTTTTGATGAAAAGACAGTTGAGTTCTCATCCCTAAAATCGAAATTTGAAAAATATTACCACAATATGGCAAAGTTTGAAAGATATTTCCCATCAAACAACTATTCAACTAGTTTTATGTTGTACACGCATGATTGCTCTTTTTAAACGAAACAAAACAAATGGTAAAATCATATCATTTTCTTCTTCATTATATGAAAGAAGGAAAGGCAAGAGAGGAATGTTTTTATAGCAAATCCATACATTTTAGATCCATGGTTAAAAAAATGTTTAACACGGATTCAAATCCCATCTAATTTTTAGTTGATTGATTTGAGAAGCGTCGCTAAAAATCAATCAACTTGTTATGTTTAAAATCTTTTATTTCTGTAAAAAAATTATTTGCGATGTTTTTGAAAAACGTCGCTAAAAATCCCATCTAATTTTTAACACGGATTCAAATCCCATCTAATTTTCCTCAAAAGCATGTGCATTGGTGAAAAACTCAGTTACATATAATGAGTCTTATTTGAATTTATGAAGGGCAATCTATACTTGAGAGAAATCATATTGGATGGGATCGAAATCCATCCCTAATTAGTGACTTCATTATGCCTAACCAAGGTGATCAAGGACTAATATTGATGTACAAATGGTTTTTTTAAAAAACTTGATCATTTTCGTGTTTAGAATTTTCAAATTAAAAATAAAAATATATATGAGATTTTGACAATAATATCAAATAATCCATAAGTAAGTTGATTAGAATTTGTTCTCTCATGAACTTTCAAGGCGTAGAATTAACATACTGAAAATAAATGCAAATAACCCAAAGAGATAAGTATGAAACAAAGAGAAAATAATATAACCCCAACAACAAAGGTTTTAAACTTAACTGTTGGAATCTTCACTCACATGCTCATCTGCTATATCTTTTCTGTTGACTTGATTTTCCTTTCTTTCAATTGTGGAAATGGAAAATGTTGATGACAATGGGAACCATGAAGAAATTGATTTTATAGTGAGAGAAAGGAAAATAATTGTCCTGAACGAAGAATTTCTTTTGAGAGCATTGTGTTCCATTTCCGATATCAACTATTTGAGTTTGGAGCAATGTGAAATTGATTGACATGGTTCAAAAGACACTACGAGGAAATCAATAATTTTCTTGCAAACACCAATAATGCTCTGACTTCTCGAAGTATTCTGAAACCCAAAAGATTAAGAGGACTTCTGCCACCAAACTTTACATAGTATTTGAAAATTTAGGGGCAAGTTGGGGGCAAGTTGGGCAGATTAATGGGTAGTGGGTTAAAATTACCACTTCTACCCCCAACCTACGAACTATCTCACATTGCATCATAAACTATTATTCAGAGTCTCACATTATGTCAATCACTTATATGTATCCAAATTTTTACAGCCAATCATTTGGTCAGCTGGGTAGCATTTTATTTTTGCTCTGATTTGCCATGAAAAATTGGACGGAAGTCAATGATTGGGGCAATGTTAAACTTAAGGCAATAGTTTAAGGTGTAATGCGAGACAGTAATAGTGTAGGGGGCAATACGAAATAAGGGTATAATTCAAGGGGGTGTGAGTGTCATTTTCTCTATTGCCAGCTTATCGATTTCCTATATATTGGAAACAAACTTGTTGCTGAAATAAACAAGGGGTATAAAAAATCAATCAAATAATGTAATTTTACAATACAATTTTTTTTATTATCAAATTATGAATTCGTAGAACATCCATTTCACTGATGAATCGGTACAACTTATTCATACACAATATTGGCTAAACATGAGGAAGAACGGAAAATACGGTCTGTATAACAGTGAGAAAAAGCAAAAGAACAGCAGCAAAAAATGACATGATTGCCCATGGAGTGTTGAAATAATTCCTCCTCAGATTTGCCATCCATACATTTCGACGTCGCCGGCAGTGCAAGTTCACATCCTTGCAAACTTTGGAGTAATAAAAGTAGCCCCCTCTCCCGGCATTCTTGGCAAGGCTGGTCAGCATGGCGTGAACAGCTACATCATTTCCTAACCAGTCAATAATAATTCCACAGCGGCGAAGTAACTCAACATCCTTTGAGGAATTGACGAGACGATACATGAAGAATATATAATCAGTAAAATATTTCAAAGTTATTGTTGGACAATACTGCTCGTACGCAATTAGATTTCTAAATAAAGTTTCTGTCCAATCTTCAATAAATAAAGATGGGATTTCCAACACTCCATTGGTGAACTTAATATCCAACAAACTAATACTTCCCACCGACTCCTTTAACAGAATTCCGGCTTCCTGGAGCTCCGTGGTACAATTTATGAACTCCATCCCCCCCTCATCATCACCAACATTTCTATGGGACACGATATCAGCAAACGATAAACACAGACAATCATGTGCCAATCCAAGTAGATGGTCGACATCTCCGAATGGCACCGAAGTTGAACGGTCTGACTTTACTTTGAATCTAATGAATAATTGGGCTAGGAAAGAATGAGTTAGACTCATGATGGAGTGTTGTGGGTATAAAACTTTGATCATGTCAAACAATTGAACTACGATTAAGAATGGAAGTTGATTTTCGTATAAAAATAAATCATGAATTAGGCCAAATTGAACCTGATTCATGGTGAGAGGGTCACCCTTGTTTATCAAATTGTTGAAATTGATCTTTAGGATAAGCTCGAGGAGAAAGCACCCGTCAAGTAGCATTATTTCGACAAATTCATCATCACTATGGCTAATTGGTTCTGCATAACGTTTGCGCGCTCTATCTTTTAGGTCTCTCATGGCCATGTAGTATCTTTTGACACTTGACTCTTGTGCTCGTATAAGGAGCTCTTGTAAATACCATAATTTGTGTTCCTCCATCGCCTGCAAGTTGGGTTTCCCATGGTGATATGGACCAATAGCGATTATTTCGGGTTCGTATGCTTTCACATTTATCCTGCGCAGATGATCATGCACTCTGAAGAGGTTACGTTCAGAGGATATTGGAGATAAGCGAGCAAGTTTTTGGTCTATACTGGTATAGGAATGATCAGCACTTTGTTCATACATGATTCACTCCTTGATGCAAAATATAAGGTCCCTGTGGCAAACAAGTTTCGATGAAAACACAGTTGAGTTCTCATCCCTAAAATCGAAATTTGGAAAATATTACCACAACATGGCAAAGTTTGAAAGATATATCCCATCAAGCATCTACTCAACTAGTTTTATGTTGTACACGCATGATTGCTCTTTTTAAACGAAACAAAAAAAAAAGGTAAAATCATATCATTTTCTTCTTCATTATATGAAAGAGAGAAAGAAAGGCAAGCAAGGAATGTTTTTATGGTAAATCCATACATTTTCTATTCATGGTTGAAAAAATGTTTAACATGGATTTCAGATAATATATTTATTTTTTTAAATTTTCTTCAAAAGTAGAGCACTCAATGTGCAGTGGTGAAAGCTCAATTACCTATAATGAGTCCTACTTGAATTTATGAAGGACAGTCAAGAAATCATATTGGATGGGATTGAAATCCGTCTCTAATTAGTGACTTCATTATGCCTTGTCATGTTTACCAAACCAAAGTGATCAAGGACTAATATTGATGTACAAATGGTCTTTTTTAAAAGGGAGAATTATATCTAAATTCCTTGAAGTTTGTCACTTAATCACTCAAGTCCCCTGACATTTGAAATATTACACACAGATCTCCTGAGGTTTGTACGCGCGTAACACTGAGATCTCTACTATAAATATGTCCATTAATAAATTACACTTGGACTCTCTTGAAGTTTGTAGGTATATAATACTTAGACCTCTTAAGTTTAAAATATTATACTTAGACCAAAAATACTCTAATCAAAGATAGAATATCAAATATTTTAAATTTTACAACAAAAATTCATGTTCTATTGTATCATTTATTGAAATAAAATTAATATAAAAAATTTAATTTTTCTTAAAAAATCGCAATTAATATATAATTATATTATCTATTAGAATAAAACTAAAAAATCAAACAAGATGTCTAAATCATTCATAATAGAACATAAATTTTGCATCCAAAATTAATGTTCTATTATGTCATTTATTGAAATAAAATCACAAACAAAAATCTAGTTTTTTTTTAAAAAAAATCATAGTTAATACATAATTATACTATCTATTAGAAAAAAACTAAAATATTAAACAAGTGGTCAAACTGTAATGGACACAATATTTTTTTGCTTTAATTGGGGTACTTTGGTATTTTAATTTGATTGTTTTAACGACTAAATTAAATTTCAATAGATAATATAATTATATACTGATCACGATTTTTAAGAAAAAATTGAATTTTTATTTTTGATTTTATTTAAATAAAAGATTCAATATAACATGAATTTTAATTATAAATTTTAAAATATTTGATAGTTTATCTTTAATTAAAATATTTTTGGTCTAAGTATAATATTTTAAACTTAAGGGGTCTAAGTATTATATATCTACAAACTTCAAGGTAGCCCAAGTGTAATTTATTAATGGACATATTTATAGCAGAGGTGTAAGTGTTACGCGCATACAAACATTAGGGGGTCTGGGTGTAATATTTCAAATATCAAGGGGTCTGAGTGATTAAGTGACAAACCTTAGGGGGTGTGGGTGTAATTCTCCCTTTTTAAAAAATTGATCATTTTCGTGTTTAAAATTTCTAAATCAAAACTAAACACATATATGAGGTTTTGACAATTATATCAAATAATCCATAAGTAAGTTGATTAAAATTTTTTATCTCATGAACTTTCAAGGCATAGAATTAACATACTGAAAATGAATGCAAATAAGTCGAGTCAATTCACGTCATCTCGTTAATGACAGAGAATAATTATAATAGTATATTTTTTAAATGCAATTGTATATCGGTATTAAAGGCTAATCAATATTATCACAATCATACACAATGAGTAAAGGAGAAAGCACCAATAGATAAAGCAAAGAAGCAATAATCCAGAGAGAGACCAGACAGAGGTCCTGATAGAGAGCAAAGTAAAACATCCAAAGAGGGATAAACTAGATCAATCTTTGTGTTTGACAAGAATCGACCCCTAACCTTCCGTTTCAGAAAGTCGACTTGGCCAACTGTAGGGACCCTGTTGGTTGATTATGGAACTAATTATCTGGCATGTGAAAACTGTGAAACAAAAAGAAAATAATATAAGGCAAACAAAGGTTTGAAACTTAACTGATTTGAATCTTCACTCACATGCTCCTTTGTTATATCTTTTCTTTAGACTTGATTTTCCCTTCTGTCTATACTTGATTTTATAGTAGTTTAGAATTCTTTGCTACCCACTTCACGCAATGTATATGGTTCAAAGAATTTTCTTTAATAAAAGTGAGACAAAGGACAACAGTTGTCCTAAGCCTAGAATATCTCTGTGGATGTCACCATTTCCCATATCAACAACTATTTGAGTTTGTAATGTGAAACTGATTGATAGCAGAGGAGCATGTGAAACTGATTGGCCAAAATTTCTATGGAGGGTTTTGAACAATAAATCATGTAATTATCCCTCATATCAATATATATTTTTTTTTCTTTGGTTGCTTATTTTGTTGAGAAACTAAACTAATCCCAGAGTAATGCTGGTATTGAAATTTTATGATTAAAGAAGAAAATAATATAGTACTTGAAGCCATGTTAAAATGTTGCTTTCCTTAGGATGACAATAGCCCCGAGCGATTCGGAGAATCGTGTGCGTTGTGTTACAACAAATTCGCCTTTAGGATTCAACAAGACCTTGATTAAATCTTATGTTTGACTGTATCATATAGAAACGAAATAAAACTAAAATATCTTCAGATTTTCTAACTGGACAAGACACCAATTGCAGAAAAACAAATTCCAACACATTATTAGTAAAAAAAGGAAAGAGTTCAAGCCTTTTGGGAGAAGAGAGTGGAGGAGATTAGTCTCTTGAAATGGCTGATTTCTAAGATTTCACAACTTTTAATGAAAACAAACAACTAGTATTTTGAAAACCCATTAAAGTACATTCTATATAATTTGCTAAATACACATGTTCATTCTCTTTTCATGGCTCTGAAAACATAATGCAATGGTTAACACAGTAAACCTTGTAGAACTTTGGAAATCCATCAAGACGTCTTCTCTTTCATATGATTCCAAAGTAATTGTTCCCACAAAAATAATCTCCACTTTCACAGATGGAACATACTTGGCTTGTGAGTTTTGGACATTTGTTGTTCTTAGTTTCACTTTTGATAAAGAGAGCTCAACAAGATTCGACATAGATTACGTGAATTGTGCAAAATGTATCTACCCTATTATAAAATAGTATGGGTCCTCATTACTTTGTCATAAAAAAAGTTTAATTACAATCTTCCCCTTCCAACTATGTCCCTTTATTGCAATCGGCTTCTTGTGATTTCAAATGTTGTAATGTGTCCCCTCCAAGTTTCAAATGGATTAAATCGATTAATAACAATGGTTGAACACCTAAAAAAATAATTACACCAACCATCTTGTAAATTATTTTATATATAATAGGTCTTACTTGAATTTATGAAAGGTAGTCTACATTTGAGAGAAATTACATTGGATGGAATAGAAATCCGTCTCGAGAGCCGGCCCAATCATTAGGTCAATAAATTTAGGTTTTAGGTCCTGATGAGTCAGGCCCAAATGGCCAAATCCATGTTGAAAGCCCAACCATAATCAAGAGTTCAATTCTATAAAGACCCACTAAACCCAATGTGGTCCGAGTGTAGTCAAGCTCATCAGGAAGCTACATCAGCTTGATTACGTCATCAAGGGAGCATCCGGGAGCCTCACCTTCACCGGCTTGGAAATAGTCAACCCTCTCATCATCTTTGACCAAGTCTCATGGAGAGAACCTCAACCACCTCGCCCGTTGAGAAGAAGTCGTGAGCTCCACCACAATAGCTATCTAGTTGCTAGTAAGTCGTCCAAATCTGTTAGGGGGCGACTATAAATTATAAGTCTCACCAACATTTGGGGGTAAATCACACTCAACTAAGCACACATTTCCTCCCCTTTTCCAAGCTTGTACTCTCTGCTCTCCTTACATACTTCAACTAATAAAGAACCTAACGACCCCAGTCATTCAGGGTAGACGTAGGTCACATTGACCGAACCACTATAATTCTCTCTCTACTTTAATTATTGCATTTACTACTGATACTTGACAGGTGGTGTGCAAAGTCAATTTGTGCATCATCAGGTCCCATTTTAAAGAAGACCCCATAATTTATAAGCGTGTAATAATAATCAAAACAAAAAATGTGAATCCATTAAAAAATAGGTCTCACAAAAATTTTTGATTTATGTCCAAATAAAATATTTAAACTTGAGTATATTAGGCCTATTAATTCAGCCTATGAAAAATAAAAGGCCCTAAAATTCAATTTTTTGAAAAAAGAAAAGAAAAGAAAAACTAACAGTAAATCTGAAAAATCAAGTCTTAATCCTCCAAAAAGGTCAAGTTCAAATTTATCATCATAACTTTTTCAATCATCCTCTCCCTCCCTTCTTGCCCTCTATTTTTAATATTAATAATAAATTTAATTTTAAATTTTTTGAATTATTGACGTCCTTAATCACCTTTCTCTCTATCTCTTACCATGAAGTTCAAATATGGTAACAAAAGTTTAAATATAAAAATTTAATTAATATTTTAATAATTCAGAAAATTTAAAATTAAATTTATTATTAATATTAAAAATAAAAAAAATCTTATTTATTATTTCTGCTTTATGCTCCAAAATTTCTAGGGTCGCGTTTGATGCCGTGTCACGTTTACCAAACAAAGGTGATTAAGGACTAGTATTGACGTACAATGGTCTTTTTTCAAATCTTGATCATTTTGGTGTTTAAAATTTTCAAATTAAAACTGAAAACATATATGAGGTTATTGATCATTATATCAAAATAATCCATAAGTAAGTTGATTACAATTTGTTATCTCATGGACTTTCAAAGTATAAAACTAACATACTGAAAATAAAAACCAATTATAAGCCGAGTTACTTCACGCCAGCTCGTCAATGAAAGAAAATGATTATAATAGTTATTTTTTAAATAAGGAAGTGATTTTTTTTTTGGTTCAACGGTCAGGGATGTTCAAGGCAGTTTACATGCACTTCGATTAATCCACTCCCCGATCCGGTTAAACACAGACTATCGATGCCAGGAATAAGAAAGTGATTTGGGGCATGCGAAAAGTGTCAAACACATACGAAATAACATAAGCCATTGAAAATTAACAAGAAGTATTTCATTTTATAGTAGTTTAGAATTATTTGTTACTCAGGTCATGCATTCTATATATGGTACATAGAATTTTCTTTAATAAAAGTGAGACAAAGGACAACAATTGTCGTAAGCCAAGAATATCTTTTGGGGGGCATTGTGTGAGACACATGACCATTTCCGGTATCAACAAGTATTTGAGTTTGGAGCAATTTGAAATTGACTGACATAGTTTAGGAGACATTGCAAGAAAATCAATAATTTTCTTCCAAACACCAATAACACTATGACTTCTCAAAGTATTCTGAACCCCAAAAAATTAAGAGGACTTCTACCACCAAATGTTTGTAACTTTACATAGTATTTGAAAATTTAAGATTTTTTTTGCATTTTGCACCCTAAAATTTTAAAAAAAATTTACTTTGTTCCTTCAAAGATTAAATTTTTCATATTGCACTCTCAATGTATCAAAACTGTTGCAGTGCGACTCTTTTGTTAGTTTATGTTATTTTTCTATCAAAAGTCAATTCATTGACATTAATGAAAAAACTAACAGAATTGTCACATTACAACACTTTTGATATATTTAGGGTACAATGTGAGAAATTTAAATTTAAGGGTATTAAATGAGAATTATGAAATCTTTTAGGATATAAAATAAAATTGGCCCAAAAAATTATGTAAAATTTACCATTCTAGCCAAATTATCATGAAACTTTTTTAAAAAATCAACTTATTTTTTCTAAGAGCATCTTCAACTGTGACTCAAATTTTTACTCAAATTTAAATTAATATTTGAATAAAAAGCTTGATTTGATGTAAAAAACTCCAATGGACAAACTCAAATTTAAAGAAGCAGAGACACAAATTTAAATGAGGGATACCGCACATTCAAAAAGGAGTAAGAATAACCATTGTATCTTTAAAAGACGGTGAAATCTCACAATTAAAGGTTTGAGAAAAGATTTGAGTCTCCCTTGATTTGAGTAAAAAAATGAGTTTCCCTTGATTTGGTATAAGTTTAAGTCAAGGGTTTGAACAACTATTTAAAATTTTTTGACTCAAATTTAAATTTGTGTCTAAATTTGAGTAAGGATTGGAGATGCCCTAAATGATAGACTATTATTTGTCCATAACTGATTCCTTTTTTCTAAATGACTGGCCGAATTTCTATGAAAGATTTTTGAACAACCAATCATGTAACCTCTCGGTCAGTATATATTTTTTTGTTTTATTTCTTATTTTGTTGAGAAACTAAACAGTCTAAACCACTCGAGTTGTTAATCTAGTAGTAAGACATTGTTTTTTACTCTCATATGCTTATCAAGTAAGGTTCGATTCATGGGAGCAACGCAGTTTGCTATTTGACTTTGGTAATACTGTGGTGACGGTCTGCCATTCTGGGTTAATAGTTATGATTCAAACCGAATATTCTACAATTGGGAGGGGCATCATGGTCACGCCCGGAGGGAGTTACTACGTGGTTGCCTCTGCCCCCTTTCTTCTTGAGCAAAAAATAAAAATGTCTAAACTAATCCAGACTAATGTTGGTGTAGAGATTTTATGTGGAAAAAGAAGATAATAGAACACTTGAAGCAACGTTAAAATGTTGCTTTCCGTAGGATGATATTAGCCCCAAGCAATTGGAGGAATCAGTGGGCACTGTGTTACAACAAATTCCCCAACCGGACTTCAAAATTTTCTAACTAGCCAAGAGAACAAAATTATTGTTTTGCAGAAAAACATGTTCGAACACATTATTAGCGAAAAATAGAAAAGTTCAAGCCTTTTGGGAGAAAGAGATTGGAGGAGATAAACGTCCTGAACAGGTTGATTTCTAGGATTTCACAACTAGTTTTTTCAAAACCCATTAGATTACTTACTATATAACTTGCTAAATATATAAACATGTTCATTATCTTTCTATGCCTCTGAAAAAATAATGCAATGGTTAACAAAGGAAACATCATAGAACATTTAGAAATTCATCAAGAACTCTTCTTTCATAGTATTCCATAATATTTGTTGCCACAAAAATCATCCTCACTTTCCCAGATGGAAGATACTTGGCTTGTGAGTTTTGGACATTGTTATTCTTGGCTTCACTTTTGATAAAGAGAGCTCAACAAGACGTGACGTAGATTATGTGAATTATGTGAAATGTATCTATCCTCTACTACAAAATAACGATGGATCCTCGTTACATTGTCAAATAAAATTCTATCCCAAAAATAACAATCCGCGTAGAAGGCATAGTGGATGAGCAAAGAATGAAAGGCGGAACTAATAAGTAGTTGAATTTATTTGCACATCTGCTTTGATTGTTATGGTCTCATTATATATGAGGTGTAGTCCATTTAGCTCAGTATATAGGGCACAATTTAGACTCTGTTTTGAGCTTAAGCTCGCTAGAAGCCTTCCGGCTAGACTCCAAAACTATCATACGATACTTCAACTTACTTTAACCTAAGTTAATTTTTTGATCCCCTTATTTATGAATTATTGTTGTTGTGAAGAAAATTCTCCAGTGTAATTTTATCCGAGAATAATGTTAAAATTATATTAATCGGTGTTATAGCATCTACTGAAGATAATAATGTTAAACAACCAAGAGAAATACAAGAAATAGAAAAAGAGGAGGCTAGGGTTTCATTGATATTTCATAATTTAATTGAATACAAATAACTGTTTTAACCTAAATACAAAGAGACTATATATAAGCTAAACAAATAAATAAAATAAAAGACTATTCTACCCTTAATAATTAAAATAACCCTATATTTCTTAACATCTCCCTTCAAACTCATGATGCGGCAGCTACAAGCATCGAGAGTTTGCCAACTAGAAAACGAAAACGGAAAATAGAATACGACTTGGTAAAAAAATCTGCAATCTGCAAAGAAGAAGAAACAAAGGGCAAAGTAATGGTGCCATGCTTGAATGATGACGAGTAAGGTGACAGTCGATCTCAATGTGCTTAGTTCGTTCATGAAAAATTGAGTTGTGAGCAATCTGAATAGAACTCTGGTTGTCACAATACATTGGAGTGGGATGAGAAATAAAAACTCTCATATCTGCAAGTAACCATCGTAACCAAACAATCTCTTTGGTAGTAGATGTCATAGCACGATAATCTGCTTTAGTTGAAGATTGAGAAACAATAGATTGTTTCTTGCTCTTCCAAGAAATAAGAGAATCACCCAAAAAATTACAGAAATCAGTAACAGACTTGCGATCTGTGGGATCACTGCCATGATCAGCATCAGAGTATGCACGCAGCTCCAAGGAAGAGGTGGATGGAAGTAAAAGGCTGTGAAAGACTGTACCCCGAAGATACCGCAAAATACGAAGAACAGCTGCCCAATGAACTGTAGTAGGAGAAGCAACAAACTGACTAACAACATGAACAGCATATGCAATATCTGGACGAGTAATAGTGAGATATACCAAGCTCCCAACAATAGTACGGTATAAAGTAGGATCTGACAAAGGTAAACCATAAGAAGAAGAATATTTTGTGTTAACCTCAATGGGAGTATCTACAGTCTTATTATCAGTAAGTCTAGCCCGCTCAAGAATATCTGCAATATATTTCGACTGAGAAAGAAGATAACCTCTGGGTAAGTGAGCTACCTCAATGCCCAAGAAATATCGTAGAGAACTCAAATCCTTCATTTCAAACTGTGTAGCTAACTCTGTCTTCAAAACTGAAATACCATCAATATCATCACCAGTAATAATCATATCATCAACATATAAACACAGAATGATACGAACTACATCAGTGCACTTAACAAAAAGAGCATAATCATGACTGCTAGAAACAAAACCAAGGGAAGAGATTACAACAGAAAATTTCTCAAACCAAGCACGAGGTGCTTGTTTGAGACCATATAATGCTTTCTTGAGCTTGCAAACATACCCAAAATCATGTGAAACACCAAGAGGGGGCGCCATATAAACTTCTTCTTGAAGATCTCCATTCAAGAAGTCATTTTTAACATCAAGCTGAGAGATATGTCACTGACGAACCGAAGCAACTGAAATAAGAGTACGAATAGTAGTCATTTTTACAATAGGAGCAAATGTCTCCTCATAATCCATACCATACTATTAAGAGTACCCTTTTGCAACCAACCTAGCTTTGTATCGCTCAACAGATCCATCATAATTAGTCTTAATCTTATACACCCAACGACAACCAACAACACTCTTACCAGGAGGTTGTGGAACCAAATCCCAAGTACCTGTCTTATGCAAAGCAGAAAGCTCCTCATCCATAGCTTGCTGCCAACGAGAATCAAGAATTGCCTCTTTATAAGAAGAGGGCTCAGAGAGACAATGAATAGAAGCTAAAAAGGAAGTAAAAGATGAAGAATAAAAAGAAAAAACAAAATATGGTAACTTTGTGGACTTACGAATGCGTATGGATTGACGTAGAGGTAGATCCACAGTCTCAGACGGAGCTTGATAGACCATAGGAGAAGAGGGAGCTTCAAGTGTGTTGGAGAGTAAAGTGTCAGTACCTGCAGAATGATCAGTACGAATTGAAGTACTAGAAACCTGAGATGGCAAACTATCAGAATCCTTAGAAAAAGGATCGATACGAATAAGATCATATCTAGTCAAGCTATGAGTAGTGGATGGAATAGAAAAGAAAGGTATATGCTCTAGAAAAACAACATGACAAGACACATAAAATTTTTGAGTTATTGGATCAAAACAACGATACCCTTTTTTACCTTCACCATAACCAAGAAAAGCACAAATAACAGATCGAGAGGACAACTTGCTACGTTCTACATGAGAACGAAGAACAAAACAAGTACAATAAAAAACTCTAAAGAAAGAATAATCAGGGGCATACCCATACAACTTTTTAAAAGGAGAAACACCTGAAATATGAGAAGATGAAATTGTATTAATCAAACATACAGCAGTAAAAAACAGCTTCACCCCAAAGCATACTAGGAACAGAAGCAGACAACAAGAGAGAACGAGTAGTTTCAACAATGTGCCTATGTTTTCTTTCAGCAACACCATTTTGTTCAGGAGTACCTGTACACAAAGTTTGGTAAATAGTTCCATCTAAGGCAAGCAACTCACAAAATTCATTAGAAGTGTATTCCCCACCCAAATCACACCTAAAACATTTGATAACAGCAAAATGTTGAGTTTTGACAAGAGCTCGAAATGATGTATATATCCCAAAGAATTCAGAACGATGTTTCATTAAATAAATCCAACAACAACGAGTATGATCATCAATAAAAGACACATAATATCGAGACCCTCCTTTTGTGGCAACATGAAAAGGTCCCCATACATCAGAATGAATCAAATCAAATGGAGAAGAAGAAATAGAGATACTTCGATTAAAAGGTAAAGTTAAAAATTTTACCAGTTTACATCCACTACAATCATAAATATCACAAGTTTGCAAATTTCTCAAGGCCCATGTGGATGCCAAAAATCTCAAACGAGAAGACGAAACATGACCTAAACGAGAATGCCATAAATAAAAACTAGAAGAAGAAGAACTTAACTGAAAGGAAGATAAATCAACACTAGTAGCAGCAACAGCAACAACAACTGGCACTTTTAACTCATCCAAAATATATAGTCCCCCCTTCCTACGGCCTGTCCCAATCAGCTTCTGAAACTTCAGATCCTGCACATAACAAGAAGAAGAGAAAAAAATGACTAAATTATCAGAATCACATAACTGACCAACAGAAGTAAGATTTAATGTGAGTTTTGAAATATGGTAAACATTAGGGAGAGACAAGTGAGGGGTGATAACAGAATCAACACCTGCTAAAGACATAGCAGTTCCATCAGCAGTCATAACAGGAATAGAAGACGAATGAGACACAGAAACAAAAGATGAAGAATCTGGAGACATATGATGTGAAGCACCAGAATCCAAGACTCATACAAAATGTGACAGACCTGAAGAACTCTGAGGCAACTGACCTATGGAAGAAGAAGCAGACATAGCTTGTGGCTGTAAGGAGAGAAACTTTTGAAATTGCTCAGCCATAGTACTAAGATCGGTGAAAGGACCTGATAAAACTGCTGTTGCAGTATTAGACTGTGGTGGTCTGTAACCCTAAGATGGTCTATGAGCATTAGACTGTGAGTGGTTGCCAGACTTCCAAGCTTGAGATTGCTGTTGTGATTGATTTTGTTGTCTCAACTTAGGACATGAGCCTTCCAATGACCTTTTTGCTTACAGAAACTACACTCGTCGAAGGCAATCCTTGTGTAAGGCTTATTCTGATTATTAGAGAATGGCTTAGGAGGTACTGCTAACACAGAAGGATTAGAAGTAGAAAGAGTTCCCTTTTCAGAATAAGATTTAAGATGTATTTTTTCAGTCAATAACTCACTAACAACTTAGTCAACAGAAAAAAGTGGAGAACGATGTAGAATTGAACATCTAAGTCCTTCAAAATCACTGCGAAGTGCTGTTAAAAACTGTACTAACCGTTGCTGCTCTTTATGATCAATATAGGCACCACATGCCTTTAATTCTGTCGATTCTGCAAGAGCCAATTGATCCCAAAGATCTGTCATAGCAGAATAAAACTCATGAATACTCATATTCTTCTGCTGAAGAGCTCGTATGTCATTCTCCAATTGATACTGCTTTGCAAAATTTGATTGAGTGAATAATCTTTGCAGATGATCCCAAACCTCCTTTGCTGAATCATACTTTGTCAACTGTGTACCTATAGAATGCTCAACAGAATTGCTAATCCAAGTAATAATTTGTACATTATTTGCTTCCCAGACATCTATCAACGTGGCATAATCTCCATCAGTATTCTTAGGTTTCACAGAAGTTCTACTAACATATCCCCACATATGTTTACCCTTAAGAAAATTTCTCATCACATTACTCCAATACGAATAATTCTTTCCATCCAACCTCACACTCATAGACTGAAGCGAATCGTCTCTTTCAGTAGCCATAATCAACCAAACAAAGAAAACCAGATTGCAAAAGAAGGGAAAAAGAAATACCAGATTGCCAAATCAGAACGAATATCCTTCAAAAAAATAACGAATACTAGATTACCAAATCAGAACGAATACCAGTTGGATCCACGGAAGTTGTGTTTGAGATTAAGCCTCGTCCCATGAAACTTAGCTCAGATACCATGTTAAACAATCAAGAGAAATACAAGAGATAGAAAAAGAGGAGGCTAGGGTTTCATTGATATTGCATAATTTAATTGAATACAAAGAACTGTTTTAACCTAAATACAAAGAGACTATATATAGGCTAAACAAAGAAATAAAATAAAAGACTATTCTACCCTTAATAATTAAAATAACCCTATATTTCTGAACAAATAACACCACCTATAGCTTTGCTATGCAACAATTTTGTTGTTGTGACATATATGTTTAGTTTGTCACTCCTACATGTCACGCAAACTTTACTAATATGTTGTGACTATTAACAGCTCGATTTTTCAAACTATGACGGCGATGAAAATAACCAAGGATTCATTGAAAGGGTGAATTACTTGCATCCTTCATGACATTTAACTTTGTTCTTTGGGTACAATTGGAAATGATACTACCATTTTGTTGTTGTACATAAGATTTTTTAAAACTTCAAAATAGAGTTGTCAACTCCATCCCATTTTCCTTTGAGGTTTCTTCTTTTTAATTTTGGACAAATAAGAATTGTTTTGACTATTTTCTTTTCATCTATAATTGTAGGTTCTAATTATTTTTTACCCTACCCCATTCTTTCGCATATGTATGCAGAGGTAACTATACGCTTTGTAGTAGCTAAATATGTCTCAAAGAGTTGATCACATCTCCTTAAGCATAGACAAAGACCTCACTTGCTTATCTCGTACAACTGCGGATTGTTGCATCTCCAAGGCCTACGATAAATTGCTTAGTGAAAGTAAAAAAGCCTACGAACCAGAAGTACTTGTCATTGGTCCTTATTACCATGGTGACAAAAAGCTACAAGGGATGGAAGGGCAAAAAATGTGGTATGTGCAATAGCTTCTTGAACGAAGAAATGAGACGAGTGTGGATAAATATGTCATGGCCTTGAGTGACATGGAAGAGGAAGCAAGAAAGTGTTATGTAGAGTCTAGTAGCCTGGATAAAGATGAGTTTCTTAAAATGATGCTTCTTGATGGGTTATTTATGATTGAATTGTTTCGCAGACACGAGGTTAAAAATTTGATAGATACGACAAACCCAGATCACCAATTTTTTGAGGTTGAGAACAAAAATAACCCTATTTTCAACTCCATCGGTTTCAAAATGAGATATGGCTTGATTTACTATTACTAGAAAATCAGCTGCCATTTTTTATTCTTGTCAAATTGTTAAACATAACGAAGAATCCAAACGCAAAAGAAGACATTAGTTATCTGGCATGTTCTTTAATTAATGCTATATTGTCGGGACCAGCTATTTCAAAAGTTTCAGAAATCTTAGTCAATGATGTCAAGCATCTACTTCACCTGGTACACAACACTTTGTGTGTTTCATTTGCTAAAGTGGCATCAAGGACGACAAATTGGAATTCATAAGTTCCATTACGGAACTCCAAGAGTCTGGAATTGAATTGAAGAATGTTAAGAATAGTGATGGTTTGTTTCATATTAAATTCAATAATGGGTTAATGGAAATTCCCCAATTTGATATTGATGATGGAACTGAATTTGTCCTAAGAAATCTAATTGCATATGAACAGTTTCTTTTCGATTTCCATCCAAGATATGTCACCGTTTATACCAGGATCATGGATTGCCTTGTCAATTCTTTAAAGGATGCCACATTGCTTCGCTCTTCCTGGATTATCGATAATTGTTTTAGTGATGATGTCGTGGTTTGCGACATGTTAAACAAGCTTTTTAATGGTGTCGCACTATCTAAGAATTTCTCTTACGCTAAAGTTTTCAACAACGTGAATAAGCATTGCAGGTCTCCTTGCAACAAATGGATGGCAAACTTGAGGCGAAATTATTTCAACAGTCCGTGGGCATTCATTTCATTTGTTGTTGGTGGTTCACTACTTGTACTGACAATGACACAAACTACATTTTCTGCTCTTCCCTATTTGTCCCCCTAGTCTTCTCTCCCATGTGAGATGTAACAATTATATGTAAATTTGTTATTTTGAATAATCCAACAAATAGATGTTCAACCTACATGCAAAATAATATTGCTCAACTTAATTAGATTCTTAAGCATATCATTTGAAGTTGGAACTTGCAACCTATAATGCTATTGGCAATGCAGGAAACCTATATTTATTCCTGTGAACAAAAATCTTCACTTTCTAGCATGGAAAAAACATACTTGGTTTCTCTTCTTTATGCTTAGAATTCCCCCATATGAATCTATGAAAGACTAGTAAGCTAAAATAATTTTTACCCACACTTTTCAAGATATGGAAAAATTACATCTAAACCCCTGAAACTATGTCTTTATTCTTTTTTTTTTGGGAAAGTAAAAAGCTTTCATTCATGTGAAAAACCTGAGATGTACATCAAAACAAAAACCAATACAAGCAGTGAAACCCCATTGGTGAGCAAAAGAAGGGGAATTCCTAAGAGGCACCAAGCTTTAGCTGAGTGCCCCAAGGGAATTAGCCCAAGTCCTATACAATTCTATGCAAAACAGACTTCATAGTAGGCAAGAGGTGGGAAGCTGCCAGGTAAGAAGTAATCTATCGTTCCTTGGAGTGTTCTTGAATTTGAGAGAAAACATTTTGTACCTAATGGTTTGGACAACAACCTGCAAGATGACTTTGGATTTCTTGGATTGGTGGCTATGGAGCCTTGAGTTCCTTTCTCTCCAAATGGAGTAAACAGCAACAGAGAGGCATAACTTTTGAAGGGTTCTGAGCATGGATTTACCCTTCCATGTTTGAGTTATTTGATCAAGTTAAAGCTACCATGAAGTAGTTTGCCATTGTTCCCCACATAGAAGCATCAGATAACACTAGATGAACCTTAAGTAAGGGCAAGAAAAGAAGAGATGTTGGTGAGATTCTTGGGAATGGTTGCATTGGCTACATTCAATCCCAAGTTGGGCAGCATAGGCTAGCGTTCTATCTCTTGTGCTTAGCCTTTGTCTGATAGTCAGCCATAGAATAAAGTTCATTCTAGGGATGCCTTGAGAAAACCATACTAGATGGTACCAAGGTATTCTAGGATGTGGCTCCCTAATCTGATTCCAAGTAGACGATGAAGAGAAAATGCCATTTGGGGCTAGTGTCCATTTCACAGTGTCTTGTCTTAGATGATTTGGGAGATAGGAAGGCATGTTCTTGATGAAATCCATCAAATCAGCAGGAACAATTGTTGGCTAAGACCATTGATTGCCATTGAAAATGAAGCTAACTTTTGAATTTGTTGGCAAGCTAGATTCATCCCTGGTGGCGGTGTTGCTAAAGAGTGATAGAGGGCCATACGGGTGCCAGGAATCATGACAAAGATAAGTGTTCATACCATTTCCGATAAGATACTTAATGAAGGATCTGACGAGTACTCTCAACTTTAAGATGCTAAGCCAGTTCCAAGAACAGTTGTGGAGTATTTTAACAACCCAAATACTTTATCCTTGAGGTAGTAAGAGTGAATCCATTTGGACCAAAGACCTTGTTTGTCAGTGAAGAGTTGCTAGAGATATTTCATCATGAGTGCTGAATTGGAATCCTTGAGTCTTTTAATTCCAAGTCCTCCTTCTCTTTTTGGTCTACAAACATCCTCCCAAGAAACTTTGGCGCCAGTTGACTTCAACTTAGTTCCACTCCAGAGGAAAGATCTTAAGTGCCTTTCAATATTTTCAATGATTTGTTGTGGAAGACAAAGGTGGGAGGCCCAGAAAGTTTAAATGCTAATAAGGACTGACTGAGTGAGCAGAAGTCTTCCAGCAAAAGAAAGGAATCTATTTGTCCAGCTCATAATTCTTGATTTAATCCTTTTTATAAGTGGATCACAGTGCTGGACTTTACTTCTAGAGGTAATCAGAGGGATGCCAAGGTATCTTATGGGCAGAGGGCCTTAAGAGAAGCCTAAAAGGTTGATGATGGAGATTTTCTCTTAAGCAGGAACATCAACCATGAAAATGTTGCTTTCAAGAGGTTAGCTTGAAGCCCAAAAAGCATTTTGAAGTTGTCAAGAGCAGTTTTTAGCAAGCCAATAGAATGAAGGTCACCATGACTAAATAACATAAGGTCATCAGCAAAGGTAAGATGGGAAAATTGAGCTTTTTGTATCTCCAATGATATCTGAATCCTGAGTTTGATGAGGTTGTTGTCTGATAATACAAAAAGATAAGACACCAAGGCTAAGACAAAAAGATAAGGGGATAGGGGATCCCCTTGCCTGAGCCCTCTAGTGCTTGAAAAGAAACCAGCAAGCTCCCCATTTACATTGACATAAAACTTTGGGGTGGTGATACATTGTTTAATCCATCCTCTCATTCTAGCTAGAAAGCCCACTGCTTTAAGAGTGTCCACGAGGAAGTCCCAGTCAACAGTGTCAAAGGCCTTGGTGATGTCCACTTTGAGAGAACAACGAGGGGAGCCAGAGTTTTTTTGATAGCCCCTCAGAAGCTCTAGGGATAACAGTATGTTATCACCAATTTTTCTTCCTGCAATGAAGGCAGATTGGTTATGACTTATTATGTCCTGCAACACCAACTTGAACCTGTTAGCAATTATATTGGATATTGGTTTGTAAATAAGATTGCAACAAGAGATAGGTCTAAAGTCTGCCATGGTGGTAGGGTTGGAGGACTTTGGCACAAGAGCCATAATGGTAGCATTCAACTCTCTTAGCAGGTTTTCATTTCTGAAAAATTCATTGATTGCTGCAGTAACATCCTCTCTAATAACTGACTATGATTTCTTGAAGAAGTAAGAAGAAAAACCATTTGGGCAAGGGCTTTCATGTCATTGAAAGATAAAGTGACATTTTTTTATCTCTTCTTGATCTAGGTCTCTACACAATATCAAGTGCTTGCTGGTCACTAATTCTGGTTTAGCCTAGTGAGTTAAGCATGTTTTTCCTGGTTGTATGATCTGTAGTAGTTGAATTACCCCCAAGTATCCTCATGAAGTAATCTGTGGCTTTAGCTTTCACATTTTTAGGACATTCAATTGCTCTGCCTTCAGGATCTTCAAGTTTAGGAATTTTCTTTCCATTCCTTTTATTGACCATTGATTTAAAGAAGAAAGAGGTATTTTGATCTCCCTCCTTAAGCCATAGTACCCTTGACTTTTTTTTGAAAAATATTTCCTCATTAGTAGCAGCTTCAGAATATTCAACAAGTAATTGTTTCTCCTGATGCCTAAGTGCTAGGTCTAAAGGATTAAGGTCTAGCAACCTTTGGCAGGCATCAAGAGCTATTTTCCTTTCCCTGGCCCTCATAGAGACTTCTTCAATCTCCCTACTTTTCTCCTTGAAAATAGATTTGAGACTTTTGAGCTTACAAGAAACTTTGTATTGGTAGGTCCCATGAAAATTTTCATTCCATCTAGCAGTCACAGTACCAATAAAGTCATCTCTGTCAGCTAAGAAGTTTAAAATTTTGAAAGGGCATCCTTTCCTCTAAATGGCTCCACCTATTTTAACCAATGCTGGACTTTGGTCAGAGACACCTGGAAGAAGAAACTCTACTGAGGACTGTTCTAGTTGTTGAATCCATTTACCATTAACTAACACCCTGTCTAATTTCCTAGCAATGCATGCCTCTTTTTGGCTATTGTTAGTCCATGTGTAGAAAATACGTGTGTATCTAAGATCCACCAGTTCAGCAGCTTGAATACAAAATTCAAAATCATCCATAGCTTTACATCTTCTATTAACCCCACCATGGTTTTCTTCAATATTTCTTATAACATTAAATTCTGCCTTAAGAATCCAAGGTCTAGCATTGAAGCAACTAGAGGAATTGATTAAATTGCTCCAAAGTCTTCTCCTGTCACTTTGATCATTAAGGCCATAGATAATGGAAAGGTATAGCTTGAGCTTGCTTTCAATATGCATTACATCACAATGGATCACTTGATCAAATTCTGAAACTTTAGTGACCACCAAAGTATTAAGATTCCATCCCACCCAGATTCTTTCCCGGACATGGGAATCATAGTTAGCAAAAGATTCTCACTGTCTAAAAACATTGCTTCCTATAGCCTCATAATTTGCATTCCTGACTCTTGTTTCGATGATGCCAAGTAAATCCAGTGATCTTCAAAAATCATGTTCCTTATCTCCTCTTGCCTAGAAGACTTATTTAGTTCCCTAATATTCCAACTAACAAAATTAATCATGGAGAGAGGAAGGAAGGTCACTTTCTGAGCTTAAGTTGCTCAGATAGCTTGAGTGGACCAAGGTGAGGATTTTTCTTCTTCACCTTTTTCTTTTTGTCACTGACTAGTGGTTTGTCCAAAACATCAAGGCCTTCTTTAGGGGATTCACAATTACCACTGAGATCCACAATCAGTTGGCCATCATTAACATCAAGTCCATTAAATCTATTGGATGCTAATATAGGGATAGAAAGCTGAGGGGAACAATCTGAAGAATGGGATTGATAGAAGTTACCTAGGTTTCCTCATGAGAATTAAAAGTAGGTGACTACTCTTGAGTAGCACTGTCCACTACCATAGTGGAGATGATATTCTTCCCTTGCTCTTTGTAACTAGGCTGAACTTGTGGTTGAACAGCTAAGTCTTGTTGTAGAAAGATTCTGGAGCTTTGGAGTTGGCATAATTTCTTGCTTCAAGGATTTGTCTACTTTGCTTGCTAAGGGTTTTGGGGCAGCTAAGATCATTGTGGCCAAAGAATTTGCAATGAGGACATGATTTGGGTCTCCATTGGTACTCAACCAGGATCTCCACAACCCCACAATCCTCTAGATGAGTGCCCTGCATTTTTAGTTCAAATGACTGAATTGGTTCTTGATTGGCATCTATTTGCACACATATTCTTGCATATGTGATTCTTTGCTTCGCTTCAGTAAGTGAGTCAGCATATAAAGTCCTTCCTACTGCACTAGCAAAATAGCTCAGTCCTTCCTCATTCTAGTATTCCAATGGGATGTTGAAAAGCTTAATCCACATTGGAAGTTTTGTGTGTATATCTTTGGCTGGTTGCAACCTTAATGCCATTTCTTCAGGATGATTGCTCTACCTAAGAAGAGCCGAGGGCCATTTTCGAGAATTTTCATACTAGCAAACTCATCTTTGAATTTGAAGAAAAAGAAACCCTGATTATTTGCCAACACCTTTAGTAGGCCATGAGGGTTCCATAATCTTTGAGCTATGTTTTTAACCATAAAAAAAGGGAGCCTTTTGTCTATAAAGTATCCTATTAGGCAAGATGACCATTCCTTGCAACCTTGTTCAACCACTGATGGAGGGGGGGCCACAACATGCTTATCTTCCACTACCAATGGTTTTGAAGTATTTCAAGTTCATGGATTTATGTGATGGGGCTCCACTACTAGACTTAGTGTTCCCCACAACTTAACTCCATAGAGGTTTGATGGGTTGGGTGGTAGATGGGGGAGCATTGGGGGAAAGACGGTCTCTTGTCAGCATTATAGAAGGTGGGTTTGATGAAGTGTTCTCAGCGTTAGACAACTCACATGAACCCTCTGTAGGAACAATTGAAGGGCCTAGAATGGGAAGACAAGTTGGGGCTCTATCCTTGCAATTATTATCATTGATGATTGTTGTATTACTGTCCTGAGCAATGATGCTCTGGTTGATATTTAATGTCAATGGAGATTCTTTGGAAGCATGATGTTCCATGGCTAATAGGATGCAGAAATGTAATGGAGAAGAGGGGAGAGGAGGGAAAATTGTAAGAGAAATAAGTGGGAGCAGAGAAGAACAGAGAAGAAATGAGAAGTGAAGGATTCGGGATTTGAAAGGTTAAAGGGGTGAATCTCTCAAAGGGGGAAGAGAGATGAGAGGAGCCATTTTAATATGCAAATTTGACAAAACTCAAATAAGAATTTCAGCAAAGCATAAGATAAAAGTCAATGTCGGTGGCGGAGAAGATAAGCAATACTGATCTGCTCTGTAATTGAGCGACTGTCGATTTGTAGAGAAGCGGGAGGTGTGTTGCTGGAGAAAGATGGTGGCGTCGATCGTTGGTCCCTGGTCACCTCTGTTCATTGGTCGTTGCTTTGTTGGAGTGGTAGGAGGTGGTTGGTGGATCTGGTGGTGGCTGGTGGGTTTGGTGGATGGGTTGCATGGATCTAGTGGTGGTGGTGATGGATAGTTGGGCCTGGTCACCTCTGTTCACCGGTCATTGCTGTTGGTGGTGTTGGAGTGGTAGGAGGTGGTGGAACGATGGTGGTGAGTACAGGGTCCTAACTATGTCTTTATTTCATTCACCTTAAATTATCAACTTTTTCATATTGCATGTTAAACTATCGGTATGAGACCATTGACTTTTGTCCAATTTTTCACAGCAAATCAGAACAAAAAAAAAAAAAAAAGGAATCCTACAGGGGGAGGAGATGTGGTATTTCCCTCATCAGTTGGGCAGAATTTTATTTCTTGCCTAATGTGCCCTGAAAAATTGGATGGCAGTCAACAATTGAGGCAATGAACCAAACCTATAATTTAAGGTGCAATGTGATAAAGTTAATAGTTTATAGGATAATTTCAAACAAGTTCATAGATTAAGGGGTCTAAATGTAATTTGATCCTAAGGTATTTACACTGTGCTAATGAAAATTATAACAAATTGAAATACCTTTTTAGTATCCACCTCGCTTTCATCCCAACTCCCATCGAGTACCCCATTTCTTGCAACCACCAAAGATTACATTAATGAGGACAAAGCTACTCACTTTCTCCACTCGTATCGGTTTATTTTATTTGGGTAAATTATATTTTGACCCTCTTAAATATGGACTGAATTTCATTTTTTTCCTTAAATTATTAATTTTTTTATATTGCCCCTCAACTAATTGAATTATCTTGCATTATCTCAAACCCAATTGTCCGCTATCTTTTTGGACAAAATTAACAAATGTATAAGGACAAAAAGAAAAAAATCACATGTTTGGGGGCAATAGAAAAAAAAATTGTCAAAGTTTTAATTGAAGTCAATAATTGAGGCGATGTGAAAATAATCACATAGGTGTGGTACAATGTGAAACATATGATAATTGAGGAGACAATGTATTGCAATAACTGTTTTATTTTTGTTAATTTTTTTTATAATAAAAAATGTTAAACAATTTCAAAGAATCGAGTTGACTGCTAGAACTACTGAGCTTGGAACCAGAAATAAATAGGTTTCCTCTTTCTTCACTTGAATCAAATTTCTAATCCCAAATAAAAGGCAAATTGATATTTAATTTATTGGAAAATTCTAAGAATCAAAATTTAATAAGCAAAGAAAAAAAAAAGAAAATGATTGATTTTACTTCCCTTCATGTTATATTTTTCTCCTTATATTAATTCCATGAACCAGACAAAGCATTAAAGAAAAGAGAAGAAAAATAAAATCAAGTCTTCTCTAGTCTCTAATGATTGTTGAACAACAGCTTTCACGAAAGATTAATGCTATTAGGATCTAAAAATTTAATTTAATTTGTTCATGAAATGATGTGTAAAGTGATAGAGTCCCAGTGGAAAAAATCCAGGAGTTATCCTCACAATAACACTATTGAACCCCGTCACTGTCACATCATTAAATTAACAAATTATTCAATTTTTTAAGTCTCAATAGCATTACACTTTTCGCGAAATAATAGAGGAAAACGACTAAGGATACATTTACTGGTCAGTGAATTCTTTGAAAGTCTACTCTGTATTAATCATACAGAGAAAATTGAAATAGAAAACCAAGGAAGACTTGAGAAGAACGTTTGTCCACAACTTTTTTGTGGAGCTTGTATGAGTAATATATGAAATGGTAGAAAGTAGCTATTTTTCGATATTATATTAAAGCTACTATAATATGCACCGCTAACACGAAACATGGAGGCCCTAATAATATTTAACACAATAGTATAAATATCAATACAAACTTATAAGAACATGCAAGTATGTTTGTTCAAATAATATTTCTCTTGTTTTTGCGATGCAAAAATAATAATTAAATTGTTACATTCAAGTTTTGGGCATGAAAGCTCCATTAACCAAAGCTAACAAAGTTTGAATAGTTTAAGTATTATAGTTTTAATTTAACAATGAGTTAGAGGTTGTTCCTACTACACAAAAATTCTTGCTCCGTCCCTGATGTCCACGATAACCACACATAGTCAGTTGGTGGATTGGGCATTTGGGCATAGATTTGTGTTTATCCAAGTTTGGCACTATTTTTATTTGGTTGAATTACTCTTTTTTTTTCAAATGTCACTTAAAGAAATGTGAGGGTAATATTGGTATTTCTAGAATATTAATCGTTTGTGGCATCATGTCATTATTGGCTTCCTAACATAGCCCTGAAGGCTATATGATAAGTATTTATGAGTTCTTGGTTTCTTTATAATTGAAACATAGTTTTGAACAAAATACATATTTGGGTTCAAAGAATATTGGTTCTTGAATTTTCAAAACTCTAGTTTTTTTTTTTCCAAAATACATATTCTATTGTGAAATTCATATGGATTCTTGATTTCTAAATTCCTATTATTGATTAAATCATGTTTTCATCTAATACTTGTTCTTGTTCCAATAAATCTTGAGTTTTGGCTAAACCCTATAATTTTGATATCGAAATTGTGAATGTTTTCTTAAGATGATCTCTTGCATATTATAATTCCTTTATTACTATAATATATTGACATTTGTGAAATTGTGATACTTGAATTGTTAATGAAAATTGTGATTGGTTAAGATTGTGGTTGTTGAGAATATTGTAATTTCATCTCTTGTATGGTTTGTTGTGACGGATTTGAATTTCCTTCGAGAGCTGCAATAGAGTGTTAGAAGTTAGTCTATCCCAATGGGGGTGAGATGGTTGTCTAACATTTATAGTAGATTGTTGTTTGTGAGAGCAACCACTATTGTTCACGTAAGTTCGAGGTTGAGGGATGATATACATTTACTAGGAAGAATTCTTCAATGTCGTGGAAGATAGTATATGTCTTTCCTAAAGTGGTTTGTGATGTTCCCTAAGGAGAATGATTGAGATTGTATGGTTGTGATGAGTAAACGAGGTAGAATCGTTGTGTAGATTCTTGAGAAGCAACCAACATACATGAGAATGGGGATGAACCAACATAAATGAGAATATGGGATGAAGCAACTGAGCTATTTATTGAATGCTTTAATTTATTGCAAGTTTATTCCTGCCATTTATTTACTATATTCCGTACACTTGAGATCATTACAACTGTTATGATTTTACTCTAAAAAAATTATATATGCAATGAAAACATGGAAGCCACACCTAGTGGTTCTAACCATGCTGAAGGAAGTTCAAGATCCAATCAAGCAGAGCCTGTGATGTAGGGAAATGGCCAGACCAATCACAAGAGTTGTTGAGCTAAGGAAGAACTAAAGGAAAGTAATAAACTTGATAAACCAGAGATTGTCAATTCTGATGTTAATAAATTTCATATCCCTGTCCCATATCCTCATTGTCTGAAAGCACCTGCTAAGATTCCTAATTATGAAATTCTTAAAATTTTTAAGTAGGTAAAGATTAATATTTCATTGCTTGATGCAACCAAACATGTGTCTGTTTGTGCTAAATTTCTAAAGGACCTTTGTATTGTGAAAGACAGATGAATGTATAGAAAAATTCCTTCCTAACAGAGCATGTAAGTTCAATCCTGTTGATGAACACTCCACCAAAGTTCAAGCATCTAGGATGCCCTACAATTTTTATCATCATTGGAGATCTCTGGGTGGAGTTTGCATTACTGGAGTTAGGAGCAAGTATTAATCTACTACTATTCTCGGTATATTAGCAACTAGGCTTGAGAAAGTTGAAGCCAACACCGATTACTCTCCAACTGGCAGACTGCAGTGTTAAAATGTCGAGAGGAGTTGTTGAGGATATTTAGTCCAAGTGGATAAATTTTATTTTCTTGTTAATTTCATTGTTCTTGATACACAACATGTTGTTAACCTTTCTGCACAGATTGTAGTCATTTTTGGTAGACCTTTTCTTACAGCTTCTAATGTTATTATCAATTTCAAAAATGAGGTCACGAAACTAGCATTTGGGAACATGACATTGAAGCTGAAAGTTTTCAACATAAACAAGTAATCGAGTGATGACGGAGAGTTACATGAAGTGAATATGATTGACACCATCATAGATAAACATGTCGAGCATGTGGAAGAGGAGAATCTTGAGGATATGGAGATTTAGGAAAAAAAGATGGAATGTGAAGTTGTTTAAGAGATAGGCAAGTGATTACCTAAGTCTAAGGAATTGCCAACAATTGAGAAAAGTACTGTAGTTGAAGCCACTACGAATCACCTTGAAGTATGCATTTGTGGGAATTGGTGAGACATTTTGGTGGTGATCAATTCAGCGTTATATCCAAATCAAAAAAGAAAAGTTGTTAAATGACTTGCACACAGATAAAAGAGAAATTCTTTGGATGATAGCAGACATCAGGGGGATCAACCCCCTTATCTATACACATCGGATATATATGGAAGATGATGCTAAACCATCTCGATAACTAGACAGAAGATTGAATCACATAATGAAGGATGTGGTTCGAGCTGAGATTCTAAAGCTGCTTGATGTGGAAATTATTTATCCTATTGCAGACAACAAGTGGGTGAGTCCTATCCAGGTGGTGCCTAAGAAGTCAGGGGTTACTGTTGTGGCCAATGAAAATAAGGATCTAATTCCAACTCGGGTGCTAATCTGGTGGACAGTGTGCATTGATTATAGAATGCTCAATTCTTGCACCTGAAAGGATTACTTTCCGTTGCCCTTCATTGATCAAGTTTTGGAAAGGGTGGCATGACACTTGTTTTATTGCTTCCTAGACGAATATTCAAGTTACAATTAAATTGGAGATTCATTTGAAGATTGTTTGGAGAATTTGAAAAATGTATTAGTGAGGTGTGAAGAAAAGAGTATAGTACTTAATTGGAAAAAATGTCATTTTACGGTAACTGAAAAAATAGTTTTGGGTCATATTGTTTCTGCAAAGGGGATAAAGGTTGACAAGACAAAGGTTGAGCTAATTTCCAATCTACCTACCCCAAAAATGGTAAACAATGTGCGTTCATTTCTTGGTCATGTTGGATTCTATAGACGGTTCATAAAAAGTTTTAGTCCCATATCGCACCCTTTATCTAATCTTTTGGCAAAAGATGCTCAATTTCTGTGGTCATCTGATTGTGAGACCACTTTTCAAAAGCTTTTGTTAATTTCGCCTCCAATCATGTAACCACCTAATTGGGACCTCCCATTTGAACTTATGTGTGATGCAAGTGACTATGCAATGGAAGCTATATTAGGCTAAAGGCAAGGCCAGAAATCGCATGTTATACTATGCTAGGAAAACCTTAAATGAGACACAAATGAATTACACTACCACAAAAAATGAATTGCTAGTTGTTGTCTTTGCACTTGACAAAGTTAGATCTTTAATTATTGGTTCACCTAGTGTTGTCAATACTGAACACTCTACTTTGAAGTATTGTTGTCTAAGTAGGGTGCAAAATCAAGACTCATTAGGTGTATCCTTCTCCTACAATAATTTCACTTAATCATTAAAGATAATAAAGAAGTTAAGAATGTGATAGCAGACCATTTATCTCGGCTTGTGTTTCAAGATTCGCAAGAGCATTTTCCCATTCAAGATATTTTTCCTGATGAGTATTTATTTTTTGTTACTACATCTTGTCCTTAGTATGCTAACATTGTTAATTTTCTTGCCATATGACAAATACCATCTCACTAGAATCCATAAGATAAAATGAAATTTTTAGTGGAAGTGAAGAATTTTTTTTTGATGACCCTTATTTGTTTAAATACTATGCCGACCAAATTATGAGAAGATGCGTACCTGATGAAGAACAACAAGATGTTATATCTTTTTTCCATTCAGAAGCATGTGGAGGCCATTTTCCCTTAATAAAGAATGCTGCAAAGATCTTGCAGTGCAGTTTCTATTGACCTAGTTTGTTCAAAGATTGTTTCCAATTTTTCAAAAGCTACGATAGATGCCAATTGTTAGGAGGAGTGAATTGAAGGAATATGATGCCCCTTACTCCCATTTCTAGTGATCGAGATATTTGATTGTTGGGGAATCAATTTCATGGGGCTTTTTCCCTCACCGTTTTGTAATCTCTATATTTTACTAGCAGTTGATTACGTGTCTAAGTGGGTAAAGGCTATACCAACTAGGAAAAATAACCATAAATTTGTTATAAAATTTCTTAAGTAAAATATTTTGTCAAGATTTGGAATGCCCAAGGTGATTATTAAGGATGGTGGTTCACATTTCTGTAATAGACCATTCGGGACTTTAATGCATAAATATTCACACACACAATGTTGACTTCTTATCACCCATAGACAAACGGCCTAACTGATTGACTAATAAGAAAATTAAGCATATATTGGAAAAGACAGTGAACCCTAACCGTAAGGATTGATCAATTCAATTGTCACCCTATAGGTTGCTCTACGAAAAGACTTGTCATTTGCTAGTGGAGATTGAACACTGAGCATATTGGGCCATAAAGTCATTTAATAATAGTTTGGGTCCAGCTAGTGAGCACAAGAAATTGCAATTGAATGAATTATAGGTAATACGCCGAGATGCGTATGATAGTACTAGGATTTATAAAGTAAAGGTTAAAAATTTCCATGACAAATCAATAGTAAGAAAAACCTTTGAGCTAGGTTAGAAAGGACTATTATACAATTCCTGCTTTCACGTCTTTCCAGGAAAATAGCATTCAAGATGGACTGGCCCCTATACATCATGTGTTGTTTATGCTAATGGGGCTGTGAAAATTCAAAATCCTAAGAATGGTCAAACTTTTAAAGTTAATGGACAACATCTTAAGACATTCTTGGAAGTTTTTCAAAAGAAGAGGTTGTGGAAGATTTGGTTGAACCTGTGTACAAGGATCCTGATGCTGAATGATCACTTTTGAGGATAGTAGTGTACAGTTATTAGTTTTATTTTATTTTATTTAATAAATATCATATTTTTTTGTACTACTTTTTGAATATCTTGTGTTATTTGGCAGCTGGTAGTTTTTCTCTATAGAAGTAGTGCTAGGTGTTTTCTTACCCTTATTATATTCATTTTCTCATTGTATAAATGTTTTGCATAGAGGACAATGCATGATTTAAATTGGGGAGTAAGGGTGCACCATTGTTATGCACACCACCATATTGTTTGAGAAAATGATGAAAATTTGAAAAGAAATTGAAAAAGATAAGAAAAAGAAAACAAATATCTTATTTGGAATGTATCATTATTCTCTTTAATTCAGTACGAGGATAGTGACTATTCAACTTGAATATTATAGGAGTTTATTTTATACTTAAGTGTCATGTACATGTTTTCATGTGAAAGTCACCCTATGTGCACCTTGAGAATGCTAATTTTGCAATTTATTGAATAAGATTCATATTTAAAATGCTTGACATACATAGTGGAGATGATTGTATTACCCTTGTGAGCTTTTGTGCCATTCTTTGTTGGAGGGTTGAATTTCATTTACTCAAAAGAATATTCTTTTATATTCAATATCTTTCAATAATCTCATTATTTTTGTTTTGGTTAGTTCAAATGGAGTAATTAGTTGATTTTTTCTCAATGCAAAGAAGTACCTTGCCCTGTATTTTGAAAATTTATCTTAGGCCATTTGTGAATTAATTTGAGCTTTAGCCTATTATTTCTTAACATCATCCCTAGAAGCCAGATTGAGCTTGAATGTAAATTTCATTTATTTGGCCACATATTTAACCAAGTCGTGCATAGAATATGTTATCCTACCTTGGTTATCCCAAGATGAAGAGTGCCATATGAAAAAGCGGATTGTGGTTGAAAAAAATGGGGAAACAAAAAGAAAAACAAAGAAGAATGGAAGAAAAGGGATCAAAAATATTTGAGCATATTTTTGACATTCATGGAAAGCAAAACAAAGAAAACAAGAATGAAAGGAGGTGAAAGGAGATATGAAAAAAGGGGAGAAGGAATAGAAAGAGAAATAAAGATAGAAACTAATTAACTTCAAAAGAGGAAATGTGATTAGTAAGGTCATATTCTCAGGATAACTCCTTTTCGAACTCCTATATCCCTTCATTTCTTTAAGCTCAACTTTTACCCAAGGCCACATTACAACTAGTTAAAGTCCTATTTGGTCTTGAAAATTATGGCAAGTGTGTGTTCTAAATCAAGTAAGAGATAGGTCAATTGGATTACTTTCATTTACCAAACATTTTTTTCATGAGAATATGCCAAGGTCATTTCATTTGCATAATTGTATGTCATTTCTAGAATATAAGTGAGTTATGCTTTGCTTTGAATTATAAGAATCTGTCTCAAATCTACACAATGAGTGAAATTGTAATACCCCACATGTGTATATTAAAATAATGATATGATTGTTTAGTAATTTTAATGTATATAACAACATAAGACTGAATCACATAAATGATAACAACAGAAATAATATTTGGGAGATAAATTGATTGGGAATTTTAAGTTTTGAAGGTGTTTAAGCTTGAAAAGGGTTGTTGGATGAGTTCTACATATTTTTAGGTAAAAATAAGATTTCCATTGAATCCGGAGGGTTGAAAAACAATGGAAGAGGTAATATGGCGTATATTAGAAATTAGAAAGTACTCCGGAGTTAAAACACACTTTAGAGTGAATTTAAGTAAAAAGGAGTTTGAACACTTCTTAGTATTTTAGTCATAACTTTTTATTACTAACTCCAATTGATCTGAAATTTAGACTATAGATAGTAGACATCGAGGGCTACAAAAATGTATTTCATGAAATTTTCCAAATCGACTCCTAGACAGGCCAAAACTGCACTGGAAGTTCCAGCATAAACTGGAAGTGACGTTCGAACGTGAATGACATTTGAACGTAAGTGGTTCTCTACTGAAAATACTGTTCAAGTACTGCAAGCAACCAACGTTCATATGAAGTTCGAACAGAAGGTAGTGATTTGCACTATGGACGTTCGAACGACAGTTCCGTTTGAACGTTACTTACGGATTCTGCTTTCCAGAATCGCACACTGGAGACTATTTCTCCTATTATAAATACATAAACACGCCTCCATTGACCTTATTTCAGAATTTATAACCCTAGAAATACTTAGAAAGACAGAAAGGAAGAGAGAAACTCAAGTTCAAAGGGGAAAAACACAAGATTTAAGGGTGATTCAAGATTCAAGCCCTAGATTTCAATAACACAAGGTAGGGTTTTCTTCCATTCTTTTACATTGAGGCTAGGGTTTATATATATGTATTCTTTATACTCTAAATCTTATTTATAGTTAGTAAATCCTTGATTCTTGATGTTCTTGCAAACCTTCTCATGGCTTGAGGGAAGTATTAGTTGTAAACAACAAAAACCCTTGTTGTGATGTCAAAACCTAGTTTGTTGGAGAAAAATGATTTCTTCTTCTTAATAGTCATTTGTTCTTGACATCTAAATTTGATATTCATTTGTTATTGTTTCTAACCCTTGTGATTCATTTGTTCTTGAAATCTAAATTTAATATTCATTTGTAATTGATTCTAACCCTCGTGATGCATGGTTCTTGGTATCTAAATTTGATATTCATTTGTTATTGATTCTAGTTCTTTTGATTCATTTATTCTTGATATTCAATACTTGATATTCATTGGTTCTTGATTTCAAGACTTGACATTCAATTGCTCTTGATTTCAATACTTGATATTCTTTCGTTCTTAATTCCTAAGCTTGATCATTCCCTTGTTATTGATTTAATTCTCAAGCTTGATTATTCCCTTGTTATTGATTTCAAAACCTTAGTGTTTGGTATTGAACAATAAAATGGTATTTTTGATGATCTCATGTATTTTTCTTCGATTGCTCTATTGGAATGTTACTTGTGGAAATTGGAGGAATGTTGTATTACTTGCGATTGGAGGAAATGGTTAGTACTGTACTTGTTATAGGATAGTTTGGACGAACATGGGTGAGAGGTTCCTTGTAAGGATGCTCATACCAAAGAAACTAAATTGTGGAACTTGCTTGTTAATTGATAAAAGGGTTGGTATTGTATCTCTTGTGTGGTTGCACAATAGGAACATAGGTTACTATTGACCAGGTATCATGGAGTGGTTAGACGTCTTCTTTTGTAAGAAATTTTCCTAACACTCATAGTGGGGTTAGTGCTTTGGTAAGACTAAACCACTATTGCTCACGGGGTAGCATTGGTATGTACTTGCATGGGACATGATATTTTCGATAGTGACCATGTGGGGTCTTGCTTCATACCTGAGATACGAATACAGTCGTGTATCGTTCAGTCTACCATAGACGGTTTCAACAAGAGTCTTGAGTAGTATGGGATGCCACAAGAACTTGTTAGAAATGGTTTATTGTGGAAATGGATTATAAATTATGTATGAGTTATTATTCATTGGACCAAATACGATTTCCACAAGAGTCTTGGGAAGTATGAGATTGCGCGAGAACTTTTAGAAACGGTGTATGGTGGAATGGATTATGCTTTGAAGATTAGTTGTCAACTATACTTGGTTGCACTTCTTATTTACCTTATGATTGTTTCTTAAACTTGAGATTTGTATAAATGTTCATGTTTTCTTTTAAAATTTATATGTGATATTTATAAAATAAGACCGACCCGTTTTACATGTTTTCTAAACCTTGTTTGGGTTTGGGAGAATTTTCCTACAAAGCTTAGTGCTCACCCCCTACAAAACAATACATTTTTCAGGAAATGCTTTAGAAAAGATCAATAGATGACGATCATGTGGTTTGGGAAGCGCCCCTTGAAGGGCAGGTGGACCCGGAGGGGGTTATCTAGGTTGTGCTTATATTTATGAAATTAAGGAGTATTTTGAGAATATGTATAGTATAATCTTTTGTTATTCCGCTGTTAGATTAACTCGGATTATCTTGGATGCAATGACCATGATTTGGCATATTCTTTTGGGACGATGTATCGATATTGTATATAGTGGATGAAATTTTATTTATGAATGGATTTTATTAGTCTCTCATGGTATGAATGGTTATAGATAGTAATGTCTTCCAAAGTGTATTTTGGGGCGTTACAGAAATGCCAATATAATCAGATTATTGTATGTTTTGAGAGAAAATCCTTGGCGAGATTCGCATTGAAGCTAATTTTTTACAGTTAATGTAGATGTGGATTATATTTGATAAATTTCTTAAATTGCATTGTCATTTCACACACGTGAGTCTCTTATGGAAAGGTGTATGTGAATATTTTTTCATAACATTTAAACATGTGGTGTAGTGGTGTGAAAATGTCTTAAAGATTATGGAACAATGGTTAGTGTATCTCATTGCTAGTTACAAGATTATAATGTGTTCTAAGTCCAGGATGTGCAATAATGGGAAGTTAGTTGGTACTTTAACTGAAAACCTGCATGAGACATAACTCGTCCACTAGGGGTGACCTAGGAGTTTAAAGACTTGTTGTATTTGCTAAATGCAGTCGTGTACCTTACGAAAGTGGCTTTAGGTTTCACTTAGTATCTTTAATTGACATGCATCATAAACTCCAGAAATGTGTAAGTTTAGAACATGTCTTATGTATTCAATTATCATATTGTGTGTAATTGGGTAATGGTGTGCCTTAGACGTGTAAATAGGTTTTCGAAAGTGTTAGGATTGCATAAATAAAGGAAAGTAAACAAAAAAATGAAAAAAATATAGAAAAACACAATCAACCGGTTGATCAAAGAAAAAGTTGACTTTAACCGATCGATGTTTTAAAAAGGGGAGACCAATAATTTCACATCCTTTTTCATTTCAAAACCTAGTAATGCTATACTGACCAAATTTTGTGACCAAATTTGTAGTTCAAATGACATGGCACCATATTATTTGATGTTTTTATTGGGACCCAAATGACTTTGCACCAAATAAAGAATCCCAACTCAACTGTCATATCATTTGAGCTCTAAATTTGGTCAGTCTAGTATTACTCTTCAAAACCAATACTCACTATCCAATTCTCCTCTCTAACTCCCAAAAGAACTCTCCCACCACTTTCTTTCCCAAATCCATCCCTCATTATCTTCAACCATTTCATTTCACTCACTCACTCACTCAAAACCTAGATTTAGACATGGCATCTAGGAAATTTGTGGGTTTTACTTCGAATGGTTTGTTTCCGAAGCTTTGTGTCATTATTCTCTGTATTCTAGCCATGGTTATGTGCTTGGTGGGCATGGTTAAGTCTAGAGGGTCTTTCGCGTCGGCAACTAGGCAGGTTACTAGGAGTTAAAAGGGAAACCAGGAAAAAAGGGGGTGTGTGGCGCGACGTGGACCAAGCATTAAAATGTATAAATAGAGACTAAAAATCTAATTTTCTGCATTTATATTTTGTTGGATTTGCTGGTTGTAACCTTGGAGAGAGGAGGAGAGGAAAAAGAGAAGATTCAAGATTTCTTTCTCAGATCTACGGAGTTTCGCCAGTCAGAATTCATCGGGCCAGGTATTAAAGTCGATCTCTTTGACGAGCGCTACGCAACCATACCAAAAATGAAGAATTTTACAGAAGATTCAAAAATGAGATTTTGGGGGAAGCTTGGATTTGAGCTTGGGATTAAGTTCTTTGAGGTTTTCTACATTGATTTTACGCTTCAAGATGTAAAGTTTTCATCATAACTAGGTTTATATTTTCAACCTAGGATGAATATATGAAATGGGTGGGCTATTTTGTGTATTTTAACACTTGTCTATTATAGTTGTATAATGGAAATGGGTAGGCTCAATTCTAGTGTGGATTGGTAGTTAGAAATTGCTAGTTTGTAATTTCTTACAAGTTTTAACAATTGGGTATTTGATTACATGATTTGGTGCCTTGAAGGTGTTTGATAAAATGCATATGTGAAATAAAGTGTGTTAATTGCATGAGATTATGTGATAACATGCTTGGATAATGTGTTAAAGTGAAATCATATGCTTATGATATGAATTACAACTGAAATGTAAAATTGATATGTGTTTATGATATATTGGCATTGGGGTGAATTATGAAAATTATTTGCTTAGGATGCTAAAATCCATGACATATGTTGAAATGTGGTAGAAATAATCCATATGGTTTATTACATATGGACATGATATTGGTGTTGTAATTACGTATTACATTGCATATGCACAGAGACATCGCATTCGGGGTGTGTGTGCATGGTTTGATCAAACACCATTCTTGGTGAATGATACTTGGGCTCGGGGAAAGTTGGATCGAAAATTCGATTGAGCCGCACACTCCCCTGTGGTGCAATTCCAAAAAAGCGTATCGGTGTGCAGAACCGGCGGTGTGATTCTAAAATCCGATACCTAACAAATAAACATGATTTTGTTTTATAAAATAGTCATTTGATGTGTAACATCCAACAATGATTTTGTTTTATAAACACATGACTTTTATTTCAAAATGATCATTGGATGTATTTAATCAATGACGGATTTATTACACATTGGCATTGTATTGTGTTGTGGGAGCTAGTAAGCGCTCGGGTTAAAGTGCATGAGTGAGTCCCATCTCATTTTATGGCATGACATGATAAAATTCCAACACTGAATTGCATATTCTTGTTTGGGATGGTTATTGCTTGTTGAATTTTACATGTAAACATTTCATATGCACTTAGGTTGATGAGTAGCCTCTGTATGAGATACTTTATTCAGCGTGGCTCACCCTATAAGAGAAAACATTTCAGGTACGGATTATATACCGATGAATGACTCATATTTTGGACCTTAAGGATGAAGAAGGCCGACTTGTGGCTTTTATGACTATTTTGTATAACTTTTGTGAGAATCCTACTTTGGCATGTATGAAAAGAAATTGTAATTGGAACTTGTATCAACTATGTTTGATGTATATTGGACCTCAGATGAGTCATATAATGGACTCGGTGAGGTTAATGTTGTACATTAGACCTCGGATGGGTTATGTGATTGTATATGGCACAGGTTGTGTTTTGGGTAGAACTCCCCGTACAAAGAAAACTCTGCCCGAATTTTGATAAATTAAGGACTCCGATTTTTGGGCCGTCACACTTACATTCTTGAGTTTTATAAGTAAGCTTAAGAAATTTTGATATGGAAAACTTACCGCATAAGAAATGTTGATATCTCAAATTAAGTCTATAAATAAGCTTACAAGTATATATACAACTCACTTTTGTTGGAAGTTGATATTTCTCTTTTTTTTGCCTTGAAAGGATAATCTCTCTCTTCAAACTTTTGCCATATTCATTTTTTTTATAAAAAAAACTTGTGTCATATAATTTCATGTAGTCTAAAACCTTCTTTATGTTGGACATCATACAACCAGCATCATTTTAATCTTTTTTGAAGAATTTTGGATCATGAAAAATTCTCCCATGAATGCAATCTATAATTTCTTGTAGAGAGAAATTGATTTTGAAATTATCATTGCGTTTAATGTTAAATATAGCCTCACGTACAGAAATTGTCACCATAGTGTAACGACCACCTTATAAAAATATTGTGTTAGTAATCTATTTACTAACAATAAAAAATTAACAAAAATTTCAACTCCTTAGTATACTTACGAAATTTTCTTTGGTTCCTAATTTGAGGTAGCACATCACTTCCATTGAGGTGCCAACTAAAGAAATCATGTCAATAAAGAATCAAATTACTTAAATGGCCTAATCAAAGCGATATGATAAGTGTTAAAAGCATGTTTTCCAAAAGTAAAAAACCAAAACAACTCCCTTTCATTTATATACCCAACACTTCTTTCTCCAAGACTTTAAGTTCTCATCCAAATACTTTGTTTCAACATATAGTTTAGAATAATTAAGACTGTAGTTGACTTATACATATAATTGTTTGATTACGAGTGTTTCCCTTTCTACCACATAAATTTTTCTATTATTTTTTTAAAAAAATAAAATTACCTTTTAAACTTCAAAAATGTGAAATGTTATGAAATACATCTCTTGAACTTAACAAGTTCTCCATCAAATAGCCTATACATGATCCATCAATCAACATCAGGTCTTGAGGAAATACAAAGTTATACAAAAGGTCCCGTCGAACCCTTCCATAACCATTGACACCCCAACGAGTGCCCCATGAGTTTTGGACATAATAAAACTTGACACCATTTTCAATTTCATAGTCCACCACCAGCAGACAATGCGCACCAAATGGTAGTAATGTCTTATCAGTTGGTCCTTCATAAATTTTCTATGCAAAATATCACATATAAAGTGAAAAAATATGAAATAAATGTCAATTTAGTTATATTCATAAAATTTCTAATATCTGATTTACATTCCCGAGTGTATCAAATTCTTGGTAAGTTTCAATGTCACAGACTATTGGGTGAGCTCTGATGAGGCTTAACATATATTCTTCTTTTGCATTTTTACGAACCTTTTTGTAACCCTTGATGTAAACCCTTAGTGTTCCCTGAAAAAATTACAGAATAAGAAATATTGATATCTCAAAATAGGTCTATAAGAAAGCTTATAAATATATATACAACTTACAGAGGTTGGAGGCCGGCATTTTCCTATTTTTGCCTTAAAAGGGTAATCCTCCTCAAAACTTATCCCATAGAGTTTTATATAATCTAAAGTCTTGTATGTGTGGGATAACAAACAAGCACTCCGATCAAGTTTTTTACTATAGATGTGTGGTTCATGATAAATCTTCTCATGAAGACAATCAATAAGCTCTTGCAAAGCGAGATTGATTTTAGAATTATTATTGTGAAGAATGTTAGTCATAACCTCGTATACTGAAGTAGCAGTCATAGCATAACAACAACCTTAGACTAGCTGACCACTTCCTAAATGCACTAAATCAGACTTCCAAAATATGAGTTATACTATGAATTGGACATGAGAGATAATAATCACATTCTATAAAAGAATCACAAAACTCAATATAACAGTAAGATTATAGCCTGGTAAGTGGATGTAATCAATATAATTGTTGTAATATTGTAAATGAATCGAATAAATGTTTGTACATGTTTTCTAGAATATCTCAATACACTTTTTTTTTGTGAATCAAATTTTTGGTAACTATGATTTTAGTATACACAAAGCTTTAGAATACATAAGATTATGTGATTTCATAATGCTTTGTGTATGCTGTAATGAATAGTTACCAACAATTATATTTACATAAGATCATAATTTGTTAGCTAAAATATGCACAATATTGGGTTTTTGAATAAATTCAGCATATTAGTTTTTGAATAATCAACATCCGAGTTAACTAGATATAAAGACATCATAAATCATTACGCTCTACTTGGTCACTACAACGTCATCCTTCCTCCCGGATAACAAAACCCATATAGAAAATCACGTTGTATTCTTCCATATCCATTCTCTCCCCATGTTGTGTTCCAACTATTTTGGATCCAATAGAAGTTGACCCCTTCATGTGTTCCGTACCCAACAACAAGAATGCCATGTCTGCTCCGCCTCCCTTCTGATTTTGATTGTTCACTAGGTCCTTGGTAAATTTATGTTTAGTGTTGGACAAGAAATTTACCAAAGACCTAGTGAACAATCAAAATCGGAAAGGAGGCGGGGCAGACATGCCATTCTTGTTGTTGGGTACGGAACACATGAAGGGATCAACTTCTATTGGATCCAAAATAGTTGGAACACAACATGGGGAGAGAATGGAAATGGAAGAATACAACGCGATTTTCTTTATGGGTTTTGTTATCCAGGAGAAAGGATGATGTTGTAGTGACCAAGTAGAGCGTAATGATTTATGATGTATTCATATCTAGTTAACTCGGATGTTGATTATTCAAAAACTAATATGCTGAATATATTCAAAAACCCGGGCATGTTAACTATATTTTCATGTTTTATGTTAATAAACACATTAGATATCCACAAAAGGTTTCCTTTCGGTGGAACTTTTATGGAGCATATCTATATAATAAATTATATGGAAGTTTGAATTTTGGAGATAAAGAAATGTTCAAATCTTTTGAGAACAAAATACAAATACATCCAACGGACGACAATAGCCCAATATAAAAGACAGTTCAGATCATTTCAAAATTTATTGATCGAACGAACTAAAGAGTTCTGAAAACTTTTTCCAAATACATTCAACCTCGCATACTGAAATAACATCAACAGCATAACAACAACCTTAGACTAGCTAACACTTCCTAAATGTACTAAATCAGACTTCCAAAATATGAGTTATACCTTGAATTGGACATGAGAGATAATGATCACATTCTATAAAAAAATTACAAAACTCAGTATAACAGTAAGATTATGGCCTGGTACGTGTTTGTAATCAAAATAAAGAGGAGTGAAAATACAAACCTTGTTACCCCACATCACTTGTTACAAGTCTCTAGCCAAAGAAATGCCCAAGCAATCATATTTAGTCCAATCACAAGTTTAAAAGGTCTATATGGACTTTTAATACAAAGTTTAGATGATGAAATAGGCTTTGCCTTTAGATTCCTCTCGCGAAAAAGAGTCGGCAGAATACAATAGTAAAAATGTTTCACACCGATGAAAAATTATCTTAAATTAAACAAAATCGAGTAAATTATGGAAATTAAGACTGACAACAAAGACTACTACAACAAATCTGATCAAGTAAAGAAGGGTTAAAGATCTTACATATTTTCCTATTCCTCCCATACAAATAACAATTCCTTTTCATGAAGCAACCTACATGTAGATAGAAATAAACATTTAATCTCACACTAGATCACAAATTAGAACAACTGTCAAAAAATAGCTGCTAATTAACTAATATATAAACATCAAGAGATGCTTTATTTCATAACCTGGCGACTGAGTGTGCGACACTGAGGTCAGGGGATAGCTAGACCTAATCAATTGACTCTTTCTACAAACCAACTACTAAAGTACTCTTTTATTTATTCTTGATGCCATTTTGGGATATCATCACGAAATAATTTCAAATCTGCACTGTTTTGGAAATTAAGTTCCCAAATTCTAGAGTACCAGAAAAAAATCAACACCACATGCAAGCGCAAAAGGAATTTGTAGAGGAATTATAACATGCCTCAGGACTCCCAACCAGTAAAAATGGTTTCGAGATATGAAGAAGACAAATAAAGAGTGACAGAGGAGAAAGGTAAGGGAGAAAAAGCTGAAACGAATGAAGAAATCTAAAACCCAGAAAAAAAGGGAGAATATAAAAGAGTGGAGAGAAAGAACAACTCCATGGAAGAAACGAGGTTTACGTCGACTGGTTAAATAGAGGTTGGAGGTCATTTTGTTAATTGTATTAGGTCAGATAATATCAGGTAAATGAATAGTGGTATCTTGGTCTTTTTTGTTAAAGTTTCCATTCGTTTCTTAATGGTTACCAGGTGCAGAGAGTTAAAGTGGAGTGTGAGTAAACATCAAAATAGAAACTACACTTTTTCTGTACCTCCGACGAGGGTACATAGTCATCCTAACTGTGGTATGATAATCATTGTCACTTGTTAGGTGAGATTTATATTTTTATTTGTAAGAAACAAGAGCAACTCCAATGGCATAGTGGTTAATGACACTACGTTCGTTATTCCCTTCAGCATGTGAAACCATCATATCCAAAGTTTAATGAAATGCTGCAAATAGAACAGGCACATAACCATAGACAAACACGAACTTAATAACTTCCCGAAAAATGGTATGCTTTGATTTCAAACTTTCACTTTCTTGAACAGCAGTAAAGAGTCAAAGAGTACAATGGTTAGATACCTGTAGAAAACATGGCACAAATAAAACAAATGATATGATAACTAACACAAGGTTCAATATATATAACAAGGAGAAAAAAATTGTAGGTTTTAATACAAATTTTTTGGTTTATTTATAACTTTTTTTTGGTTCTATTTCCACTTTAAGGATTGGAATTACAATTTTTTGGGCCCAGTTATTATTTTTGTAATAACTTGCAATTGATCTTATTAAAATTGATCCTAACATTTTAAAACTGATTGCATGTTACCACAAAAATTGTAAATGACCATTAGAAGATGTAAAAAAATTACAATAAACTTTGTATATAACCATATCTAAGCTCAGAAAAATGGAAAAACAAATAGAAAATATATCACCTGCAAGAGCAAAAAGAAGGTGTAGAAGCATGAGAAACCACCGTTTCACACCCACAGAGGAGAAAATAAAAGGTAAGAAAATTGGTTTGAGATATGAAGAAAACAAATTAAAGAGTGATAGAGGAGGGACTGATCACGAAGAAATAAAAAACTCTGACAAAAAAGGAGAACCCAAAAGAGTGGAGAGAAAGAAGAGAAATCCATGGAAGAAATAGTTTTGGTGGACTGCTTATATAGGGGTTGAAGGTCATTTTGGTCATTGTCTTAGTTTAGACAATATCAAGCGGGTGAATAGGGACATCTTGGTCTTTTTAAAGTTTCGGTCTATTTGTTAATAATAGGCTTAAATTTCACTGACACCCCTGAATTTAATTTTACTGAATTACTCTTATTAGAACTCCAATTTTACATAATTACCCTTACTCAAATTACACTTAATTTATATGGTCATTGGTCAAGGATAAATTTGATAATAAACCCTCACAGCACACTATGAATAATTTGTGAAACATGTATATAAATTACAAGGGTATGTAGAGGGATGTCAAAGGTGTCGAGTTAACGGTTACGTGTCGGGTTAAATGGCGCGATAGGAGAAAAACATGTAAACACATACACGACCCATTAATAAACGGGTGAAAAACTTCAACACGAACACGAACCATTTAATAAACGGATAACACGATACGACTCGTTTAACCCATTTAGTTTTAATTTATTATTATTTTATTATTATATTTTTTTGTGACTATCACTAAATTAAAAAAATTAAGTCCCCGTTCTAGCTATTAAATTAAATCCAAAAAATATGAATTATATATAAAGGTCAAGTTATTAATTTTTGAAGTATTGTTCTCATATTGTAAATTTGAAACCCATGATACCGGATCAATCTTAAATGTTAAGAGTCATCTAAAACACTCAAAAAAAAAAGTTACAAAATTCCATAATAAGGGATGCATTACAACCTAAAATTTGTACCATTTAGAATTGATTTTAAAATATTTGGTTCGATTTTTGCACTATAAGTTGATCCCAAGAAGGTTGTCAAGAAGTTTAATGTGTTTATCAAGAAGTTTATAAGAGAAATAATAAGAGGTATATTAAATAAATTTGGATGAGTAAATTAGTTGATTTTATTAAAAAAAAAAATTAGTAGGATTTAGTGATCCAACCACTCACGTTAATTTGGTAAAGCTTTTACTTTTTTTTTTTTTTTTTTGCAAGTTTAGTAATCTTGTACCTTCTCTGCATCAATTAAATTTGTTTTTTTTTTCTAAGTTAGCATTAGAATGGAAATTACTTTTCCAGTTCTCAAAAGAACAATTATTTCATTGCATGTATGGGAATAAGACATTACTTTTCCAACAGTGTTTCAGAAAGCATGTACTTTAGTGGAGAACTAAAAAGTTACGGGGCAGGTTGTAGATAATAGAGTTTGTCTAGGGTATCGGGGAAAAAACAAATTGATACCCTACCATTTATCTCTTTTTGCATTCCTATCATCCTGCCACAGGGACTCATTAAAATTTTATGGCTATTTTAATATTTTTAAAATACTTTTTATAATTTTTTTATTATATGACTAATTAAACCAATAGTCCTACGGTTAAACCAGTTATTCATTGACTCGATTGTTTTGTCGGAACGAGGTCTGGATTGATTTTTAAAAATATGATTTTATACCACTTTTTGGGTAAAATTTATCATTTGTTAGGGTACTTTCATTTTTTAGGCTAACTTGCTATCTTCTGGATTTTTTTTTTCTACAAAGTACCATCTTTTGGATTTAATTACTTCATTTTGGGGTGAAAATTACTACACTTTGGGTTTAAATTTATTGCTTTTTTAGGCTTTTTTAACTTTTCACTATGGTATTAAAAAGTAAAATTCTAGTACTATAATTTGGTACTGTATGTTTACTTTATATATTTTATTATTTTAAATTATTAATTTTAAATTATTCAACTAAAATATAATACCTGAATTATAAGAAATACGATAGCAAAATGGGTACCCGGCCTCGCACAACCATCACAGTCTCAAAAGGGAGGCTGGTGCTGCAGTAATTTTCTGCTTTGTTTTCATGGTGGACCAACGAAGCAGTATTTGCAGTGGTCATAAAATAACATTAAAAATAGAAACTACTTTCAGTGTTTCAGTGACCATAACTAAAACTGGACAATAGAAATAGGGTAGCGTGTCCGGACAATGTTGATGTTTTACTAAACATGTGAATGGAAAATACAGTACTTTAATGACGGTACAGTACTGTAAAAAAAGTTTTCAGGGCTCACATGTCATATTTTAGACCACCAATTCTGACAAATTAAGTTTGGACTGTTCGGCATTTAAATCCGTCTATAGTACGGAAAATATTTTCTTGGTACCGCTAAATTAATAAGTAGTATTGATCCATTATAAATAATTTTAAATTGTTAATCAGATATTTACTCTTTTATCTGTTATCGAGTAAATCGGTTATTCACCTGATATGAATGAAAAACATTAAAAGCCCGTGTGTATGTTTTACGGTACATTACCACCTTTTAGGCGTAATGGCACCATTTTTAGGGGTACAGAAGCAGAACCATTATTTTGCACATTTTGGGTAGTAAGTCATCTCAGATTCTTTATCCCATAAAATGTTTATTTTACCCAAAAAAAAGTTCTTATTTTAATCTCTCACCAATCAGGATCGGTCATGACTGATCTTATTCTTTTGTTATGGATCATATTAAAGTTCTTATTTTATTGCAAAAATTTCAGTCAAACCCTCTCTAGTTTATAATATCTTCAAGGGCACCATTTCTATTTTTTAAATCTTCTCTAAATGCAATTTTACTAAAGTATCAAGATATATTTTAGGAAAAACTTCATCCACACCCCTTCTAAAATTAAATATAATTTTATATGATAAACATTCAATTAATCAAATTAACATTCAAATTCAACTAGAGAGGTGTGGATGAAAATAAATGTTAATTTGATAAATTTAATCTTTATTAGTCGAAATTACACGTTACTTTGATGTTAATTTGATAAATTGAAACTTTATTGGGTGATTTTTTATGTTAATTGGATGGAATTAATGTTAATTTGCTATTAATTTTATGAATTGAATATTTTTTTTATGAGGATCAACAGTGGTTCCCCACCTCCCCCCTTGGGTGACTCGAACCCACGACTTGACTGTTGTAGGGGAAGCGTCTTACCACACGAGCTGCGCTTCGTTGTCAATTTATGAATTGAATATTAATTGGATGAAATTGAGTATTAATTTAATGAAGTTAATTTTAACTAGTTAAATAGTTGAATTTGAATGTTAATTTGATGAATTGAATGTTTATTAGATGAAACTGAATGTTAATTTGATCAATTGATGTTAATTTGGTGTTAGTTTGATATATTAAATTTTAATTGGATAAAATTTTATGTTACTTTGGTGTTGATAAATTGAATATTTATTAAATGATTTTGGATGTTAATTTGATTAATCAAGTGTTAATTGAATGAATTTGAATATAAATTGGATGAATTGAAAGTTAATTTTATGTTAATTTTATGAATTAAATATTAATTAGAAGCAATTGAATGTTAATTTGATGAATTAAATGTTTAATTGGATGAATTTTGAATATACATTGAATGCATTAAATGTTAATTTAGTGGTAAATTTATTAATTAAATATTAGTTGGATGAAATTAATTTTTAATTTGATGAATTTATTGTTAACTAATTGAATTTAAATGTTAATTTGATGAATTAAATGTATATTAGAAAAAATTGAATATTAATTTGGTGAATTGAATATTTATTAAACAAAATTGAATGTTAATTTGATTAATTGATTGATAATTAGATATTAATTTAATTAACTAAATATTAATTAGATGAAATTGCATGTTATTTTGGTGTTGATTTGATAAATTGAATTTTTTTTGGATGATTTTAGATGTTAATTTGATGAATTTAGTGTTAATTGGATAAGTTTGAACATAAATTGGATTAAATGAATTTTAATTTGGTGTTAAATTGATGAAATTGCATATTAATTGGATAAATTGAATGTTACTTTAGTATTGATTTAATAAATTGAATCTTTGATGTTCTAGAGAGAGAAACTCAACCTTTTCTCTAGAATTTTTTTTCCAATGTGTTCACCACCAAACAACTCCTAAATGCCACCAAAGCCACCAGATTTGAATCCAAACAATCCACAAAGGTACCTTACTAACTTATGCTTCATTGTTTAAACCTTCATTGAATCCCAAAACTGGATCAGAACCTATATCCAAGATTGAGAAGCCTATTGTCTTTTATGATGGAGAGCTTGCATTTTATTTTACTATTGAAGAAGTCCAAGCTTCTTTTCTTTACTTGCAATATGCTCTTATTGGTAAATGCGCCTATGCACGACCTTTGTTGGGAGTTATCAAGGAAGTCATCAAATCAAAATGGAGTCTCAAATGAGAGTTTGAAGTGGGTTCTATCTATCCAAGACATATATTGATAAGGTTCCAACTGCATGAAGACTATGTTAAAATTTGTTTAAAGGATGCCACCTTGATCGAAGACTACCCATTCAGATTTTTTAAGTGGTTCTCAGCTTTTGTCTCGGGAATTGAGCCCTCCATCATTCCAATGTGGGAGTCAATGTCAGGCCTTCCCTTTAATTTTTTCAAGAAGCCTTTTTGGGAGCTCTTGGTGAAACCAATAGGCCGAGTCCTTGCATATGATCAAGCTAATCTTTCCTTGGCCAGACCAAGCGTGGAAAGGGTCTGTGTAAATAAAGATAAATTCCTTTTTAAATATAAAAATAGTGGGGGTGATGATAATATGCCAAAGTCTAATGATATTTCTAGTTCATCATTGACCAAAAAAATAGAACAAAAAGAATATGAACCTAGGAGAAATAAGAGGAGTAGAGTAGAAAAAGATTTTAGTTCAGATTACATTATTTATAATGTTGAAGGGGATCCAACTAACTTACAAGAAGCTTTAACATCTCCCGATTCAGACTTATGGAGAGAAGCTGTAATGATGAATATGATTCACTCATAACAAACAAAGCATAGAAATTGGTAGATTTACATCCTGGTTGTAAAACTATAGGTTGCAAATGGGTGTTAAAGAGAAAGCTCAAATCTGATGGAACGATAGATAAATATAAGACGAGGTTGGTAGCTAAAGGTTTTAAACAAAAAGAAGATTTAGATTTGTTTGATACGTTTTCTCCTGTCTCTAGAATTACATTCATAAGATTGCTAATATCTATAGTTGCTATACATAATTTAGAAATATATCAAATAGATGTAAAAACAGCTTTTTTGAATGGTGATCTAGAGAAACAAATTTATATGGACCAACCAGAAGGGTTTATTCAACAAGATCCTGAAAATAAAGTTTGTAAATTAACTAAATCTTTATATGGCCTTAAACATGAACCCAAACAATGGCACAAAAAATTTGATCAGTGTGTTTTAGCTAATGGGTTTAAGGCTAATGAGAGTGATAAATGTATTTACTTAAAGTCTGAAAACGGTGAATATATTATTATTTGTTTATATGTTTATGATTTTTTGATATTTGACACTGACTTATATGTGATTGAGACTACCAAGACTTTACTAAACAGAATTTTTGACATAAAATACTTGGGTCAAGCAAATGTGATTCTTGGCATGAAAATCACAAAGAGTGTTGATGGAATTATGCTTGATCAATCTCATTACATAGAAAAAAATTTGAAAAAATATAATTTTTTTATTATAAAACTGCTTGCGCACCTTTTGATTCAAGTATTCATTTATTTCCAACAGAAAAAGAAACTGATATAATTAATCAAATAGAGTATGCAAGCATAATTGGTAGTCAGATATGCCACTGATTGTACTAGACCTGATATTGCCAATGCGGTAGGTGTACTTAGTAGATTTACTAGTAGACCAAGTATGGATCATTGGAATACAAAATATCGTCTTATGAGATATCTAAAAAGAGCTATACATGTTGGTTTATTGTATAAGAATTATACTGCTGTACTTGAACGTTACTGTGATGCAGATTGGAACACCCTATCGGGTGATTCTATGTCAACTATAGGTTATGTTTTTATTTTAGGTGGTGGAGTTATAAGTTGGAATTCTAAGACGCAACAGATTATTGTAAAGTCAACAATGAAAGCTGAATTGATTGCGTTAGCTTTAGCTAGTGAGGAAGCTGGGTGACTTCGTGATTTGTTGTTTGATATACCTTTGTGGGGTAAACCAGTGCCACATGTGTTAATTCATTGTGACAGCAATACCGCAATAGGTAGAGTACGTAATAAGTATTATAATGAAAAATTCATATCTGTGAGAAGAAAACACAGTACTATGAGATCATACATGAATAATTGTGCTATCAATGTTGATTATGTGAGATCGACTAATAATCTTGCCGATCCATTAACAAAAGCTCTAGCTAGAGAAAAGATCTGGAGCACATCGAGGGGGATTGGACTCAATCCCAAATCTGATTAAGTTACATATGAGGATACCCAACCTAGGGACTCGAGATCTCAAGAACTAGGTTAATGAGACAAATGAATCATAGAGTGACTTGGTTTGTGAAACATGTACCAATGAAATTTGTATCATTGTTGAAATTTTATTCATTGTCCATCCCTATGGTGTAAAGTATATGTCATCTCGTAACGAAAAATTTAAGGATGAGATCAACATCTCTTAAGGAGTTCTATAGCCTTTTTTTTGGGTGGAATGTCTTAGTTACGAGAGCATCCTTGATAGGTTCACCTATATGAGTGTGGAAGACAGGCCGCTTCTCTATGAGAATCTTGGGCTAATTCTCTAGAACACTCAAGAAAAACTCGGATAAAGCACAAGGGCGAAAATGTGTTTGTTTTTTAAGCTTGGTTTTGGACACCTTGAATATCATGTGTGTGATATGGTTTTACGTATCCTCAAGTAGTTATAGTTTAAAGGCTAAGTTCACTTTGACTCTAGTATGGGAACATTTAAACACTAAGTAAAGGTTTAAAGGCATTGCCACTTTTACAATTCATGATATTCCATTTATTGTCCGGTTACTTATACAGTGTATCTTTTTCTTTTATTAAAATAAGTAGGGGATTGTTAGAATGTTTTAACTAAAAAAGTGTTTTTAAGTACGGGAACTCAATCCCACATCGACTAAATAACCAAAGATACTTGAGTATATGTATATAGACTAATGTTATCTAGCCTTTGAATTAAAGAGAGTCTTGGGATTCTCACATGCACAGGAGGTGAGACTAGCGGAGGAGATATGAATTTCTAACTTTTTAATATTTTCTGTCATTAGTATACTTCTGTATTAAAACTTCAGTTGCTGAATACCAAAAACCTTCAACAGCTAGTATTCCAACAACCATATTTTGAGTTATTGTCTAATTATGTATAGAAGTAATTACAGTCAATTAAACATGTATTATTTGTGTGTGTGTGTATATATATATATATAGACAATCTGATATCAACTATCTTCTTACTGTATAAGTTTCTGGGCAATATTTAAAGGTGTGTGTGAAGTTTCTGCTTCATTCGATTGTGCAGATCCAAGTGAAGCTACAGTCAATAGGCTGGGCTGTTGTATCCTTGGGACAACGTGTTACTACCTTCTGCGTTGTGATTATTTCGTAAAGGGGCACGAATCGTCTTAAGAGAGCAACCTAGTCCGCGCCTCACCCTGCCGATCACTTTATTTGATCCAATTTTTCCAACAAATTCTTATTTAATTCTCTTACCAATCAAGATCAATCATGACTGATCTTATTCTTTTGTTATCAACCTTATTAAAGTTCTTATTTTATTGCAAAAACTTCAGTCATACCCACTTTAATTTATAATATCTTTAAGAATACCCTTTCTATTTTTTAAATCATCACTAAATGCTATTTTACTAAAGTATAGAGATATATTTGAGGAAAAACTTCACCCACTCCTATTCAAGAATTAAATATAATTTGATGAATTAGTTGTTAATTGGATGAAATTAAATGTTAATTTGATGAATTTAATGTTAACTTGTTTAATTTGAATGTTAATTTGATTAATTGAATGTTAATTTGGTGTTAGTTTGATATATTAAATTTTAATTGGATGAAATTGTATGTTACTTTGGTGTTGATAAATTTAATATTTATTAAAGGATTTTGGATGTTAATTTAATTAATTGAGTGTTATTTGAATGAATTTGAATATAAATTGGATAAATTGAATGTTAATTTCACGTTAATTTTAGGAATTAAATATTAATTAGATGCAATTGAATGTTAATTTGATGAATTAAATATTTAATTGGACTAATTTTGAATATACATTGGATGAATTAAATGTTAATTTAGTGATAAATTTATTAATTAAATATTAGTTGGATGAAATTAATTTTTAATTTGATGAATTTAATGTTAACTAGTTGAATTTAAATGTTAATATTTAATCAGACAAAATTGAATATATATTAGACAAAATTGAATATTAATTTGGTGAATTGAATATTTATTAGACAAAATTGAATGTCAATTCGATTAATTGATTGATAATTTGATGTTAATTTAATTAACTAAATATTAATTGGATGAAATTGCATGTTATTTTGGTATTGGTTTGATAAATTGAATCTTTATTGGGTGATTTTATATGTTAATTTGATGAATTTAGTGTTAATTGGATCTGTTTGAATATAACTTGGATGAAATGAATTTTAATTTGGTGTTAAATTGATGAAATTGAATATTAATTGGATAAATTGAATGTTACTTTAGTATTGATTAATAAATTGAATCTTTATTTGATGATTTTGGAAGTTAATATAATGAATTGAGTATTAATTAGATGAATTTTAAAATATATTGGATGAATGAAATGTTAATTTGATGAATTAATGATAATTAGTTGAATAAGAATGTTAATTTGATGGATTGAATATTTATTAGATGAACTTAAATGTTAATCTGATTGGTTGAATGCTAATTTTGTGATAATTTGATAAGTTAAATATGAATTGGATGATATTGCATGTTACTTTGGTGTGGATTTCATAAATTAAAATCTTTATTGGATGATTTGGGAGTTAATTTGATGAATTGACTGTTAATTTGATGAATTTTAAAATAAATTGGAATGTTAATTTGATGAATTGAATGTTTATTAAAAAAATAATTAATTTTATGAATGTTTATTAGATAAAATTAAATTTTAATTTGATGAATTGAATGTTAATTTTATATTGATTTTTTTTTTTGTGAACCTCGACGGTACGAGAAAATTTTATTGATTTAAAATTAAAATTATACCAAGATAGGGGGGACGTATGTACTTTACCCCTCGATACAATCTAATTAAACGAAAATATAAAAATAAAGAAAGCAAAAATGTATGCTTAGTACAAAAAATATAAGAAATGGAAAAACCTAAGCATACTACTAAAATAGCAAAAGTCTTAGCTAATGCAATGAAAATGGCTGCTGAAAAAATTAAACTAAGGTTCTGAGCTGAGAGTAGCCGCAAGGATGGCAAAGGTGATGATGATATTGTGAATGAGAGGTGAGCTGGGGGTAGAAGCCGAAGGGAAATTCATAAAGCCGTGGACCGCAGCTGTTTGATATTTTATATTAATTTGATGAATTAAATGGTTATTAGATAAACTTGTATGATAGTTTAGCGTTGATTTGATAAATTGAATGTTCTAAATACAAAATAAATATTTTATGAGTCATGTTGACAAAATTGATACTTAGGGACAAAACGGACAAAACCTCCATACTTCATGGATAAAAGTGTATAAAAGGTAATGGTCAATTTAGGTATTGATTTATATAAATAAATGTGGTAAAAAAATAAAAGGATGTGATAATGCACAAAGTTGATTATATACAATCAAATCAGTCAAGTGTGTGGTGTAAAATAATTAATAAAGTAATTAATAATAAGAGACAAATTAGGTAGTTGAGTTTAGATGACCTAACCACTGAAGACGACAACGATAGCTGAATAACTCTATTAATGAGATAATACAAGATAGTAGGAGAGAGAACAAGAGTACTTTCGAGGTGATGTATGTGAGATCTGTCCCGATGTGTGGAGGGATTTGCAATTTATAGGCACAGAACCCTAGATAAGACGCTAATGAAAATGTCAAGCTACTAATTTATGGATGAGGATAGTTGCAGTTGGCGATATACGCTATCTTAGAATAATGACTATCCCGATGATTGCTCTCGCACACCTAATCTATAAAATTAATATCTACAATCATTCAAATACTTTACGAAAATATTTGATATAAATTTGGACATATGAAATTCATCTTGTATTTTAAAAAAAAAATTATGGAATCGCATTATTATTTTATAGAAATTAAAAAAAATTGTAATAATATACAGTTTTATGAGTATATAAAAAATTAGGGTCACAACTTCACATTACAAAATCATTTGGATTTTTTTAAAAAAAACTCAAATTTAAAAATGATTATCAAATGAGATTATTCCCATCAGTTATGGCCTTCGACAATTATGCGATGTTAATGACACGAGACTTACCGTCATTTGAGGTCTTAATAGTCGACGACAATACTATACTCCTAGGTAATTCCTATTCTTTCATCATTCATTTGATTTATGTGATCCAGATGAACAATCAAATCATTTGTGAAGCTTCCATGTCATCAAGATTTTAATCCATTAGTCTCTAGTATTTTTTTCCCTTGTATGCACCATGATGAATTTTTTATATATCAAATATGATGTAATAACTATCGAGAAGGGTAGTCCAATAGAATACTAATCGAATTTCTCACCCTAAGGTTGAAGGTTCGAACCTTGGAGTTTATATT
>CM042194.1:19487647-19499026 GCA_023539305.1 Ilex asprella
TTTATTAGATAAAATTGAATTTTAATTTGATGAATTTAATGTTCATTTTATATTGATTTGATGAATTGGATGGTTATTAGATAAAGTTGCATGATAGTTTAGCGTTGATTTGATAAATTAAATATTCTGAATACAAAATAAATACTTTAAGTGTCATATTGATATAATTGATACTTAGTGACAAAACGGACAAAACCTCCTTACTTTATGGATAATAGCATATAAAAGGTGATAGTCAATTTAGGTATTGATTTATATAAATAAATATGGTAAAAAAATAATAAGATGTGATAATGCATAAAATTGATTATATACAATCAAATCACTCAAGTGTGAAATGTAAATAAATTAATAAAATAATTAATAATAAGAGACAAATTATGTGATTGAGTTTAGATGACCTAATTACTGAATACGGCAACGATAGCCAGATAACTCTATTAATGAGATAACCCAAGGTAGTAGGAGAGAGAATAAGAGTACTTTCAAGGTGAGGTAGTGAGATCTGCCTTGATGTGTGGAGGGGTTTACAACTTATAAGCCCAGAACGGCAAAATGTCCCAAATTGAAGATTTTTTTATGTAATATAAATCTAATTGTGAGATTGCAAATTGAAACTTCCAATTTATTTCTGAAAATCTCGGTTTTGAAACTTTTGAACTGAGTTAGATTTAGTTTGTTAATTTTTATGTGAGTTAGATTTAGAATTATTGCTACAAAGAAAATGCTTGATGAATGGAGAAAGAGTATTTTAGTATTATCTATAAAAATAAAGGACATATTCAAAATTGTGATAAAATTGATGAGTCATACAATGAAATTATGGGAAAGGTTCGTTGAACGTCGCCTAAGAGTTGAGACTACAATGTCGAAAAATCAGTTTAGGTTTATGCCAGGTAGATCAACTATGAAGGTTATATATTTATTGAGGACACTCATAGAAAAGTATAGAGAGAAGAAGAAAAATCTCCATATGATATTTATAAATCTATAAAAGACGTATGATAAAATACCTAAAAATATAATATGGAGGATGCTTGAGAGAAAATGAGTAACAAATAGGTATATTGAGGTGATAAAGGACATGTATAACGAGGCTATGACTACAATTAAGTCTTCTGTGGGAGAAACTAATAACGGTGGGATTATAACAAGGATCGGCCCTAAGTCTATAACTATTCACCCTTATTATGAATGAACTCACTAGGCACATTAAAGATGATTCCTCATGGTGTTAACAATGAGCTGACAATTTGGAAAGAGACACGTGAGTCATAAAATAAATAGAAGTAAGACTGAATATAAGCAATACAATTTTAGTAATAGAAGAAGTAGACATAGTGAAAAAATTAAGATTGAAAATAAGAAATACCAGGGAGAAAACAATTTAGATACCTATGATCGATCATTAAAAATAATGGAGAGATTAGAAATGATGTAACTTATAGAATCAACGTCGGTTGACTTAAGTGGAGGAAACTCTCTGGCATATTATGTAATAAAATGATACCAATAAAATTGAAAGATAAGTTTTATCGAATAACTATAAGAATAGTAATGTTGTCTGAGATAGAATGTTGGGCAACTAGGAAACATAGTGACAAAATGAGTGTATCGGAAATGAGAATGATAAGGTAAATGTGTGAAAAAATTAGAAAAAAATAGAATAAGAAATGATTGTATTAGAGAAATGGTATGAGTTGCTCTAATTGAGCACAAGTTGAGAGAAAATAGATTAAGATGGTTTGGTCACATTCAACGGAGACCGATAGAAGCACCAATTCGAAAAATGAGAGAATTTCTCTTAATGGTACTATAGGTAGGGGTAGACCTAAATTAACATTGAACAAAATAATAATAAAATATTTAACTTAAATAAGCGTATGGTGCAAGATCAAAATGAATGGCAAAGACAAACTTATATAACCGACCCTAAATAATTGGGACATAAGGCTTGATTTAATTTGATTTGATTTGATTAGATTCAACTTTGGTTTCTTTGCATGTATTGTCTATGAACCCTTTTCAAAATTCTTTTAGAAAAATTAATAGTTATAGCAGGTTTTTATGGCTAACTTGGTGAATTGTGAATTAATATGTGTAAAAATGGTCTCTCATTTTTCGATACTTGTGAAATTTTATAAATTGTGAATTGGGATTGTGGGGTTGAAAATTAATAATACTTGATTTCATTCAAAATATTCAATATTATTATATTTTATAATTATTATATATTATTTTTATTATATGACTGGTCCAACTAGTTAGTCCAACGATTGAATCAATGAATCATTGACCTAGTCCACTTGTCGGTTCGATGACCGGTCCGGTTCTAATGACATTTGTAACAGGTTTAATTAATCATTTCATATAATTGGATACAAATCTAGACCGACACGTCAACTTTAGATTTATATATTATAAAATTTATTTTATAACTGATCTACTACTATAAAAATGAAAAAATATTTCCCTTCAACTTTTAGATTTATCTATTTATAATTTAAAAAAGAGTGTGAGCTTCAACTACTTCCAAGTAGCATCAAATTTTGATATATTCAATTCAAAATTAATTTTAAAAAAAAACTAATTCAAATTTGAGAGGATAATTTAGGTCATGTTTGGAAAAACGAAAAACCAAAACTTTTTTTTTTTTTTTTTGAAAATCACCTCTCGTTTACAAACGGAGGCAAAAAAAAATAAAATCGGTTAACAAATAAGTTTTTTTTTCTTGTTTACTATAAATATCAAAATAAAAACAAAAAAATGAAAACGTTACCAAACGGGGTCTTAGTAGACAAATTTTATTTTTATTGTTAATATAGAATTCGTAAACTGAATTCTATCAAAAAATTTGATATCCAAAAAAGAATGAACTTATTGTTAAATTATAGCCAATTACATCATATTGTTATTCAATTTCAACAATAAAAGACCACTCTATTACATTCTTTATTTGTGTATATATATAGATGTATATATATTTTTATTTGAATCGCACAATAAAATCAGATGTTAATCTATATAATAAAGTAGCTAGATTTCTTTGTATTTAACTTTTTATGATTCAGATCGCTTGAAGATTATTGATTCGACGGTCCTCATGCCAAATTTTTCTAAGACTCCTATCTCTCATTTAACTCTCTCTCCCTATCTCATACTAATTAATACAAAGACTCATATCTCTCATCTAACTCTATCTCCCTATCCCATACTATAACTCTCTCTCTCACATACTTCTCTGTCATATCTCTCACACGTCTCTCCCTCTCTCACACATACGTTTGTCTCTCTTTTAGCTCTACCACTTCCCCAAGAACTAAACCACCAGCTATTGCTATGACAACTACAACTACAACTACATCTATTATAATCATCGACGACTATGCCCATTATCTAGCAACCGCCACTCTCGGGTAACGCTTTGTCTCCCCCCTTCTCTTAATTCTATCTCTTCTCTCTCTTTCTCCAAATTAAGGTTTAACAATATTGTTTTTCTCTATATACATCATTGTTTTTTCCTCTCCCTTTGTGTTAGGACTTTCGATGCCATGGATAGATACCATGAAGTTGAGAAACAAAAGCTCAAGTCACAACTGTCTCCTTCAAGTTGTTGAAATAGAGTTTGAACTAGTGCAAAACTGAAGTTGGGAGCAATCTCACTTGTTTATTGAATATCAAAGGAATCAAGGAAATAACAACCACGTCTAACAAATAACTAAAGACGTGGAGAAACTAAGTCATGCAAATAACCAACAACTAAATAGTAGTAACTACTTATTGACCAAGCAACAAACTCATATTAACTAGGACTCAACCCAACAATTCCTCCCTTAAACTGAATTCATAGACATTCAATTTATAACAGTCTCTGAGCACATCCCCAATAGTTGACGCATCTTCAAGAAGACATCAAGCTTAAGTGGTTTAGTCATCACATCAGTTACCTGATCCTGTGTGCCACAGTGTATCAGCTTCATCGTGTCTGCCTTTGTCAGCTCTAGAAGGAAATGAAATCTCACATCTATGTGCTTGCTACGGCCATGCATCACTGAATTTTTAGACAATTTAATTGTTGAACTATTATCACAATGAATTATAGTAGCTTTATCCTGAGCTTGACCTATCTTCTCCAATACCCTTGCTAACCATACGGCCTGACATGCACAAGATGCAGCAGCAATAAATTCTAACTTAGTGGTAGATAGACTAACCACAAGCTATTTTTTAGAGGACCAAGATATTACCGCTAAAATCAACATAAAATCATAACCATATGTACTCTTACGGTCATCCAAATCCCTAGCATAATCATTATCAATGTAAGCCACAAGATTATTGTGTCCTCCTTTCCTGTAAAAAATTCCGAAGTCAATTGTACCCTTCAAATATCTCAATACTCGCTTTGCTACTTGCAAATGGGATTCTATGGGATTCTTCATGTAGCGACTATGTAATGCCCCCAAAATCCCCCTTGGACGGCATTACATTCTAAACACCATTCGCTGCATGAGAGCACTAAATAAATCCATAAATAAGAAAGTTTCATTCATCAACCATGGATATTTTAACAAAATTCGGGCAGAATCTCCTTTGTACGGAGAGCCCTACCCAAAACACAACCTGTACAATTATACTACAATTGGCCGTATAGGGTCCACATATGCATAGCTATTGACCACACTGAGTTCATTTACCCATCATAGAATAAACTTCCATTTACCATATGTCATCCATAAATATTTATAATATCACCCTAAAATAATATGTCAAGTCATGACCACAATATCAAAAGAATATGTCAACTATGACATCTGCATTTCAAAAGAATTGAACTACACTTACAGCGGAATAACAAAAGACTAGACTTTACATGATCTCAAAGTAAATTCTCTAGTCTAGTACAAAAAAAATTATAACTCTATAGATTCATCTCGGGATCTAAATTCCCCTCGGGTGGGGCCTCCCAATGCCCCGGCTCTTCAACTCCGAGATCCTCCTCTAGCACTAAATCTGAAAAATGTTTAACTATAGGGGATGAGCACGAAGCTCTGTAAAAAAATTTTCCCAAACTCAAACAAGGTTTAGAAAAATTATAAAATAGGTTGGCCTCATTTCACAAATAACATATATAGTTTTTGAAATAAAACTAGGACATTTAAACAGATCTCAAGTTTAAACAACAGTGATAATCAAATGGAAATAATAAGATGCATTCCTCAATAATAAACTATTGTCAAATGGTTAGGAAGGGCGTCTACCGTTGCATTGTCCCATACTAATGCACCGGCTATGACAGAATCCAACTCATATGCTCATGTATATTGGTTCATCCCTATGTCATGTATGTTGATTTCTTCTCAGGAATCTACCCAACGACTATACCTAGTTCACCCATCACAATCAATTCACAATCACTTCGGGAAAGGGCGTCTACCATCCCAATGGCAGTGACGAATGCCTCCCCAAGAAATGTATACCAACCCTTGTTCGAACTCCAGTGAACGATAGTGGTTGTATTATCCAATGACAACCCACTACAAGTGTTAGACAACCATCTCACCCCTACTAGGATAGACTAACCTCTAACACTCTACGGTATTTTTCGAAGGCAATTCAAATCCGTCACAACAATCATACAATAAGGAAACCAACATATTCTAAAAAATCTAGCAATTTCTAAGTATTAACAAAATTCTCAAATTTGGCATGTGACATTTTCAATAACCACTTAATAAAATTGTAAGAGATCAACTACAATATTAATTTATCACTCAACACAAAGTTCTAAGGTTTCAACATCAACAATAAAGGAAGATTTCAAGAGGGGAATCATTTACCCTTGAAATCTAGGTTTTTAAGTCAAGAAAATTGGGTATCAATTCTAACTTCATGTAAAACATGATAATAATTGCAAGGAAACCAAGAAGTAAAGAACTCATAACAAATACATACTAATGAGAGTTAAAACATGTATATATAGTAGCCCTAGCCTCAATGAAAGAGAATAGGAAGAAATTCCCTACCATAATTCCTTAGCTTTTGGTGTGAGAACTAGAAGGTTTGATCTTGCTCCACTTGCATCAACACTTGAATCCCTTGATTTTTCCCTTCCTTGTTCCCCTCAAAGCCTCTCTAAGCTATAATGGATGAAATTGGTTGCAAATGGAAGAGAAAACACCCAAAACCAGTCTCAGACGCGTAGCCCTCGGTTTGGACCGTCTGAAGGCGTGTTCTTACCATCTGGACTTGTGTTTCTGCGCCCAAGTTTCTGCCATGCGCGTCCGGACGCGTGTCTATTCCCGTCCGAACGCGGGTGACAGAATACCCTCAACTTCCCGTGTAGTTTTGACCCATTTAGAGGTCGAATTAAATTTTTTTTGTGAAATTCACTTTTGTAGACCTAGATGTCTACTATCTACTGTCTAAATTTCAGATCAAAATGATGTCACAATAAAAAGTTATGATCTAAACACTAGGGCAGTATTCAAAATTTTCTTTTACCCAACTTCTCTCTAAAGTGTGTTTTAACTCCGGAATACCCCCAAACTTCAACAACATACCTTATTACCTCAAATACATTTTTATTTCTACTCTTACTATCTACTTAGTTCATGCATTCATCATTACATATATTAGCATATCAAAACATACTCATGTTAATATATAACGATACGAATGTGGGGGTTCACAGACTAAGAAGATTCACTACAAACATCGTGTTAAGACGAGTGGTCGTGAGGTAGGAAAGACTACCTAGAACTTGTTTATAGTAGGTCTAGTCAAACTTCACACCATCAACATCTTTTATCAATCTATACCCAGGAACAATTGGAGTATGTGCAGAGTTACTTTGTTCCATACCAAAATGAGTTACCACTTCCAAAGCATTCTTTTTCTGACTGATAAAAATACCATCAGATTGTTGCAAGATTTCCAAACCAAGAAAATACCTCATCTTATCAAGATATTTCATGTCCAATTCCTACTTAATAGAAGTTTTAAATTGAGTAATCATAGCATCATCAACACCAGTACAAATCAGGTCATTCACATATAAACTGAAAATTAATACTTTTCCCTTTGTGTCGGCTTTGATGAACAAAGTATGCTCATAATCACACTTCTCAAACACTTCCTTCATAAAATAAGTTTCGATCCGACTATACCAAGCACGTGATGCTTGCTTAAGCCCATAGAGAGACTTACGCAACTTGTACACCTTCTACTCATGCCTGCCTTTTTTGCACATAACCACATGGTTGTCCTACAAAGACTTCTTCATTCAACTCTCCATGCAAGAAAGTCGAATTTACATCTAATTGGTAGATATTCCATCCACGTTGAGTTGCATGTGCTACCGCCAAACAGATTGTTTCCATTTGTGCCACTGGAGCAAACACTTTAGTATAGTCCACTCTGTATATCCCTTGGCGACATGTCATGCCTTGAATTTTTCCACTTTGTCATTTTCATTGAATTTTGTCTTTTAAATCCACTTCACTTCAACTGTCTTTCCTCCCTCTGGTAAGTTCATTAGTTTCCATGTGTCATTCTTGTTTATTGCTTCCATTTCAACATCCATTGCCCTTCTCCATTTCTTACTCTTCACGGCATCCTCAAAATACAAAGGATTAGTAGTTGTAATCATCATGGCGAATTTGCCCTCATTAGTTGCATCAAAAAGTTCTTCAGCAATATCATAATCTTTCATCCACACTGGGGCCTATCTAGACCCTTCATGAGTGTGGGGTGGCAGCGTATCAGCCAAAGTTGTTGATTCTAGATCATCTTCTTCTTCTGCTTCTATACCAGCTGTAGAGGCAGCTTCGTTCCTTTTAGTATTAGCATGATTATCAATATTTTTAGCACCATTTTCAACAACATTTTCAACATCAATTTCTTTCTCATGATCTCCCCAATCTAGATTACACTCAATAGAGGTGACCAAGGTCTGATCCCAATCCAAAGTTTTATCTTCTTCAAAGAGAACATCTCGACTGACAATTATCCGTTGTGAAAGTGGATCAAAGAGTCGGTAAGCTTTGGATTCGTCACTAACTCCCAACAGAACACAACTCACACTTTTATCATCCATTTTTTATCTTTTGCAGTCAGGCACATGGACATGAGAGACACTGCCGAACACTCTCAAATATCCCACCAAAGGCTTGATGCCACTCCAAGCCTCTTCTAGAGTTTGATTTTTTACCGCCAAAGTTGGACTTTGATTCAAGACATGCACTGTCCAATTAACAACTTCAGGCCAGAAGGTTTTGGGCATTTTCTTCTCTAAGAGCATACTCCGAACCATATTTATGATGGTTCTATTCTTACGTTATGCAACGCCGTTTTGTTGTGTGTGTAGGCAGCTATCAATTGCTTTCGTATGCCATGTTCATCACAAAAAGCATTGAACTCTTGAGATGTAAATTTCCCACCTGGATTAGTGCGTAAAGCTCAAATGCAAGAATTGGTTTTCTTCTCAACATGTATTTTAAAAATTTTGAAAAAGGCAAAAGCTTCTGATTTCTCTGTCAAAAAATAAACCCATGTTTTTCTACTATAGTCATCAGTAAAGGTGAGCAAATACGTCTTCTTGTTGTTCGAGATGGGTGTGATGGGTCCACAAATGTCTGTGTGCACTAATTCCAGAATTTTTGAAGCTCTCCAGATGCTTTACCGTGGAAAGGAGTCCCTTTGTTGCTTACCTACTAAGCAATGAGTGCATAACATTGAAGGAGACTTTAATTGCGGAAAACCATCAACCGTTTGCTTCTAGTGAAGATTATGTAAACCTTTAAAGCTTAGATATCCATAACGACGATGCCAAAGTTGTGCCATATCTTCAGTAATGGTGCTGAAACAAGTAGACATTGCCTTTTGAGCAATGGCATGCAAAATAAACATACGATGGGAAGACATCATTATCTCCATGATTAAGCCTTTCTTTGGATGAAGAACTTTGCACTTGCCATGTTGAATCAAAATGGCAAGGCCCTTTTCTTGCAACTGCCCAATACTCTGTAAGTTTGTTCTCAAATCTGGCACATAAAATACATCAGTAGCAATCTATATCATCCTATTCATCTCTAACCGTACGTTACCTTTGCCAATGACAACTAGATTGGAGCTGTTACCAAACTTCACATTATCTCTAAAACTACTATCAAAATCTGCAAAGTATTCCTTTTTCCCACTCATGATTGCTACACCCTGAATCAAGAAACCAAATATCATCCTCATAGGCCTTAGTCACCCCTACATATGTCATAAGTAGTAGGTGTTTTTGAGTTTCTGCATAGTTGGCTACCATTTATGTGCTAAGACATTCCCATTGAAAATGCCCCAGTTTGTAACATTCATAGCACTCCACTATGGGCTTGTCAAAGTTCTTTCTGCCGTGTCCTCTTCCTTTTCCTCTTCCTCTTCCTCTTATACCTCCACGTCGTTGACTCCGGCCTCCATGAGTGATTTGAAAAGCTTGTTCTTCTTCATTGTGGGAACTCATGCGCTACTCATGCACAAGTAAGCTTCTTTGCAACTAATCAATAGTTAAGGTATCTATGTCTTTAGATTCCTCAGTAGAATGCACTACGTAATTAAATGTAGGAGTCATGGATCTCAATATTTTTTCAACAACAACAATATTTACCTCACCATTTGCTTTCATCTTATTGGTGATGGTAAGTGTACGACTGAAATATTCATTCACAGATTCTCCAGGCTTCATGTGGAGAAGATTAAACTCCTTCCGCAGAGCTTACAATGGAGCACGCTTAACACGAGTCGTACCTTGATATTTCAGCTTCATAGAATCTTATATGTTCTTTGCAAAATCCTTGTTGAGAATGGTTTCCAGCACCTAACGGTCCAGAGCTTGAAAGAGATAATTTTTGGCTTTTAAATCTTTCAACTTTTGATCCTCAATGTGCTTCTTTTGAGTCTCTGTGAGAACACTACCATCTCCTACTGCGGTAGGAATTCCATGCTCCACCAAGTGCCAGTATTCCTTAGACTTCAAAAAGTTTTCCATGAGCATTGACCAATGGTCATAATGCCCATCAAACATAGGAACTGTTGGCTACACAAAGGAACTCTCAGACATGATGGTACGGTAATGACAACACTCGTAGAAGCAGCGGCTCTGATACCAAATGTTGAAATAGAGTTTGAACTAGTGCAAAACTAAAGCTGGGAGCAATCTCACTTGTTCATTGAATATCAAACTTGGCTATTAAAATAGCCTTGCAAAACAGAAATCAAGGAAATAACAACCACATCTAACAAATGCCTAAAGACGTAGAGAGACTAAGTCATGCAAATAACCAACAACTAAATAGTAAGAACTACTTATTGACCAAGCAACAAACTCCTATTAACTAGGACTCAACCCCACACATGTACTTTAGTTTCTTACGTTGCCTGGTCCTTTTTTTATCTTTCATGGGATTTTTTTTTTCTATTAATCGACATCAATTTTTGTGGGTGTCATTGGTTGAATTAATTTTTCGTTGGTCTGGATTTCTTCGTGATAAATCCAAGTTCTTGCCAAAGTGGAGCGGATGTTTGAATTTTCATGGTCGAAAGTGGATGACTTATGAATTGTTTCAATTGATGTGAATGACTCTGATTGTTGACTTATAGATAGTTTCAATTGATGTAAATCACTCAGATTGTTTACTGTTTGTTTTAGATCTCTACAATTAGGAGATGAAAGAAAGTACTAGGTAAAATGGTATGAATTTTTGTAGTCATTTTTTGTACTGATTTACGTGAGTGATCCCTCTTATTTCTTATATTTTTCTGTTTTTGGTATATAGAGATGGAAGATGACGAAGAGGAGAGCCTCTGATTCCTTTTATTCTCTGCACAAATTAATGTTACTGTAAAAGAAGCAAGATGACCATTTTGGAGTGGTTTTTATTTTTTTTTTATTTGGGCTTCATTGTATAACTTGAATAAAGAGTTCCTTATTATTATTCTCATTTTGCAACTCCTCATTTGCTAATTGTTATGGAATTGTGGGGTTGTCTCAAAGAACACTCACCAGTGATTTAAAAAAAAAATTAGAAATGGATGATTAATATGCAAAGCTTATCAAGAGGATGAACCCACCTAGGTGCTATTACGAATCTCTTCATCTTTTCCAATTAAATTTTTTGGTCATGAATTGTTGATATTCTATGTTTTTGGGTTTTAGTAAGCATATTGGTTCAAATATATAAAGAATCACGATATCCATTGTACCTTTAATTTCATGATTTTGAGCATTTGTCTAAGTTTCAAGAGCAAACAAACTAAGTAGTGATGGGAAATGGTTAAAAAAGTAAACAAATTCTTTATTAAATTTACATTTGCAAATATAATGTCTGTGCA
>CM042194.1:19499126-19531385 GCA_023539305.1 Ilex asprella
TTTCTAGGTCCACCAACGTGGAACCAGTTAGTCCTCTCCATTCCTTTCACACTATATAAACTTGTATGCTCAAATGTGTTATCATTTATACGCAGGATTTATAAATATATATGTAATCTATGCATGTGTGTTATATGTATATAGCATCTATGTTTATGTGAGAGAAAGAAAGCATATTGTAGTGTAGGGCTGGCGAGCAAGAAAGACAGAGACTGCTTGTGAATATAAAGCATTTTGGTTATTTTAGAATTTCAATCTTGGAGGAAAAAAGGTATTCATACCCATATCACTCTTTTCACGAATGTAATACACTATTTCCCTCCTCCATTACTCTCTCCTTCTTCAAATCTATCTCTCTTACAGACTCTTCCTCTTGCTTCAGATCCCACACCAATGCCCACGTCCATGCGGACCCCCTCCTCCATCTCGCACATCAGCACTCCCCTCCCACCTTGCACGCTAACGCTACCACTCCCTCTTATTTTCATGCAATTAATGCCACCCTCCACCCATGCACGCCAACTTCTTTATGTAATCAATGTAGTTCCTGTAAGGTTGCTGTTAAAGATTGCCTAAATTGGTTGAAGTATAAATTTGATTTAGTTCAAAAAATGAAGCCCGAGGAAAATCAATAGATAAAACCCAATACAAAAAGCTCAAAATATAAGATATTTTAGAAGAAGATGTATATAAATTCTAGAAGAGTTTTAGAATACTTAGATTTTAGAAGAAGTCTTGAAAAGTCTTGAAAAATATTCTAGATATTTATTTTATATATTTATCACATATGTAAAAATCGAAGAAGAAACTGATCGTCAGCCTTTCCACTTGTAAGACCGAATATGTAGTTGTTGTGTCATATGTATGTCATGCGATGTGACTAACGAGCTTAATTTTGCACAAGAAGAAGCAATGAAGATATTTGTGGACAATCAATCAAAAATAGCATTAGCAAAGAATTCAGTCTTCCATGATCATAGTAAGCACATAGATACAAAGTATCATTTCTTAAGAGAGCACATGGCTAACAAGGAGGCCCGAATGACATTCACAAGATCACAAGATCAAATTGCCGATATCTTAACCAAGCATCCGTTCAAGCATGATATCTTTTTTAAGCTAAGAATTTTTCTTGGAGTTACTAAATCAAGTTTAAGGGGATGTTGAAGTATAAACTTGATTTGGTTTAAAAAATGAAGCCCAGGGAAAATCAATAGATGAAACCCAATTCCAAAATATAAGATATTTTGAAAAAAGATGTATGTAATTTCTAGAAAAGTTCTAGAATACTTATATTCTTGAAAATGTTTAGAAAATTCTTGAGAAATATTCTAGATATTTGTTCTACATATTTATCACATATGTAAAAATCTAGAACCTTTCATGAGTAGTATAAATATGGATTGGTTCTAAGTCATTTTGTATTATGCCCAAAAAAGTTTGCATTCAAGTATAATACAAAATACATCTCCACTCTTGTCTTAGTATTTGTCCCTCTTCCAAAAATAATTCCAACATAAATAACCAAATAATCCTCATCTTTTAACAAAATTGAGCCCATAAATGTTTTTACATAAGTTTTCTAGAATGTTGTAACATTGTTTTTGGTAAATTCAATTCTCAATAAGTAAGATCTTAATATAAGAGTCTTCTAAAAGATTTTTTTCTATTGCCAGAAACTCAATTTAATCCTAATTCGATTGGAATTAAAGAACTAGGAATATTGAAAATTTCAATAATATATGCCCTTTTTTTTTTGTTTGGGAAATTATAACAAAAAATTATTTTACTTTGGTTTTTACTGGCAGGGGTCCTTTAGTTGGCACTGGGCATTTGTAGATATCTTACATCCAGTTCGAGACCAGAGAGCGTGTCGTAAGTATACTCCAAAAGTTAGCATTTTGTGTACGATGTTTATTATTGATAATTACGACAAATTTTCTCCATAAGGTTGCTGCTATGCCATAACAGCCGTTGCGGTATGCGAGGCTATCTTGGATAACAATCTTAAAAATAGATCTAAAGTCATCCTTGCACCACGAGATTGTGGACTGCATCCATGAAAAAATTGACCACAGCCAAAAGGTCATGGAAGACCTAGATGTTGCTGGTTGCAGGACGTCCAGCACTAATTACGCTATAAAATGCATAGAAGAAAATGGCATGAAAAAGATTTCCCTTTCGAAGCAAAATGAGGTTCCTACAATCCGCCCAAAAATGTAAGTTGTATGTACCTACTTGTAACATAATGTTAGAATAAATCTGAAATGTTCTTTATGCTTTCACTTTTTCAAACATCAAGGGTTCAAATGAAAATTTTCACCAAGATAGCTACAAATGCAACTCCTGAGTACATTATACGCCTTAATAATGTAAACCCAATTGCTGGTGTAGCAGATGTGTATGAAGAATTGAGAACAGTCAAGAATGTAAGTGAAATCAAGAAAATTATAAATCTAACTATATTGAGAAGTTTTTTCATATTGTTTCTATCTTTATTTGTGTTTCACTTTGGATAGGAAATTTATCAAGGACCGGTGATAGAAACAAAATAAAAAACTACTCAATGTAATTAGATTTATAATTTTCTTGATTTCACTTACATTCTTGACTGATCTCAATTCGTCATACACATTTGTTACACCAGTAATTTGATGAACATTAATAAGGCGTATAATGTACTCAGGAGTTGCATTTGTAGCTATCTTGGTGAAAATTTTCATTTCAACGCTTGAAAAAGTGAAAGGATAAATAACATTTCAAATTTATTCCAACATCCAATCATTAAGATGTTCTTTTATAGCTTAACTAAAGAACAAGGCAATACATGCTTCAAAAAAAATCCTATTGAAAGCAATCCTTTCAAACAGTACACCCAACACATAGACATTACATTGCTTCAAAAGACATCACAAGTTCAAGTTATAGAGAGAACACAAATCACAGTTAGGTTTTAGTTGCTCCCTCCTTCAACATCATCTTTCCAGGGTATGAAAAATAGTAAAGCAAATCTCGCCGTATCCTTCCATATCCATCCATACCCCATGTGGCTACGGAATAGAGCATGAGATCCAATTCTATTGGGTACAAAATTCATGGGGAGTAACATAGGGTATGGATGGATATAGAAGGATGCGGCAAGAATTGCTTTACTGTTTTTCATACCCTAGAAAGATAATATTGGAGGGTGCAACTAAAACCTAACTGGGATTTGTGTTCTCTCTATACCTTGAACTTGTGATGTCTTTTGAAGCAATGTAATGTTTATGTGTTGGGTGTTTTATGTTGAGGGCCACCTTTAAGATTCAAGAAAGGATTGCTTTCAAATATAATTTTTTTGAAGCATGCATTGCCTTGTTCTTTAGTTATGCTATAAAAGAACATCTTAATGATTGGAAAATAATGCTTTGATCAATTTCCTCTATAGCAAACACTATGCAAGCTGAATCAGTTGCAGGCTATAATGTAGAATATGCACTCCTTTATGTCATGTATAATAGTTTGAGTTTCTAAAGTAGCTCCAGAATGACACATAATTTTATTTTAGTAAACTTATTGGATTGGACAACACAAAGGGTTGATTATAGTCTTTCTAACATTCATTAGCAATTGTGATATTGGCTGCCATTTCCAGTTGTGGCTCTTTTTCACAAGAATTACCTTTGAAACCTTCAAATTGTGTTTGTCCAATGTTATTGAAACTTAATTTACAGATCTATTATGAGAACCTAATGCATTGATGTCATTTGGTTGGAAGTATCTCTCAACATTGAGTGAGATTTACCATCAAGCCAATAGAACCAATGTATTATGTTCTCGAAATAAGTCCCTAAATCGAGTACAATTAGTGTTAGAATACATTTTGGGAGATGAATGCCATGCGAAAAAGAATTGGAATATTTAGGATCCATGAAATGCCCCGACATGCTCTATCATCCATGAAGAAAATCTGCGCAGCTGGGCGGATCACGACAATTAGTATGCATGTAGAGAAATGGACCATTGCTTCATTTGAGTTTTTCAAGTTTTGAAGAAATAAAACTCTACCTAATCAGCACTAATAATAATTTGGAATTGCGATATCATTACTTATTGATTATCCACAGTGCAAGTGAAGTTTATTGAGTAATAGTTACTACATGATTGACCATATATGGTAGTTAATGCTCGTTTTAATCAATATCCGACCTGTCGTTATCATTTTGTACAGATTTGTGAATTGATCCTACTTCTCTATATCGAATTCAAATTCGATTGGAAAATTTTAATTTGATAGCCGATTGATTCCAATTCCACCACCAATGCATAAATCTGTTAAAAAAAACAAAAATCTAATTTAATCTAAAACTTTGACTTAATTTTAATCAATTACATCTTAATTTCAAATAATTTATCAAATAATCACTCAATTTAATCCTATTTATGGATATACATACAAACAAATAAACCAGATAGGATATAAGAATATCCAAATTTGAATTGTGAAACACGATGTTGAGAATTGGGATCGAGTGGAACTATTCCCATCCCACAAATATCCTTTTTTCAGTCCATTAAACTCTCAATTATAAAATTATTAGTGTGAACCGAGTGCAATACCCTTGGTTTTCCCATGTAATTCTGCCGAGTAAGCCTTGCATCAGATATACCGGAAAAGAAAGTGAGACAGAGTGGCTATCAAAGATATCGGGAAATGGAGTCTAATGGCGTAATTTATGTGGTTTTGTAGTAGAGTTCAGAGCTCAAAAGGGAGAATTGGATTAAGAATTTATTAAGGGAGAAATGGGGATTCACTGGGACGTCCAGTCAGAGCTACTAGGCTCGTAGTGGTGAATAGTCAATCACAGAGACAACCATCAATTTCTATTGATAGATATGAGCTTTATAGTGGTTCACCAGCTTAGAAGTTTGAATAATCCATTCTAATGGAGTCTCTTACTCTTAGGGGGTTGCTATTATTTGGGGAAGAAGATTACAAGGGTCATGTTTGATAACGTTTCTATTTTTCGTTTTTTAAAAACGAAAAATGAAAACGTCTTTTTTTTTTTTTAAATCGCCCCTCGTTTACAAAACAGTGGCAGAAAAAAAATCGGTTATCAAACGAGTTTTTTTTTCTTATTTACTCTAAAAATCAAAATAAAACGAAAAATGGAACCAAGACTACAGAGATCTATGAAGCACGGATATTTCGTCAAGGTCGACGTATTCATATCGGATACGATACTCGTCGGATACTCAATGATACGTATCGGATACACATCATCCGTATCCGATAATTAATAAAATATGTGGATATTTCGCGAATACTTCTAAACATGAAACAAGATACACAATTTTTAATTTTAAGTTATATCCCTTTTTTGGAGTTCACATACAATATAAAATATCAATAAAATTCCATCTGATTTTGAAGATAGGAGTGTTTTTTAAGTATTATTTATTATTACATGTTAAAAGAGTATAAAAAAATGAGTCAGTTACACTAAACTTTTTAAAAACAAATACTTGTAAAACCAACTAATTAAATGTTGTTATGATTCTTTTAATTTGTCATGCTCATTTTATGAACATATCATAATGAGACAATATTACATCATTTTCATGGTAAAAATTTCTAATTTTACTTACTAATGTTAAAGAATTATTGAAATTTTGTAATTTTTAAGTTGTTAAATAATAGTAAAATATATTTGATTGTCGACATATCCTAACCGTACCCGTACCCTTACCCTTTTTTTTAAGTTTTGTCGTATCCGTATCGTATCGTATCCGTGTCCCGTATCCGTATCCGTGCTTCCTAGACAGAGATTCTATTCTCAAATCTCAGATCCTATACAAAGCGAGGGATCGTTCCTATTTATAGTGTGCAGGAGCTTCGTGTAATCAGTGTGATCCTTGCATAGTCGTCATGATCCTTCCGTAATAGCTTTGATCCTTACATAATAACAGAGATCCTTACATAATCAACGTGATCCTCTTAGGATTGTTACGACCCATGTGTCGGGAATCTTTGGTCATTAAAGGCTATATTCCTTGAGCATGATGTGACCTTCTGAAAGGTGTGAGTTATCGCTATCACAATGCGCACGAGAGTCACATTGATGATGATTCCCAATCTGCGCCAATAAGGTGGGAGACCAGAGCTGGGAGGTTCGAGCTGGAAGACCTGAGTTAGGAGGTCTGAGCTGGCGTAACAACCTGGAGAGCTAGGGATTAGGAGCTTAGCTTGTTCACCTGATCATAGTTGTCTCGAACTGGAATCTAGATTCTGAAGTTATCATGCAAGCCCCTAATGGGGGCATGTCTCTCAACTGCTTATGGGTCAAACTTAACCTTGAATAATTTTTGGTATCATCAAAGTCAGTTATTTGAGAATTTGATAAGGTGACGAGAGAGAAAGTGAAAGAGAGAGAGAGAAAAGATAGAGAGCGAGAGATAGAGAGAGATGGCAGATGGGAGTCAGATTGGGTAGTGGTTACAGAATAAGTAGATGAGTGGGTTTTTAAAATTGAAAACATACACGTGACAACAAATGGTTGGTTGAGTAGTAATTAAATAAATAGAAAAAAGGAAAATTAAGCAATGTAGGACGGAACCCATTAGAGGAGTTCTCAGGCAGAAATTGTTTGTTTTATAGTATAGATAGATTAAGCTCACTCCTTTTATACCTCACTAATGACTAAGTCTACCCTATTCTATGGCACCCCACTAATGACTAAGTTCACCCTATTATATACCTACCCCATTAATAACTAAACCCACCTAGTGCAATGTTTAACTAAAATATAAAAATCAAAGAAAGTTCTTCCTAGTTATCTTGATGTATCAAGATACTAACAACTAGTTTTTGAATAAAATATACAAAAAGCTTGTTTGAATGTTAACGAAAAAACAGATAAGCTTCATTCAAATAATTTTTATATTCTAATCATTCCATGCGAATTTGCTCTTAAAAAAAATATTAAGTTTAAGTTTGTATATGTATTATATACAGTCGTAAATAAAAATCATTGATATTAATAAAATAAAAAATCGTAAAACAAAATAAAATAAAAAACTTGGAACCAATACCAACTTCAATATCACTTGAGAAATCTATACTAGATAATCAAGTTAGGTATATTCTTACATAGGTTTTGTGAGATAGAGTATGGAAAAAAACTCTAAAGGTGAAGATTGAGATGAGTTTAGTTGTTAGTCGAGTGAGCATAGATGAGCTGAGTTTAGTTATTAATGGATAAGTATAGAAGATATGAACTTAGTAATTTTATGATTTAAAATTTAATGTGGTGGAAACGGAGATTTGGGGTGGGAATAGCCCCACCCATTAGGATAATAGATCAAAAAAGAAATCCATACCCAACTAGTTAGATAAGAATCCAGACTGGATTTGGACCCCCTCGAGGTCATCATCCTCAATGGCTTCCATATTCGGAGATGATTCTGATCATGTGAAGGTCAAGTCTTGGTTTAACCTTGACCTGGATGAAGTAGTGGCAAACTTGGATTCCATAAACGTTGCTTATTTTGAGGAACGTGTCCTTCGTCGACCTAAGAAGGTGCCCTGAAAGACACTCGAGATGAGGCCTCAAAGTAATACGTCTGAGAAGCTTCTTGTTCTTGTTCCAGTTGCGAGTCCCTCACAATCTGTGGGTCCTTCTAGAAAAAGGAGGAAGAAGGCACCCCGCAATCTAGACAATTTGACTTTTTGTTCTGCTAAATTATGCAACAATGTCACCAAGTCTCATGCCAGGTCAATAAAAGAATAGTAGCTCTCTCCTAAGGAGTAGTGGTGCACGCTCCTTCAAGGAATGAGCATTGCAATGACTCCTACTCGAAGAAGGTCTGCTTCTTTGAAGTCGCTTTCTAGGTCGGCCTCAAGTTCCCTCTACATGAATTCATCAAATACGTCCTCTGCCACTTAAATGTATCGCCTGCTCGGCTTTCCCCCAATGGATGGGGTCTCCTTGTAGGATTTCTTGTCCACTGGAAGGAGAATCGGATTAAGTCCCGACGTTCCATTCCCGAGTTTGTTCATCTCTTCCACCTTAAGCTCTTTGCTTGATCTCAATTGGTACACTCAAGTGCAGGTGTTCAAGAAACAGTAATTACTTAGTTCGAGATAGATCCACAGGGAGATTGAAACACAAGAAAGGTGAAACAAAAGAACTTGAATTGAAAGTATTGATTGATGGTGATCGATATCCAATTGAAAAGGAATTTAACAAAGAAAAAGAATACTTCCTAGCATTGGGATCAGGGAATAATCTTATGTACTAAATATTATACTTGTGCAATCATTTATTATCTCAACTGATGTCTAACATCAGTGTAATCAACCAGAGTATTTTATTTTGAAGAACAAAAATCGATTGAATTAAAAATAATCAATAAAGAACCAATTTTTGAAACTCGCTGGGAATTATAAAACTACTCATAGCAAAGAATCAACCTAGTAAATAATTTCATAAGTTTACATAATACAATCATTTTCTAAAAATCATTCATTCAATCGATATATTGAAAAAGATATAACTTGGAAGAACATAAAAATAATGATTTCATTAATAAAATATTTACTACACAGTCATACAACCATACCCTAGCTAGAAAGTACAGGGAGATTACTCACAAACCATGCGGAAATCTCTGAGAAGAATAAAGAATAATTCTACGGGTTGAATATCAAATCTCCTTCTCTATGGCTATACATCTATTTTTTTATTTTTCCTCAAATAATGAAAACCCATCTAAATACATTAAAGAGATCCTTCTAGGTTAGACTCTGAACAACGCCTATATAACTACGCGCATCCGAACATAAGAGCTGCGTCCGGACACAGGCTTTGAATCCTTTGATCTTTGACTTGGTCAACTTAGCTGAGTTCGGACGATCTCATGCGTCCTAACGAAGGCACACCGTATCGTCAAATGAGCATCCGCACGCACAACCTTGTTCGAACACCTGAAAATCTCTAGAATTGGTATTAAACACTCACATCTGGACGGTCCCATGCGTTCTAACGATCAATCACCATATCGATTATTTAACTTCACCAATTTTCCATCTTCGAAACTTCCTTACTTGCGTCCAGACGAAGTAGTTGCGCCCGAACGCACCTATGTATGCAGTTGGGGTCCACTTAAGTTAACTGTTTTGAAATATCACTTTGATCCCTTTGATTTCAATGCAGTCTTCAATTCATTCAATCAATTTATCAAGTGTCATAAAATGGCTCAACCTACCTCTTTTACTTGATATATCAATCAAACACAAAAATACCATCAAAGCATAAAATCAATAGGATAAACAATAATTAGATCAGAATAAATGCAATTTGTCATAACTAACATGTAAAGAACTAGTAAATTACATGACGAATCACACCCCCCAACCTACATCTTACTAGTCCCTAGTAGGATCAATATATAAACAAAACTAATCAGAATAATGTAATAAAATTAATCCACTTTCGTAGGACGTGCGATTGCATTTAGCATATGCAATAAGTCTTTAAACCTCTAGGTTCCCCCTAGTGGACGAGTATAGTCTCGTGAAGGTTTCCAGTGAAAATACCTACAAACTTTCGTTAATCTACTTATCATTATGAGCATGTCATATAACTCAACCAATAATCAAACAACTAGTATAAATAAAATTATGAATAAATGCATACCCTAGTCAAATCAGAGAATCAGAAACTGCTCAACAATATTTACAAATTAACTTCTGAAATAAAAATTATGTGTGGTGTGTATATGACCTTGCATGATCAGAAAATTAATCCAAAAACATGTAATCCAAAAATCAATTTTGCATTGTTCTCTCAACAAGAAGTTCCCTCCGACTATACAAACTAATTCCCCCCATTTTTCCATATGTGAGTAGAATTATTGTAACAAAGACAAAAGACAACTCACATATGACTATGACAATGAACACTATCTCAAAAGCAAGGGATTTAGCATAGTTTCATGATCAGAAGTCAATCTAAAACATATCAAACAACCATCATCATCTTCCTTGTCCACATAAGTCATATATTACTATCAACTCTTGAGATCAAATAAGTCCTTTTATAGGTTGTAATGGAGTCTTGGGTAAAGGGGTAAAGAAACAAAGGAATAGGAATTCAAATAATTACCCCGAGAACGATTCACATATCCTTATCTCTTGACATAACTCATAACTTCCTTGGGAGTACAATGCTCAATCCTTGCCATATTTTCAAAAAAAAATTCTTCATTACTTTTCTTGCTTTTTCTTTTTCTTTTTTTATATTCACCTTTTCACAAAGCAAATATATTTTTTTTCTTTCTCAGGAAGTCATTTCAAGTTTCTGGGTGGGGGTATTTCTTGAATGGCTTTGATTTTAAACACTTTCAATCACAAGTGCACTAATTCTGCCTTTTCTATTTTTCTTTCTTTGCATTTCAACTACATATCTCACTTTCATTTGCAATTACCTATTCTTGGGATAACCAATGGTCTAATATAAGATATTTTACAATCTGGGCTTGGTTATTATGTATGAATGAACAAAGAAAAATTGAATCAATAGGCTCACAAATGGCTCTGAAGGATCATAAAATGTCAAGAAATAAGGCTAAGGTTCAAATATATCAAACATGATCCAAAATCATATCTCAAAAGTATCAATCAACACACTTCTTATGCTAGCAATTCAGAATCAAATAATCATTCAACATATCATCATTGATCAAAACAAATATAATGAAACTATTCAAAGAATGATTGAAATTCTTATTATTGAGTAGTCGTAAATGTCTCTCCAAACATGAAACACTCTAAACTCACCAGGGACATCATATTATTCTCCACTATATGTATCAAATTTCAACATAACATGTCTTTCTCCTAACTTCTACAACAAACATGATCATACGTGCACAAAATAAAAGTTTCAACTGTAAATTCAATTCATAAAATTGGAGTGCAATGTTTACTTCTATAACAGATTAAGATATGAATAAATTCATATATTCATTACATACTACCCAAACTAAATCCCTAACTCTAAAGACCACCACTAGAGATTCTATCCAAGCTCACAACTTAGAGAAGAAGATCTTATTGGTGATAAACTCATTGATCTTTGTATATCGGGGATCGTTGACGTACCCATGATTGCTCGAGGCCTAGACGAACCCTGCGGCGGGGAAATCCAAATGAAGCTGCACTAGACGTTGAAGGAAGGCCCTTTGGCAGGGAGACAACAAGGAAATGAGCATCTAACCATAGTATTAGTTTAGGTATAAGAATCGAGTACTTGTATGTTGACTTAGCGAGTAGTATATTAGACTTTGGTGAACCGAGAAGGCTCCCCGTGAATTTTTTCAAGGAGGGTTTCCGCGTCAACAAATTGCTTGTATTCTTTATTGTTTATTGTATACACTTGTGATTGTTAGCACATACGCGCACTATGTGTTTGATATTTTGATTGATTGAATATCTAAACATACATAGTTGTCCATTGGGTTTGGGGATTTTGGGATCAATGTGAGATTGATTGTTAAGTGAATTAATTAAATATTAATTAAAATCAATCATCATAGTTAAATTCGATTGTGGTGAATACTATTCATTGATCAATATGTGTGAGAAAAGGTAATTGTGGCAATTTAAATTTTTATTAGTTATTAATTGAGCATTAATGGTTTGGACAATAGCATACAAGATGACTTTGGAGTTTCTAGATTGGTGGCTACGGAGCCTTTAGCTCCTTTCTCTCCAAATAGAGTAAACAGCTACAAAGAGGCATAGCTTTTGAAGGGTTCTAAACATGGATTTACCCTTCCATGTTTGTACAACTTAAATTCAAGACCACTCCAACGAACGAAAGATTACTTCTAACCTGGCAACTTCCCAGCTCATGCTTGCTATGATGTCCAAGTTTGTTTTGCATTGAATTGTATTGGGCTTGGGTTAATTCCCTTGAGGTACTCAACTAAAGCTTGGTACCCCTTAGGAATTCCCCATTCTTTTGCTTACCAATAGGGTTTCACTGCTTGTATTGGCATTTGTTTTGATGTACATCACAGATTTTTCATATGAATGAAAACTTTTTACTTTCCGAAAAAAAAATTGAGCATTAAATTGAAAAACCTATTCAACCTTCCCTCTAAATAAAGTGTTTTTTGCTCCACATGTATAAAATTGAGGAAAGATCAACATCGGGTTCCCCCTCTCAGAACAACAAGAATAAAGTATATCAAGAGGACTCGTCACCGGAGTGGATGGAAAAGGACAAAAAAGAGCATGAATTTTCCCTTTCTAACAAGCATCACAAACTGAATCGGTTTTATTGGAATGAAAAAAGGCACCAACACTCTTCATGATAGTTTGAAGAGTGCGAAGGTCCGGATGTAGTCGTTGGTGCCACCATTCAGGAACATAAAGAAGAAAGGCAACTTTATTTGTGGTCAAAGGCCATTAGAGCTTGGGCCACGAAGCGGAACCATCCCCGTGTGAATGTCCTTAACACAAAAATGGGTTTGGGAGTAGAGGTGGAAGCAAATCCATGAAGTGAGCCTTTGTGAGATGCATTGGATAAGTTACGTGTAGATTGGCGACCACTTTTGGAAGAACTAAATTGGCCACTGTTGACATTGCTATGAGAATAGTGGCTAGAACTGTGACTGACATGGTGTCTATTGCCTTCGCCACGATGAGTGTGTGGTTGTTTGGATTCTTAAGGAAGAGTGGAAAGAAGAAAATGATGTGCCAAATTGGCTGTGGGAGGAATGTCAGAGGCAACGCCATCTTGAGCAAGGCAAAACTCTTCTCAAGGAAGATGTCCCAGTAGATCGGCAAGGGTCAAGGAATCCGTGCGAGTGGCAATGGTGGTACGAAATGGACCATATCCGGATGGTAACCCACCAAGGAGATATAGAATCAAATCTTCATCTGAAACTGGTTGTTCAGGGATAACATGTTGATGGGCAATTTTCTTTGCCTGAAAGAAATATTTGTGTACTGAATCAGAGCCCTTATTTATGGATTGTAATTCCATGCATAGTTGTAGGATTCGAGCGCAAGAATGAGCTACATAAGAGGTCGCAAGGGATGACCAAACAACATGAGAAGTAATAAGTCCAATAACTTGGGCATGAACATCATCAGTGAGGATGACAGGAACTAACCGAGAAGAAGTTGGTCTTGATGTTGCCAAGCAACGAATGCCGAATTAGTAGTTGTGGTGGAACCAGATTGAACTTGTTCGGGTGGACATGGAAATGATCCGTCAATGTAACCGAGAACTTGGTGACTACGAAGATGCGGCATGATTTGAGATGCCCAAAGAGGGTAATTGCTTTCATCTAGCTTTGCTGTTGAAGTTGCAGCAGTGGCCGACGGAGTGGGAAAGGAGGGAGGTTATAGGCTGGAGGAAGTCTTTGGATTAGAGGGAGGAAGAAATTGATAAAGGAGTTGTCCGTTGTTGTAGAAGTAGTGCTCATGACGATGAATGAGCAGAATTTTGTTTTACTCATGCAGTAGAAGATGTGCTCAGGAGGTGCTCTAATACCATATGAGAAATGCTAAGGTTTTATTGAATTTACTCCAATTGTATACATGGGTACAACATTTATAGTATTGAAAATATACAAATATAAGGATACTAAAGGTCGGATTCTCTCTTCAGGTGATAGAGTATATCAAAGAGATAGAATTGGTTTGTATCTCAATCTTATTTGTTTATCTTAATCTTTATCTCTGACATGCACTAACAAAAAAGACTCGGTCAGTATTCTTGAATTTTGAAGTTGTAGATAAAACTTAAGCAATTGTCGAGATTTTCAAAGTAGTGGTAGAGCCACTATTGGACCCCATGGACAAGGATAGTACTGCACAGTGGCCAAGGGAGGTCATGGTCCCCTCACAATTTGGAAAATATTATTTAACCCCTTACGCTGCATTTGGTATGCAATAATGCATTTATGTAGGAATGGAATGGACATGGGAATGGAATAAACTTGGAAATGGAATGTAATATGTATTACCATTCCAATGTTTGACAATTAATTAGAATTAAGTCTTGGAATGGAATGCCCATTCCATTCCAAAGTTTTAATAACATAATTTCTATTCGAATGGAATGAAATTTAACTAAAATAACTTTTTATCATCAGTTTTAATAAGCAGGTGGATTTCTATTGGAATGGTTTCTAAAGTGGAGGTTGTGAAGACGACGTCGTATCATCAGTTTTAATACCCGACTGAAATGGCGAAATTGCCCTTGTCTCCCGCCTGCTTTAGAACCCTACGCTATGTTTAGTACATGGTATTAGGCCTTAGGAATGGAATAGACATTCCATGCGAATGCCTATTCCAATGTTTGGTTTGCAGGATTTAAAATTCATTCTCATTCCAAAGGAATACTTAATCCCACAAATTATGGGATTAGGCATTACCAAATTCAACATAGTATTCTTCATTCCCAAACCACTCGATAATGGCCCGATCCATCTAGGAAAAAAAAACCCGATTGCTCTTTGCTCTCTCCCATCTCATTTGGTCTCCTCTCTCTCTCACGTCTAGTCTCTCATCTGATCTCATCTCTCGCTCTCATCTCATCTCATCTGGTCTCATCTCATCTGGTCTCATCTCTCTCTCTCGCACACACTCCATCTCTGTATGGGCCTTCAACCCCAAATCAGTGAAAGACCTAATCTCCTTTATAACTTTAATCTTCGCCGCCGCATCGTACTTTTCCAGCTTACATCAAAAGCAGTCTTCTCGGCGACTTTTGTGTCGGCTGACTCAGACCCAGCCGAGGAAGAAGATCTAGACGACGATTCTAGGCCCGAGACAGCGGGGCCGTACTGGTTGAGGCCTATGAAGTACGGATACGGGATACGAGTACGATACGATGCAGATACGACGATACGACAAAATCTAAAAAAGAAGGATACGAATACGGTCAAGATACGGCTATAATAAAATATATTTAATATTTTTATTATTTTCAATTAGCATAATACTTATATATTTTAGTATTTATTTAACACAATAAGGAAAATTAGTAATTCTTTTTAGTTTGAAGAAAATATATATTGTATTACTATGGTATATTCACAAAGTGAAGTGATTAATTAAAGAATCAAAGTTAACATTTACTGAGTCGGTTTATTTAGAAGTAATTTTTGTTAAAACTATAATGTAATAGATTTATTTTATGCTTTTTTGACGTGTAATTGTAGAAAATACTTAAAAAATATTCAAGTACCTTTGAAATAATATGAATTTTTGTAAATGTATTGTATGGTATGTGAATTCAAAAGGAAATGTTAAAAATTCAACTCAAAAATTATATATATTACTTGAACACAAAAGTATGTGAAGTATCCTAATATTTAATTATTATTGGATACGTAGGAGGTGTACCCGATACGTATCCTCGTGTATCCGACGAGTATCGTATCCAATAAAGTATTTCATACGGATACGCTGACCTCAACGAAGTATCCATGCTTCATAGGTTGAGGCCCATTTTGTGCCGGAAGAGGATGGAGTAATTGTACCTCTCGAGCTTGCTGAGGGAAAGAAGTTGGTCGGCGATTCGCTCCAGCTTTTGGGTTTGGGTCTCGACAGTGGTCGATGGTGTTGATGTGCAGAGATTGTGAGTGAGGGGTGGTGCACGGTTGAGGAGGAAAAGCCGCTTGAGGGTTCTGGAGGGGATTTTTGAGGTAATTAAGGTTATTTTTGGAGACTAGGTTCAACTTTCTTGGTGTCTTCTGTGTTTCTTCTTCATTCAGTTCAGTGATCAGCATTTGGGAAGAGTGTTACAGAGAGCAGAGCATTCTGCTATGTGGGTTTCTTTATCACTAGTATTTTAAAAAATTCTATGCTTCCACTTAGGTTTTCAAAAATCTATAGGATATTTGACTTAATATATTCACAAAAACTTAATTGTTTGATATTTAATAACAAAATGGAGAAAGTAATCATATAGATGAGTGTTGTTCTTATAAAGGAAAACACTTACTTGGATGAATTTGCTGACCAATAGAGTGAAAATGAGTTAAATTGCTACAAAAATGAGTTAAAATGTGTCCTATATCTTTTGCTAGGCTGAAATTTAAGGATTTTATTTTTGTTTGAACGTACCCTGGTATCAAAAAATTTACTATGGAATAACCTATCGGGTGTGATGAATATGTAGTTGAGGATTGTTTTACACAACTAATACACTGAAGTTATGGCTAAAAGTAGTATAGAAGATAGTTATGTGAACCTAACTTAAAAATGCTGAAAATGTAATTTTCCAAACCAGGAGTATTAAGGGTGGATAATGAGGTCTATCCGTTTGTTTTCAATTGATTACAATGTTATATGAGGACTTGTTGTATGCAATATAAATTCTTATATGATGTGAATATTAATCTAAACAAAATGTTACTTTGAATGAGAAAAAGAAGATTGCAAACATATCATAGTGTAAAAATGTAATTATAATTTCGAGGCAAGTTACCGGTAATAAATATGTAATTGTGAACACAAAAAACATCAAATTGAGTACCAAAATAATGTGCCGTAAATATGGCGGTGTCAACAAAGTAAAATTTACAAACCAAAATTTAAACGACCTTCAAAATTTTATTTTGTGCAAATTTAAAACAAGTAGCAAAATTTTTTTCCATAAAACAAGCACCAGAATTTATGAATGTAAGTAAAAATCAAAAAAAAAATTATGCTATGATCCAAACAATTTATTTTACAAGGGGATTGTACAAAATTTGATTTTGATACGTTATGTACAATAAAAAATTTTGTCTACAACGATAACTCGTTGAATAATACATTTCATAAAACTATTCACAATGACATTATTTGGCCCCCGTAAGGATGAAATTCTGGTTCCTTCCCTGCCCCGGGCCGGGGGGGGGGGATGCCCACCCTAAAATTTTCTAATTAACATTAGTTATGTATATTTTCAATATTTTCTAAAACAAACATAAGTATGCCTACCCTATTTTTTTTTCTTGGATATCCATTTGAAAAGACTCAAACTTAAAATAACTATTAACTTTCAAATATGTATCGGGCATATCAAGTTAAGTTTTCAACATATTGAAATCATTTGCCAATTTTCAAAAAAAATTGTAGGATTTTTATGTCATTGTCCCAAAATTAAGGCCATTGTATATATAGGATCATACCAGCAATATATAAAAGGGTAAACAACACAAATGCCCCTCGAACTTTAGTATCCGTTTTAAATTGGCCCTTGGACCTTCAATTGTACCATTTTAGCCCTTATACTTTTACATATGTACCAATCAACCCATTTTGTCTATTTCAAACGTTAAAGCTAACGGGAACAAGAAATTGTGAGGAGCTACGGGCATAACGGACATTATACTCAATGGAGCTGGGTTTTGGCGCCAAACGTCTTCCCATTTCCCTCCTCGAGAATGCCAGTTCGCAGAGTTAATTAGGGTTCATCCTCCAAATTCGTTTTGTATCCATTGCCACAAATTCATAGTGGATCCCTGTGCAAAAATTCATTCCAAGGACGATTGAGAAGAACAAGTTAAAGTTTGCAGAAAAGGGCTTGTGTTCATCAACCATACATGCCTAGGTCAATCCGACCGGTGGATGTTGCTTTTAATGCAGATCAAATGTATCGTAAGTGTGAAATTTTTAATTCATTTGTACATGTGAAAGTGCAAAAAGTAGGAGTTGTTTATACAGTTATTGGATTTGAAAAGTGTAGAAGATGTTTTGTTTTGTTTTGAACTGGTTTAATATTCTACAAGCTCTTGTTTCGAACAGATTTTGTTGTTTTTTTACCATATTCCTTAATCTGAGTGGGAGACAAAGTATTGTCTTGTGTTTTTTTTTTATTATTGGTTATGGTATACGATAAACTGGGTATGATTGAAGATGTTTTCTAACTTTTTGCACAGGTATGAACTCAACATTATTCACCATAGAGTTGCATTATGGTGGAAAATTTGAGTGCATGCCTCAAATGATATATAAGGGTGAGTATATTAGGCATGCTGATTGGTGTGATCCTGACCTAATCTCCATCCCTGAGATAAGTGACATGGCAAAGGAACTAGGGTGTAGAGGGGTTATTGGTTATCAATATAAAGTTCCACATATGGATCTCACAAAAGAGTTAAGGGTATTAAAGCGTGATTATGATATATTAGCAATGTTGGAGTGGGTTCCAAATATCAAGATAATTGAAGTATACCTAAAATATGACACACCAAATGAAGATGAGTATATCCCCAATACAGAATGTGGCATTGCAGATGATGACAAGGATTCACAAAATGAGGAAAATTCTGATGCATGCCACTCAGATACATCAAATTATGAGGATTTCTCTAACAATGTTGGACAAACTGATGACTACTTGTTTGATACTTATGTAGATAATGAATTGGGTGGATTGAGGGATAAAGGTGTTGGGTAGAGCAATATGAATACTGAGATTAATGCCAATGAGAATGATGTTATATCTGACAATGTTGCATCAGATGAACTTCAGTATTTGCATAGTCCATCTGATGATGATGAGTTGGATACTTCGAAGAGGAGATATCCAGATTTTAGGCCATGAGGAAACCTGAATTCAAGTTGGGAATGGTATTTGCCTCGACCAAACAATTCAAGAAAGCTATTAAGAATTATGTCATTTGGAAAGGGAATGACATAAGGTTTATTAGGAATAAGAAACATAAGGTGAGGGCCAAATGCAAGCCACCATGCGAATGTATATTTTTGCCTCAAAGATGCAAGGTAGCAGTACAATACAAATTAAGACTTTTAATGATGTGCACCAGAACTACGATTGGGCCTGGCGTAATAGACATGTAACATCAAATTGGTTATTTGAAACATATAGGAATAAGCTTACATCAAATTCTAGATGGCCATTACAATCCTTTAGGCAAGTTATCGAAGAAGATTATAGTGTGGGTGTTTCAAAAAATGTAGTTTTCGGAGCCAAAAAGACTGCTAAAGATGTAATTGAAGGTGTCCAAAAGGCACAGTACAGTATGTTATGGGATTATTGTGAAGAGATCAAAAGAACACACTCAGGGTCAACATTAGCAATTGATTATGAAGAAAACAACCTTGGGGGTGAAAATAAAAGGTTTAAGAGGATTTACTACTGCTTGGGACCATTGAAAGAGGGGTATTTGGTAGGATGCAGACCATTCATTTGCATAGATGGTTGTTTCCTGACGGGTACATACCTTGGTCAGCTACTAACAGCAGTTGGGATAGATGCAAACAATGGATTTTGGCCTATAGCATATGCAGTCGTGGAGAATGAGTGCACTGACAGATGAAAATGGTTTATGGAGCTGCTATGTGATGATCTGAATATGATTAACCAATTTCATTGGACATTTATGTCTGACCAACATAAAGTATGATGTTTACTGAATTTATGTCTAATTTTGTTTTTGTCTGACACATGATGTTTACTGAATTTATGTCTAAAATGTTTTTTTTCCAATGTCATTTACTAAATCTGTATATGTTTTTCTATTTTAGGGACTTGGCAATGCTATGGCCACATTGTTACCAAATTGTGAACATAGATTGTCTTAAGCATATGCATAACAATTTCAAAACACAACATAGAGGAAAGGTTCTTAGAGATATGATGTGGGCAACTGTTAAGATAGGAATTCAAGAAAGTTTTGACCATCCAGACTTTTCTTTAGCAAGGAGGATGTTCCAAGTCAACTCTACACTTCTCCCTATAAATACTAGTCTTTAAGTACTTAGGAAGGATCTTCTTTTCCTTAAACCTTGACATTCTTTTTCTTAGTTCTGGAGATCTATCATGTCTTGTGAGTAGCATCTCTTGTACTCTTTAGCCTAGGGTATGAATCTATGAATGTTTATTCAACAAATTCCCCACCAATAAACCACCCTTAATATTAGGTATAGACACAACCTCTGAACTAATTAAATGATCCTTCTTTCCTTCCCCACAACCTTCCAAAAAGAAGTCTCTCATCATGCCATCAATCCTCCTTGCCACCAAACTAGGCATCCTGAATAGAGATAAAAAATAAATAGGAATACTAGCCAACACAAATTGGACTAACATTAATCTCTCTCCCCCTAGAAATAAATGTCTTCTTCCACCCATCTAATATTTTCTCAATTCTTTCAAATACTGGTACCAAAAAGATTTAGACATTGGATTACACCAAAAGGAAAACCTAAATACTTCAACGGCCACCCAACCACAATACACCCTAACACTCTAGTTAATCCCCCAATTTTTCCTTGTCTAGTGTTAATCCCAACAAGGTGACTTTTTCCATATTAATTTTGAGTACAAAAATCAAACCAAACACATGAACAATCTTCTTCCAATTCATAAATTTTTCTTCATCTCCGAGGAAAAGAAAATCATGTCATCTGCGAATTGCAAATGAGACAAATTCTTTCCCTACCAATTACAAAACCATCCACCAAATTACACATTTTTGCCATTTCTATTAAACAACTCAACCCATCAACCACCAAAGGTAAAAAATAAAAAGAGAAAAAGGATCTCCTTGTCTACGACCCCTGGACACTTTGAATCTTCCTCTAGGTTTACCATTTAGGATAACAAAAACATCAGTGACCCTAAACAATCCTTAATCTATTGCCTCCACCTATTCCCAAAACCTTTAGCATCCATGACAAAATCCAAACAACTCCACTCTACATGGTCATAAGCTTTCTCAAAGTAAATTTTCAACACTATTCCCTCTCACTTTATAATCCTCAACTAGCTCATTAGCAACAAGAACAACATCCATAATTTATTTCCCTTTAACAAAAGCCCTAGAGATTTTGAAATGGTGTTGCCCAAACACTCCCTAAGCCTAACTGAGAGAACCTTAGCAATAATCTTATACAAACTTGTCACTAATTACAAAATCATCCACCAAATTACACATTTCTGCCCTTTCCATTAAACAAGCCAACCCATCAACCACCAAAGATTTAAAAAAAAAGGGAGAAAAATGATCTTGTCTACGACCACTGGACACTTTGAATCTTCCTCTAGGTTTACCATTTAGGGTAACAAAAAAATCATTGATCCTAAACAACCCTTAATCTATTGCCTCCACCTATTCCCAAAACCTTTAGCATCCATGACAAAATCTAAAAAACTCCACTCCACATGGTCATAAGGTTTCTCAAAGTAAATTTTCAACACTATTCCCTCTCACTTTATAATCCTCAACTAGCTCATTAGCAACAAGAACAACATCCACAATTTGTTTCCCTTTAACAAAAGCCCTTGGGATTTGAAATGGTGTTGCCCAAACATTCCCTAAGCCTAACTGAGAGAACCTCAGCAATAATCTTATACAAACTTGTCACTAAACTAAAGAGCTTAAAATCCTTTAACTATTCTCCCTAATCAGCATTCTAAAGTCAATTATATCCTACCATATCCTTTATCTTATTTTTATCTTTTGAGATTCATCCTTAATTATTTTTGTTAACTTCCATATTCCTTCAATATCCTATCGGATCACAAATTCTAACCCTCTACTCCCCCTTCTTATAATCCCTCACTCTATCAATCCTGCTCTCATTAGACAAATACAAGGCATCTTTCCCTTGATAGCCTAATTACATCCCAAGCTCGTACTAAGCTGAACCCCATTATAAGGTCCGCAATGAACTAGTGAAACATCATTTGTTACGCCAAAAGTTCAGACCTTTTTGTTATGAAAAAGAGAAAATGGTTTATGCATCTTGTCTTCCCAGACCCAAACTCCTACCAACAAGAAATAATTAATGCTACTGATTCTTCATTCAACAGGTTGTGGCCAACATATTGCATCCTTTTCCTTATTAACCAATCTAAAAGCAAACTCAAATATGAAATTACACAAAGCACCAACACAAATTGTAAATCTATTTTTATTTAGCCATGGCCGCGTGGGTTTCTCCTTTATAATGTCAGAGTAGTTGTTCATTATCTGTCCCTCCAACTGATAAAACATAAATAGATCACGAACTGACAAAAACAAAAGAAAGAAAAAGGCGTGCAGTCCAAATAAGAACTAAATAAGCCAAATATACCTTTTGAGGTTTCAGCCTACCTTGTGGTTAACAGAGACAAGTTCTAAGCAACTGAGCTACCACCTAGCTGGGTTTTGCGCCTGCAAAACTTGACTATGTTCTCAGCTATTCCATTATGTACTAGAGCTTGAAAGATCTCTGTATCAGCGGTGGCAGTGTCCTTGGCCTCGAACGTGATAAACAACATATAACCTGAGACTATATGTAGGTTCACTTTGACCACCTTCAAGAACTCGTAAGTTGCACCCTACATTTGAAGAAAAAATTAAAAACCATCATAAAAATAACCGATATGAATGTGGATATATAGAACAATTCAACTGACAAACACGCAGGCTTATACATTGTCATTGTTGTAGGTCTCGATGGCTAAGATTGAACAAACGGTGACATTCTGACGCATCCATTCATTTTCATCCAAGTCCAATACCGGTACAATCAAACCAAACGGCCACTTATTGGGAATTTCGTCAACGTCAAAGCCCTGTACGTGTATATATAAGAATCAAAAAAAATAGAACCGAAACAATGCTATAGAAGAGAGGACATGAGAGGAGTAATACAGACAGACACAATTAAGTAGTTAGAGAAATAAAAAATTAATTTTAAGGCTTTGTGTGCACCTCGCTGTCTTTGACCTGTTTGCTGTACCTCTCCCACTCTTCTTCGGTCAATTCATCAGCCTCCGAATCATAATAGATTGGTTCTTCTCCTGGAGGACATTGTTGTTCTCCTTCTAGTAGTTGTTGGTTATCATCCTCCTCATCCAATTTCTGTTTTTTCAGACATTGTTGTTCTTCTTCTGGAGGAGATTCAGATGCATTACCAGCCTCATGCTCGGCAATAGCATAGTCACTCATCCCTCTCCCTCTCCCTCTCTGAAAAGCCTAGCAGTGCTTACCCTCAAAACAAAAACGCCCTTCCCCTATCTCGACTTTAATTTTATCGGCTTAAACGCGAGGAAATCCGTTTCCATTTTTGTTCATAATTTCTGTGGTTGAATTGGATTGGTACATTGAATCCTCTCCACAGCGCACGTTCCTCGGCCCTTTGATATTAATAAACCCAGAACAATAATCCAATACTACATCATCATGTGGGCCTACTATATAAAACTTCTAGCCCAATTGGTATTTCCACGCTGTAACTGACAGAATTACATCAATTTTTGTTTAGAAATTTTTTGAGGCCGGTCCCCTTTGAGGCTTTAAGTTCATTCAAAAAAAGTTTAGAAGTTAAAAAGAACATTTCATAATAAAAAGATTAAATTACCCTTAAAGTAAGAGTTAAATATAATTAAAATAGATTTGGAAAACAAAACTCTTAAATTATAACTATTTGAGTATAGAATACATATATTGAACAATACTAGTTGATGCAGATGTTCGTTGCACGTAAATCATTTTGAGCTAGAATTTTTTGATCTTGTATTTCATTTTTTGTGATATTCAATGTGTTCTTGATTTCAAATCATTCAGAAATTTTATTTCTAAGTTAGTGGAATGAAAAGGACAAGAAGGTGATTAATGGAGATAATGTGCAAAAAATCATTACATAAGACACCTAAACTTTGCAAATATGTAAAGGATGAGAAGTACTCAAATTTTATGCCTTCCAATTGTTGCTACGTCTTCTGGTGAAATTTATAGAGGATGTGAGAAGTGAGAAGTGAGAAGTGAGAAAATGATACACATTTCTATTGATTGCTACATATTCATTAGTAGTATAGTTCTCCTTATCATTTTAGTGTTAGTACATATGAAAACTCACCATAACCTCCCTTTAGTACAACTAGCAATGCACGATCTTGTGTTGCACCTAAATAAATTTAAATAATATTATTTTTTATAAAATTCATAAATTATATATAATTAAATTAAATAATAAATTAGGTATCGAACAATTAATATATATTTAATTATTATTAAATTTAATTATTAATTTATTATATAAGTTTTTGATTACCTAATTTATCATTTATTTAGGTATCTCTTTGACTCTTTTAGACATTTGTACAACTAATTATATTACAGAATTCTTAATTTTTATTTTTTAAATTGATTGATTAGATCGCTTATAACATTATTATATTATTAAATATTAAAAATAAAATTATAACATATATTGGACTGTAAAATTCAACTTGGTGACTACATATGTAAAATAATTTAACATATATAAGATTTTACTTCTTCATGTAGATATAGATAATTGTATCTAATTGTACTACTAATTATTGAGTTAAAAAAAATAGAAGTCCTTATAAAAAAATTCCAAATAAGTTGAAAGCCAAATAGGTGAAAAAAACATAAATTAAATGAAACCATATAGGTAAGTATAATAGACTTTATCATAATAATTAAGGATAAAATAAGAAATATTTGTACTATTAATAAATGAGTTCAAAAGAATTTAGAAGTCCTTATAAAAGAGTTCAAAATAAGTTCAAACTCAAATATGTGTAAAAACCATAAATTATATGAAATTATATAGGTGAGTATGATAGATTTTATCATAATAATTAATGATAAAATAAGAAATCAAAATTTTTTCGCAGAAGCTGACATTTATAAGTAGTATAGATTTTGATGATACACAAAATTGTCTTCGTACAAGATCAACAGTCAAGTGTGTGATTAATGAGTAATAAGCAAGCAATCAATGACAATTACTAGTGAAACAGTAAATATAGAGTCAACACAGAAATTTATAGTGGTTCGGTCCGAGTGACCTATGTCTACTCTCAGGAATGGCAACGGTGGTCTGTGGTATTTTATTGATGAATAATGGTCTCCGGAGAGTTACAGTGCTTTGAGGTAGAGAGAGAGATCAATATGTGAAGGGAGGTGTAGTGCGTGTAGGAGCTTCAAGGTGTAGAGGTCTGAATGTGATGTCAATGTCATTCTGCTCCTCCATGTGGAAAAGGGTTTATATTATATAGGCTCACCAAGGCGGTAAGACGGTGACGTGAGGAAGGAGTCTTCCACTATTTTAGTAAGTACAATTTTGGTAGGAGTAGACCTCTTTGGTAAGCATAGTTAAAATAGGAATAGATCTCCGTTAAAATAGGAATAGATCCCAATATTTTCTCCCTCGTGTCCCTATTCCGTCGGAGGACTCTGAGCTGAGTCGGGCTTGATCCTCATCTTGAGCTGGTGTGACTTAGACTTGTATTGGACTTGGATTGGAGTTTGAAGTAGCAAGGAGGAGAGGATCAAGGGGCAAGCCAACGCCCACTTAGAGCCATACTGGCGACGCCCACTTGGCTTGGAGGAGACATGGGTGACGCCCCACTTGGAGGCTTGGGTGGGGCCTTCTTGGAGGAGCTTGGGCGTTGTCCACTTGATCTCATTGAACTCTCTTCACTATTCAACTCCGATTTTACTATTGACCTCCGATTTTATTATTAAACTTCAATTTCACTATTCAACTCTGATTTCACTATTCAACTTCGATTTTACTATTCACCTCCGATTTCACTATTCAACTCCGATTTCACTATTCAACTCCAATTTCACTATTCACCTCCGATTTTACTATTCACCTCCAATTTCACTATTTACCTCTGATTTCACTATTCACCTCTGATTTCACTATTCAACTCCCTTTGATAGGTGGATCTAGCTCCATGGGTCCTGATGACTTGGGCTTTTTAGTGGGTCCTGAATGTTTGGGCCTTTTCTCAGTTCATTGGGCCTAGCTCAGTTAAATTTGGGCTCGTCATTTGCCCCCATGCCCCAAGCCTTTGACTTTTGGTGAGAGGAAGGGGTTGTGTACATGTACTTCATCTTCATCGGAGTGGGTCGAATTTTTCTTGTATTTCCTTCGGTACCACAACAAGTTATTAGAAATTATGAGTTCAAACAATTGTAGAAGAGAGGGGCGAGGAGGAGTCCATGCTCTTGATATCATAGGAGACGTCCATGGAGGTGTGGAGGGCGCCGCCCATTGAGTGAGAGACCGCTCTAGGTGTGGGCGCAGGCTGGCATGGGCAAAGCAGCCTGGGCGAGACTACCTATGTGTTGGAGTGGGCGGCACCCATGTGGTTGAGGTGGGCAACGCCCATGTGGCTGAGGTGGGTGGCGCCCTTGAGGCACTTGGAGCTACTGGAGTATCAAAAAATCTTTAAACAACCGACAAATCTTCGAACAACCATAAATTTGCGCACGGGAGTCCATTTGAGGCTAATTTTTTATTTTTTTGGTATTTTTTCGAGATCTACGACATGTAAACAACCTAGGCGATTTGGTCGACAATTTTTTTCTAAAAAATGCTTCTATCTCTCTCAATTTGAGTTTTAAGCTCAAATTTATGACAACGACGTTGGTGGAGAGCTGTGTTCTAGCAAGCAGCTGTCAGACATTCAAGGGAGAGGAATTGGCATCTTGGATTTTTGCCAGTGAGGGAGACTGTGATACCCTTTGGCTATGTTGGTTCTTGACCTTGTTGTTGATTTCAGGAGCTCTTGTTGATAGAACGATGGTGGAGACTTCTGTGCTTTTAGGGTGGTGTTTTCTCTCTTCTCATGAGGGTGAGGTTTGATGCCCCAAGTGCTTCTCGGTCAAGGTCAGATTGTTAGGTTGCTTCCCGTGAGATGGGTCCCGGTGATGGCCCATTCTTTTTCAAACTAGGACTTTTGTGCTAGCCTTGTACTGCTATAGGAGTTGAGACTCTTGTGTGGTCTTCTACAGGGACGGTAGCTCCACATAGTAGTCCTATTTTGACTTAACTTTGGTCAACAAGGGACTAGGAGGTCTGTGGCCCCTGGGATATCAGAGAGTCAGGCACGAGGGCTGCTGAAGAACAGGTAAGACTCGGGTGGCAAGTACGAGAGGATGCCACAGAGTAGTAGGGCTCGGGTGGCAAATACAAGAGGATGCCACGGAGTAATAGGGCTCGGGCGGCAGACACGAGACAATGCCGCGGATCAGTAGGGCTCGGGTGGCAGGCACGAGAGGATGCCACGGAGCAATAGGGCTCGAGCAACAGACACGAGAGAATACCGCGGAGCAGTTTGAGGTTGGCTCATGATTGAGGCGCCAAACTGAAGGTTGAGGTTACTCGGAAGTAGAGGTACAACTATATATACCTCAGAATAGGCTACCGTGGCGGAGACTCCTTCCCTTGAGATGGAGCTGAGGAGGGCTCTAAGAAGTTGGGCGTCTAAGGCCCATTCAATTGAAATGGAGATGAGGAGGGCTATCTCATTCCATTGAGACGGAGATAAGGAGGGCTTTGAGGAGCTGGGCGCCTGAGGCTCATTCCACTAACATAGAGATAAGGAGAGCTCCTGGTGAGAGGGGGTGAGACCTATCATGGGGGCGTCTGTTGTTGGGCGCTAGGTGAGAGGGATAAGACCCATAGTCGTGGCGCCTGATGAGAGGGGGTGCGACCCTTTATCGGGGTGCCTGGTGAGAGGGCGAGACCCCTTGTCAAGGCTGCATCAAGAGGAGCGTCGAGGTAGAGAGGGCGAGACCCCTCGTCAAGGCGGCAGCAAGAGGAGCACCGAGGTAGAGAGGACGAGACCCCTCGTCTGGGCGACTGATGTTGGGCGCCCTTGTTTACCTTATTGTCGTAGGTTGTTTGAGGTGAAAACAAGACAATTAATAATCTTGTAAAATTTTATTTCATAAAATAATGAATAACAAAATAAATCAACTAAAACATAAAAGATAGATAAAATCCTCAAGTGTTCGGTGCCTTATAGGTGGGTGAAGGTTTTCCTAGCGGAGTCTGTGTTAACTCCTAATCCTGACCCTCAAGAGATCGTCTGGATTTCTTCAAGGGGTTGCTGGTATTCTCTGTCATCCTGGTCCCGACCAGGTGGCGAGGCTTGTCCTCTGCCAACAACGTACTACCTCAATTGGCCACGCTGTATGAGTTCCTCAATCTGCCTCTTAAACTCATAACAGTCATCAGTGTTATGGCCATGGTCACGGTGGAAGCGACAGTACTTGCTGTGATTTCTGCGGTTTGGGGTGGACTTCATTTTTTCAAGCCAGTGGAGCGTGGGGTCATCTTGTATCTGAAGTAGGATGTGCTCCACCGAGACGTTGAGTGGCGTGAATGGCTGTCGGTCTCTCGGGGGTACGGACCAAGATGGTCCTTGACAGAGACTCTCTCTTGTTCTCTGTCTCCCACTTGTCTTCGCGGGTGTCTTTTCTATTCTCCCTTCCTTGGGAGGACTCACCTCGACGGGCCTTGGTGACGTCCTCGGTATTCATATACTTTTGTGCCCTTGACAGTAGCTCGGGCATGTTGGAGGGAGGCTTCTTGAGTACAAAGAACATGAAGTTGGAGGTGCAAAGTCCAGCGATAATGGCAACAAGAGATACTTTATCATCTGGCTCCTAAATCTGGAGGGCCTCCACGTTAAAGCGGGTGAGATAGTCTCTGAGACTTTCATCCCTATCCTGCATGGTGGTGAGCAGGTGGGTCACTGGTCTCTGATGTCGGCGTCCCCCATTGAAGTTGGAGACGAATGACTTGTTGAGCTCTGCGAATGAGTGTATGGAGGAGGGCTTGGTCTTTGCAAACCATTGGCGTGCGGACCCCTTGAGGGTAGTAGGGAATGCTCTACACATAATCTCCTTAGGCACGTTGTGTAGTTGCATGAGGGATTTGTAGGTGTCCAAGTGGTCGAGGGGGTCTCTGGTACTGTCGAAAATCTCGATGGTAAGCATCTTGAACTTCGAGGGTAGGGGTAATTAACTATGTCCGCACTAAAAGAAATATCAGTACATCTTACCAGGTAATCCACTGTCTTGGGTGCTTGTGCCTTGATGGCGTTGAGGGCATCATCGAGTTGGTTTTGTACCTCCTGATCTTTTTGTCTCATTTGTTGGGGACATCTTCCGTTGGGTGGTGGTACTGACTTCCATGATCGTCATACTGGCTCTCTCCTTCGTCCTCCTGCGCAGGTGCATGTGGAGGGGGAACACGTGAACTTCCTGCGCTCTGAGGAGGGACTGCGGGGTGAGGTGCGCCCTGATATGGCCTTAGGGCATTCTGGCGAGGACCCCTATGGTGAGGGGCTGCCTGATACCCAGAAAAGATAGGTTGTGGCTCTTCTCTTGTTGGAGGGAATGAGGTTCCTCCTACATGGGTGACAGGTTGAAGGTTGACCACTCCTTAGGTGAGCATCAGTTGAATGAGTTGCTGCTTCTATTTTACTAGCGACTGCATGGTTTGTAAGAGCTGTTGTCCAACGATGGGGATCGCCGTAGCAGACGGCTCTGAAGGTGCGAGGGGAGGTGGTGCCTCCTCCCGGTGTGCTGGGTTTTCATCTCTCGACTGTTGAGACATCGACCTGGTCGTGATCACCATGGATTGTAAAAGGGTTAAAAGATAATAGAAACTCAATCGTTTCCACAGACGGCGCCAAACTGATTATGCATAAAATTGTCTTCGTGTAAGATTAACAGTCAAGTATGTGATTAATGAATAATAAGCAAGCAATCAATGACAATTAATGGCAAAACAGTAAATATAGAATCAACACAGAGATTTATAGTGGTTCGGTCCGGGTGACCTACGTCCACTCTTAGGAACGACAACGGTGGCCTGTGTATTTTATTGATGAATAATGGTCTCCGGAGAGTTACAGTGCTTTGAGGTAGAGAGAGAGAGATCAATGTGTGTAGGGAGGTGTAGTGCGTATAGGAGCTTCAAGGTGTAGAGGTCTGAATGTGGTGTCAAGGTCATTCTGCGCCTCCATGTGGAAAGGGGCTTACATTATATAGGCTCACCAAGGCGGTGAGGTGGTGACGTGAGGAATGAGTCTTCCACTATTTTGGTAAGTACAATTTTGATAGGAGTAGACCTCTTTGGTAAGCATAGTTAAGGTAGGAATAGATCTCCGTATCCTGATATTTTCTCCCTCTTGTCCCTATTCCGTCGGAGGACTCTGAGCTGAGACGGGCTTGATCCTCATCTTGAGCTGGTGTGACTTGAACTTGTCTTGGACTTGAATTGGATTATGAAAGAGCAAGGAGGAGAGAACCAAGGGGCAAGCCAACGCCCACTTAGATCCATATGGGCGACGCCCCACTTGGAGGCTTGGGCGGCACCTTCTTGGAGGAGCTTGGGCGTTAGCCACTTGATCTCCTTGGACTCCCTTCACTATTCAACTCCAATTTCACTATTTACCTCCGATTTCACTATTCAACTCCGATTTCACTATTCAACTCTGATTTCACTATTCACCTTTGATTTCACTATTCACCTCCAATTTCACTATTCACATCCGATTTTACTATTCAACTTTGATTTTACTATTCAACTCCGATTTCACTATTCAACTTCGATTTTACTATTCACCTCCGATTTCATTATTCAACTCCCTTTAACGGGTGGACCCAGCTCCATGGGTCTTGGTGACTTGGGCTCTTTCGTGGGTCTTGAATGTTTGGATCTTTTCTCAGTTCATTGGGCCTAGCCCAGTTAAATTCAGGCTCGTCAGATTTTACCAGAATCAACACTATCAGTTCTAAATGAATGCCTTTCATGTCTAGGCTCTTAAACTCACCTCCAAAATTTGTTTTTAGATCAACTTGACACAATGACTTTTATGTGGTACCCAATTTGGATTTTCGTCTTTTTATTCCTAGTCCTTGCACATTTTGACAATAGCCAAAAATTCAAAAAAAAATTTCCCTAAAAAAAATTATGTGAAAAGTTCATGATTTATGTGCACACGTTTTCTATACGTAAATCATTTTTGAGTATCAAATTTCATGTTCCACGTATACGGGGTAAGATGATTTACATTGTTCAGCGTTCACACAAAAATGAAGGCGCTAAAAGGGTCGTACCCTTCACATCCTATTAACCAGATGTCACACCCTAACTAACTTGGGTGCATAATGTCAGTCTTGGTGGCACCTTGCACCAAGGCAGACCATGAGTGGAAATCAAGGTGATGCAGCTAAGTGATTCGACAGATTAATGTGGACTGACAGCATGAGACCACCCGGCTGAGCATGGCAGCACGAGTTGGGCTCAATTAAAGCAATATCGGTGCATAGCTTCGGATTGCATGGCATGGGTTGAACCCAGCATGCACAATAGTTCGTGAAGTAAGGCTGGCTGCTGAATGTGGGCACATGATTGGCACATGGCTGCAATGCATGTGACCAGGAGGATGCTGAGACTCAGTCAAGGCAGTTACTGAACAAGCCTAATTTGTGGGAAGCAATTGTGGGCGTTCCTAGCCAGAATCTGGTTCAGATACATTCTGATAAGGGCCAGTTCCATATCAGATGCTGAGTGAATAGAATTGTCTGCCAGGTGTCACATAAAGAACAGTCTTGCTGATCAAGTCTGCTATGGAATAACAGAATGTGGGTAACTACCTTTTGGCAGATGGGAGTGTCATCTGCCACACTTTATGTATAAATAGGGGTGCTTGGGCATTCTGTAGAGGCAGAGAGAGTGTTCTGGTTTTGAGAGTTCCTTGTAAATTATTGAGTTCAATATATAAGGCTTGGGAGTGTTGCCCCAATAAATTCGTGTGTGCCTTCTGTGTGAGTTTTTGTCCCTTGTTCTTAAGATTGTGTGGCTGGTTACAGTGGCAACGCCTTCACAGGTAGCCTAAAAAATGAGTTGTTATCCCATGACAGTTTGGTATTAGAGCATTGGTTTTGACGAAAAGATCAACAATGGTGGGCGGAACGAATGCTGACTTAAGGGAAAGGGTGGCACGCTTGGAGGAGTTGGTCGGCCCTCCACAGACTGCTGATCCGGTGGCCCTTTCTGTGCAACTTGAGTTTCCGTACCAACGGTTTGAGGAGATGCAAGTTACTCAAAAACAACTTCAAACAACTGAATCTGATCACTTCAGTCAGGTGAAAAACGTAGTTGTCGATGTGTTGGCTACGGTTTTCACATGGATTGATGATATGCGGGAAAATTAAGTTCCCTTGAGATGGATGTTTCGCTACTCAAGAAAGCACTACAGAATGCTTCTCTGGCTTCTGGCTGTGAAAAGACGCAGAAAGCAAAGGTGCCTGACCCTAAGCCTTTCACAGGCAGTCGTAATTAGGGGTGTTCACCTTACCCTACGGGTAGGAAATAAGTTCTTCCGCATTCCTACCCGATGCTTTGCGGAAGAATTTTTTCTTACCCTACCCTACCCGATCAGCTGTAGTGTTCCTACCCGACTT
>CM042194.1:19538126-19559206 GCA_023539305.1 Ilex asprella
CACACACAAGTAACTAAATTCAAAACTTAAATAAATTTAAATTTCTTAATTTGAAATCTTTCCCAAATTAAAATTATTTCTCTAAAAGTCCTAAATTTTATATGAGAACTATTTCTCTCTTTCTCCCCCTATATATATAGTTCTTATATTAGAAATTATCTTGTCATAATTTTTTAAAATATTGTCACATTATTTTTTATTATCTTGTCACATTTTTTAATATGTTGTCATATTATTTTTGAGTAACTTGTCACATTGTTTAATATGTTATTACATTGTCACATTGATTTTTATATTGCTATATTTTTTTCAAAAAGAATTTGATTTATTAAAAAAATGGAAAAGAGAACAAGAAACTAACGCATCTAGTTGAGCAATTTTCATCAGACTAGAAGAGAAGACGAAACTCTGAAATGGTGAAGAAGAAACCAAAATCTTGCTACACTAAAAAACAATTACTGCATTCTATGTAAAACGAAAAGTTTATTCAAAGAAAACTGAAACATTGAAGAAGAAAAACTTTTGATTCAAAAGGATAATGCCAAATGAATTGATATTAGAATTTTAAAATTCAAACAATTGTATATATCACAATAATACTATAAAGAATCTTTTCAAATATTTTCATATCAGTTATGCATTAATCAAAGTAGGGATAATTAGGTGATATTCAAAAAAAAATTGAAAAAGTGTACTACCTTACAATTTTTTATAATTATTTTAAACTTAAATGCTTATATATTAAAATAGAGAACTTATATTCAAATAAGACCTAAAAATGGTACCCACACCCAATTTACCCTCTTTTTTTTTGTATTGGGCTGGTCTGCGTAAGGTTGAGCTAGGTTGGTTTAGTAGGGTTTGGTCAAAATTTGAAGCACATGGATCAAGTAATTTTTAAAACGAAACAGGTCAAATCAAGTTGGGTTGAACCAATATAAAACCTACCATGAGATTTCCTTCTTTACGGAGCTTAAGGGTTACGATGTAAACCTAGCCTACAGATCTTCAGAAGAACAACTTGTGTTGATGCGAAGATGATAGCACATAGAGAAGATTTTCGAACGAGCACAAGGCTGCTACTTCCTTCTTAAGAAGAGTGGCAGCACACAATGAAAACTTTGTTCATTCTCCAGCGAAGCACAGTGACAACAATGTCACTCAAAAAATAGCAGCAACAACTCCGAAGTTCACCGGCGATTGTTGACAAAAGATTAACCCAACAATGGTCTCCAATATACTCCATTGGTTCGCAAAATACTAAAGCTCATGAATATGGATAGCGGAAAAGGATGAGAACCAATCTAGACATTCAGAACCTTGGGTAGGCTGGTCAACTGGGTTAATAAGCTCAACGAAAATGGTGATGAACAGTGAACCACCACTGAACTTCTAATAAACTGTGGTTGAAACTTTGATGACAATCCAGTAACCTCCTTCTTCTCTTCAAAACACTGCTTGACTAAGGATGTAAATTGTTGGGATGACGATAAATAGTGATGGTACGTATGGTTGATGAATCATGAATAGTGACGATGCTTTAGAGCTTGTGATTAGGAACAAAATTGAGTGTACGCTCTCTCGCACTAGTCATTGCAACTGGGTAAAGATGTTCACTACTTATGGCAATGAACAATAGACACAGTACGACTAATTAAGAATGACTGATGAGTTTCTATGGCAACGATGATTTTGGATTGAGATTAAGCTCTGATATCAAATTGATGTAAATTTTATTGGTCTAATATTTGATGTAGATCAAAAAGAAGATAATAGAAATGAGAATAGAAGAATAAAATATGATGAGAAAAAGAATAGAATTAAGAAGATGAAAAAGTGAACTTAACGAAGAAAACAATTCTCAATAATCAATAATTAATCAAAAGTCTAACTTAAACCCTTACATGCATCCCTTTATATAGGGAATCCAAAAACCCTTCTACAAGATACATAATTAAAATGACATATAAGTCCTTACAAATTAAAAGAAATTACTAAAAAGATAAATGTTAAATAATCTCCAAATAATTCTTGATTCGCACTATTTTGTGATCTGATTTATATTATACACCTAAGTATAAGTGGTCGAATTGTAGTTTTCTTGGTTTAAGTCCAAGATCGATCCCACGAAGAGTGTTAGTAATTAGAATTTAAAATAATAAAATAGTTGTTTAAAATTGTGTAGCATGAGATAGCTTGTGATGTGAGCTTAGATTGCTAACTAGTCTAATTAAATAAAGTGCGTAGGTAAGCTTGTTCATGACAGTAATATAAAAAGATACCCTTCAGTTTAAGGATCACATATGCTTTATATTGGTTAAATACTGAAAATACCACCTTACCACAATTAACTTCTGGGTCACTGGTAAGTCAACCGGTTGGTTTGATGTATATACCCCATAACTCAGCAACTTCTTAGGTTAGCTATTTATAGATGTGCCAATTGACTAATCCGAGTAAACCAGAAGGACAAGTCATTCCTGAGGATCACTTGAATTATTCAATAGGTCATCTGTAATATATATATACAAGTTAAACATTCTCAGTGCCTTTGGAGGTAAAGTCATACCGATGGAACACTGTAGATATTTAACTGACAATTTTATTATGTATATAAGTTAAACAACCCGAATAACCCAGAAGGACAAGTCATTCATGAGGATCATTTAGGTTTAGTACCACGCATCAGTAGAACATCCTCAATGCTCCGGTGGAGGTCAAACCATACCGATTAGAACACCGTAGATATTTAACCGACATGTTGATAATTCACTGATAACCGGCAGTGTGATTACCTTAGTTACTATATAAATTAGAATTGTTAAATAATTCAAATTGGTAAAATTAAAATAGTTAAAAACTATGAATTAGGGTTTGTGCGTAAACTAGGGTTTTACGAGTGTTATGTCTGAAATTTCAGGGTTTAACGCGGAATTACCAGAAACTACAAGGCAATCTATCAAAACTTGGAATAAAACCAAGGACTAAAGTGTAAATCAACCATGGAATAGCTAGCATACGACAAGTGGAGTATCCAACTAAGCACCACCGTTTGAACGGTGCAACTCTATCCTCCACCTCATGCTTCCATTTCTACCTATAAATAGGGAGGTCTTCTTCATTTCACATGGCCGGGAAAATTCGAAGAGAAGAGAGCTTCAAAGGAGAAATCCAAATAGAGAAAGAAAGAGAGAAAGTCAAATACAAATCCGGTCGGTCCTACTCTCCAGCCTATACTCTGTATTTCTACATTTCTGTTGTATCTTTCTATTCTAATAGTTGAACTACAACCACTTTTTTGTCTTGACTGATAATAAAGGTGGTTGTGTTTTAGTTGTTCCTTCTAAAAGAAGTTTTAGAGTTTCTATTTTAATTTCAGTTGTAATGGAAACTTCCCCCACTCCTAGCTTGTCTGTAGCAATGGGGCATAAGTAGTTACTTATATCATCCAGTGAGAGGTAAACATATGTATAATATTGGTTAACCTCTGAAAATGTTGATGTTTTATTCATATATTTATCTATATATGTATTATATGCTTCATGCATGATACAACGATGTACTTAATTTTGGTGTTGTGCCTGAAATTATGTCATTTGTGCATCATCAACCTGCCGGTTAAATATCTATGGTGTTCCTATCGGTATGGCTTGACCTCCACCAGAACGCTGAGGATGTTCTACTGATGCATGGTACAAAACCTAAATGATCCTCATGAATGGCTTGTCCTTCTGGGTAATTAGGGTTGTTTAACTATTATATATAACTATAATGCCAGTCGAATATCTACGGTGTTCCTATCGGTATGGCTTGACCTCCATTAGAACGCTGAGGATGTTTAACTGGTATATATATATCACAGATGACCTATTGAGTTGTGACACCTCAAAATCCGGGGGTCCTTTATCAACCGTCAACTCGCGGAAATACTAGTGACTGCCGCAAGACCCGACATCATATCCATATCATCCCTTATGTCGGGATTATAAACCACACATGGAACTCGTGTACCTATTATCATTTAAATCAACAGGATTCCAGTATACTCCAATATATAATAATTGATGTCCATAGGTGTCATTTGAATCAAAGAAACCCAAGCCCGAAAGCATAACACCTAAGTGTAAAAATTTCAATTTCAGATTCACGTTCGAACGTTAATTGACGTTCGAACGTCTTCTTTACGTTCGAACGTCACTTGGACTTCGAACGTCGCTTGCTTTCAGTACTTTTGCATTTTAATCAGAGCTCTACAAACATCAAAGTACTACAAGCTCCCCACGTTCGAAAGTGGGCTGATGTTCAAACGACGCTAATGCAAATTGCCTCTTTACGTTCGAACTGGGTTTGGCGTTCGAACGCGAACAAAATTTCAAAATGTTTGTATGCTATTTTTCTGACTTATAATCCATTCTAAACCTTTCCAAATTCATTCAAAACATGTATAAATGAGTTTTATACATAATACATGATCCGTAGAAGATTCTATTACAAACATTCCATAATTATACGCGCCAAAAATGATGTTTTCATAATAGTTTTACAAAATTTCAAAATAAGGCTACAATTCGGCCCCTTCACCCTTGGTGCTCTATATGAGAACCATCCGCCAGTGCAACTCTCATACCTGAAATGTTTCCCGTATAGCATGAGTCACGCTCAGTAGAATAACCCCTACAAAGGCTACTCCCCCTAGATGCACATGCAATGTTCACATGCAACATATATCAATTTTTCAATAATTTCAATCAGGTATATGAAATCAAATGATGGAATTCATTATGATATGTCATGCAATGAGGTGAGACTCATTCATGCACTCAATCTGAGCCCTTCCCCGGCTTATCAACACATGCAAGTGTCAATGCGTGTAAATCCGTCATCCATGTCACACCTCGAATGACGTATACCATTTAGGGTCTTTCTTGGGGGTGAATGTTAATGGACTTACACCAAGGGTCACCAACCCACACGAAATTTATGGACTTCCATCGAGGGTTCCGCGTACACCCACACACATTTATGGACCGAACCAAGGGAGTGCGCACCCCAACTACCGGACCTTTCACCCGAGGGATCTTCTAGCCCTTTCTTACTACCCCAACCCAATTTCATGCAACCTTGCGGCTTAGCTAGGCATTCGGCCTAACTTTTTCAAGTCGTCCTTCAATCACCAAGTGCAGTGTTGAAGACAACCATGCACACACCCATGTGATGTGATGTTCCATACAAATGCAATGTGATGCACCATTGCACAACAACATAATGTTCAATATGCTATAAATGACACATGGACAATTCTAATACATCCATGGTAAATTACATCCCAAGCATATTATCACCATATTTGCCACAATGTCAATACAACAAAACATGCATATACCAATTGGTACAATTCAATCATAAATCATATCATAGGCATATGATTTCACATTATCCCATCATCTAACTATGTTATAGTATAATCTCATGCAATTAACACACTTTATTTCACATAAGTATTTTATCAAACACCTTAAAGGCACTCAAGTCATGTGTTCATATGACACATTCCAAGTAACCACATAGCTTAAGAAATCATACTAAGTGATTTCAACAAACCCTTTCAAGTAACCACATAGTACAAGAAACAAAACCACTTCAAGATAGAATATATAATCCATCCATTTCTCATATCCATTTACCCCAAAACCACCAACCTCATGCAAAGGCTATACAACCCCACATGCCTAAACCCCTCTCCTATGAACACCATAGGTTAGAGTGAACCAAAGTAGGAAAACCTTACCTCTTGAAGCGTAAATTGAAGACTAGAAGTTCCAAGAACACCAACAAGCTCCCAAATCTTGATTTCTCCAAAGTCTCCCTTTTGAATCTTCAGTGAAATTCCTCGTTCTTGGTACGTACGCATAGCCCTAATCGTGTAGAAGAACTTTAGTTCTTGGCTCGATGGATTCCAAGCGACGAAAGTCCGGGAATCGGCGGAAGAAAGGTAGAAAATCAAGTTTTCTCTCTTGTCTCTCTTGTCTCTCTATGGCCGGCCAAAGGGGTTGAACAAATGGTGTAGAATATCTGATTTTTTAGATATTTATTCCTATTTATAATTTTAAATACTCGACCCACGTCACGTCACGTGTCCTTCGCTTATTCGGGTCCGTTTTCACCTCGAAATGATTTATTACATTACGTGTTTAGTCCACATTAATTTCATTGGTACTTTAGTCCAATCATACTTAAATTTTAAAATATTTATTTTTGGAGATCTTTGTGAGGTCATCCACCACCCAGTTACCTCGAACGACGTGTAAAAATTTTCAACTATCTCAGAATTCGACAACATTCGACATGGTGACTAGATTTCGCGATACGAATTCAACTGCGAAATCCGTTGTGTCATACGAGATCTATAGAACCCGTATTTCAATTTTACATTATAGTGACAAAATGAATATTTTTCCCTTACTCAGCAAAATTTCAAATTTTTTCGGGTTTTGCATGAGTAATTCAAGTATTCCTCATTGTCCTTCGGGTTCACTTAGATTAGTCAATTGACACATCTACAGCCAACTAACCTAAGAAGTTATCGTTTTATGACTTAATACCACCAGCTAGCCTAAAAAGTTGTAGTGTTATGATTTATTATGTACGCACTTACTATCATGAGATCAATTGAATAATTCAAATATTCCTCATGAATGACTTGTCCTTCTGATTTGCTTGGATTAATCAATTTTCATGGATACCACCATCTAACCTAAGAAGTTGCTTTGTGATGGTTAATATACATCAAACCTGCCGGTTGACTTGTCAGTAATATGGAAGTTAATTGCTATAAGGTGACATTTTCAATACTTAACCAATATAAGGCATATGAGATCCTTAAACCGAATGGTATCTTTTATATTCTTGTCATTAACAAGCTTACCTACTTTAATTAAACTAGTTATCAATCTAAGCTATCAAATGTTATACTGCTTTAAACACCAATTTTATTGTTTTTATTTTTAAATCTAAATTACTAAAACTCTTCGTGAGATCGATACTTAGACTTAAATCGAAAAAACTACAATTCGACAACTTATACTTGGGTATATAATATAATTCAGATCACAAAATAGTGCAAATCAAGTTTTTAGCGCCATTGCCAGGAAGTTATGGTAATTAGATATTAAAAAAAATAATAATAAATAATAAATTATTTATTTATTTATTTGTATTGCTTGTTTATAGTTTGTTTGTTTATTTTTAATAGTCTATGTCTGTTGATTCATTAGCAGGTTCGGTAAATCAATTATCTCCTTCATCTTCATCATTTTCATCTACACAAGAATCACTTGACTTAAGTATTGCTCAAAATTTACTTAGGGAGGAAGAAGTTAGAGAACAAGAAGTAGTTCAAAATGTCCGACCATTAAGAGAATATCTACATCCTACGCGAACTAATGTCCCGTCATGCTTTGCTTTTCCAAGTGACGCTCCAAATATTAATATTAAGCCAGGAACAATACAATTATTACCACAGTTTCATGGTTTAAAAACTAAAACATTTATGTTCATATGAAAGAATTTGAAGAAGTCTGTGGAACTTTATAAGATAATTCTGAAATGGTCAAATTAAATTTTTTTTCTTTTCTTATTGAAAGATAAAGCTAAACTATGGCTTAACTGTAAAGCCCCAAAATACACCTTGAAAGCATTACTAGCTAATCACAATTCACATTATGAGAGTACTAAATAAATCCATTAATAAATAAATTCTTCAAAATTTGGGGTCCTTAATTTAACAAAATTCGGGCAGAGTCTCCTTTGTACAAGGAGCTCTACTCAAAAATACAACATATACAATTATACTTCATTGACCACACCAGGTCCAAGTATGACTAAATATTGACCACACCGAGTCTATTTACACATCACAAAATAAAATTTCATTCACCATAAGTAATATCTACAATATCATCCCAAAAGAATAGGCCGAGCTATGACAATTACATTCCAAAAGAATTACACTCAAGCTTAGCAGTGGAGTAAACAAAATACTAGACTATACCTGATCTCAAAATAAATTCTCTAGTCTAATACAAAAGAAGCTATATCTCTATATGTCCACCTCGGGATCTAGATTTCTCTCGGATGGGGCCTCCCAATACCCTTGCTCGTCAACTCTAAGGTTCTCCTCTAGCACCGTATCTGAAAAATATAATTTGTAAGGGGTGAGCACTAAGCTCCGTATCAACATTCCTCCCAAACTCGAACAAGGTTTATAAAAACATATAAAGTGACCAGTCTCATTTCACAAATAGCATATATAATCTTTGAAGTAAAATAGGGGCATTTTACAACGGATCTCAAGTTTAAATAGCAATAGTAATAGAAATGAACAATAACAACCAAGTTCCAATAAACATCCATTTTTAAAATATAAACCATTTCCCACACATGATATAATATTGTCCTCCCTGGCATGAACATCTTTACAAGGAACCTCTCACCCTCAAGGTTTGGTTTCTCAAGCATCCTTACAAAAAACCTCTTGAGAAAATCACATACTGTCCTCTTTTGGTATGAGTATCCTTACAAGGAACCTCTCACCCTCAAGGCTTGGTTTCTCAAGCATCCTTACAAAGAACCTCTTGAGAATGAATGAACATCTTTACAAGGAACTTCTCACTCATGTTTGTCCAAACAACCATACAAGAATACAATATCAACTATTTTCTCAAATACCCAACAATTCCACAAGTCTCCTATTTACAAGCAATTTTCAAGAAAAATCCCCAATTCTCACAAGTGATATCTTCAAATAGGACAATTTAAAGAGAAACATGCAAGAGATCATTATGGCAAGGTTTCATTTTGAAGGTACCCTCTGATAGGGTCCATCTAGCTCGGTGGGGTCAATACAGGAAGTATTTCTTCATCTTCAACACTTACAGATGGTTCTGCTAAGCGCTCCACCGGTATCAGCCTATCTAGGTTTTTTGATGAGGTTGTAGCCAACCTCGCCAAAGCGTCTGCTTGTGAATTCTCAGTTCGGGGAACATGTCTGATCTTAACTTGCACAAACTTCTTGATTAATTCCTGCATCTTCCTAAGATGATCTTAACTTGGCCTCATAAGACTCATCTATCTGCTTCACCACGAGCTGAGAATCACTGCAAATCTTCAACTATTCTGCCTCCATTGAGTGGAGGCCAGGTATTAGTTGTGTGGCCTCTGTGGGTGTTTTTGTCGTGAATTCTGCGATGAAATTTGTTAGTATTTGCCATTTGATTACAGTCATAGGCTTGTACCTGATATCAAACTCACTGAGGTCGATGACCCATTTAACCAACCTCTCTAAAGACTCTGGTTTATGTAGCACCTACTTCATTGGCTGATCTGTCAGAACCTCAATAGTGTGAGCCTAGAAGTATGGTTTAAGCCTTCTAGCCGTCGTAACCGAAGCTAAGACAAGCTTCTTCATCATTGGATATCTCTCCTCTTCCCCCCTCAGAGCTCTACTACAGTAATAGACTAGTCGCTGAGCTCTGTCTCGCTCCTTTACTAGGGTTGTGCTGTCCAAAAATCTGATACAACTAGGTAAAAAGTAAGCACTTCCCCTTCCAATGAGCTTACCAGAACAGGAGGAGAGCTCAAGTAATCCTTCAAAGCTTTGAACGCTTCTCCACATCGGGTATTCCATTGGAATGCCTTCTTTAAGACCTGAAAGAAGGGCTAACATTTATCACTTGATTGAGACATAAAGCGACTCAAGGCAGCTATTCTTCTTGTCAAACGCTGGACTTCCCTCGTGTTGGATGGTGACTGCATATCTAGTACTGCCTTCACTTTTTTTGGGTTTTCCTCAATTCCTCTGTTGTTGACTATGAAGCCCAGAAAATTTCCCGCAGATACTCCAAAGGCGCATTTGAAGAGGTTGAGCTTCATCTTGTACTCCTTAAGAACTTGGAACAATTTCGCCAGATGTTTGATGTGGAGTTTTGCCTTCAGAAACTTTACCAACTTATCATCGATATAGACCTCCATGGACATCCTAATTTGCTTTTAGAACATTTGATTTACCAAGCACTGGTAAGTGGCTCCCGTATTCTTCAATACAAAGGACATGACCTGATAGTAGTACGTCCCCAGTTCAGTCACAAATGATGTATTCTCTTGGTCGTTGGTGTCCAACCTGATCTAGTTGTATAAAGAGAAGGCGTCCATAAAGCTAAGGAGCTTGTGTCTAGCAGTGGCATCTACAGTCAAATCTATCCGAGGTAAAGGAAAGATGTATTTTGGGCAAGCTCGATTGAGATCAGTGAAGTCGATGCAAAGTCACCACTTACCGTTAATTTTCTTGACAAGAACTACATTTGCTAGAAATGTGGGGTAATCTACTTCCCTGATGGCCTTCGCGTGGAGGAGTTTGCTGACCTCTTCATTGATTGCCTTTTGCCATTCTGGGGTAAAGCTTCTTCGCTTCTATTTAATGGGTTTGCATGTAGGATTCACACTGAGCTTGTGTGTGATGACCGAGGGGTTGATGTCTTCCATATCCTCTTGCTTCTATGCAAATACTTCCATATTTTTCCTCAGAAATTGTATGAGAAGGTTTTTGATTTCTCTACTCAGTTTGGACCCCATGCAAATAAGATGTTTTGTCTCCTCGTCAAGCTGAACAGGTTCCAGTTCTTTTGACGGCGTAGGCCTGGTGTCTAGCTCGTCCCTCATGTCGAGCTCATCCAATTGAATGTTTTCAACTTTTCTCTTTTTAACGGATGCCATGTAACACCCTTGCGCTACACGCTGGTCTCCTCGGACTACTCCAACTCTATTATCTGTAAAAAATTTCATAACCAAGTGATAGGCGGAGGGGATGGCCTTCATTGCATTGAGGGAAGGTCTCCCAAGCAACATATTGTATGCAGAAGGGGCATCAACCACTAAAAATCTCATAGCTATGGTGGCCTAGCAGAGAGGATCTCCTATAATAAGTACGAGCTGAATTGATCTCAGGGGTAACACCCTTTCCCCTGAAAATCCCAACAAGTCGGCATGTACTAGCTCGAGCTTTTTCATACCTATGTGTAAACTCCCGTATTCGTATCTTTATATAGCAACATAATTATGTTTTAAAATACTAATATATGTAATGATGTATGCATGAATTATGTAGATTGTAAGAGTAGGAATACAAATTTTATTTGAGGCAATAGGGTATGTTGTAGAAGTTTGGAAGTGTTCTAGAATGAAAGCACATTTTATGAGTGGAAAGAATTTTTGACATTGTCTAGTACTTGGACCATAACTTTTTACCATGATTTCCATTTGATCTATAATTTTAACATTAGATAGTAGACTTTCATGGCTACAAATAATTATTTCACAAAAATATTCCAAATTGACCTCTAAACAAACCAAAACTTCACTGAAAGTTTCAGCAGAAACTAGATGACGTTCGAATGTGAATCGACGTTCGAACGACCATGAGTCTCAGTTCTTTGGTGTCTGATGAGCTCTGATGGAAATGAAAAAGTACTGGGAGCAATCAACATTAGAATGTTAAAGTGACGTTCGAACGTGAATCAATAATTTGCACTATTGACATTTGAATGTCAAATGACGTTCGAACGTGACTTACGGATCTGAGTTTCAGAATCATGCATAGGAGGTCATTTCTTCCACTATAAATACTTAAGGACGCCTCAATTAGCCCTATTTCAACATTTCTAATCCTAGAGAGGTTTAGAGAGGAAGAAAGAAGGGAAAAAATAAGAGATTAGAGTGTTGATTCAAGTTGGGAAAGATCAAAATCTCAAGTTCTTCACACCAAACTAAGGAAGAAGGTAGAAGTTTTCTTCCATTCTTGTTCATCGAGGTTAGGGTTTATATATGTGCATGTTTTGCTTCTAAATCTTAGATATATGCTATGAATACTTGTTTCTTGAAGTCCTTACAAATATCACCATTTCTTGAAGGTATTTATGGTTTGATAGCCATAAAAAGTAAAAACCAAAGTTCTTGAGAAATATGAATTTTTCTTCTTAATGTTCACTTGTTCTTGATTTCAATACTCTAGTGTTTGATTAAATACTAAAAATTATATACTTAATGATCTCTTGCTCATTTTTCTTAAATTGTTCCATTGAAAAAATAAATATGGATTTGGATATGAAATTTGAAAATTTTTGGATTTACTTATGACTTGAGAAAATGGTTGGTATTGTATCTCTTGTATGGTTTGTTGTGACAGACTTGAATTGCTTTCGAGAGCTGTCGTAGAGTGTTAGAGGATAGTCTATCCCAATGGGGGTGAGATGGTTTCTAACACTTGTAGTGGATTGTTGTTTGTGAGAGCAATCACTATTGTTCATGTAGGTTCAAGGCTGAGGGATGTTATACCTTTCCTGGTAAGGATTCGTCAATGTCGTAGGAGACGGTATACGCCCTTCCTAAAGTGTTTGTGATCTGCCTTGCAGGGAATGATTGAAATTGTGTGGTTGTGATGGGTGAACGAAGTAGAATAGTGGTGTAGATTCCTGAGAAGCAACCAACATACATGAGAATATAGAATGATATTATTGAGTTATTTGTTAATTGCTTCAACTTCTTACAAGTTATTCTTGTCATTGATTCACTATATTTTGTACACTTGAGATTATTTCAACTATCATGGTTTTACTTCTTCATTCAATATATTGCTATTGTGTAAATTTGATATCTTATAAATTGTCACTGTTTTCTGTCAAAAGTTACATATGATATTTGTGAAATGAGACCGACTTGTTTTATATATTTTCTAAACCTTGTTCGAGTTTGTAAGGATTTTTCTACAGAGCTTAGTGTTCACCCCTACAAACAATGTCTTTTTTATATTATGGTTTAGCAGAGGAGCTTAGAATTTATGAGTCGGTACATTGAGAGGCTCCAATAGATAGGAACTTGGATCTCGAGATGGACATTTAAGGCTATTTCTTTTTATGTTCGAGACTAGAAGATTCTTTTTGAGACTATGTGACGTCTAATATGTTCTTTATTTCTCTGTAAGATAATAGTTGATTTTTGGGATGTAATTGTCCTAGTTTGACATATTCTTTTGGATGGTATTGTAAATATTATGGACAATAAATAAAATTTTCATAACTTATGAATTGCATTAGTCGCTCTCATGATGGGAATGATTTTAGATAGTAATGTCGTCCAAAGGGGATTTTGAGGCGTTACATTATGCCCATTTTGTCAAAGTTCGAAGCGAAAATAATATCGGCAGAGCTCCCGTTCAACTAGAACTCGATGGATAGTTCTGTTGGCAACGACTGCCCTCACCACCAATGGGTCATCATGGGGATGTTGGTAGCCTTCCAAGTCTGAGTTCGAGAGGGTGATGACAGAGCTCAGCCGAGGTGTATTGGACATAGTGTGCACCTCCAGTGCTTCGTCTGCTTTGATTCTTTGTAGGTGAGCTTTTCTGGCTGAGTTGGACTCTCCACCTCTTGCGAATCCTTTAGATATCACCCCCGATCTCCCCCATAGGTTGTTGATGCGGCGCTGGTGCTTTCTGTTGAGGTGGTGGACGTGGTGGAGCTCGGTTCTGATTATCATGGACCACAAAGCGACGTAGCTGTCCTCGTTGGATCAGAAATTCAATCTCCTTCTTCAGCTGGATGCAATCGTCTATGTGATAACCATGGTCTTTTTGGTAATCGCAGTACTTTGTGGGATCTCTCTTTGTTGGATCCGCCTTCATCTGAGGTGGCCATCTTAGAAACTTCTCATTCTGCACCACGTACAGAACCTATGACACCGTGGCAGTGAGAGGAGTGAATTGCCGAGGTGCATACCTCGGTTACAATTCTGGTTGTGGAGGACCTAGGCGATCTCGGATGTTTCCTCTTCTTTTTAGGGAACGGTCCCTGTCCCTTCTTGGGGACCTATCTCGTTCTCTTTCTTTCCTGGGACTACGCTCCCTTTTCTTTTTCTCCTTCCATTTTTCTTTCTGCGAGAAAGAGCTCCCTACATTAGAGAGGAGAGTTTCCTCACCGTTTATGTACTTTTTTGCTTTAGCCAGTACCTCGGCCATGCTTGCCTGAGGATTCTTCGATATGGGGAACACCAAGTCCTTCGGCTACACTCTCAAACCAGCTATAAAAGCGGCAATAACAAACTTCTCATCCGAGGCATCTACCTTCAAAGATTCTAAGTTGAACATTTGGACATATGACCGCAGGTTCTCATATGCCCCCTTTTTCACATTCAACAAGTGGTAGCTCGATTTTTGGTATGTCCGAGCTCCCATGAAATGGGACACAAAAGAAATAGAGAGCTCCTTAAAGGAGGACACCAAGGCTGGGGGGAGCTTGTTAAACCACACTAAGGTTGAACCTTTCAAAATTATGGCAAAGACGTGACAATGTACTGGATCTTGATATCCGTGCAACTCCCATCTGGTTTTTATAAGTATTGAGGTGATCCATGAGATCTTTTGTCCCATCAAAGGCTTTTATTTGTGGCATTCTGAACTTCGGAGGTAGGGGGAAGTGTAACACCCCAGGGGTAAACGGGGACTCAGTCTACTGCACCAGGGCATCCATCGTTATGGGGGTCTTATCTCTCACTGCCTCCTTCATGTAGCTGAGCTCTTGTTAGATACCCTTGAAGCGTTGTTCCCAGCTCCCAGTACTGCTCCATTCTTTCCTGTTGGAAAGGGAGGAAATCATTCTTCTCGACCCTAACGTTTTGGCTCTGTACTTCCTCGTTGTCACCAATTATAGGAAGTGAATGGGGAGCTTGGCTATTCTCTCATCCTTTATTGGTTTCTTTGAGGGGGTTGAGGTGCTGCTACTCCTTGTGTGGGGGATTATTTTGGCTTCTCTGGGCTGGTTGTTTCTCTTAGGGTCGTTGCAAAAGCTTCAAAAGTTCTTCATTCTGCCGTAGCAGACGTTGGTTGGCTAGGCGAAGGGCCTCCAGTTCGTTGTTCAAGGGGGGATTCACCATAGGAGGATTGGCTTTGACGATGGGGAAGAAAACCTAGGGATCCTTATATTGCCTGCTACTAGTGGCCTCGTGTTGGTTTTGCACCGGGGGGGTTCATTTGGCTTCTGCTCATGTTTCAGGTTAAGACCATCAGTCACTGAAGAATCAGTGTACTTGTAACAAGAACAATCGTTTCCACAGACGGCGCCAAACTGAAGGTGTTAATTTTACGCGAGTGAGCAGACGTATGGATGTGCTAATGAGTATCAATTTGAGCTACGGGGCTCGTAAGTATTAAAGTGAAAATTCTTGGGGATAGGGGATGATCACACGAGAAACATAAAGTGGTTCACCGAGCTTGGGAGCTTAGCTTGTCCACTCTTTTACGGAGTCTCTTGCTCCTAATATATATATCAATGGTGGAACTGATTTACAAAAATATTTTTTTTGATACCATTGGATCCCCCTTCAATGGAGGCTCGGTACAATATTTATAATGAAATTCCTATATCTAAGGGATCTGTAGCGAGATCCTTTGCCTTGCATTCGTGAGATTTGTTATTTTGGGGGTGTTTTTCGTTATATAGCTGTTCCATCCTCGTTTCTCTAATTGTTTGCTCTGAGTGGAGCTCGAGATCTGGACTCCTGAGCCCTGGAGGTCTTGACTGACCTCTTTTACCGAGCTCTTAGAATTTATTTTTGGTATCATCATAATTCAAGCCCAAACATTCGTTTTTCCAATATAATAAGTGGTGAGGCCTAAATTAGGAAGCTGTGACGAAGAAGTGAACGACAACTTGAGTCCGAGTCACATTACAACTTTTTTTTTGATATTGAGAGTATAATTTAAAAATTAAAGGGAGAATTATATCTAGTTCCCCTGAGGTTAATCACTCAGACCCCCTGATATTTAAAATATTACACACAGACCCCTAAAATTTGTACGCGCATAACACTTATATCCCTACTGTAAATATATCCATTAATAAATTACACTCAAATCCATTGAAGTTTGTAAACATATATTACTTAGACCCATTAAGTTTAAAATGTTATACTTAGACAAAAAATATTTCAATCAAAGATAGAATATCAAATATTTCAAATTTTATAATTAAAATTCATGTTATATTGTATCATTTATTGAAATAAAATCAAAAATAAAAATTCAATTTTTTTCTTAAAAATTGTAATTAGTATACAACTATATTGTCTGTTGGAATTTAATTTGGTTGTTTAAACAACCAAATTAAAATACCAAACTATTCTAATTAAAACTAAAAGATATTGTATTCATTACAGTTTGACCTCTTGTTTAATTTTTTAGTTTTATTTTAGTAGATAGTATAATTGTATACTAACTATATTTTTTTAAAAACTAAATTTTTATTTTTGATTTTATTTCAATAAATGACATAATAGAACATGAATTTTGGTTGTAAAATTCATGTTTTATTATGAATGACTTAAACTTCTTGTTTGATTTTTTAGTTTTATTCTAATACATAGTATAATTGTATACTAATTACGATTTTTTTAAAAAAATTGAATTTTTATTTTTAATTTTATTTCAATAAATGATACAATAAAACATAAATTTTAGTTATAAAATTTAAAATATTTGATATGCTATATTTGATTGGAGTATTTTTGGTCTAAATATACCATTTTAAACTTAAGGGGTTTAAGTATTATATGTCTACAAACTTCAAGGGGTCTATGTATAATTTATTAATAAATATATTTACAAAAGGGTCTAAGTGTTACGTGCGTACAAACTTTAGGGAGTCTGTGTGCAATATTTTAAATGTTAAGGGGTCTGGGTGATTAAGTGACAAATCTCAGGAAGATTGGGTGTAATTCTCTCTTAATCACCCTGACCCTGACCCTGACCCTGAGGTTTGTCACTTAATCACTCAGACCCGCTAAAATTTGAAATATTATACATAAACCCCCTGAAGTTTGTACACGTGTAATACTTAAACCCCTACTATAAATATATCTGTTAATAAATTACACCCAGACTCTTGAAGTTTGTAAACATATATTACTTTTACCCCATAAATTTAAAATATTATATTTAGACAAAACATATTTCAATCCAAGAGAAAATATCAAATATTTTAAATTTTACAATTAAAATTCATGTTCTATTACATCTTTTATTGAAATAAAATAAAAAATAAAAATTCAACTTTTTCTTAAAAAATCATAATTAGTGTATAATTATATTGTCTATTAAAATTTAATTTGGTCGTTTAAACGATCAAATTAAAATACCAAACTACCCCAATTAAAACTAAAAGACATTATGTTCATTATAGTTTGACCCCTTGTTTAATTTTTTAGTTTTATTTTAATAGATAGTATAATTATATACTAACTATGATTTAAAAAAAAGAAGCTAGATTTTTATTTTTTATGTTATATCAATAAATGACATAATATAATATGAATTTTGGATGTAAAACTTATGTTATATTATAAATGAATTAGACCTCTTGTTTAATTTTTTTTTTAATTTTCTTCTAATAGATAGCATAATTGTATACTAATTACGATTTTCTAAGAAAAATAAATTATTTTTTTAAAATTTTATTTTAATAAATTATACAATAGAACATGAATTTTTGTTGTAAAATTTAAAATATTTTATATTCTATCTTTGATTGAAGTATTTTTAGTCTAAGTATAATATTTTAAACTTAAAAGGTCATTATATACTTATAAGTTTCAGGGGGTTTAAGTATAATTTATTAACAGATATATTTAAAACAGGGTCTAAGTGTTATGTGCATACAAATTTTAGAGGATTTGTATGTAATATTTTAAATGTTAAGGGATTTAAATGATTAAGTGATAAACTTTAGAGAATGTAAGTATAATATTCCCAATATTTAAAGATTCAAATTAAAATTTAAATGTCTTTAGTGTGGAAAGTGAGATTAACCCTTCTTTTCCGACATGTGTGGTCACGCATTTGGGGTATAAATATCATCTCTCCGATGCTCCGTCTCTTCTTTCTTTCTCTCTGTAATAAGCACGTGGCTTGTCCATTCAATTCGCATATGAAAAGATTTCGATTCTCCCTTCATCGCTTTCTCAACTCTCATTTCCGGAGCTCTAATCTGAAAGAAAAGGCAAAATGTGTAAGAATTTTTCTCATTTTTTTCATTTGTTTTTTGCATCTTTTCGCAGTTTGATCTTTGATTCTTACATGACAAAGAAAAAAAAAACTTTGATTCGTAGAGTTTCTGACGATTCTTGATGTGTAAATAATTCCTCGCTTTCTTTCAAATCATTGAATTATCGGGTCGTTATTTTCTTTGTTTCTATTAATGTTCTCCGAAATTTTTATATATTGGTTGTGAATTGTTTTGTTCTTTATTTTTAGGTTTATTTTCAGAGCCAATTGATTCGGGACAAGCCTGCCATACCTTGTATACTGAAGTTTCATAAACAGTCTTTTGTATTACTGGGTTTGGTGCTCTTCCTTTAGCGTAATTCGAATGTAGCTTCTGCTTTCGAGTTGTTTTATTGGTCACCCACTTTTTTTATTTTGAAGGAAAAAGCAACCCTGTTTGTTAAGGTGGTGGTTTATTTCGAGGGTTTTGCTTTGTTGAGAAGTTATTGCCAGTTCTCGGCTTTTGGATTCTTTGAGCTTTGTCTTCTGAGCTTCTAGGGTTTAATGACTATTGATTGTTGGTTTTTTTATTAAAATTTTAGACTTGAGGCTTGTGAGAAGGGGAGCTTTTGGTAGATGGAGAGGGATAAGTCTCAAAACCATGGTGGAGGCTTAGTACCTCCATCAGGAAGGTATGCGGTTTTTTCGTCTCCTGGGAGTAATTTTAATGTGAAATCTGATCCACTAGGATCATCGAATCTGCCTTCATTGGGACCTGGGGGTAATATTTCTGAATCTGGTCATTTTGGTCATGGTATGCCTTCGGATTCTAGCTGGTTTAGCCATGATATAAGCCAAATGCCTGATAACCCGCCAAAGAATTTGGGCCATCGACGTGCCCATTCGGAAATTCTTACTCTTCCAGATGACATTAATTTTGACAGTGATCTTGGTGTTGTGGGCGGCTTGGAAGGACCTTCGTTCTCTGATGAGACTGAGGAAGATTTGCTCTCTATGTACCTTGACATGGAAAAGTTGAATTCATCGTCTGCAACTTCTGTATTACAAGTGGGTGAATCATCTTCGTCAGCGGTTGCAGCATCACCGGCTCCAGCATATGCAGCAGCGACTCCTCCTGCTGAGAATGATGCCCCTACCCATTGCGAGAGGCCTAGAGTAAGACATCAACATAGTCAGTCCATGGATGGGTCAACTACAATTAAGCCGGAGATGCTAATGTTGGGTTTGGAAGAGCAGTCTCTGGCTGATTCTCAGAAATCCATCTCTGCCTCTAAGCTTGCCGAGCTAGCCCTTATTGATCCAAAGCGTGCTAAGAGGTAATAATTTTGATGAACCTATATATGATTTAATTAGTTCCCTCCATTTTTGGCCCATTCAAGCAATGAATTTACATATTACTATATTAGTTTTATGTTATAGCAAGTCTTGATGAAGTCACATGCTTTTGGTCAAAGCCACTAACTTCAACGACCATAGTTGTTAAATCGCGAATCGTATTGTGAATCGGAATTCTAAATTTGAGAATTGTGAATCGTATCGAATCGTGAATTGTAAGAGTCGACACAAAATTTAAACAAAAATAAAAAACAATATTAAATATTTAAAATAGACAAAATATTGAATATTGAACATTATTGTATTCTAAAAATAATCAATTGATATACTCACGTCGTATAAATGAAAAAACGCTAGCCTTTTATTTCATTTTTGTTTTTTGCTTAATCATTTTCAAATTCAACAACTGGAAAAAAAAATTTCATTAAAGAATCATGACTATTCAAGAGCCAAAATAGTGACACCTAGTATAGATTAGGTTACAAACATGAATGAAAAAAGAACAAATAAGAAAATTAATCGGGAGAAAACATACTGACCAACATTTCGAAACAAAAAATTAGAACCTAACAAATTACTCACGAAAGAATTGAGAGCAAAAAACAATTGATGATGCGAGAGTGTTAGTCATGACTTTTAGCTTTAGACAACGTAATACTAGTTTTAGTCGACGCCAGAGAGAGAACAAGCAAAGAGATTGAGTTTTTATTAGGGCGTGGGTTCCTCTACAAACAAAACGGTGTCGTTTTACTGTTTAGTAGACAAAACAACGTTGTTCTGTAAAAAAATTGGGTTTTAAAAAAAAGTGATCAAATCGTGCGATTCGTGCGGCAGGAATCGAATCATACGATGCAGATGCGATTTACCTCTAAAACGATTCTCATATAAGATACGAATCGTTTTGTACCTGTATCGAATTGAATCGTACGAATTGAATTGAATCGTACGATTTTGATGACTATGTCAGCGACTACCAGTTTAGAGTTCACTAGGAATTTAGTATGAACATTGGATCCCTCAAATTCCTTAATTAGATCCAAAGGAAGATAATGTGTTGTACTTGGGTGTAAGTTTTTGAGTTATTGAATTTTAATGCCTTCTTTCACACGCTATACCAGAATTATCTGATAGCTCAGCCTTTTGGTAAAATATACAAAATATCAAGTATTTGTTTAACAAGTATCAGTCAAAGATACTTTGGAAGTACCACATGAAGGCCTAACTATTCAAACTTGCTACTAAGATGATATAGACTTCTTTGGCTGGCGACTTTCTTGGAAGGAAAGTGATGGATGTCCTGATACATAAGTGAGCAGGAGTTTCATAATAAGTGCCTTTTTGTCACAACTTAATGAGAAAACATAGAATAGTGCCTGTGAAATGAAGGGGTGATTTGTTTGTCTAATTCTTTGAATAGAAGAATTTGGACAATTTTGTTAAATTGTCCTTCCTTTGAAGTGGATTTGAATTTTTTTTGTCTAATCAATTTGTTTCATTGTAATTTTGTTTTTAACCTCGTTCTTCCCGCTTCTTTGATGATATGGTTTTTTTTGTGAACTATGTTTTGAACCTTATTCTTTCTTCTATTCTATTCTTTTCCCATATTTGATGATATGATTTTCTTTGTGAATTTGGTTTCAAA
>CM042194.1:19559306-19572911 GCA_023539305.1 Ilex asprella
TGTATACTGAAGTTTCATAAACAGTCTTTTGTATTACTGGGTTTGGTGCTCTTCCTTTAGCGTAATTCGAATGTAGCTTCTGCTTTCGAGTTGTTTTATTGGTCACCCACTTTTTTTATTTTGAAGGAAAAAGCAACCCTGTTTGTTAAGGTGGTGGTTTATTTCGAGGGTTTTGCTGTGTTGAGAAGTTATTGCCAGTTCTCGGGTTTTGGATTCTTTGAGCTTTGTCTTCTGAGCTTCTAGGGTTTAATGACTATTGATTGTTGGTTTTTTTATTAAAATTTTAGACTTGAGGCTTGTGAGAAGGGGAGCTTTTGGTAGATGGAGAGGGATAAGTCTCAAAACCATGGTGGAGGCTTAGTACCTCCATCAGGAAGGTATGCGGTTTTTTCGTCTCCTGGGAGTAATTTTAATGTGAAATCTGATCCACTAGGATCATCGAATCTGCCTTCATTGGGACCTGGGAGTAATATTTCTGAATCTGGTCATTTTGGTCATGGTATGCCTTCGGATTCTAGCTGGTTTACCCATGATATAAGCCAAATGCCTGATAACCCGCCAAAGAATTTGGGCCATCGACGTGCCCATTCGGAAATTCTTACTCTTCCAGATGACATTAATTTTGACAGTGATCTTGGTGTTGTGGGCGGCTTGGAAGGACCTTCGTTCTCTGATGAGACTGAGGAAGATTTGCTCTCTATGTACCTTGACATGGAAAAGTTGAATTCATCGTCTGCAACTTCTGTATTACAAGTGGGTGAATCATCTTCGTCAGCGGTTGCAGCATCACCGGCTCCAGCATATGCAGCAGCGACTCCTCCTGCTGAGAATGATGCCCCTACCCATTGCGAGAGGCCTAGAGTAAGACATCAACATAGTCAGTCCATGGATGGGTCAACTACAATTAAGCCGGAGATGCTAATGTTGGGTTTGGAAGAGCAGTGTCTGGCTGATTCTCAGAAATCCATCTCTGCCTCTAAGCTTGCCGAGCTAGCCCTTATTGATCCAAAGCGTGCTAAGAGGTAATAATTCTGATGAACCTATATATGATTTAATTAGTTCCCTCTATTTTTGGCCCATTCAAGCAATGAATTTACATATTACTATATTAGTTTTATGTTATAGCAAGTCTTGATGAAGTCACATGCTTTTGGTCAAAGCCACTAACTTGAACGATCATAGTTGTTAAATCGCGAATCGTATTGTGAATCGGAATTCTAAATTTGAGAATTGTGAATCGTATCGAATCGTGAATTGTAAGAGTCGACACAAAATTTAAACAAAAATAAAAAAACAATATTAAATATTTAAAATAGACAAAATATTGAATATTGAACATTATTGTATTCTAAAAATAATCAATTGATATACTCACGTCGTATAAATGAAAAAACGCTAGCCTTTTATTTCATTTTCGTTTTTTGCTTAATCATTTTCAAATTCAACAACTGGAAAAAAAAATTTCATTAAAGAATCATGACTATTCAAGAGCCAAAATAGTGACACCTAGTATAGATTAGGTTACAAACATGAATGAAAAAAGAACAAATAAGAAAATTAATCGGGAGAAAACATACTGACCAACATTTCGAAACAAAAAATTAGAACCTAACAAATTACTCACGAAAGAATTGAGAGCAAAAAACAATTGATGATGCGAGAGTGTTAGTCATGACTTTTAGCTTTAGACAACGTAATACTAGTTTTAGTCGACGCCAGAGAGAGAACAAGCAAAGAGATTGAGTTTTTATTAGGGCGTGGGTTCCTCTACAAACAAAACGGTGTCGTTTTACTGTTTAGTAGACAAAACAACGTTGTTCTGTAAAAAAATTGGGTTTTAAAAAAAAGTGATCAAATCGTGCGATTCGTGCGGCAGGAATCGAATCATACGATGCAGATGCGATTTACCTCTAAAACGATTCTCATATAAGATACGAATCGTTTTGTACCTGTATCGAATCGAATCGTACGAATTGAATCGAATCGTACGATTTTGATGACTATGTCAGCGACTACCAGTTTAGAGTTCACTAGGAATTTAGTATGAACATTGGAACCCTCAAATTCCTTAATTAGATCCAAAGGAAGATAATGTGTTGTACTTGGGTGTAAGTTTTTGAGTAATTGAATTTTAATGCCTTCTTTCACACGCTATACCAGAATTATCTGATAGCTCAGCCTTTTGGTAAAATATACAAAATATCAAGTATTTGTTTAACAAGTATCAGTCAAAGATACTTTGGAAGTACCACATGAAGGCCTAACTATTCAAACTTGCTACTAAGATGATATAGACTTCTTTGGCTGGCGACTTTCTTAGAAGGAAAGTGATGGATGTCCTGATACATAAGTGAGCAGGAGTTTCATAATAAGTGCCTTTTTGTCACAACTTAATGAGAAAACATAGAATAGTGCCTGTGAAATGAAGGGGTGATTTGTTTGTCTAATTCTTTGAATAGAAGAATTTGGACAATTTTGTTAAATTGTCCTTCCTTTGAAGTGGATTTGAATTTTTTTGTCTAATCAATTTGTTTCATTGTAATTTTGTTTTTAACCTCGTTCTTCCCCCTTCTTTGATGATATGGTTTTTTTGGTGAACTATGTTTTGAACCTTATTCTTTCTTCTATTCTATTCTTTTCCCATATTTGATGATATGATTTTCTTTGTGAATTTGGTTTCAAATCTTTTATTCTTTCCTCTCTTGTTTCTTGCACAAATTGTATATTAAAGAACTATGACTATATGATACCACCTTTTATGAATTAACGCCATTTTCGAGTCAGATATTGATGTTATGCTTTATTGTTGCACGTAGTTCACTTTATTTTTTGGGTTAGCAACAACATGATTCTATCATAGTGCAGTGTCTCTCCAAATTCCTAGATCATGCTAAAATATAAACAAGAAAATGGGTGCGCCTGGACCATGCTTCAAATTTACGGTACCAGTCATTGACTCGGAGAGCTCTGAGACACATCGGTCATGGCGTTGTCGTGCGGTATTGGGCGATACGACCTAAAAGAAAATGTTGAACATGACGAGAGATTCAGGTTATACTGTGGTGTCGTGAAACTGTATCGGCCAATTTAATGACGATATCTCAACGACTTAGGACTAACTCTAATACAACTTGGACGACTCGATCTAGTCGTGCGAGGCTCGGGGTTTATATGTATCATGTAATAGTATCGTTTCGGAAGATGCTGAGTTAGATACGACTCGTATCGGTATCGGCTGATATTTGTCCTCAGTTGATTAAGATTTGGTGCTTTGGTGGTGGACATTGAATAACCTTGTTATGTTTCCGTGTTTTGTGGTTAATAAGCCCTGCTGAATTGAGAAAGACATAGTGATTGTTTAATGTGTTTGTAAGTTGACGTACAATGTATTAATGACATCAGTTTTAATTGGTTCTGCCTCATGTCATACCAGGTTCAATTGAAATTGTTATTTCTCAATTTTTCGTTCTGAATCTTGAATTTTCTTTCCTGCTGATATAACTATCAAGTTCGCTGGTTAGTGCTCTTGGAAGATGTAAGAATTTGATTACTTGATCCATGTAAGTTTTTTCCTTGTGAAATCTTCTTTTGGTTTTTCTTTGTTTTGGGTAATGTGGTAATTGGTTTAGGAAGTAGGTTGAGTTTTTTGGGTTTTCGTCTGTTGACTTTGTAGTGACATCTTTGTTGTTTTTGTTTTTGTTTTTACTCTATACAATAGAAAGGGTCTTTAATTACATCATCCTATGTGCAATTGCCATTTTAGCAAATGGCTGTCGATTGTATGGCTTGCCATACCATTTGTTCGAACCTAATTAATATTGTTGCAAGTCTAATGAGAACTTAGTACTACGGAAATTAGCTCAGTTTTGAAGGATTGAATTCCATACTGTTCTTTGTTGGTATTGTTTTTCCATAGGATGGAGGTCTTGTCTTAGGCTTGTAGCTCTTTTATTGCTTTGTTGTGGTGGTGGTGCTGGATGAATTGAACTAGTAGACCTCAAACTTTTGGAGGTCTCGAGGTTAGGATTACTTGCCAAATTTAAAATGATTGAAGGTAGTACATAGTAGCTTCCATCACAACCCAATGGAATAGGTATGGAGAAGGTATTGGAACTACAAACTCTTAAGAAGGCTTTTCAAAATAGACTATAGCTTTCCCTCATCGGATAAGGACTTGGGATTGGCCGACTAGGTACCAGGTACCAACAAGTAGTGGTGGAACATGAGCGGGCTAGGCAGGCGGAGAGGTTAACCCAAGCTCAACCCAACGTATGATACCCTCAACTCAATGTATGATACCCTCAACTCGAGCACAACCCAACCTGAGTATCTTTAATCTGGGCTCAACCCGTTATCAAAATTTTGAACTCGGGTATTTCTCTTTTAGCTCCACAAATCTGAGGTTTGCATCGAGACATGGAAGTAGGTAGGGAATGAAAGAAGGTGGTGCATTGATACAAGATAGATATATATGCACATAAAGAGAGCAGATGACGAGAGATAAATACTTGTATGAGTTTCAATGAGGGAGAACTTTGGAGGAGAATGAGAAGAGATAAGAGGTGCAACCTAATAGAGGCCCTAAATTCTCATACTTGTATAGTTTTGTTTTGTTTTGTTTTTTGGCCAAATTTTGGGTTGAACTTGATTTTGTAAACTTGGTCTGGGTTTGCATTGAACCCAGTCACCTTGAAGCTTCAACTTGCATATTGCCCGAATTAAAATAGGGTTGAGATTTTTTTTGTCCAAGCCCAATCCAATTATTGAAAATCTATGCCCAAGTATTGAATTTTTGGGTTGAGTTTAGGTTAGCCCCCACAAATTGCATGCTTAAGTTGAAACTAAAGGTTACTAGCTTGATGCGTGAAGCCTTCCTTGGTTGTAAATTTTCATGAATCTTCTATATGATTTTTCTCTCTTGGGGAAGATCCACCAACACTAGGAGAAATTCGAATTTCCTCAACTAGTTCCTTTTCAACTCCGTCCTTGTTTATCGTCCTAAAATGAGAACTCGAAGCACTCCTAGATAAGGTGGCAATTTTGGACACTGTTAGAAACATTTTTGTAATTTGCTAATTTCATGAAATCTTGTCCTCAACCTAATTTCATGAAATCTTATGTTCTCAACCCTAATTTTATGGTCATCAAGTTTCAAAGACCAAGATTTGTAAGTGACAAGGAAGGGAAGGAGATCAAGTTATAATACCGCATTAAGATTACTCTGATGCACCTTCAAACTTAAGACAAATGTAATGACCGTAGAGACCTAAGAACCCTTGGTTTAATTCATCAGACTTAGGAGGTTTAGTGTTATAAATGGAATTGGGGAAATCCGGAAATTACTCATAGGGTTTTTATTGAAAAATATTTTCTAAACCTTAAATGTGTTTTGAAATGATATATCTAGTCATTTTTCGGACCCACTTGAGCAACACTCTTTAGTGTTAAAGGGGACAAGTTTTTGCTTGATTTTCGACTTTAAAACTAGTAGGGACCGCATTTTGCTTGCTTGCCTTTGGCTAGAGCGATCTCTGAATACGTAGGGATAAAATTGGGAAAGGCTAATATGTTAGACAGTAGAGATTGTCTTCTAGGTCACTTTCAGGCCGCTTGAGCGGTCCTTGCTCTGACATTTTTGGTTTGAATTATTTGTAAATTTTGGTTTACTTGATTCCCAAGACAAACCCTATTCCGAGTATATAAATAGAGGAAGCCTTCCCATGCTTGGGTAAACCTCTAGAAGTCTCTTATGAGAAATTCTACGTATTGAATACCTAGAGAGTTTTTGAACAAACCCTAGATCTTAGAGAATAACCAAAATCGACTTTGAAAAGTGTGCATATTGAGGATCTTAGTGGAGAAGATTGCTCAAAGTCTAAACAACATATTGTGGTGGAGAGTTCAAGTGAAGCTATCCATAAAAACGAAGAGGGACTTTTGGTGGAGAGATCTATTGAAAGAAATGAGCGTCTAATTATAGTATTAGTTGAGGTATAAGACTCGAGTACATGTAGATCGAACTTGAGATAGTAGATTAGTAGTGAACCTTGAGTAGTTTCTCGCGGTTTTTCCAGGTTGGGTTTTTGCGTCAATAATTACTTGTGTCTCTTTATTGTTTTATTTGTTTGCATACTTATAATTGATGCACACACATGCACTTTGAGTTTGACATTTTGATTTTTTAGCTTTCAAGTCATTAGGAGTGGTTTTGGTGAAATTGTTTCGGTTGGAATTGTCGTGTGAGATCGAGTATTCATTGATAATTGACAAATTCATAACATCAATCTACATGACGTGTTTGAGTAGTTTTTGTTAAAAGGGATTTTCACACTTAATTGCACAATTAATTGAGAAAAGGTAATTGTGGTAGAATTAGGTTAAAATTGGTGTTTTTCCTATCATTAAAGTTTAATTAATCTATTCATCCCACTCTAGGTAGTTTATTAATCCCACGTGTTTCATGGTGAGGGACGATTCATTCCGTATATAGACACGACACAAACTTCAGATGAAATTAGTGGTTAGGAGTGTGGGGAAGCAAGGGTGAAACCCAAATCTTTTTTGTTGTGGGGACAATCTAAGCAACCACTCTTCATTGCTTTCTTGATTGAGATGCGATTGTTCCATAGCTGATTTCTTTTGAAATTCATCCATAATGATTCAAATAAAATTTTCTAATCAGACGCAAACTCAATATTTATCATCAAGTTTTTATCCAACAATTGATTACCATAGCAACAAAACAATTTTTAATAGAAACAGGTTAGAAAAATTAAAACTATGTCTATGAATCAAAAAAAGAAAAAAAAATAACCCACATGTAATTCATAACAAACATAGGGATCCAATTTACCGTAACGAACATCAAGTGTCAATTTCCTTGTAGAGAAGAATAACTGATCCCAAATCTAATCTGCATAAGCCTTTAATTTTCATCAAGATGATTGCTATTCTGTGACACCATCTCCTCCTCCCCCTCCAATTCCAAAAAGATTTTCATCGGCAGTGTGGCATTATGAAAATATTCCAAAGAGAATAAATTACGGATCAAAAAATAATGGTTTAGTTCAAAATAGTCAATTTTCTATTGTCTACTATTATAGGAAAAAGTAAAGAGGTAGTGTCAACAGAAACCCTAACTTCAATGACAAATATATATATCCCAAAAGCTACCAAAATCCAATAAATCAATTATGGGTTGCCAATCGATAGGCCATCTCTGATTGAATCTCTTAAGTTCCAATTCTTTGAATGCTATCCACTCAATCGATTTGTCTAAACGATAATTAAAGTAGAAAACATGGCGTGAGAATATTGAAGGGTGAAGAAGAAAGGGAAGACACGAGAGCAACTTCTGAACTATGAAGAAGATTGAGGAGAAGAATGAAGACGAAGAGGAAATGAACGAAGACTTGAAAGGAAAAGTAGGAGAGAGAGGCCTAGAAGAAAAGTCTTGATCTCTTTAAACCTAAGTTTAAAATTTATGGAAGGAACCCATATATTTTTTAAACTATAAAACTACCCTTTAGTTTTCTAAGAATATGTCAATGGGGGCAATTTTTAATCAATTTTAAATTTCAAGAATTTTAACTATACCCTAAATTTTTTTAAAATTGAAACTGCCCCCATTGCAAATTCTGTCTGGTCAACATGAATTCGAAATAACACGACTTGCTAATACGAATAATAAATGAGTCAGATTAATGTCTAATACAAACAAATTGAAATGGTTAACAATTTAACTAGTATTGTTTGAATAAATGTCATATATTTGTCACTTTTTTATTAACTATTGATATAAATCCATGTAAAATAAAAGGATTTTTTTACATGTTTTTACTATTATATGGATTTAGGGAATTTCTAGTTTTGTAGAAAAACTGAGTGTGAGTTTGGTCGAGAGATAATGGTATTTTAGTTTTAGATATTTGATTCACGTTCTATAGACCAACCTGAAGTTGACACGGTAATAAACAGACCAGGTTAATATCTAGACAATTAACATGATTAATTAAACGGGTTGAGTTAAGGTTAATTAGTGCTCGACATGAACTCAAAACGACACGATCTGAACACCACTCAACATGACTCAGTTGTCATCCATTCTTGTGGAAGCTTGGAAGGGAGTGCTAGAGAAGAACTTGAGGTACTAGTAGAAGCACTATATTTTTTGCTGCCTTCTTTACTTGCATGGAAGAGGGACACAAATTGCTGCCCCTTTTTATTAATCACCTCTCGGTCTTCCATGAGGTACCTACACTTCCTTTACTAACCTTCTCCACCATCCATTGAATAGGGGATGGTTTACTTTATGGGTTAAAGTGCACCTATTGGTGCCATGAACAAATGATTTTAATTTAGCACAATTTCGGGTTTTCATGGGACTTGCACTATAACTTCAGGAATCTCTTTATTTTCAAGCTTAATTTGGAGGTCTTTAGAATTTCTTTTGTAGCTTCATGCTCTATGCAGACCCTAGCAAAGTAAAGCCGACTCCAAGATTGAGTGGGCAAATCAAGATATATCAGGTTGTCGAAAATATGTCCGAAGTAGCTCAATCCATTCTGATGTCATAGTTGCACTTTCAAATTTGGGAACTTCACCCAAATTGGTACCTTAGATTAAGTTTTCTTTGATGCTATTCTCTAACTACAAGGAGCTTTTGTCCATAAAAGCAATGACCACCTTCTAAAATTTTTCCGATTGCATCTCTATTTTATAATTTCAAGATTAAAAATCCACCATTTAAAATCGACACATCTTTAACATCTCCATTCCATATTTTAAGGGCCCAATTTCTCACGGAACATAATAATTATCTTGAAATAAGTAAAAAACCCACTAAGGCATTTGCCCATGCGGAATAACCTTTGTCGGTTGTTTCAACAGGCTCTTCATAATACCCTCCAAATGGGTTCTAATGTTTTCATTTTTTAATTTCTTAAAGTTTCGGGGTTGATCAAAAATTTTGGAAGAGGCATTTTGGCCAAAAAAAATAATTATGTGAATGCTACGGAGTACATTTGTTCGGTCTAGAAGAAGAGGTAGATTCAAATTTTGAATGGAACGTTGCGCCCACTTGCTTGGGATGGGGTGCAACCGTTTTGGATGGTTGCTACAAGGTTAGGAGGATTCAAAGACACTTGGCTTGCATTTGGCCTTGTGCTCAGATTGCTTGTCACGTGTAAGCACTTGAAAGCACAATCAATGTTACATGGATCGCGGGCTGGTTTACTAGGTCGTATAGGTGTGGTGGGGATAGGCTTTGTTGGTGCGCTATTTTGTATCAACATTCATTTTTGAACTCTTATTCAAATTGCTTTTATTACTACTAGCAATACACTCCATGCGTTGCACGTCGAAGGTTTGGTTAAAAACTTTGATAAAAATCTATGAGAAAATATAAAGTATACTCTCATATATAGTATACGTGTAACTATATCAAACATTATCTTTTATTCCTGGTATTATATTATATCATCTATATTATGCTATATAATCATAAATATTACACATGTGAACTACTTGTAAAAAGTTTATATGTAGATCATTGTTTATATTCCATTTATAACTATAAACATATGAAGAACTCATTTTTTCTGATTCTTTAAGCATTTGAAGGGTTATGGATTTTTCTTTCCTACCTTTTATCCTTCCTGTTTTTGCCTTAAGTCGCAATATTTTTCCATTTTGAATTGTTAAATTAAAACAGATGCTAAAATGCAGAACCTTCAATATATTTGTTCCTTGCACAATGAGACTGATATTTATTCATTATTATTTGTAACATAAAATAGTGTATGTATAAAGGGATAGCAAGGAAGAAAAACAATTTTGCAGCAGAAAAATATTTAAAATCCTTAAAAGAAAGAACGAATGAAAGATGAAAGAATTATATTTTTTTGATGAAGAGAAAGAGATACATATGTTGGTTTTTGGGCATTTGGGAATAATATTTTATTAATGGAGTTGTAGATGCGTATTTTGAATATTACTGAAAAAAAGAATAAGATTTTGTTTATGCATATGATGTTATTAAGGATAATAGGGCCATTCAATGGATAAATTTACATGATATGATAAAATGTAATTTGGATATTTAAATGTCGAAATTTACATGATATGATAAAATGTAATTTGGATATTTAAATGTCGAAGGATATAATGTTAATTAGGATATTTGAATACATAAGGACATGTTAGCCTTTATTATTTTTATGAGGGCAAGATAATGAACCAAAAGATTCTTATGTTAAGTTCTTTTTATTGGTAGTATAGACATAGATATGAGAGTACATATTATATTATACATTAATATACGAATAGTGAAATTTCAGATTGAACTGTAACCAAAATGTTGTAACATCCAATGGTTGCGAATAATAACAGTAAATAGTTAAATATTTATACTAGAAATATTCAAATCACAATAGATCAGAATATAATTTTAAAGGACACCAAAATAAAGAAATGAAGTATAAAATAGGGTTACAATCTGGTATTATGGGGTTATAATTTGGTATTAGGGTTACAATACCTGGATCGTATATGAATTTGGGGTTAGTGATATACTTTGGGGTCGAGAATTAGGGGGATCTAGGGTCTTGCGACTCCTGATTCAAAATTGTTGCCATTGTTGTCTCCTTCCATGTACCAGCACCATTTTCGGATCTTCTCCTTTTTTTTTCCCTCAGAAATAAACCCCTTTTCTTCATGGGTTTTCATCTCCTTTCTGTTAGAACTAAACCCATAAGAGAGAAGTTCCCAAGCGTGAAGTTGAGCTACTCGAAGCTTCCAATGGTGATGAGTTTTCTGCCTCCATGGCCGAACTTGCCTTCTTCGCTTCACATCACACCTGTTTTTCACCTTCTTCCCCCTAGCTAGTTCAACCAAATCTTAAACGGTCCTGTGCTGGTAGTTTCATAAGGGGGGAAACCAGATTTGGCTTCATCCGCAACATACTCAAAATGATTTTCTGATCCTATTTGAACTCATTTGATGGAGAAAGTTGTAACTCACCCAAAGAAAGCTTGCTTGATTTCACCCTTTTGGGGTGGGGGGTATTCTTGGTCCCAGGTTTGTTTAAATGGCTTCAATGAGGTTTTTCGAGAGAGGAAGCTAAGGGGAGAAGCTCTCAGGAAATCCATTTCTAGATTCTTTTCTATATTGTAACATATAAAATTGGAAAATCAGTTGACTAGTGTTTGTTCATTCTGGGCGTGGATGCCTGCTCTTTGGGGTTCTGTGGCGTGATTGTATGTAGCTTCTATGGCATGGGTCCCATTCTCATTCTCCCTGCATTTCACGAGTTTCTGTTTGGTGGTTACCTCATGCACGGATGGTGACTTAGCCTATCTCTAGTAGTTTTGTCCATGAGGTGGAGGTTTCTGACTGTAATTGGTCCTATGAGATATACTCCACCAAATTGTCAATTCTTAAATGGTTTGGCACTCCTGAGACCATATTAAGTTATATGTCTTGACTCAATTTTTTCAATTTTTATTCACTATCTTGGTGCAATGCCTTTCTTTCTTCTCTTTTTCTGAGGTCATTTATCTTTTCCATTATTCAAAATTTGGTGTTTCTACTGTGTAGATTTTTATTATCTTGGTCATTTTCTCCAATTTTTTTTCCTCATAGCGGCATTTTCATTGCTTGGTAATTCAGTTTTATAAAAAGGCACCTGGGCAAATAAAAATAAAAAGGCGACTGAAAGGTTTTCCTAATAAGTGTTGCCACTGTTTCGATGGTTGGTGGTGTCTAACTGTGATAATGATACGGCCTGTCCTTTTATAGGATTTGGGCAAACAGGCAGTCAGCTGCGAGGTCAAAGGAGAGGAAGATGAGGTATACAGCTGAGCTTGAAAGGAAGGTCCAGACTCTGCAAACAGAAGCAACCTCATTGTCTGCACAATTGACCCTGTTGCAGGTAAAATTATTTGCCTTGCAGACAGTTTAGCAGTCTGCTTTTATTGACTTTGGTCATCGGACTTTATAATTGAGTCATTCTGCCGGATAGTTATCTGGTCCGTCTTTTGCTTGTTTTCCTGAATTTTGTGTTTTAGATTATAAAAAAGATTCGTCTGGTGTGTGAGACAAGGAGTATACACATGATATTATTTTCCTTGGCTTCCTTGTGAACAGAGAGATACAAATGGTCTTACTGCTGAAAACAGTGAACTGAAATTGCGTCTGCAAACAATGGAACAACAAGTTCACTTGCAAGATGGTAAGGACTTACATGTACTTTCTTTTGCGAGCTATTACTTCAACTCAACACCCGCCATGTGCATGCATATCTTCTTGCTTGTTCATTTTTATTATGTTTGGAGAGGGAATGTGAAGAGCAATACATTATTCTTTACCAATTTATTTTGACAGCGCCATGCAAGATAGTTCAACGATCATGGCCGGCTTGAATGGGTGCGGGAATAGAACATGGTTTCAACACTATGCAAGAACTTTCTAGACATCAAGCTGACACTTCACATGCTTGAACTCTACATAGCTTAAACAAAAGTTGGGTGTTAACATTTTGATCCAAGAGGGGCAAAGCACAACACACTTGGATTTATATTTTATTTGACTATTGGTGAAAAAATAAATAGTCAACTTGTTTTTTGGATATGTAGGATATAATGTACAGTAAATAGTCGTTGAAAATTAGCAGAGAAATGGAAGAAATGCAATTTTGAATTTCTAATGTTTGGAATTCAAGTGCATTTGAAATTGTTATGGGTGGGTTGCTGAAATTAGTTCGTTGGTGTGGCATGCTTTTCGCATTGACATCACAAGTCAAGCACACCCAAATAGGTTTTCCTTTTTTCTTTTGGTTGATAAGATTTCTTAAGCAATTAAATTCTCTACGGAAGACATAAAATTTTGCGCAATGTTCATAAAATGTGCCCCAATCCAAGGCTCGTGCACCTCTAGTAAAGCAATGGTGAAATTGTCTTTCTTCCTTCACCTATATATAAAAATGTATCATGCACCTTCTTTTGATAATGACTTTGCCTCTACTTATCGGAAAAAAACTCTCTGAAGGTACTAATTGATGTTGCTTTGCTTCTATTTTCTGGTAAATAGCGTTAAATGATGCACTGAAGGAGGAGATCCAGCATCTGAAGGTACTAACCGGCCAAACGATGCCAAGCGGTGGTCCTATGCTGAACTTTCCTCCATCCTTTGGTGCCAACCAGCAATATTATCCAAACAACCAATCTACGCACACTATGTTAACTGCACAGCAGTTTAAACAGCTCCAGATTCATTCTCAGAAGCAGCAGCAGCAGTTTCAACAGCAACAAATGCAACAGCAGTTTCAACAGCAACAAATGCAACAGTTTCAGCAGCAACAACTGCAGCACCAACAAGCTGGAGACTTAAAAAATGAGAGGTTGCCTGCCCTCTAATGGCCAGAAAGATAATGCTTCGGACATCAATGGCTCTAAATTGAAGAATTGAGGAGGAAAATTGGGATGTCAATTTGGCAACGGAGGATCATGATATCGAAATCTTGGTTGAATCTGTCGTCAGATAGCTTAGCTTTACTTATTTGTTAAAATATCTTCATAACCTTGTCTTCTAGACTGTCAACAAAATGGA
>CM042194.1:19583793-19610042 GCA_023539305.1 Ilex asprella
ATATTTAGATAAATTAATATTTTATAATACTAAATATTATTTTTTGTGACATTGTAGAATGCCTCCTAAACAATAGGACATTGGTTGGGAACACGCATCACCTATTGGTGGTGATCGACGAGTTACAAAGTGCAACTATTGTGAAAAAATAATTCATGGTGGCATTACTCGAATGAAGCAACATATTGCACATGTCTCCGGCCAGGTGGAAGGATGTTCACGTGCACCAAAAGAAGTGTCACAATTATTAAGACAACATCTCAGTGATTGTAGTAAAGAAAGAGCTTTGATAAAAAAGAAAAAAGAGCGAATTATACAATCATTAAAAGAGGGAGATTTTTACAACTTGGATGATGATGATGATGATGGTGACAATAAAAATGACGAGGATGATTTTGAAAGAAGACAGGTAAAGTATGCAATGAAGGAAAGTCGTCAAATGTCTTGGATGGAGGAAGAGGATCATAGGCACTCTGTATCAAATGCTAGCAGTCGTTCTTCTAAGGGTCATTTTTTTGGTGCTGGATTATCACAACCATCTGGCTCAGGAACAAAGCGCGGACCACCACGTAGCTATAGCGTAAAAGAAGGTGCAAGTGTGCCTGTAAGTGGCATTGATCCGTACATGTTTTCGTCTAAACAAAAGTCAGTAAAAGGCATGTTCTCAGGTGAGAACCTAAAAAAAGTGGGAAAAGCTATTTCGAAGTTCTTCCTCTTCAATGCAATACCGTTCAATGCAGCTGATAGTCGGCCTTACTATCAGTCAATGATTGACACTATTGCGGATGCAGGCCCAGGAATAAAGGGTGCCACAGGATATCAAATTAGTAGTTCTTATCTGGAGGAAGAGGTTCAAGAGCTTGACGTGTATATATCCTCGATGAAGGTAAAATGGCCTCAGTATGGTTGCACAATCATGTCTGATGGGTGGAGTTCTAGAACAAAGAAACTCATTATCAATTTCATGATTTATTGTGATCGTAGTATGATTTACCATACTTCAGTTGATACCACAAATATTTTAAAAACTGCTGACTATATTTTCTCTCTTATGGATAAAGTTGTTGATGAAGTTGGAGAAGAAAATGTAGTACATATAGTAACCGACAATGAGGCAAGCTTTAAAGCAGCTGGTAAGATGTTGATGGATAAAAGGAAACATCTATTTTGGTCTCCTTGTGCAGCTCATTGTATCGATTTGATGCTAGAAGATATTGGTCATATGAAAGCAATCAAGGAGACCATAGATGATGCTAAGACGATCACCTCCTTTATCTACAACAGTCTCAAAGTGGTCAACTTAATGAAGCAACATACCAGAGATAGAGATTTATTGAGGCCAGGTATAACACGATTTGTCACTGAATTCATTGCTATTGAAAGTCTTATTCGTTATGAATCGGACTTGAAAAGAATGTGCACTACCGATGAATGGCGTGAGTTTAACAAAGACAAGAAGAGGAAAAAAAACAAGAGATATAGTCTCAAACCTTATTTTGACTGACCAATTTTGGAAGAAGGCTAGAGAAGTTCAATCCGTCATGGAGCCTCTTGTTAAGGTCTTAAAGATAGTTGATCAAGACAAAAAACCGACTTTATCAATTATCTATGAGGCAATGGACAGGGCTAAACAAGCCATACAATATTCAGTCAAAAATTGGAGAAAATATTGGGCCGTGATTGACAAAAGATGGGAGACCCAATTGCACAGACACTTGCATGCAGCAGGTAAAAATATTTAAAAAGACCTTGAAGAAGGTATTAGTTTGTAAAATATTATAGTTTTCTACTAACTTACATTAAATTGTCTTAAAAATTGCAGCTTATTTCTTAAATCTAGTTTTTCAGTATTCTAATGAGTTTTCCGACCATCCTGAGATAAGATCTGGTTTAAAAGAGGTTATTAAAAGATTGGAACCAGATTTGAATAAACAAGCAAGGGCAATGAATGAGGTATGGTAATTTTTTATAATTTTTATTATAATATGTAAAAGTATATTGGTCGCTTACGTAATACATTACACAATAAATTGCAGATTAAATTATATACTGACAAGCATGGCGAATTTGGGAATGCACTCACTAGGAAAGCTGTGCATGCCTCTCTTCCAGGTTTATTATTTAAACTATATATATTTATTAAAGTATCCTTTGTTACTCTTATGGACAAATACTAATATTGTACATTTTTTTTGTAGCTGAATGGTGGATCAATTATGGTGAAGAAGCTCCTCATCTACAAAAAATTGCGGTGAAAGTTTTAAGTCAAACATGCTCATCATCAGGGTGTGAAAGAAATCGGAGTACATGGTCGCTGATTCATACAAAACTTCGCAACCGATTGGCAATGAAAAAGCTACATAAGCTAGTTTTTGTGCACTACAATATGCGGTTGCGAGTTAGAAATTTGACGTATCAGTGTGAAAATGATGATTTTTATAATCCAATTGATCTGAACTGCATTTTTAATGATGAGGACATATTAGATGAGTTGATAAGAGAGGGGGAGGAACCAATTTTACCACCTGATAGCTTAGGTTGGCTGGATGAAGGTATTCGTAACATTGAAAAAGGTAAAAGTGCACGAGATGCAGTAGATGAAGATGACACTAATACGGCTCCAACATCTAGCAACTATGCTACTACCAGAAGATCTGGAAAAGATACGAGGCTAACAAATAAGGGTAAAAAGACTAGGAAAATTTTTGTCAGTTCTACTGATTCTTCTGATGATGATGATGATGATGATATTGTTGCTAATACTTATGGTGGTGGAGGTGGTGGTAGTACTGATGATGATGATGATGCTAGTAATCATGGTGGAGATAATGATGAAGGCAACAAGAGTGGTGGCCGAGGGACTACTGGAGATGGTGGTGATACTCAGTTAGCTGGCAATATGTCATGGGCACAAGGGCAAGACAATTATTATGCCACACAGGATACGGACCATGGATATCGACCAGGGGCAATGAAACAACGGAGGAATTTAAACTCTTCCATTGGTGATGATTATTCCAATCGACGCCACCATCATTCACTTAGTCGGCAAGATATTGATGATCATATGCAGAGTTTGGGATTGGCATCATATGAAGGACACTTGCCTTACGGACATTATGGTATCGAATCTAGCTATGCACATGGATCATATGGATATGGTATCCCTTCGCAGCTTCCGAGGTCTACTAGTACTAATATTGCAGGGCATTATGGCCATCGCCCTACACATCTTGAGAGATCTACTAGTACTAGTACTGGTGGCTACGATGATCGTGTTCCAAGGAGACATCATGATGGATCTTCTAACACGACATCGGATAGTTTCAACTTTTATGGATATGATCAGTCTTCTGCTAGTAGTGATCGTGAATATCGTGGTTTTGGGTACTATCAGCATGAAAACCGGCCAGTACAACCTCCACAGTACTACTCTGATTATGAGTCATCTAGTCAATCAACTCAACCAACCCAATCAGACTCGTATTCACACTTGTACCCTTATCCTTATGGTGGACAATATCCTAATTTGTAATATCCTAGAAACAATAACGACGATTTTGAGCCTCATCGTCATTCAATGTGGCAATGATTATGGCTCAATATGTTCCTAAATCCTTATGTTGAACATAGATAATGATAATTATTTTCGATAACGATTTTATGTGTCATTTTAATTATGTTTAATATGTTTTTGCATGTATTGTGGACATATGATGCATGAATGAAGATGTTTATATTTTTAGAATTTTCTATAATTTTTTCAAATTTTTTTGGAGCTTCTATCTAGCGTTTTGAGCGTATCGGCCGATACCGCGCTGCGACACCGCGACCGATGTGTATCAGCACCCTCCGAGTCGATGACCGATACCGCGACTTTGAACCATGGGAGCTGGGCGCTCTCCAGGCGCCTTTAGGCGTTGGTTTTGTTGTCTTGGACAGCCCAAGAGGGCTGGGCGTTGCACAGGGGGGTTCCGTACAAGGTTCAGGCGCTGCCCTGACACCTTTAGGCGCTATTTTTGCAGTCCTGGACAGCTCAGGCGCTCTAGACAGCAGCCTGGGCGCTGTTCCTGCTATCTTGGACAGCTTAGATGCGTTGGGCAGCTCAAAATCTGTTGTTCCTGCTGTCCTGGACAGCTCATGCGCTGGGCAGCTTAAAATTTGCTGTTCCTGCTGTCCTGGACAGCTCAAATGCTCTGGGCAGCTCAAATTCTGCTGTCCTGGACAGCATGCGGGAGCTGGACAGCAACATTTTTTCAATAAAAAGTGCGAAAAAACGACCCATGGAGCATCATGGAGAGCTGTTCAGCGACTTGGGCGTGGGGACTGGTTTGGGCGCCACTCCAGGCGCTAATCCGGGCACCGTAGGAGCTGATTTTGGTGCTGAAAGTGCTATTTTGGGCAATTTTGAAGGGTCAGGCATCTCTCTAGCTGCTGGGCCACTCCGTTTTGGCAAGCAAAAGTGGTTAGGCAGCTCTCCTAGTGCTGGGTTGGAGACAGCAGGCATCAAGGGAGCTTTGGGTGCTGCTTGTGGTGATCGGGAGCTGACCGTGACTTCTCCAATCCAAGCTCCTCGAGACCTCCCAGGTGAAGGTTCATGCCACTCCTTAAGGCCCCGAAAGAAAAAACGCAAGGGCGAATTGGCCCTTAAGGATGATGGGTCTAAAGTGAGTACCATTTTCAGTTTGCTCAATTCTGATGATATCTCTAGGCTTATTTATGCTTATCGTATTCCTCCCACCGTGCTGTGTCGTCGAGCAGAGAAAAATGAGTTTGCTTGCCACGACTCCTCTGGTGACATCATCGTCTACGAGCAGATACTTGAGGCGGGGCTCAGGTTTTCCATTTCCTCTCCCTTTTGTAAAATCCTACATCACTTTTCTTTGACTCCGGAACGATTGGCGCCTAATGGTTGGAGAGTCTTGTTGGGCTTTCTTGCACTGTGGAGGAATGTGCATCACGAGGATGCTTTTCTCGCTGAGTTCCATGCGGCTTATAATTTGAGTGAGACTCCTACTCCAAATAGAGGGTGGTTTTACTTTACCACGAGGCACGGCACGGACATGTTCACTGGATTACGCTCTAATTGTGGTAGCTGGAAATCCTGCTTCTTTTTTGTCGGCGGCAAGTGGGCTGCGGAAGACGACAAAGACTTGGTACCCATGCAGTGAGTTGTTGCTACGAGACCCGGTACATCTTTCATTTATTTTCCCTTTATCCTTTCTCATTTTTTTTTATATGTGTAGACTCAATATTCCCTTGCAGATACGCCTATGCTCTCCATAGACCAAAAGCGAAAACTGGAGGCCGTAAGAGATTGTCCCCACAAAGACTTGAGAGCTCTTCTGCCTAAAGCTGTCGGGGCTAAAGGCTCTCCTCCGATTCATCCCAAGGCTGCTGCTCCCTCCCTACAATCTGGTGGCTCTTCTTCAAAGAGGAAAGGTGAGTTGATTCTCGTATGCCCTTTCGTTTTACTTGGTGTCTGGTGCGTGTCTCACACTACATTTTCTTTGCAGCTATATATAGAGGGATGATTGGATCTTGCCTTTCTGGTAGAAGCCCTCCTCCTTCAAAGACGGAGAGGATAGAAGATGCTTCCGAAAAGACTTCTCCAATGGTGTCACCCGAGGTGAGCTCTCCTCAGGTGACCCTACCAGTTGTGCCTCCTCAGTTGCCGACGGCTCCTTCAGCTGCACCTATTACTCCAGAGACTCCTTTATCGGATACACCCTTTGTTCCTCCGCCATCCTCTCGCGCAGGAACTTCCACAGAAGCGCCGTTTAGGTCTCGTCCCATGCTGGGCAACCCAATAATCATCAGAGAGAGACTCGGGAGGTTCGTGTTTCCACTCGAGGTTAATCAGATTAATACTCTGAGCACCGAGAAAATTGTCAATATGCACCTAGAAAGTCTAGCTCAGGTAAGGGTTTGTCATTCCCTTTTCTCCAATCTTTGTTTACATCTTTTCCCATTCATCTGACTTTCATTTTCTTTTTTTTTTTTCTTTTTTTAGATCTCAAATACATCTCTCTGCTTGTCCTTAAGGGCCCATGCCCACGGCAAGCTGAGGGAGGATCATGTAGCCCTTCAAGAGGATTTTTTTGCTACTTAGAGACGAATTGCTGAGCTCGAGACTGCGAGTAGGACTTTCAAGGATGCTGCTCAGGGTAGGGTTGCTGAGCTGGAAGTTGCTGGTAGGACTTTCAAGGATGAGCTTGTGCTGGCCCAAGAGAGGGTGTCCAGACTTGAGTCTGAGCTTTTGGCATCTCATGAGAGGGACGCGCTCAGAGAGGAAGACCTCGTTGTGGCCCATAAGAAGGCGTCTGGGCTTGAGTCTGAGCTCTTGGCATCCCGTGAGAAGGATGCTCTCAAAGAAGCTAAGTTAGTTTCGACCCGCGAGAAGGCAACTAAGCTTAAGGCTGAGCTTTTGGCGAACTGGAAGAGGGACGCGCTCAGGAAGGTTGAGCTTTCAATGGCTCGTGAGAGAGCCATGCTCATGGAGACTGTTGTGGGGGCAAATTTGAAGGCGGCTCGTGAGAGAGCTTCCCAGGCTGAGGAGAGGGCTGCCGCAGCCGGAAGGGACTTAGTGAATGGACTTGTAGATGCTTTCATCGATGGTTATGAGGAGCTCCGAGAGAAGATTTATATGGCTTTCCCTAATATTGAATTTTCAGGCTTTGTGCCCATTGAGGCGCCTGATGGTAGTGACGGGAGTTCTGATGATGCTGGGGATGGCGAGGATGAAGTGGAAGAGGACCATGAGAGCAATTAAAGTGCTGGAGATTTTTGGTTTCTTTCTTTATTATTTTTATTTTCAGGAAGACACTTTTGTAAAGTTAATTTGCTGCCCTACTTTTGTATTCCTCTGAAATTAAATGAAGATGCAAAAGATCTTTTTGGAGAAAGATGTAGAAAATTTTTTTATTCATCTATCGCTTATGGAAAGTAATATTGGGTAATGACCCCAAAGAGCTACATTAAAAAAAATAAAACCAAGTTCCAACACTCATTACTTAGATACTCTCATGGTATCATTGATAATACATCTTCAAGTGTTCCGCATTTCATGAATGGAGCAAGGCTTTCCCTTCAGAATTCTGGATCTTGTAGGTGTCTAGCCTTACTACTTCTGTTATGAGATAAGGCCCTTTTCAGTTTGGCCCCAGTTTCCCTTCGCATGCATCTTTTATGGCGAGGATCACTTTTTTGAGTACCAGGTCCCTTGGTTGGAAGGAACGAGGCTTCACCCTTGAATTGTAGTGCTTCGTCATGCATCGTTTGTACTCTGCGTTGCGAACCACCGCCATCTCCCTTGCCTCCTCCACCAAGTCGAAGTTGATGCGGAGTCCTTTGTTAGTGGTGGGGTCGTAGTGCTTGGACCCTTAGAGAGTGCATCCCTATCTCCACAGGAATAACTACCTCAGTTTCAAAGTATAGGGAGAAAGGGTCCTCCCGTAGGGGTTCTTGGTGTTGTTCGATAGGCCCACAATACTCCCGGTAGCTCGTCAACCCAGAAACCATTCGCTTTTTCAAGTCTAGTCTTCAAGTTACGCAGCACCGTTCTTATCATGACCTCTGCTTATCCATATGCCTGTGGATGTGCTGGGCTGGAGTGAGGTTGCTTTATCTGGAGGTTGGAGCAGAAGGAGTTGAGGAGTTTGTTGTCGAATTGCTTCCCATTGTCACTGACGATGGCGTTGGGTATCCTGAAGCGACAGACTAGGTATTTTCAGATAAAATCTTTGACCTTGGCATCTGTGATCTTGTCTAAGGGTTCGGCTTCTGCCCACTTGGTGAAGTAGTCAACTACCACCACTACGAACTTGCACTGCCCCCCTTACTCAAAGGTAGGGGCAAAGGATGTCGATGCCCTATTTGAAAAAAGGTCATGAACTCATGATTGTTGTCAGCTCCTCTGGTGGTTGCCTGGACACGGTCGCGAAGCGTTGGCACTTGTCGCATTTTTTGGAGAACTCTTGGGCGTCCCTTACCATAGAAGGCCAGAAGTAGCCTTGTCTGAGTGCCTTGTGAACAAGGGAGCGCCCTCCTGAGTGATTCCCACAGATCCCTTTATGGATTTTCCGTAGGGCATAGTTGGCCTATTCGAGTGAAAGACAACGCAGCAACGGCAAGGAATAGCCTTTTTTGGACAAATTATCCTGTAGGATGGTAAACTTGGAGGCTCTCACCCTCAGTTTCTTGGCCTCTAGAGGATCATCGGGCAGCACACCTTCTTGGAGATATGCCTTTATTGGAGTGGTCCAATTTGACTCTACTGATGCGAAATTGATATCGGTGGCCACCATGTTTAGCTGGCTCGGCTCAAACTGGTGACCAATGAATGATGGCCCTCCTGGTGGGGCTTCCAAGGACGAGGCGAGCATTGCGAGTGCATCGGCGGCCATGTTGTCTTCTCTGGGGATATGACAGATCTGAAAGTAGTGGAACTTTGTAATCATATTTTTTACCATGCCAAGATATTCCTGTATTTTGGCTCCCTTGGTTTCGAACTTGCCCTTCACTTGGTTGACTATCAACTGAGAGTTGCTGTAAGCGGTGACGTGTTGGGCCTCCATTTTTACGGCCAATCTCAACCCAGAGAGTAGGGCTTCGTATTCTGCCTCATTGTTGGAGGCAATAAAATGGAGTTTCCCCGCATACTTCAGAGTGATGCCATCTGGGCTGATCAAGATTAGGCCTGCTCCTCTTCCTTCACTAGTCGAGGAGCCATCTACATAGAGTTTCCAAGGTAGGAGAGCGAAGGGTTTGAAATTTGAAATGGATAGCTGGTCATCTGCGGAAGCTACCTGGGCTCCAGGGACTAGTGGTACTCCCTCAGCCTGGGCATTAGGAGCTTGATGTGCAGCCTGGGATGCCTGGCCATCAAAAGCTTGAGGTGCAGCTTGGGACGCCTGGTCATCAAAAACTTGAGCTGCAGCCTGAGATGCTTGGTCATCAAAAGCTTGAGGTGCAGCTTGGGACGCCTGATTATAAAAAACTTGAGGTGTAGCTTGGGATGTCTGGTCATCAAAAGATTGAGGTGCAGCTTGGGATGCCTGGTCATTAAAAACTTGAGGTGCAGTCTGGGATGCCTGGGCATCTTTGGAGTTTCCTTCTTCTATCGGTGTGAGCTCGGCAATGAAATCTGCTAGGGCTTGTTCTTTGATGGCTGTCATCGGTTGGTACTGAATGTCAAACTCGCTGAGTTCCACTGCCCACTTAAGAAGTCTGTCGAAAACGTCGGGCTTTCCCAAGACTCTTCTTAGGGGTTGGTCTGTGACGACAACTATACTGTGACTCTGAAAGTAGTGTCGTAGTCGCCTTGCCGTTTTGACTAGGGCGAGCGCTAGTTTTTCTAGCCCCGAATGCCTCGTCTTTGCCCCTGGTAGGCCCTGCTCACGTAATAAACAGGCTTTTGTACTCCGTTATCGTTTCTAATGAGAACGGAGTTTACCGCTGATAGGGAGGCAGAAAAGTAAAGATAAAGAGCTTCTCCTAGAGTGGCACGTGACAAGAAGGGAGGTGTAGCTAGGTAGGCCTTCAGTCTTTGGAGGGCCTCCTCCGCCTCAGGTCCCCACTCAAAAGTTTTGCAGAGGATTTTAAAAAAAGGGAGGCACTTGTCTGCAGACTTGGAGACGAACCTATTGAGTGCTGCGATCCTCTCATTGAGGTACTAGAGCTCCTTGGTTGAGGAAGGTGATTTCATGTCGAGGATGGCCTTGATCTTATTGGAGTTCGCCTCGATTCTCCTCTGATTGACCCTGAACCCCAAGAATTTCCTGGACCCCACGCCAAAGGCACACTTCTCAGGATTGAGCTTCATGTGATAGGACCTTAGGACATTGAAAGTCTCTTGGAGGTGATCGACGTGGTCTACTGCTGCGAGGCTTTTTACCAGCATATCATCCACATATACTTCCATTATTCTCCCGATCTGAGACCGGAACATCTTGTTCACTAGTCATTGGTAGGTCGCTCCTGCATTCTTTAGCCCGAAGGGCATTACCCTGTAGCAATAGGTCCCTTTCGGAGTAATGAATGATATCTTCTCCTGGTCCGGGGGATGCATGCTAATCTGGTTGTATCCAGAGTATGCATCCAAGAAAGTGAGCAACTCGTGCCCGGCGGTGGCGTCGATAAGGAGGTCGATCCGCGGTAGTGGATAGCTATCTTTTGGGCATGCCTTATTGAGCTCAGAAAAGTCGACGCAGAGACACCACTTCCCATTAGCCTTAGTTACCATCACTACATTTGAGAGCCACTCAGGATAGGCTACTTCTCTGGCCGCCCCGTTTTCTACCAACTTCTCTACCTCTTTTTCCATTGCTTGGGCTCTTTTGATGGAGGTGCCCCTTAGCTTTTGACGAATAAGCTTGTTGAGACGGTGTGTGGCCACTTCTGGGTCGATGTCCTCAAGGTCTACATGTGACCATGCAAAGACGTTCATGTTACGTCTTAAAAAATCTATTAGCGGGCCCACCAGGTTTGCAGAAAGGGAAGAGCCAACGTATACTCTTCTGTCTGGATGCTCTTCATCCACGACCATAGGGGTGAACTCCTCGACTGGTTCTCCTCTTTCCATGGTGGAGTCATCCCTTAGTTCGAGGACCTCCACTTGCAATGTCTCTTGTGACCTTCTAGTCTTCATGGAGGAGACATAACATTCCCTTGTCACTACCTGGTCTCCCCTGACCTCCCCGACTCCGTTAGGGGTTGAAAATCGGAGAATGAGGTGATAGGTGGAGGGCACGGCTCTTAATGTGTTGAGAGCAGGTCGCCCTAATATGACATTATAAGCTGATAGACAGTCTATCACCAGAAAGTTCACCATGACTGAGGAACTTCAGGGCGCCGCTCCGGCCGTGACTGGTAGGGTGATGGACCCTAGGGGATACACCTTCTCCCCTAAAAATCCAATGAGGGGAGATCTGATGGGATGCAACCTCTCTCTGCCCAGGTTGAGCTTGTCATAAGCTTCCGCAAACAAGTTATCTGCAGAGTTGCCGCTGTCCACTAGGATTCTGCGCACCTGGAAGTTGGCAACCGTCATGGTGAGCACCAAGGGGTCATCGTGGGGATGCTAAATCCCTTCCAGGTCCTTATCTGAGAATGATATGACCTCGTCGATGCCTTGCCTGGGCGCTTTGGATGTGCGCCCTTCGTCAAGGTGTCTTGCCTTCCTAGCGTGGGCCTTCATGACAGAAAAAAACTCACCACCTCCTGCTAATCCTCCCGAGATAGTGTGGATTTCCCCAACGGGATGTTGATCTTCCTAGTTATAGGGTGGCGATTGCGGTGGCGCCTATCCTCTACCAACGGCATACTAGCGTAAGTGACCACGTTGAATGAGGTCCTCAATTTGCCTTTTGAGGTCATAGTAGTCGTCGGTGTCATGCCCATGGTCACGGTGGAAGTAACAATATTTGTTAGGATTTATGTGATTTGGAGGAGACTTCATCTTCCCCGGCCACTTTACTGCGGGGTCATCCTGGATTTGGAATAGAATATGCTTGACAGCGGCATTGAGGGGAGTGAAGGGTTGTCGATCCCTCTAGGGAGCAGGACTGAGCCGATCTTTGATGGGTACCCTCTCTGTCCTAGTGCTGCGCTTGTTGCTAGTCTCCTTCTGGTCGTCTTTCTCTCTTTCCTTCCTCTTTTCTCCAGATCGGGAGGACTCACCTCGCCTGGCCCTTGTGACGTCCTCAACATTCATGTACTTTTAGACTTTGGCTAGCAGCTCTGGCATGCTTCTCGGTGGGCGCTTCATCACTAAGAAGAGGAAGCTTGATGAGCGGAGGCCACCCAGGAAGGCGGTCATCGTCACTTTGTCGTTGGGCTCATCAACTTGGAGTACCTTCTCGTTAAAACGAGTGAGGTAGCTTCTCAGGCTTTCCTCTCGGTCTTGCTTTATGCTAAGCAGGTGGGTGACAGGCTTCTAGTGGCAGTGCCCTCCAATGAAGTGTGACACGAATGACCTGCTAAGCTTAGCGAAGGAGGCAATGGAGGTTGGGGAGAGCTTAGCGAACCATTATCGGGCAGACCCCTTCAATGTGGTTAGGGACGCCCTGCATATGATCTCGTCGGGGACATTGTGCAACTTCATCAGAGTTTTGTAAGTGTCGAGGTGATCTAATGGGTCCTTCATCCCTTCAAAGGTCTCCATCGAGGGCATTTTGAACTTTTGAGGGAGTGGATAGTTGGCTACGTCGGGCTTGAAAGGTGTGTCGGTCCGCCGCACAAGATAGTCTACTGTTTCTGGTCCTTATGCCTTCATGGCATTGAAGACGTCACCTAGTTGATTTTTCACATCCTTGATTTTCTCATCCCAAAGGTTGGGGGCTCCTCTTGAATGATCATGAAAATGACTCCCATACTCCATGCTTTAGTTCTCGCCCTCGTCCTCTCGGAGAGGAGGAACCTCGTCATGAGAAGCAGTAGGAGGAGGGGGTGGAGGTCCCTCATGATGAGCTCCCCTATGTGGGGCACCCATGGGGACTCCAACGGGAGCACCCAGCCCTACGGGGCCGCCTAGATGTGGAGCAGCAGGGCGTGGAGCTCCTTGACCTACAGGACGTGGAGCTCCTCCAAGCTATGCTCTGCCATGCTGTGCCCCTCCTCGTTCGGCGAGCATGAATTGCAGTATCTGCTAGTTTTGGGCCACTAGTTGTTGCATGGTCTCCAACATTTGTTGAGGATTTTGAGCTAGAGCATCCGGCACATGATTGGCAGGTGGAGGAATATTCTCCTCCTCTTGTGGAGGATTGCCTTCATGGTGATTCTTGGATCTAGTAATGATCGTCATTGTTTCAGTAAAATGGAGTGTTTGGAATGGAATATTTGGAAGTGAGAATTTCGTCGTTTCCCACAGACGGCGCCAAACTGATGATGCACAAAATCGGTGCAAGATCAAAAGTCAAGAAGGTGAATAATATCGTGATAATTAATCAACGATTAGTAGGCAAGTAATGGAAGAATAATGAAGGAATAAATAAAACAAGAGTTTATAGTGGTTCGGTCGTGGCCTACATCCACTTTCAATGGCAACGGTGGCCAGTATTCTTCATTAATGAATCATGGTGCTCTCTAGGGAGCTACAATGCTTTGAATGAGAGGGAGAGGGAGAGGGAGAGAGCTAAAGAGCAAGGTGTAGGAGACGAGTGTGGACTTTTTTGGGAGGCGTGCCCTAGATGTGAGGAGGGCTTACTATTTATAGAGTTAGGGTTTGGAGGTGAGGCGGTGGAGTAAGTAAGGGGTTTCCTATTTTGGTATTTCCAACTGTAGTAGGGTATCTCCGTGCTCATCTTCTAATTCCTTCGGAGGAGGACTTCCAGCTGAATCGGGCTTAAACTTGGGCTTGATAGATTTTTATAGGACTGAGTTCTTTAAATGAGGTTGGGCCCTTTTACATAATTTGGACTATTTGGGCTTGACCCATCAATAGGTATGTTGGATTTTAAAAGTAAGGCCTTGTAGAATAGAGTTGATTTGATCAATGAACTTCCAATATCTCCAAGATACCTGGACCTTCTTTTTGACCATATCTACCAAAATTTTAGAATCCGTCTCAATGACAAATGAATAATTTTCAAGACCATAACCTTGTATCAAACGAAGACCACTCAACAATGCTCTAATCTCTACCTCCATATTAGTACATATTCCATAGAAGTACAGAAATTCCTTGATTCCCCTTTGATGCACCATCGATATTGAGTTTGAGAAAGTCTTCATCTGGATGTTTCCAGGCTATCCACCATGTTTGCATTTTTAAAATACTACTAGTGTTATAGATATTTAAGGACCGAAGCAATTCCAACTCTTGGATTGAATCCATTGCCTTAGGACGAATCGTATGCTCCTGTAACCTTAAAAAATGAATGATAATCCTAACCAAAGTATTAGCAGGAAACCTCTGATGGTCAAATAACCTTCTGCATCTTTCTTTCCATATCTGCCAGAAAACCAACAATGTTATTCCTCTCATTAAGGCATGACTGACTGAAGAACACTTAAATATTCTCACCAACCTCATAAATCTAGTAAAAGGCTCTTCCTGTGCAATTAGCTGAAATCCCAGATGAGTTGAGAGGATATTCCATATTGAGTTAGAATATTTGCATTGCATGAAAATATGGGATATAGTTTCACAATCCATATTGCAAAGCACAAACTTACTGGCTAGAGCTACCCCTGTATTGGAAAGTAGAATCCATAGGCAAAGAATGTTGAAGAATTTTCCACCCAACAAGCTGTGCACTTGGAGGCACATGTTGTTTCCAAACAGTAGCAACTAGAGCATTAAAATTTCCTTCTGTTCGCAGAATGTGCCATGCAGATTTCACAGTGAACTGCTCTAATGAAGAATGTTTCCAAACAAGCTTATCTTGTCTTGAATTCAACTGCCATTGAATAGAAGAAACCTCCTGGAACAAATGAGCATCCATTGTGGCTGGACCCCTTCCAAGTCCCAACGACCATCCACATATTATTGAGCCAGTTTAGGAAAGATTGTAGGTTTCACAAAATTCCTAAGGATAAGTGGACCTAATCAAGTCCAGTTATCACACCAGAAGTGCACAGTGCATCTTGAGCCCACTAACATCTGTGTGTTTGTCACCACCATTTCAAACCAAGGTGCCAATTCTTTGTATCCTTTGGAATGAATTTGAACTGAATTTGCTAACAAGTGTCTATTCCCCAAAAATTTTGAAGCAAAAATATTAGACATAAAGAGGTAGAGGTCATCAAGTGCCAGACTTGCTTCATTCTAAAAGCATACTGCACATCTTCAAACTTTCTTTTCTGACATTCTGCCTTCCAGACCAAAAGAAATCATCCATTGCAGAATTAAGCTTGCCAATAATCCGCTTAGGTAGATTTAATGAAGCCACTAGTTGAATAGGCATAGAATTCAAAACTGACTGAATCAATACTATTCTTCCAGCATTAGACGGCAGCTTCCCATACCAACATTCTAGCTTTGATTGAACTTTTTTAAGCAACTCCTCATAGTGAATAAGTTTGACCCTACCTCTTATAATAGGACAACCCACGTAGGTGAATGGACAGGTCTTAAGTGGGATCTGTGATAGAAGATTCTTTCTATGCTGGGGAATTTTATTAGAACAAAACAAAGAACTCTTCTGTTTATTCACTAGCTGCCCCGATGAGTTTTCATATCTCTTCACAAACTTCAAAAGTTGTATCATAGACTTCTTGTGAGCCCTCAAGAAGATAAGTGTTTCAGCCTCAAATAACAGATGGGTCAAAGGAAGAGAACCTCTACCAGTATGATAATACCTCACCATACCGTCATAAAAAATTTGCTTTAATCCTCTACTCAAAACTTCCTCAACAATAATAAATAGGCTTGGAGACAATGGATACCCTTGCCCGAGTTCCCTAGACTTTGGGAAAAAACCATGCCTTACACCATTAATAGCGAAAGATACAAATTGATTTTGAAGGCAATTAGAAACAATGCTCAAAAACCTTTCTGAAATTCCAAAACACCTTAAAGTGACTCTTAAAAAAATCCCATTCAAGTATGTCAAATGCATTCATCATTTCCAGCTTGACAATAGTATTACCAGCTTCAACTTTTCTATCTAATTCATTAGCCATAAACTGTGCAAGGGCTATGCTATCACCAATATTTCTACCCGTCACAAATCCTTGTTGCTCATCAGAGATAAGCTTGGGCAGTAAATAACCAAGCCTGGATGACAGTATCTTAGTAAAAACCTTATACAGGAAATTGCACAAACTTATAGGTCTGAATTCTATAAAAGATGCGGGATTCTCCATCTTGGGGATTAATACCAAAAGGGTAGCATTCACAGACCTAGTCACTTCCCCTCATTCAATGAAAAAATTAGAAGATTTCAAAAACCAAAGAAAGGGCTATAAGATTGGTGATTCGTGAACTTAATAATATCCCAGGTAGTCTGGAAAAATTGGCCAGAAAATCCATCAGGACCAGGTGCACTGTAAATGGACATTTAAAAGATAACCTCCCTCAACTCTTCTAGTGTAACAGGAGAAGTAACTATTTGGTTATCCTCAGCTGTCAGCATCTTTGGAATACAAGAAAACAATTCCTCCTCCATTCTATAAGGTTCTGATTTATACAAGGTAGTGAAAAATTCTACTCCATATTCTGTAATTCCTTTCTCATCCTCCAGCCATTGGTTGTCTAAATTTTTAATTCATACCAATCGGTTCCTTACCGCTTTACTTTTAGCAAGTGCATGGAATAATTTAGTATTCCTCTCTCCCTCAATTGTCCACTTCACATTAGCTCTTTGCCTCCAAAAAAATTCCTCTATTTTCAGGGCCCTCTCCAATTCTGCTTTTACCTTCATTAAAGCTTGAGAGTTCATCCAGTTATCTTCCCTCTCAAACTCTTCTTCTGCTTGAACTAATTTCCTCTCCAAAGCTTTCAAATTCTCAAAAACATTTCCAAAAGTCTCCTTATTCCATCTTCTCAATTGAAATTTTAAAAACTTTAATTTCAAAAAGAAATTCTCTATAGGATTTGAATCATACTTACCTGTCCAGTTGTTTTCCACTAGTTGCATAAAAGTAGGACGTTCAGTCCACATATTCTGAAATTTGAAGTATGAGATTATTGACACTGCATTAGCTTCAGTAAATTTCACTAGTAATAGACAATGATCAGACTGTCCTCTCCCAGCATGCTCCACTGTTGTACTTTGAAATCTTCCTCCCCATCCCACATTTACCAAGGCTCTATCCATTCGTTGCCACATTCTAGTTATTCCTTGATGGTTATTACACCAAGTGAACGAAGAACCAGTGTATCCACAGTCTTGCAAGGCCAGAGAATTAATAACGGAGATGAACTCATTCATAATTGATAGGCTAGGGACAGCTCCTCCTTTTCTTTCTAAGGATGAGACTATAGTATTAAAATCACCAATCTCCATCCATGGTTTTGAGTCAACAGGTAGGCCAACTAGGTGTCTCCACAAATCCCTTATTAATATATGGTCACATGTTGCATAAACAGTAGTGATCAGAAAAGGTTCAAAACCTAGAAAAGAAACTTCCACTGTTAGAGCTTGCTCATGAACATCTATAATGTTAACAGTCAGATGATGATCCCAAAGAATCCAGATAAGTTTCTCTGCTAATGGATTAGCATAGTAAGATGAAAAACTCATGTTTCTACACAACTGGGGTAACCTTGAAGGCATAAGTTTAAGTTCTAAAATCGAAACCAAACAGACATCATGCATCCTAATTTGTTTCATCAACCAAAGTCTTAATGCTTCTTTGTTTGCACCCCTAACATTCCATGTGATTGTATTGATCATTTAATTGTTAGGAGTTGATTGGATTGCAAGACCGAGATCTAGTAACTACACCTAATTGTGGAACGAAATTAAGGTCATAGTTCACTTCTTCATCAGGCTCATGAGAGTCAGTGTCCACACTCTTTGTACCTCCTAAGAGCTTCCCTTCTGAATAATAACCTTTATCTGGAGGCTCTTTAGCAATTCGCAACCCCCTATCATCATCCAAGGTACCCTTAGGATTTTTCAAACAAGAATAATTATGATCAATCAAAAAGGTAGAATCCAGAGAAGTATCTTCTAATTGCCTTTCTTCTTCCTGATTTTGTTGAACAGGATTGTCAAGCTGCATATCCGAGGGAGGATTTCCTGCCTGCAAATGAGGTTCTAATTGATTTTTATACAGCACATCAAGACTGGGAGATTGAGGCACCATATCTTTCCCACAGTGTTCACCTATTTCCAAACCTTGTGTCTCATCCAAAGAAGGGGAATCAACTCTATGCTTTAGACTTTCCACAATTACATTCACAATTGGTTGGGCTACCGGATTTTCTGGAATAACAAAGGAAACCCTACTATTTTGCTGCCTCCAAATTTGCTGAGTTTTTTTAATCGAATTTGCTTGATTTGCTGGTTCCATACTTGTTTTTTTCCCATTTACCTTTCCTTTATTGCCTTTGACTGGATTTCCCATTTGCATTGTTTGAATTTTCTTTCCTTTATCAATAGCTTTCTGTTGAGGAATGACTTCCTGTAAATCTGGATGCTTTCCTTCTACGTCGGCTTTCTGAATTGGAGTTGTCTTCTTTCGGCAATCCTCTTCTCCATGGTCCTGCTTCTGACAGTTCTTACAGAATTTCTTGGATTTTTCGTAAATTATTTTCTGCCATCTTGCTCCATCTTCTCCCACGTCAATCCAAATTCTTGAAGGATTCTTCGCTAATAAATTCACTTCAACACATACTCTTGCCAACCCTGGTCTTGCTAAGGATAGTGTTGATTGATCATAGGCCAACACATTTCCAATTGGCTTGGCCAATAACTCCAGGTATTGTTTCTTAAAAAAATTCAATGGTAACTCTGGTAATGGCACCCACATAGGCACGATTGAGGGTTCTATACCAGGAACAAAGCCAGAGAACCATCTAAAAAATCTGAACAGATAATCTTCAATCAAGGTAATATCTTTGAGCCTATTTTGACGTAGTCTTCATTTAGCTGAAATCCGATAAGGACATGTCTTTTATCCAATGAGCCAACTTTGAAATCCCCTTTCAAGCTCCACTTAGTTCTAATGACCTCTTTAATAACTCCCAAAGATGGCCTACCATAAGAGCATTTCCCAATAAGAGTATATTGCAATGATTGACATGAATCCTTGACTTCTTCATTGGTAAAATAAAACACAGGTTCACCTTCATAGAAGACAATAGGCTTGTCAATTTTCTGCACAATTTCATCAGCAGTTTGATAAGCAGGAGTTTTTTTAAATAACGAAGCATAGGTAGGTTGTGGATTTGGTGTTTCGTGTTGTGGGATTTGTGTTTGTTGTTGTTGATTTGGTTGTGTTGGATAAGAATCTGGATGTTTTATTGAATGATCTATTGGCTGTGATGATGATATATTTGGAGGTTTTGGAGGAATGTTGGTTGTGTTTTGTGAAGAACTCAGAGAAGGAAGAAATTCTAGAGAGAAGTCAGAGCTTCTGTCTCTAGAATGAGGGCAATTGTTTTGTGGACCCGATTGTAGGTACAAAAATAGACACCACATGAGCAATAGAAGTATAGATATTATTCTCATTGAAGCCTTTTTTGATAAACAAAATTACTAAATATTCAAAAATAGGAAAACAGTAAGACTTTACAAAGCCTGTTACTAAAACAGAGGCAATCTATGTAATTTTTCAATGTCACTGTTTGATGTTACTATTTTAATGTTATTGTTTGGTATAACAATTTAGTATAATTGGTTAAATTAAACAGATAAATAGAACATTAAACTTTTCACAAAAATTTTCAAGTATCCCCAAAATACTACAGATTATAAAAAACAAGTTTTAACAATTTGTAATATTTTAAACCAGTTTAAAATACTAATAATATGAATCAAAAATTCAGCAAGTAATTATATAAATAGGAAATATGTCTTAAGATTGTTGTTTGTGGTTTTTCAAATATAGTAAAATTACTTATTGAGATCTCTGATTTATATCATGCAACTTAGAATAAAATAGTAACAACCAAGAACGAAATAGTTACTAGTAAATATGTAATTAAACCAATATATAAACTGATTTGTTTGTAGATCAAGAACTATTATTGAACTTTCTGCAGATCAAGGCTAGTGTTTGACACTATGTCCTTTAGAAAAATTTTGCCCTCACACTTGGTATTCATAGAAATCAAAGTGTTTGCTTTTCAGGATATAATGATCTTCACACGAATAAAAGTAGTTCTCTAATCTAATCGCCTAGCGAACCAAAACTATGTTGTGTACTCTCAGAATGTAGATTTCTAATGTTGAAATGTGATGTAAGAGACTGCCTTAATGACTATGAAATTCATTGATGAAGAGTGAAATGAATATGAGTTATTTATAGAGAGATTTGTGACTGATCCAGAAGAAATATGCAGCCAGAAGATACCATTGAATAACTATTCATTTATGAATAGAAACTACTCAAAATTCGGGCTGGAGGAAAGGAAAAATTTGAACCAGTGCGGATTCAAATCCAACGAATACTAGAAATTAAATTCCTAATTAAAAAATTCACGCCCAATTTGTTTAACGAATTTTCTCCAAAGAGATAATGATGGGTCTAACCCACAGCCACCCTTGTACCCTACCCGGCCCGGCCAGTTCAGGTTGTAGTCATGGTGGGTGGAACGAGCATGTGTAGTAAAACCGATGACATGTAGGAGCTCGCTCTGCTTATAAAAGTGTGATACCCCTTAGGGCCCAACTCATAGAGCAAACTTGAATTATATATCCACAAGTAAAATTTCTTCATCAACTAATATAGGATTGGTGTCAAATCCCACTGCATAACCTCTTTTTAACATTCCAAGAGGGTTACGTTGGAGCCCATTTTTCATTTATTTCTTACTCTATTTGAGTAAGTAAATATAATATGTTATTCTCCTCACGAAGTAGAATACAAACCAACAAAAGTTTACTCGAAACAATGAGCGGGTTTCACTTTAATTTAAGCTCACTCAAATTTGTATTACCAAAATCTACTTTAGTTCAACAAATGCCACATGCATAAGAAGAGGATGAGTAGTAGAAAGAAGGGGGTATTCAAGTCATGTTATACTCGAAAGGTAACAATTTTAATTGTTTTAAGGGAAAACACGCGAAAGGTCCACATTTAGGGATTTTTTTTGACTTTAGGTCCAGCTTGAACACTTTTAAGACCAAAAGTTATGATAATGCTTGATAAAAATACCCTTAATGAAAGAGATTATTTAAAAATTTCTACCATTATCCTATTTTTATATTTATTACCACTGTCATCATCATTCCACAACCACCACCAGCATTTTCCACCGCTCACCACCACCATTACTTGCCGTCACCCATCACCACCCCACTTCCACACACCACCACCACCACCACCCACCACCATCACACCACGAACGCTCCACCACCACCAAGGCTGCCACCACCACCCATGACCCACTACCCATGTAATACCCAAGGTAAAAAAAAATGAAATAATAATAATAGTAAAAATAAAAGTGAATAAGTTGGATTTGAAAAGTTTTAGATTTTTGTTTGACTTGGGGTCTGTCCTTATGGGCTTATGGATATGATTTAGAAATTAATGGAGATAATTTAGTTTTTTTTTTTTTTTTTGGTGTAGGGGAAAATATCAAATAATTATAAATGCTTAGATAGAGTTTTAGAATTGTAGAATTAATTGTAATTCCTTATTGCTAAATGGACTTTAGTGTTATTAAAAATAGTTGACTGCTACACCTTATATGTAATTGAACGGCTACCCTAGGTTGCCTTGCCTCATATTTTATTAATATTGTTTAGGCTGGAAGGAACAGAATAGGTGGCAAGAGAGAGAGAGAGAGAGAGAATGGAGGAAGGAAGGAAGGAAGAAGAACAAGGAAAAAAAAGAAGGGATTAGACCAATTAAAGGTATGAATTCATTAATTATTTGATGGGTTTTGTAATTTATTCAATTACATAGTATTAGGTTTATCATAAATAATGGTAATGAATACATACATGTGTGTGTGTGTGTGTGTGTGGTGAAGAATATTGATGAATATGTATATGGGTTTTATTGAAAATTGCTAAGTTAGGTGTTTTAGACCTAATTTAGATTGGTTGATATAGAAGTTTTTAAAGAATTTAATCAATGTGTCAAACTCGAGAGAGAGAGAGAGAGAGAGAGAGAAACAAGAAAGGAAAAAGAAAGAAAGTTGGGTTCTGCAACTTCCGTACGGTTGAAGAAGATGGAGATTCTAAAATTATGGAAAGTTTCCCTTTAGTTTCAAAGAGTTTTACTCTAACCACTATATTCTTCTAAACTTAATTTTAACCACTATTTTACTTGGTAAGTTAGAAGAATAGAATTTTGGAAAATTTATGGCAAGGTTTTCAAGGAACTTACACTTTGACCCCAAAAGTTTCAAATATTATAATTTGACCCCAAAACTTTAGAAACTTTTTCTAAACAGTCCAGACTACTTCTATACCCTATTACCTCATATTAGAAAGGATATTTATATATAAATGATATATATTAAGTATATATCAATGGGTAGGAAATATGTAAATTAAATATAGAATCAAGAAATGACGAAGTTAGGAATAGAGATTGATCGTTACACGTTATTTTGGATTAGGTGGTGATTGCATTGAGGTTGAGAAAGAGAGTTTTGAATTGGATTTTAGAACTCAAGTTGAGTAGTTTACTACTTCTTTTGGGAGGATTTTCTATATTAAATTTGTGGGTGCGTGTGTGTGGATATTTTATATATATGATATATGTATTGATATTTGGAGTTAAAATTAAATGTTTTACAATTGTGAACTGATATACATGTGAATTTTGAAAAATTGTGAGATAATTTTATATCATTGTTTTGGTAATGAAAGCGAAATTTTGTGTGCGTTGGGACTAAAACAACAGTTTTGGTGTATGTGAAAATCATGTTTTACGAGACGAGGACTAGGTTACCAGGTCTAAATGGTAACGACATTGTATACCAGTGTGATCGTATAAGGATGTGCACATAAGGGCCAGTAATCACGCTAGTGATGACAAGAGACGATGTCAGTTACTAGATCAATGGTAACAAGAGACGGGGTCAGTTACCAAGCTAGTGGTAACAAACATGATTTGATAAATATATTTGGAACTGAATGTGTGTGTGAGAGTGTTTTGGGTTATAAATGTCTTTCAATTTATAAAGTTATTTTTGAAAATGAGTGGTGTTTTGTGTTATAAATGTCTTTTCATTTATAAAGTTATTTGTGAAAATGAGTGATGTTTTGCGTTATAAATGTCTTTTCATTTATAAAGTTATTGTGATCAGAAAATCATTTTGTTTAAATGATTATGTGAAAAGGGTTGTGGTATAATTTGTTGTACTTATGTATGTATTAATGTTTATTTTTATATGTAGACTATAAAATTTATTTTCACACCTCATTAGAGGTGGTTGCTATTCACAAGTCATTATGCTCCAACAAACATTTAACATTTTAGATGAGGATCAGGGTGACGAGTAAGTCCAAAGATAGACACAAGGGATTAAAGGAATTGAAGATTTATTTTATTGTAAGTCTTTAGAAATAAATGTCTTTTATAGTTTTGAAACAAATATTTAATTATTTTAAAAATAATGTTGCTTATGGTTAGAGTAGTGAACCATATAGTTTGATTACGGTTTTACTTAGTTTAATAATGATGTTGAGTGATGATTAGTTTATTTTTCTGATATTCATTAGGTTGGTGGAATGAATCACTTTATTATTTGTTTTTTGTTGCATTTTGCATTTAATATACACATGGTTGGTTGGTTGGTTAAGGCCTTGGTGGCCGGTCCGCCGCCCACTCTATGTGATCCGCTATAGGGGTGTGACAACCCATCACCACCGCTCAACACCACCCACCATCATCATTGTCCACCATCGTCTTTGCCACCACCCACCACCACTCACCTTTGCCACCAGCCGCCATTCATCTTCGTTGCCAACAACCACCAGCCACTAGCAAAATAGTGAAAAACTAGTGAATTGAAAAATAGTGAAAAAAATATAAATAATGAACTTTAATATAATGAAACACCTACTTCATTGTTCAAAATTAAAAAAATAGTGAATTACAAAAATATTAAAAATTTGAATTAAGAAACATATATCAAAAACTATAAACTCAAAAATATTGAAAAAACATAAACAATGAACTTTAATAAAATAAAACTTCTAGTTCACCGTAAACTCAAATATAGTGAACTCAAACAATGAACTAAACATAGTGAAAAATCCCCATCGTCGCCCACCACAGTCGCCGCCACCAACCTGCGCACCTCAAAAAATAGTGAAAAACTAGTGAACTGTCAAAATTTTTAGAAACAGTGAACTAAAGAAATATTGAAATTGGAATTGAGAAATATATATAAAAAACAATGAACTCACAAAATATTGAAAAAAACATAAATAGTAAACTCCAAAAATAGTGAACTTTAATAAAATGAAACTCTTAATTTTCAGAAACAGTGAACTTTAATAGAATGATACTCTTAGTTCAAAAAATTAAGGGATCAACCTTGATCTTGAGTTTCTCTATTAAGAATCAAGGGACCAATCTTGACACTGAAATAATTCGTACAACTAAATTTTACTATAAAAAGAAGACTAATATGTAACACAAAAAAGAAAACTATCTAATTATTCATGCAGTCCATAGAAACCTTTGTGGTGTCAAGGTGGGTTTTCAACATCGCCCATCACTTAACCCTCAATCCCTTTTCACATTTAAACACATTTGATTAAGAAATTGTTAATGTGTAGGTAATCCCACAAACAACTAAAGAGTAAAAAATAAAATAAGACATGACCTTTATTTCTCTTTTTCAACATTACCCAGCATCTACATGCCACTATAACTAGGAATACACTTGGGAAAAACTACCGGCAAACTTAGGATCACCTTCGATGAGTGAATCATTCAACATGAAGGGCCAATCCCTGAGTTCACTATATGTTCCTCTTCTCTAACTTATTTTTTTAGCTTATTTACTTATTTGTGTGGGTATTGGCATTATACAGTAATGCCCAAATGAATAAGGATACAAAAACTAAAACAAAACAAATAAATTATTTTCAATTAACGAACACCAAAATGACCAAAACCATACTGCCATACATAACTAGCATTGAAGAGGACGAGCTGCTCAAAGATGCCCCGGCCATAGGAATTCTAGTTTTTGTTGGAAGTAACTACCAACTACGAGCAATGTTATTGAGATCTAGTTTATTGACATAATTCGCTATGATCTTTGAATTGATTATAGGTTCCATCAAACATCGGAACTTGATGTTGATCCAATGGTTCTACAGAAGTCATATTATTATGTCAATAAATTAGGTCAAATCAAATTTTTAAATTTAAATAAAATTTACTATCACCAGCAAAACAATTAACAATGATGTGGCACATGACATTTCACTTGTTTGTATGCAAGCCCTGGCAAAGGCTTTTATTTCCCTCAATTGTTGAAATTTATCACAGTTCAGCAACACAGAACGGCTAAAGTTAATATTAAATGCAACGCTGATATTACATGATCATTGATAGCATAGTATTATCAATTAATAATAAAATTTTAAGTGAGTAAGGTGAATTTTACTCATAACAAGCTTACAGGTCATATTCCGACACAACTTGGGAATGTGAAAACGCTTGAATGGTTAGACCTCTCTTCAAATAAGTTGGATGGGCAGATTCCTCAGTAGTTAACGAGTTTGATGTTTCTTGAAGTCTTCAATCTTTCGTACAATCAACTAATAGGCCCCATACCTCGTGACAAACAGTTTGATTCATTTATTGAGGACTTATATGAGAGGAACTCGGGACTCTGTGGATTGCAATTGCCAAAAAAATGTGGCAACTCTGAAGCACCACAACCACCACAATTGGTGTTTCAACCAGATAATTCTTTAGATTCTTCAAGTGGATTTGATTGTAAAGTGACATTCATGGGTATGGATGTGGATTGGTACTTGGGTTTTCTATGGGATGCATTATGTTCTCAACTGGAAAACCTAAGTGGATTGTAAGGCTTGTTGAAGGTGAAGGACGCAAAAATGGAAGGACGGCAAAGAAGCATGCTCATAGATATAAAATTAGAAGAAACTAGCCAACACAAACTGCATTCTCTCAGGTATGTGTTGCGAACATTCATTGCTATACTAGATCAATGATATAGTTTATAATCTTTTCTTGACTTGTCTTCACAAGTCTTAATGAAACTAGGTATATGAACAAGATATTGGTTTTTGCATATCAATAGATACTTTTTTCTCTATGCTATTGGGAAGTTGATGGGTTACTGAGTTCTAATTTCATATATAGGTATTATGTTCTTAAATAACAGCTTGTTAATCTAAGCCCGATGTTTTTTCTCAATTATTAAATAACTAGTTATTTTCCATGCCTGAAGGCACAGAGTAATAAAAATGGTCAACAATGTTAATAAACATATTTGTATTCACATCCAAAATCAAATTACAAAGATAAATGAGAGAAAAAAGAATTTAAACACCGGTTGTAGTGGGGATGGGCAGTGGTAGTGGATGACAGTGGTGGTTGTGAAAGGTGGTGACGATTGTGGTGGGTGGCGACGACTGTGATGGTGGCGGTGGTGGTGAAGGTGGTGGTAGGATGACGGCAACAGGGGG
>CM042194.1:19610442-19625388 GCA_023539305.1 Ilex asprella
TGGGGGTGGGGCAATGGTAGTGGTGGTGGTGGGGGGGCATTCCAAACACTATTTTTTTTAAGTGTTTATTAGAAGTATTTTTGAAAGTCACTCCAAACTATAGTTTTAAAACCCGGCCCGGATGTCAACCCGGCAAAGGGACCGGATTAATGAGTCACTGGATTAATGAGTCACTGGTAAAAAATAAAAAAATAATTATAAATACTAATAAATAGGCTAAAAAATCACAATAATTATAAAAATAACATCAAATATGTAAAGTTAAGGAGAGAAAAAACATCAAACATGTATCCAATTTCAATGTATTCAAACTGATAATACAACCACATTAGATTTCTAGAAATAGAAATAAAAACGCATTTCTTGATCATAGAGTTTTGAGATTGGGGATCTAACAAATGCAAATTATTCAATGACACTGTTCAAACAGAGTCAATTTGAACGAACCCATTTTGATTGTTGTACAATGTGGTGCAAAAAATCCAAGAACAACAGGTGTTAAGAAAACAGAGAACCACCATATCACAGAACTCTCCCACTCAACTATAGATATAGAAACATAAACATATATATATATATATAAACACATATAGGTGGAGAGAGAGAAAGGGGGAGGGAACTCACCTTGTCACTAGACTGGAGTTGTGCTCAGTCAATGGTGCTTGGTGGAGTCGTTGCTCAGCCGCTGGTGCCTCATGGAGCTGTGCTCAACTGATGGTGCTTGGTGGTCTAGATAGATCGATTTAGGGCAATGAGATCTGGAACTCTAGACTGGAACGATTTAGGGAAAAACTATGTTTGAGATAACTGAGTCAAAGAGTTGAATGGATTTGAGATTTGAGATTTGAGTACTTTGATTTCGATCAATAGTTCGATTGGGCCAAGTGGTTTGTTGTTGAGGCGGTGAGGCCTAAGTTGAGTACAGAGTCTACAGACTACAAAGCAAACACAGAGGGAGAGGGGGAGAGAGAAAGAGAGAGAGAGTGGCTCGTCGAAGAACTAGAGCAGAGAAAAGGAAATTAATATTTGGGTAAAAATGCCCTAGAACTTTGCTTTTATAGCTTTAAAATGAAACCGTCCGATTTGGGCGGGTTTATTAAAAAATCGGACGGTTCAGTGGGTTCTTACTGGTTCTTTTACCCGAACGATCTGATGACTAACCCGGCCTGATTTAGACTGCGGTTCATCAGGTCAAATCACAGGGCCGGGCTAGGTTTTAAAACACTGCCCCGAACACACTTTTTGGAAGCCTATTATCCCTATTAAATTTGAAGAGTTAGTATTAACCATCAAATTTACTTTATAATAAAATTTAAAATGATCTGCACCTCGAAAATCAAAAGTCATTTTGTTTATCTTTTGGGATTTAAATTGTATTGTACTTTATTATATAGATTTTATTTTGTCAAAAATTATTACAATATAACATAATACACACTCAAAGGACGGGCAAACGGTCTCAATATGAATGTATTAGAGTAGATACCAAGTAAATAATGCCAAAAAATTATGTGTGTGACTAGTGCATTCCCCGCAACACCCCATATAGGCTAGGGAAATAAGAGATAACAGCTTCATGGACATGATTCTAGTCAAGACGATGACGCTTAATATCAGACTGGCTTTTGAATCAATCACAAGTGTTACAGTGAAAATACGTTGATCTTGGGAAGAGAAGCTCATGGCCAAGCAAGAAGGGGCAGAGACAATTTACTTGTTTTTTTTTACGTTACTGTATTCTGCATGTACTATAGTTTCAAGCTTGCTGTTTTCTCTTGAACTTGGTGTCTTGAAGGAAAAATACAAAGTTGTTCTTTTGTGTGATTGTGTACTGATTTCTTAACCCTTGTTTCACTTTTTGATTATCTTTGCATCAACATATATACGTAATGGACTCCAATTTCTGTTATGACTTCATTCTATAGCCAGACTAGTGGAACGATTCCACACTAAACAGCTACACGACTTTCAGTAAGTTGCACAGATTTCTCTTGATTATACTGTCTAATTTGCGGGTGCTATTTTTTTCTTCATTTCCCCCCAATTTTTAGCAATCAAGAATGTCTATTTTATTCATTAACACTAATACGATGCAAACCTGACATGGCACGAAACTCAAACATGACATGATCAATTGATACGAATAATAAATGAGTTAATTTAAGACAGACACCACATATTTTGATTGGATTAAAAGACAAACAAGGTTCATGTGTTGGATTTTTCTTTCTACCACTCTGAACCCTGCACAAGTTTTTGTGCCCTGATTCCTTTCCATATTTCTCTTTTTTTCTCTTTCTTTCAATGATATAAAGGAGGGCACTGATATCAATTATATAGACTGATAGACCAGCCAAATAAATGGATAAGTTCAAAATTGACTAAACGTGATACAAACTTGTTAAATATATGGATAAACATGAATTTGACAATACACGAGATGATCATGACATGATACAAAATCAGTTCTACACATTTATAAAAAAGTTCAGACTAACAATGTCACATTCTATACTGTAAATTCCTCCATAACCCATCAACCATGTACATGCTAGTTTTTTTTTAAGTCAATGGCCCTACTCTTTTGAGATTGCTTTGGTGACAAGGATAAAATTAGGGTTTAATTAGTGCATGAAGTTCCCGTTATTGTGGGGTCTAGAAAGGGTTAAATGTACACAGTCTTACACTTATAAACAGAGAGATTGTCTCTTTAAGTCGAACTCATGACCTACAAGTCACAATAGAACAACTTTACAAATCTAAAACTACATTAGTAAAAATTAATTTTTTGATACATTATTGTATTTGTACAGAAAAAAAGTAGATTTCATACTGCAATATAAAATTCATTAATGTTGGTTTAAGTTATTTATAATTATTGATGGGTAAAATGAAATCGAGTAAAATGGTAAAATAATAAAACTTTGATTGTGTGACTTTAATAGTTGAGCTTGTCAACTACTGTGTATATAATATGGAAGGAAAGGAATCGAAGGCTCCATACAAAATAGTTTAGAGATCGGAGATGTATTGTGAAGTGTATCGTGCAAATCATCAAAGATAGGTTAGTCATACTCCCCAAAACTTGTCAGTCCTCCAAGCTTGGCAGCTAGCTAGTAGTGGTTAAGTTTCTGTGTATGGAGCCGGGGCTGGTCTGTTTTGGTGGCTGATTCAAGTGCTCTCTCGGGGACGATTAATTTGTCTGGGTTTTTATATTTGAGTATGATCAGCTGGTTTTTACTTTGACATTTCTGAAGATGAGTCCTCTGAGTTGTGGCTCACCAATGGGGACATCAAGGTTTTTTCCTGGAGCCTTCTGGAAGTGCTATCTTCTTTTTCACTTCTCATTTTATGCTGCCTGCCCTCCTGTTTTGAGGTGTACAGCCTACGGGCATGAAAGGAGCTGCTGGTTCATTTTCCAATTGTCTCTCCCACTCTTCAATGTAGCTGGGGGTTGATAATTGGGCAGTAAGTATGCTGGCTCTGTGATTTCATTCGGTTGTGGACATTTCCAGTGTGTTGGTTGCCTCCTCTGCATTTCTCTGTTTTTTTTGTAGGTGCAGGCCCATGTTCAAGTAAGCCTTTGTGCTCTATTTCTCTCCTATTGAGTCTTGATTCTACTTTAAGTACCAACTCAAGGCTGGCACTTCCTTTAGAGTCCCAGATTCTTGTTTTGGTGGTGTTCCTTTGGTTTATACTTTTGTAATAGGTGGTTGCACTGTCATTATCTGCATCACCTTTTGTTTTGTCCTTGCAATTTTATATCCTCTTTCTTTATGAACATAATTTACCTTCCGTATCAACGGATAAAAAAGAATGTGATCAAAATATCAATTTTGGATAAATCTCTTATAAGGGTGGGTCAGGGGGTTCAAATATCCAACGAAGTGAGACTCTTGGGACCATTCACATAAATTTACCTTTTTTGTGTGGAGAGACGGTTTTTCACAAAGTCTAACATTAGTCTGGTATGCGAGTAGAGAATACTGCGGTGATTTACTAAAAACACTGGAATATTAATTAAAAAAAAAACTTTTTTGGGGTCCGGGGTATCATAATCTAACTATAAGGACAATTGCACATATTTTTGGGCCCGGGGTAGCTCATTACAGGGACAGCTCTAGTTTAGTCTTTCCGTGACTCAAGATTTTTTGCAAATGAATGTTTTTTGTCAATTTTCTTTGTCAAAATTATTAGCTTGACTTAATTTACAAATATTCAAACTTTGAGAGGGTAAATTATTAAAATTAAAATCAAAGGGAGTTGATAGAATGTGATCCAAACTTGAAAGGAACATTTAAAAAATTCTCAATGATTTTTGTTTCAAAAATAGGACTCTTTAACGTGTGAATCAGGATGCAAAATTTCTACCCACACCCAACCCTGATTGAGTGTTTGTTGAGTCAAAATAACCTCTCACTTTAACCAATTTGCCCAAGTTGCAATACGGAGAGAAGTGAAAAAGTTAATTTTATAAGATATTAATACCAAAAAATATTTCTTTTGGATTATATCAAATTATTACGTACGAAGGCGAGGTTACAACTTAATTTGTTAGATTACAAAAAATTGAGTTCGTGTGAGATCGATCCTTATATTTTATTATCGATCTAATATTTTATGATTGATTGTTACTTTACCATTGATCTAAAATTTACAAATTTTAGTACCACAATCTTATAGATAAGCTTGTGTGAGATCGATCCTTATAGTCCACTACCAACCGTATAATATTACAATCCATTCTCACTTTTTTGTCATAACTTACTCCATTTAATTATAATTTGGCCAAAAAAGTATTAATTAGCCTACAAAATTTATAAATTTCAGTAACACAATCTTAGAGTTAAGCTTGAAAGGCTTCTTAAAGAAAGTTCAAAGCTAGAGGGCATCACATTCTACACTGTCAATTCCAGTGTAACCCCTCAAACACGCACGATCTAATTTTTCTCAGTCAATGACCTCACTCTTTAAGTTTAGATTCTTTTGACATTGCTTTAGAGACAAGGACATAATTATGTTACTAAAAATTAATTTTTTTTATACCATACTATATTTGAATAGAAAAAAATAGATTTCAGACTGCATAAAAAATTAGATGTAGATGTTGGTTTAAGTTATTTGTAATTATTGATCATAAAATAATAAAATCAAGTGAAATAATAAAATAACAAAATTTTAAACATGTCAATTTAGAAATGGATTAAAAATACCATACGACGTTAAGTTTCTAATGTGATACTCTAACCATAACAACTATGTCACATATTTTTGGACCTTGGGGGACTTTTTTACAGGGATAGTTTTTAATGACCAAGACTTTTTGTGCTAGCAATTTGTTTGTAGTAACAAGTCTTCCTTGTCAACTGACATCTCTGTTTATGTAGATTTTTTTTCTATTATGACCTTCTATTTTTTCAGTCAATTCCTCCATAACACGTCAAACATATCTTTCTGAGCTTGGTGGGAGATGAAAAAACTAAGACATCAAAGAGTAATGTATTGTTATTATATACCGAAATTTAGAGACTTAACAGGTACTCAAATTAAATTCTAATAATATTTTTCTTGTTAAAGATAAGAGGAGTGGTCTGTTAGAAGTGGTTATATGGCAACATGAGAGAATTTAACCGGAGAAACTTAATTTCAATGTATTAAATAAAAATTTGGTCGGTAACTAGTGAGGTACGAAAAATTTCTTAAATCATTTCTCGATAATGTGAATGATAAATATATATAGATGGGCAGATTTATTCACCTTTAGTAGTTTAATCAAATGATATGGAGAAGCTGATTATGAATATTTTTTACAACCATCACATTTTGCATTGTCAATTCCACCATGACCCATCAAACAATCATAGATTCTCTAGGCTTGGTGGGGAATGATGACAATTCTACGAAGACTTTAGCAAGCAAAGACTTTTAGCAACCAATAAGACTTTTTATGCTAGCTAGCATGATTTTGCCGTATTTGACTGGAAATTGTGTTCCAACATTTTCCTACTAATTTTGGTATAGAATTTAAGAAAAATTGTCTATTAATGTCGATCTATTTTTTTTAAAATGATAAACTTTTTTCTAAAAATATTATTGTTTGTAGTATTCCAAATATTGTAAAATCACTTATTGAAATTTCTAATTTGAAACATGTAATTTATAACAAAACAGTAACAATCAAGTACGAAAAAGTTACACAGGAAATTGAAACAGTTACAGAAAAATAAACGAAATAGTAACAACAGTCTTACGAAACAGTTACACAAAAGAGTTACATGTAATTATTTGTTTAATCAATATAAATATTAACCCGGTTGCAGAGTAGGAATTGTTATTGAACTTGTTGTAGATCAAGGCCAATGTTTGACACTATCTCCTTAAGATAGATTTCGCTCCCACACACAGTGCTTATGGAATATTGAGCCTCTGCCTCCCAGGATACAATGATCTTTACACGAACAGAAGTAGCACTCCAATCTACTCGTCCAACGAACCAAAAAATTGTTTTGTGTACTCTTCAAATGCACTACCTTAATGCCGAAATGTAATGCACAAATGTCTGTCTTAATGGACTGATGAATGAATGAATGCAGAATAGTAATGAGTCTGGATATTTATAAACACTTTGGTGACTTTTTGGACAACCACCATACTCAAAGACACAACCTAAGAAAAATGCAACAGCCAGAAGACACCACTTGTAACTGTAACTGTCATAACTCAGAATTTCAGACTGGAAGGAAGCAAAAATCCGAACCAGTGCGTTCCAACGGGTACCGAAAATTAATTTCGGGTTAAAAATTCTAGTCCATTTAATTAAATGAATTTTCTCCAAAAAAATAGGGTTTGGTCTAAACCACACCCACACTCGGCCTGGTCGGGTTGTGGCATGGTGGGAGGCACATGTGTGTGGTCAAACTGTAGGCATGTAGGCGCTCGCTCTGCTCATAAAATTGTGGTATCCCTTGGGGCCCAATCCCATATAGCAAACTTGATCTATATATCCTCATGTAGAATTTCTTCCTCAACCAGTGTGAGATTGGTATCAAATCCCTATTTTACTATTTTAAGTGGGTCATTTTGGAGCCTATTTTCTCATTCATTTCTTACTCGATTTGAGTAAATGAATATACTACGTTATTCTCCTCACGGAGTAGAATACGAACTCAAGAAGTTTACTCAAAACAAGGAACGGGTCTCACTTTAATTTAAGTTCAAAGTCGATCAAAATTCAGTTTTTACTTTTAAAAATCTGTTTTGGTCCAACAGATATAACCCTGAACAACATTGACTTGTATAAATATAATTTATATAATCAAATTAGTAATATATATATACAGAAACACGACTCATAATTAAAATAAATATGCCCGAGCAAGTTGAGCAACTAAACAAAAAATCATTACACAAAATAGAAAAAACCTCTATACAGTTTGTACATTGTTTAGCTGTTCCTCAACTAAGATTAAATCTTTGGGCGTTGTCTAATAACAATTTTTTTATAGTCACAAAAATTCATCCAACACCAAAATCAATGGAAAACTTTATCTACATAACATGCTGATATCTATCATATTCATTCAATATTTTTTTTAAAAAAATGCAGCAATGTGTTTTATCCAACTTTATAGGAAAAATGGATGAGGATAACTTGGCAACTTGTGGTGCTCAAATTCAAGTCTTAGAACTAGTAATAACCTTGTCTTTTTTTTTTTTCCATAGAAGTTTCGTCCACCAAGACTTGAACTCTTAATATTTAATTAAGATTTTGAAGTGATATGTACCCAGCAGCATATTCACAATTAGTCGATGCTCATTGTTGTATTTAAAAAGTGGGATTGCTCATTCCAATATGGCAAAAAAAAAAAAATTTATTACTCTTACTTTCTCTTTAAATCAATTATTAAATAAGTTTGTCTCATTTTTATAATGTGTTCAAAATTAATTTAATGCTCCACCTTCATATACTTTATTCTAATTTTAACCTTTTTTTATGTAGAGACATTAATCACATTTTTATTCATAAGTCAACATTTTTAGTTAAAATTGTGTATCTATTTTTTTAAAAAAATATTTGTTGGCTTAAAATGATTTCTCGTAATCAAAGCTTGATGGGAAAATGAGCAATGATAACAAACAAAATATATTAGTATTTCTTGAAGGTATGTCAAAAAATAAGATTTCATTATTCTAATAAAAATTGTCCATAATTTTTTGTATAAAAAATAGGACTCCTTAACGTGTGAATCAAGATGCAAAATTTCTACCCACGCGTATGATTTGATGTGGAAGTTTTGGCTTTAATTTGACTTATTTATTATGACACAAACAATACACAAATTAAAATGTTTGGGTTGAACCCTGATTGAGTGTTTGTTGAGTCCGGATGGAATTTTTCAATTCGACCAATCTGCCTAAGTTGCACTAATGAGAGAAGTGAGAAATCTAATTTCATAAGATATCAATACCGAGAAATTATTTTAATGGATCATATCAAAATTATTATATAATAAGGGCAAGGTTACAACTTTATTTGGTGAGATTATAAAAAAAATGAGTTTGTATGAGATCGATCCTTACACTTTATTATCTATTTAATATTTTATGATTGATTGTCACTTTACCATTGATCTAAAATTTACAAATTTTATTTAGTACCATAATCTTATGGATAAGCTTGTGTGAGATAGATCCTTATAGTCTACTACCAGTCGTCCAATATTACGATCCATTCTCATTTTTTTTGTAGTAACTTAACTCCATTTAATTACAATTTAGCCAAAAAAATTATTAATTAACCAAAAAAAGTTATAAATTTCAGCATTACAATCTTGGAGATAAGCTTGGAAGTCTTAAAAAGAAAGTGCAAGCTAGAGGATGTCACATTTTACACTGTCAATCATGTTTAACCCGTCAAACACGCACAACCTAATTTTTCTCAGTCAATGACCCTACTCTTTAAGTTTTGATTCTTTTGAGATTGCTTTAGAGACGAGGATAAAATTATGTTATTAAAAACTAATTTTTCAATACCATATTATATTTTAACAGAAAAAATAGATTCCATACCGCAAAAAAAAAAAAAATTAGTCGTGAATGTTAGTTTAAGTTATTTGTAATTATTGATCATAAAAATAATAAAATCAAGTGAGATAATAAAATAACAAAATTTTAAACATGACAATTTAGAGATGGATTAAAAATACCTTATGATATTAAGTTTCCGATGTCATAATCTAATCATAACTACTATGTCACACATTTTTGGACCCGACCTCATTACAGGGATAGTCATTAGTGATCAAGACTTTTTGTGCTAATAATTTATCCTTGTAGAATTTTTTTTCTCTACTACCATGGGTATCACCTTCTGCATTGTCTATCAATTCCTCCATAACACGTCAAACATATCTTTTTGGGCTTTGTGGGGGATGAAAAAACTGAAGTTATCAAAGAAATTATCTATTGTTATTATACCGAAACTTATAATTTAATAAGGTACGCTTAAAAGTTTAATCAATTATGGTTATGAGAAAATAAGATCGATTTAAAAATATTGTAATAAATCCTAATTTAACTTAACTTCGATGAAATTATAATTATATTTTTTGAGTCATAATTAGACTCCATTTGAACTATAACTAACACCAGGCTGGCCCAACTATTGAAGAAAAAGAGTAGGGTTTTAAGCCCCATAATTTTATGTAAATAATTGACTCACTTTAGAATTTTAAATTCATGAAAATTATAAGCACTACAAAAAGTCTTAGTTAAAATTTAAGGTCAATCAAATATTTTAATTTTAATAATTTTTTGAGCTCATGATTTAACCCATAATAATAAAAACCTAAAAAATCAAAATTTTATTAAAAAAAAACTAATTGTATAGTCAAAAGTTAAGTCATAATTCATCGATCCATTCTCAACCACGTCCTCTCTCTCTGTGTCTCTCTCTCAACACGATAAAGCTCCTTCAATCTCATTTTTATTTTCACTCACTCTTTCTTTATATCAATTTCAAATAAAGAATTTTTTTGGTATTTTATTTAATTTAAAAAATAAAATCATTAAATGCTTATAGTTAAAAAAAATTATTTTGATCTCCGATGTTTCTTAAAACATAAAAACTTTCTGACATTGATAGTTTAGATTTATATTAATAATAAAATATTTTAAAGAATATTTTATAAATGAAAGAAAATACTCTGATTGTGACACTAAATTGTATAAAAAAAACTAGATTTTTTTCTTCAAATGTATGCATTGCTTATAGAATATTATTATTACTTTTTATAATACTACTTCTACAAAAAGAAGCTTTTCAAAATTAAAATTAATAAAATCTTATTTAAAATTGACTGTTACAAGAAAAAATAATTAGATTAGCGATATTATCAATGAAAAAAAAATATGACAACAAAATTTAAATATAAAAATTCAATTTATATTTTTACAACTCAAAAAATGAGAAGAATTAATTTTAATCAAAATTTTTAACATTAAAAATAAAAAGACCTCAAAATGAATTACTGCTTTAAACCTTAAATTATTTTGAGCCGCCCCGACTAACACTTAGCGAAATTGTAATGGAAGCAGTACCGTGGTCATTCTTGACAACTCCATGAAGAATTTATTAGCAACCAAGACTTTTTATGCTAGTGTAATTCAGCCTTAGAGAAGACGAAATGTGGTCCTGTATAGTGTTCCTATTTGTATGACATTTGCCTTTGTTTCGGTTGATATAGTCTGTCTTATTGTCCCTCTGATAAATTTAGTAGGAAGGAAAAGATGGGCTGTTCAATATGGTTCAATCTCAGTCCACTCTTTCACCTCTTCTTCATTCTCTCCTCCTTCCAATTAACGGATCCCCTCCATTATACCTTACCTCCAATTTCTCTCAATGGTCTATTTGATAAGTGACACCTAAAAAAAAATATTTTAACAGACAAGATCATTTCCAACTAAACGAAGTCCTTAACCATTGTTAACATTATCTTAACGGCAACACAAATAGACGTCCACAGTGGACAAACCAGAAAAATAGAAATTTTCGTCATTTTTAGCGCTCAAATCTCAATCTCCTACCAATTCGATTTCAGCTTTGGCGCTCAAATCTGATAGATTTTGTCGAGAAAAAGAATTGACCTTCATCAAAAGATTCATCTTTTTCGTTCTTGCTCATCAAATTCTTGATTTCATACGATAGAATTTCATCTCAATTTCTGGTGATTGAGTTTCATTCAACATCCCAAGGTTTGTTTAGGACTCCTCTTACTCTTTCTATCCCCAATATATAACGTTATATTTCCTTAAATACATAATGAATCACGGGTGTAAGATGTTTGATCAATGGCCTGAATGATCATTTTCTTTTCAGTTGTATTTTTTATATGCCAATGTGGTTATAACATCACCATAAATAATCGTGTATTGCTGGTTTAATGGTTTTAAGATGTTATTTTTAATTAGGTTCTTCACCTATTAGACTTATGTTTTTTATAATAATGAAATACTTCCAGTAGCACATTTACTTGATATTTGATTCATTAACTTCATGATTGTAGATTTATAAGCATCATGGTTACTGAATCTCAAGATAATAATGTTGATGTTTTGCATTCTGAGCCTCATGTGCCAATGATAGTTGGGATGGAGTTTGAGTCTGATTGTGAAGCCTATTTACAATACAATGAGTATGCCGGGACAATTGGTTTTAGTGTTCGCAAGGAGTATGTCAACAAAAATAAAATCCATGGCTATTTGACGTCAAGAAAGTTTACATGTTATAAGGAAGGTCATCGAGAGAAAGACAAACTGTATGCCACAGTGAAGAAACCTAGAAAGGAAACTAGAACTGGTTGCTTGGCTCACATGGTTGTTAGCTGTCAACCAAATGGAAAATTTATGGTTAGTTCGTTCGAAGCGAAACATAACCATCCTCTTGCTCCTCCATCAGTTGCTCACATATTACCATCACAGAGGAAGATAAACAGGTTTCAAGCACATGATATCGACATAGCAGATGATTCAGGAATACGCCCTAAATCTTCTTTCGAGTATGCTAGTCGACAAGCAGGTGGTCGAGCTAATTTGGGTTTTACTATCATAGATCTTAAAAATTATCTCTGTAACAAAAGGAAAAATGATTTGAGGCGGGGGGAAGCATGTAGCATATTAGATTATTTTGAGAAACGGAGATTTGATGATCCTGCTTTTCACTTTTCGATTCAATTAGATGATGATGACTTGATAACAAGTATATTTTGGGCTGATGCTAAAATGAAGATTGACTACGATGTTTTTGGGGACATTGTGTCATTCGACACAACCAATAGGACAAACAAAAACTACAGGCCTTTTGCATTGTTTGTTGGAATGAATAATCATAGACAAATGGTGATTTTTGGAGCTTCCTTGTTATATGATGAGACGACCGAGTCATTTCAATGGTTATTTGATAGATTTTTAAGAGCTATGTCCGGGAAAAAACCAAAGTCAATCATAACTGATCAAGATCCTGCAATTGCTAAGACAATTTCACTAGTAATGCCAGAGTCATATCATCGATTATGTATATGGCATTTAGAAAAAAATGCTTGTATACATCTTAACCATATCTTTCGAGGTCAAGAATCTTTTAGCAGTGATTTTGGTAAGCTTTTCCACCATTATGAGGATGACCAGGATTTTTTACATGCATGGGATGCCATGCTTGAGAAGTATAATCTCAGGGAGAATGAATGGTTAAAGAAGACATTTGACTTGAGAGAGAAATGGTCAACTGCATATGGAAGACATTGTTTTTTAGCTGGCATGAGAAGTACACAACTAAGTGAGAGTTTCAATGGATCCCTTAGACAGTATTTGAAATCTGATTTGGATTTGGTACAATTTTTTAAGCACTTTCAGAGGGCAATTGATGACAAGAGATACAATGAGTCGAACGCACTTTATGACATGACACAGCGAATCCCAATTTTAAAGGTTGATTTTCCATTGCTACGACATGCAAGAGATGTTTATACATCAACCATATTTGATATGTTTCAAGACCAATGGGAGAAATCGTTATTTTTTACCATCAAATATTACAATGAAGATGAATTTTTTTGTAGATATAAGGTTGGCACACGTGGAAGTACAATGGAGCATACAATTATTGTAAAATCATCTGAGACAATGATTTTTTGTAGTTGTCAGTTATTTGAGCATCTTGGAATACTTTGTTGCCATGCATTAAAAATTTTGGATGTCATGGATGTCAAAGAGACAATCCCCAGCAACTACATTATGAAAAGATGGACAAAAGATGCTATTGTCATGAATCTTATAGATATAAATAAAGACAAGGAAGATGTTCGTGTAGCTTCTTCAACCCATGCTGAAAATCCTCAAGAAGATAGTAACGGTGTTGAAGTCTTCATAGATAGTACAAATGTTACAAGGGTGATGGGTTTAAAGAGGAAAGAGTCAACATATCGTGGTAACACTCGACCCGAAAGTTTCTTGGAAAAGACTTCAAAAAGAAAAAAAAAGTCTTCATCAACACCAACTGCTCAACCTCATATAGCGCACCCAGTGAACAATTGCACAAGTTCAAGTACCCACTTTCGATCGGTACTGAACTACAACTAACTTGTAAATTTATCAATCCATTACCCATAATGCTTTCATTTACTCTTGTAGTTTGATTGTAAAAACTTTTTGATTTTTTGATTCTACAAACTGATAGGTATCAGAGACAACAAATTTTAGTCCACAGTGCACATCCCAACTATCTCAAGTATTGTCCCAAGGAAGCTTGTCTCAACTTCTAAGGGTTAGTATCCATCAAATTAAACCATCCATTTTATTATTAATTTTTTTTATAGCACACTATATTTTGTTATGTACTGGTAACAGGAGCCTTTAGACTAGGACTCAAATGGGGATTCATAGGTGTTGAATACTTTTCAACAAAATCAGGTATTTAAGTGCACATATTTTCCTTTGACCAAAGAGTGGTGGAGAACTAGAATATTTTTTTTATATTGCAGGTGGGATATTTTTAATTACATCTTATTTTTGTTGCAGGCAATGAATTTAAGTTTCCAGATGCAGAGTCCAGATGAAGGTCATAATGTATTGTTCAAAGGAAGCTGAAAATGTTATTATTGGTGGCTTTTAAGCAATTTCAAGGGAACCTTGAAGTGCCACTTTTTTTCTTTTCCAGCTTTGGCTCATTAGCATAAGAGTAGGTTGGGCATGGTTATTGGTTCTTTGTTCTTGGTATTATTTTTCCCAATAAATGGCAAATTGTAACTTGTTTTTCTCTTTTCCCCTACTGATTTCATTGTACCATGGGGCTTCACTATTTAGGATTCATTGATTTTGATTTAATGCAATAATCGGCAATTGCTTTTCAAATGAATTTTCGATGCTCATCAAAATGCCTCCATTTGAGACTTTTTACAAACACTTGGTGAGCACAAAAATATATTAGAGGAACTAGATTTGGAGATCGAGAAACACCATTTGAGAAATAGCAAGGCAAGACATGTAATGAATTAGTAGAAGAGGAAATAGAATTGTTGATTTAGGTTTATTGGCAAAAGAAGATTTGTTCACTTTGGCATCACATAATTCAACCATACATGCCCTCTTTTTGTTCGGTAATATGCATTGTATATATTCTGTATACGCAAGGATGATATATAGAAATGAAGAGGAGAACTTGTTGAATGCAAACAAATATGAATTACAGTGCAGTAGATATGCAGTTGGGGTGAGACAAATATTTTTGAGAACTTGGTGCCAAAACTCAACTCATTGATTTGTTGTCAACGTCTGTTTGTGTTGCCATTAGAGATATTGTTAACTATGGTTAAAGACTTTAGTTAGTTAGAAATGATCTTGTCCATTAAAATATTTTTTTTTAGGTGTCACTTATCAAATAGACCATTGAGA
>CM042194.1:19629464-19643670 GCA_023539305.1 Ilex asprella
ATAGCCCAAGCCAGGCATGCGACCTTCTTCTTGGACCAGGCATCGTTTCTCCTTCTCTCTCTCTCTGCTCGCTCTGCCATAGCTTCTCTGTCGTCACCCGGGTATCCCCCATCTCTCTCTCACGACACACATCACCCTCCCTGTCTGATGACTCACACACACACACCAGAACACACATGCACGCACCAGCGCACACATATCACACATCCCACATATAACACACAGACACATATCACACACAAATAGACACACACACAAAGCACACAAACACCCCCCCATTCTCCTCACCCTATGCAGATATGTGTGTGTTCTTCATTAGTGTTTTTTTGAATAATTATGTTGATTCCAACTGACGAGAAAAGCAAGGGGCCATAGGTTTCAAATTTTTAGTGGTTTGGTTTTGCCTCACATTTTTTAGGTATGCATGTAAACACACTTGGAGTTATTTTTCGACGACTTCACATCTAGAAGGCAATAAAGTCTTTGATCAACAATCAGACAATTGTGTGGTGATGGTTGTTAGCAATCTTATTTGTTTGTGTTCTTTGGTTGTTTCTCTTAGCCCTAAATAAGTTGAAGTTGAAGATGAAGAAGTTAAATAAGTTGTTTCTTTGTGCACGTGTGTGTTTTGTGTGTATGTTCTATTTGTTCCGTGTTTAATAAGGTGAATTAGTCACACATGGTAATGAGGAAATGTTTGGTTAGATGAGAATTGATGATTGTTTGGGTGGTTAGAGTTTGGAATGGAGATTTTAGCAAAAATAAAATTGAATTGTGATTGAAAACTACAATGGTTGTTATGTATGATTGTGAACTATGAATTTTGGTTCTTTAGTAATTGGTGTTGTCTTTGAGTTTGGTTGAGTATTTTTTTCTTAATATTGGTTATGGGAATGGTCTGTGTTGGATAATGATACATACAATGAGATATATAAGTTTTGTAGACAGGTTGCAATTTTTTTGAGTCTTTACTTTTAGTGCAAAGTCTGACAAAATTTATTGAAAAATGGCGGGACTTGATTGATTTCAATTTCTTTAATTAAAGTAAATGACACAAAAACTATTTTAAAATGGTGGGTTTTTAGATCGCGAAGTTCCATTAGGCACGGGTTATTAGTAGTTCTAAATAACTTTGAACTTGCACAAATTGTGCATGTCTAGAAATAAGTTATCAAGTTATAGAATTGATTTTCATGGTGTTTATATGTATGTGGTACATAATCCGTAATCGTTATGTTAAGTTTATTATTTCTGATGTTCTGTTGGCTTTCTATATTGATGCAGGATGTACTACGAGGTGTATTTCCGTGTAGAAATGTGGAGATAAAGAACTCCCTTCAATAGAGCCGATGATTGTTTGTTTCTTGTGCTCGTAGTGGCTTGGTTCTCATGGAGTAAGCTTTGCAACTTGTTCCTGTTGTCGAAACCATTGATTTGAGTAGAAACAAGTTTGCAAAGGTGGATAATCTTCAGAAGTGTACCAAATTGAAGCACCTGGATCTTGGTTTCAGTCATCTAGTGTGATAAAACTAGTTGGAGTTATGACTTCATTTGTTCTTCATGGTCTTGACTTAGTTGCTTGGGATACTTAAAGATGCAAAGTATTCCTTAAGCATATATCAGATGAAAAAAGACGCTTAAAGCAGTCCTGAAACACATTTTAACTCTTTTGTTACTTATTTCTTGGGAATCCTAGCTAGTATATATAGTGATGTTAAAATTGAGCGAAGGCAGAATCTTAACAGTCAATTCTGCATCCCTCCTCGGTCCACTACTACTGGCTCTAACAATAAATCATAAAATCCTGGCAATAGCAAGTCTTTGAGGCTTCAAATTGCAACCAACAATTTGGCCCAGAAGGAGCGACAACTGTCCCAAAATGAGAATGAAGGAGAGGAGTTAGGCTATCACTTTATAAATAGTGGAACAATCAAATTCATGTCAGCTCATGTGCTGTCATCTGGTTTGCCTTTAATTTTTTTAAAATTAAAACGAGTATATCAATTGGACTGCCTGCAAAATTACCTGTTTGAATAATACAGTGGTGTTAGATAATAATTGATATTGATAGTCTAAGAACTTCTTGTGCTTACAACCATGACGTACCGGATTTGAATCTAGCTGTAGTTTTTTTGTCAACAAATAATGGCAATGTTTAGATATGTAGTTTTCAAATTGGTATGACTACATTGATTCAGCATGATTTAAATCTATCTTGGAATTGTTGCAGGTTGGTATGTGGCCAATTTTGGAAATCAAAAACAGAGAAGAGCCGTTGTGTACAACTTTGGTATGTGGCCAACTTTCAAAATTGAAAAGTGTACAAAGTATTCCTACATTGCATGCTTTCAATGCCTTACGATTTGAAATTGTTCTATGTATGCAATAACAGGAAATGACTAATGGTTCATGTCTTAAGAGGCACTATAAGAAAATGGAAGGAGAGTGCCTTGTGATTTCGGTACCTGAAGAGAGCAAGTTCACTGTTCTTGTAAGGAATTTAAACACTGAACTATTATACTGACATTCTAATTGACTATTTGTAGTAAAGAAATATTTCTTTTGTCACCATACTTTTTTAGGTTACTTAAATCTGCATGGAAGTATGCAGGAACTTGGCATGTGTTTATATAAACTGTAAGTTTCATTTTATGGTAATTTTTCTGGAAGAATAACTTGGAGAAGGAGTTCCTTTGTTTTGCTATTTGAATTTTCCTCTTAGTAGAATTACTTGTATATATGCTAGGAATTGAGTTGAGTTAGGATATGTGGGGGTCATTAAGATTAGACTGCCAAGCAGGAGAATGCTTCATTTCTGAGAGTAGTAACTTTTAGTCAAAAAGAAGAAATATCTTAGGTATCAATTTAGTGTTTTATTTTTTTTGGCAACTAATGTTTTATTTAAGACCTTAAAACATTATATTTAGGATAGTCTTGTCTTTTTAGTCTATTTGGCTAGTGGAAACAAGGAAAATTTCACATAAAATTCATTGAAATTTGAATCTTGATAAATCCAGAACTCGTCCCAAATATTGAAACTCACATATGCCTATTTTAGATCTATGAGTGTAGAGCTGGTCCCAGATCTACCCCAAACTCACCCCAGCATTACTCCTAGCTTATCCATTGTTGAAGCAACGAACCCTCACTGTTCTCTCTCTCTAAATCGACACGTCAAATTTACGTAAACATGGATGACTGAACTCTAAAGCATGGAAAAAATGGAAATAAAAAAGAGAAAATGAACAATAGGAAAAATAAACATCTGCGTGCCCGGTGGTCAGAAAGGAAGAAAGGAAAGAGCTCTGCACCCATGACGAGAGAGAAAGAGTACGCATGAGCAAGGAGAAAAACAGTGATAAGAGAGAGGAGGTCTGCCTTGGTAAGGAAAGAAGCATTAAATGAAAGGTACAAACTTTACGGCCTTTTATTAATGGTGAATAAGTTATGGCTGTAAAAATATTTAAGAAAAACATAAAATGTATATGTTACGTAGGAATGCTTAGTTTGCATGAGCCTCCGGGCTCAGCGCCTTTAAAAATTGGCCTCAAAATTATTCAAATTCGGTTCAAAATTATTCAATTCGGCTCATATTACGAAATGAGATGAGATCAAGCAGCTCGGTTCGTTTAAAAGCACTACCCACTTCCCACCTCCCACCTTAATTCCCCCAGTTAATATGGTTTCGATTTTTAACAAAATTAGGAAGATTTTTGTGATTACATTTCTAGTTATGTGATTGATTGGGTTATTACAATTATATGAATGTGTGAAATGTTGATTCTGGTTTTTGGATTTAACATGAATCTCCGGGGATGTGCGGCGTAGATAACATGGCCATGAGAGGTTTTGTTTCGATAACATGGCATTTGCCAATGCTTATCAGATTTACATTCCTCTGCCTTCTGACTCAGTTATTTTCAATATTGTCTTTAATTGTAGTTTGGCATAACGTGATGTTCAGTCTCTTATATGGAAATTCATTCGTTTTGAGCTGTACTTTTATTTGCTTGTGGTTCTTTGTTTTGGTTGGTTCTCGTTTTATGTGCTTAGATCATCCGTTTTTTAATGTGGATGTTACTTTTATTTGTGGGGTTTTTTTTGGTTAGGGGTTCTTGTTCTAATGGGTTGGTTTAGGTGGTAGCAGTCAATGATCTTTTTGTTGATGCTGAGTCCATGGTAAGAATGTATAGTTAGCTGTGTAGTAGCTGCCACTTTTTCCTTTCTTTTGTTGTTGTCTTTATAATGACTAAGGAATTGGTGTAGTCGTAAAAAGTGTAAACTAGCAATGGTCACTTTTTGCAAATATTTTTTTTCTGCTATTCTGAAGAATCCAAATTGAATTCAACAGAGAAGCAAACTCAAGTATCCGATCAACACTTCAGCGAGGGAAGTAGTGATCTGGGTAAGATCACATTCCTGATGTATTTTCTCGTTTCATCTTATTCATTTTCTTCTCCCTGTATTCCTTGCTAGAACATAACCCACTCATTCGAAATTTATATGTATATGGTTCTATTTAGAGTCCCATGTCTCTGTTGAAAGTTATGACTCTGTATTTATTTGAATTTTAGGACAGCTTACATTGGGTCTCTGCTCGTTTTTTGGAAAATAATTTTTGCAGTTGGAGGGTTGGGTCCGATCTGAAGCTGGAAAATATAAAATTGCAGAGAAGCAAAGCGGCTACTGAAGGGCTTAACCAAGATTTGTCACTGCTTAGACAAGACAACCTGAAACTGGAAGCTATATTACTAGATAGAGAATTAGAATCGCAGGGCCTCTTTAGTTTGCGTTTTAAAAAATAGTATCCGAAAACTGTTTTTTAGAAGAGTTTTAAGAAAGTTTTTTTTGAAAATTTTTAGATTACAAAAAAAGTTTGGTTATATAATTTTGAAAATAGTTTTAAAGAACAAAAAATTATTAAAAAAAAAATTGGGGAATAATCCACCAAATTAATTTTTAACTTATTTTTTACTCAAAAAAAAAATCACACTTATGTATCTTCTCTCTCAAACAGTCACTCCACTTTCCCAGAGTCTTTTCTCTCTCTCTCTCACTCTCTCTCCACATTATCTTATGGCATAACAAGAATAACAACACATACAGGCATACACACGCAGGCACAAAACACACATCCACACACGCAGAAACAAAACACACAGAGGCTTACATACACAATACAACACACACACACTGATTCACACATATCTGAGCATAGATCTGTGTAGATATGTAATTGTTGCGAAATAGAGAGAGAGAGAGAGCGGAGTAGATCTGATGCATAGTGGAGAGAGAGTAGAGATAAGTAGATCTGGAGCACAATGAAGACGTCGGAGAAGAAGACGATGGGCAAAGTGGAGAGAGAGGAAGGGAAAAAAAAGTTGTTTGTTACTAAGAGGACTCGAAGTTGCGACCTCATTTAGCTTGTTTAGCTTGTATCCGTGCTTCCAAAATTTCCAAAATTATTTTTGTGTTTCAAATCTTATTTTTTTTCCAAAAATTTGAGAACAAAAATGTTAAGCAAATAGGTTTTGGATATTTTTAAAATTTTGAGAACGAAAAACAGTTTTTGAATCAAAAACCAAACACGCCCATTCTTTTAAATTGCGTTGCACAAGTTCTTCAAATTGCCCGACGACTAACTCAAAATCGTCTCTATATGATTTACATATATGTGGACGTAGACATAATAATGTGTGGTCACTTCAGGCATGATTTGTTGTTCCACAGAATATGTACATAGCTTAGCCTCCTTGTTACAGTTTATTTTCCATTGAAGACTAGGAGTGGCAATGGACAAAAATAGGGTTTTGGGACATGAATATTGCATCATTTAATACCTAAACAAAGGGTTAGTTTTCAGATGTACTATCAACAAGCTTTTTTGGGGAAAAGTGTCCACAACTTTAGTATGTAATAATTTATTTATTCTCAAAAATGTTTCATGTATAACACATAAAAATTAAGCGTTTACGCAATTTACAACTAAAATATCATTTAAACTTGTCAAAAAAAATAATAATTACACGATTAAAGGATGTAAGCTCATAGCTTGTGGATTTGATTCAACTTGAAAAGTGATCAAAAGAACATAAATTGAACAGTATGTATTTGTAATTTGGAGATGAGAAGACTTAATTTAGTTTTTTTTTTTTTTGCGGGTTACATTAACACAACAAATAAATGTGATGGGTTTGTGTCGGGATATTTGACAAAGATTATTTTACGAGTTAGTTTACAATTGATTAGTACATGACGTAAATTCAAATTAATATGACCATAAAATATGAGTAATGCTATATAGATTTAATTTATTGATCTAATTTACTGAACTAATTCATTATAATCTTTGAACTGACTGTGGGGGTCATCAAGCATTAGAACTTGGTGTTGATTCAATGGTTCTACTGCAGCAACATCATTATGTCAGCAAATTAGGTCAATATTTTAGGTCCAAATAGTATTTACTCATAAAATATTGGTCCAAATCCAATTAAACAAATTCAGATTCAGAATAAATTCAAATTCTGATCAAATTCAGACTAAAATTCCGTCTTTTAACTGCTCTATTTTCCAGCTGGTAAGACCACAAAATTTTCAGAGTCGACAAAAATAATTATAAGACAAATATTCTGCTTTGGGTCTTTAATATCACAAGCCTGAAAAAAAAAGGAAAAGACCAAGACTAATCAAGTCTAACTTACTCCAGGAATAGGTGCATAACATGTCAAAGACGACTAAAAAAAAGACTAAATAATAAAATTTTAGTGCAACAAAGCTTTAATTCATTGTTCAAAAACTAAAAATTCTTGTTTGTCAGACACCTCACAATCAATATTTTAAAAAAGAAATCCGAGATACAAGGGAAAAAAAATCAAAGAAAACATAAATTTATTCAAGTAAGAAATCATCATACAAGTGGAGAGATTCCGTCTTTGTATGTCTCTCAATTTTAAATACGATTCGTGAAATTGACATGAAAATAGTGATTTTAGATTTTAGTAAAAAATGAACTCGTTAGGTTCTTCAAATAAATAGAGATTGAAACTAATTTCGCAAAACATGACACGAACTTTGGAAACGTGAGGGGGGTACAATGGCCTTTTTGGTTGTGCCGTTAACGAGTTCATTTTGTGAGGTTTCAGTGTAATTTTGAAAAGTGAGGGGGTGCCCATGTAATAAAATAAAATACTAGGGGTGTCAGTGTAATTTACCCGTATTATTATTATCTTAAAATCAAATAGCACCAGCTAAAAATCCCTGGGCTTGGATGCACTGTAGCATGCCTTTCAATTGCGTGTCGCTGGCTTGTCCGGTTGGTCTCTTCATCGAATAATCCGAGAGAGAGAGAGAGATTATTCAATCTGCAGAGACGTTTCTTATTCAAGGAAACAGCTTTTACAAAGAAACTCTCCCTTTCTTTTCCTTTAGAAGCTAGATTCTGCTATAACCCTCACCCTCATCCTCATCTTTATGCACAAAAGACACATACAATTAAAATCATAACCTTGCAACACCACGGAATTGGGATTTGCAGAGAGAGAGAGAGAGAGACGAAGGTAAGGGTTTTCTACACAACTTTGCTATTCTGATGTTTTTCAATTATTTAGCTGTTTTGTATGCATATATGTATAGTTTTCAATGTTCTGTAAGGGTTTTCTACACAATTTTGCTATTCTGATATTTTTCAATTATTTAGCTGTTTTGTATGCGTATATGTGTAGTTTTCAATGTTCTGATCCTTATTTTACTGTAAATTCGGACTCTGGTTCTACCCTTTTTTCATGGTTATTCTGGGTTTTGTCACACACACACACACACACACACAGAGTCTGGTGAATAGGGGCACAACGACACTTGTGATCGATAATGAAATTATACCGAGTCGGAGAGACTTTGAACTGGGCTTCCCAATTCACAAGTCTTGTGGGGTGGTTTGTAATCTGAGGACTAGTCAATGCTGCAAGAGGCCAAAAAAGGTTATAAAAGAAAAATTATCAGCCGATTTGTTTTTGGTTTTGATTAGAATGCAAGTAGCTTATATACTGCTTATTTGATTGTCTGAGAGGAAAAAAAAAAGTGAAGGGTAGTTGTCATTTTTCTGCAACTAGCTTCTATTTATTTCTTTTTGTCATGGTAACTGCTGCCTAGTAATACTCTAGAATTGTTTACAGACAGGTGATTTTGATTGTATATGGCCAACCTTAGTGGAGAACATGAATGGATAGAGAGAGTCAAATCTGAAGGTGCTGTTCCACTTCTTGACCCAGATAATTGTCCAAATGGGTGGGCTTCTCCTTCAGGAAACATTTTCATGGTCAGAGGGCCTGAGTACTTTACAACAAGGGTTAAAATTCCTGGGGGTGATTATCTTCTGAAACCTCTTGGTTTTGACTGGATTAAGGGTCCTACAAAAAGTTTTGACCTGTTAAGTAATCCAAAAAATCGTGTTAGGAGGGCTGTTGAGGACGAATTTTCTACAGGTGATAAGCCTTTTGTTTGGGCTTTCAACCTACAAGTCCCTAGTAAGGATAATTATAGTGCTGTTGCATATTTTGTAGCTGCGGAGCCTGTCCCAGAGGGTTCTTTGATGGACCAGTTTTTGAAAGGGGATGACGGGTTTAGGAATTCGCGGCTCAAACTGATTGCTAACATTGTCAAAGGACCTTGGATTGTGAAAGCAGCAGTTGGGGAGCAGGCCATATGCATAATTGGCAGGGCACTTACGTGCAAGTATTGTGTAGCTGAAAATTTCATGGAGGTAGATATAGACATTGGATCGTCCATGGTTGCAAATGCAATTGTTCATCTGGCATTTGGTTACTTAACAACACTTACTGTCGATTTAGCTTTTCTGATTGAGGGCCAAAATGAATCAGAGCTTCCAGAACGGATTTTAGGAGCTGTAAGATTCTCTGAGTTGAAAACTGATTCTGCAAGACCAGTTGATTCAGAGTCTGAAGGGAGCACCAGTAATTTGCCATCTTCTTTGCCCACACGATTGTGGAAGTCAATTGAGCAGGGGTTCTCTAACCTTATTCATCCAGGTGCTCAGGAAACTGGCTCTGTCTCTGGCTCTTCACATGTCAATGGGGTTGTCGATCATGAAAAGAGAGACAATGATGTAAATGAATGGTAAGACTTGTGATTATTGAAATTTTCTTAGATGTTTTATGCGAAAATGAATGCCAGTAGATCAGTCAATCCTCAAGCTGTTTAGATAAAACTCTAGTTGCTTTTGTTGGAAACCACTTTCACTAGAAGAAGCTGCAAATATTTAACTACCATCAACCATGTTAAATGTAAAGCTTTACTTAATACATCAAAATTGCTGATAATCCCACTGCTGCTCTTGTTTATCTTTCAGTGAACTGGCCACAGCTGTAGGCCACTAATTCCCGACATGTTTTCTATCTATACAGAAAATTGGAGATAATGACACTCTCTTGACACACACACGCACAACGTCCCTATTTTATGTTTGGAGTTTTTCTTTTTTTGTCACCTGCCCATTACACTCATTATCTACTGTGAATGTTTTCCACAATTCAGTAATGATTCCCATAATTCTCATATTTCGATCAGTTTGTAAAAACCATGTGCTTTCTCCTCAACTCTTTCAATTGTCAAAGGAAAAAACTTAGTAGTCATTCTTAAATATATTGTATGTTGAAAAACTGCTTTCAGAGTCTTTTCACGTTTTCTCTTGTTGCTGATTCCCTAGTTGAGGACAGACTGTGAAGGCTAAAAAACCCCAGTATCTCTAATTTATATCGGTGCTTTCATGTTTATTTTGATGCTGACTATGATTGGAATTTGAATATGACATTTTCTATTGAAATATAAAGGAAACTAAAATATACTATCCAAATTTAGGAGGAAACTATCAGAAATAGTCATAAAAATTTTCATGCCCTCGGTTGATTGAAGCTAGGTGGTTTCTACTTGGAAAAGATTGTCCAATTTGTGATTAGATTAAAGATAGTATGTTCACTTCATTTTTTGTACTTAAGAATTCAGTTTTTCCCAGTTGCATAGTGCATCGCTCTCCCCATTTGGGTTGGACCTCTCTTGTCCAACTTCATAATTGTAATATTTTCTTATGATTATTAATAAAATGTGGTTTCTTATCCAAAATAATAATAATAATAATAAAGTATCAAAGTATGTCGACCTTCTTACATAGTGCCCTTGAAGTCAATAATTCATATCAACATTTCAGTTGGCTCTCTGATTCGATTTTGTATAGTTGTGTTTATTTTTGGCATGATATGTTCAAATTCTTTTCTTCTATACTTAATTAACTAGATATGTTTACATCTATTTAATTGTTGTGACATATGCAGATCAGCTAGATGCCTTGATGACCATGAATGTTCCACCCTTGGAGGTGCATTGTTTTGGAACTGGTTGATGTGGTGAGCATGTGGCATTTGTGGCATCCTTTACTCGACTCATAGTCCTGCTACCTATTTCTCCAGTGTGACAGCTTGTATGGTTGAATTCAGCAATGGGTCTCCTATTGTTTCACATGCCCACCACCGTCTTCACTATGATTTTCATGGCTTTAGAATTGTTATTTATTTTCAGGATATCCAATTGTTGGCATTTCTTGTTTACTTTAGTCGTATTCTGGTTATAGTTGTATAATATTCAATTGGCATTTCTTGTTAAGTTAGTCTTATTCGGTTGATTGTTACAAGATATATACTAATGGCTTTAGCTTTACTCATGATTATATTATAATTCTTCATGTGATAATTGCTATCTTTGATTTGAAATAGTATTTTTAGCAGAGAAATAGAGGTTCAGTATTCTTGGTAAAACTTATTTAAGCAAAAATTGATACTGAAATTTGACATGGCGGTAGTTCCAGTGGCATGACTGTAGGCCAAATTCGATCGTTTTATCAATAATGACTTCCACATATAATCCATAACCAGGCAAACTAGGATTACGATCCTCTTTTTTCTTATTCAAACTCACCCCTCATAGGCCTCCCGAGTGCACTCAACCCAGCAAAACCATGTAAACAAATACTTTATTTATATGAGAATTCGTATGATACAAATTAAAAAGCTAATAAATATTCATCATATAATACTAATTAAAAAAATTGTTTCAAAATTAGTTTGTGAGTGCTTAATAGTAATTCGACTTATTTCTGATTCATGTTGTTTAACATATCGTGTTTAATAATAACCCAATTTATTTTATTATGTCTTAACATATCATGCATTTTGTGATTTGTATTATGACTGTATTTCCATTAAAGTAATGCTACACTGACTAAATTTTGGGACCAAATGACATGACAGCTGAGTTAAGCTTCTTTATTTAGTGTCATGTCATTTGGGTCCCAATAAAAACTTCAAATACTATGTTGTCATATCATTTGAGCTCTAAATTTGGTCCTAAAATTTGATCAGTGTAACATTACTCTTCCCATTAAGTTCGGCAGCCAACCCACCCAGTTAAAACCGGAAACATAGGTGAGCAAGTAAACCCTAAATAACCAAAACGAGCCTAGAGAGAGAGAGAGAGAAGAAACATAGGAACTCAACCATTCAAAATTATTCAATTTTAATCTTTATTTCCAATTGCAATTAAACGTCGTGTAACATGTGATATTGCTTGTGCTATTCCGGGATTCAGAGAATATCAAATGTCAGCATGGTTATAGTCCACATGATTAAGTAGCAAACCTCAAAGGGTTTGAATATATTTTTTGCCTTACAAATTACATCCACAGCACTTGACGTGGTTTTTGACAAAAGGAGTAATAAAAGTTCAACTGTAGAGTCACATTATGGCAATTTTAAAATATTTAGTGTACAATACAAAAAATTTAATATTTAAAGGCATAAAAAGAGAATTCTAAAATCTTTTGAGGTGTACTTATTCATTCCGTCAAAGTCTCAACAACCTTTTCATGCCCCTCTACTAAGAGGTGCACCATATTGCAACTCTATATACAAAGAGACTGTTTTCGCAATAACATGCAATATAAGAAAAAAAAATTCCCCAGATGTAATGTAGTGCCACTGCCGAGTGACAGAGACATTATTTATAGCTGCACATAACTGTTTTCCCCTCCTTTCAGACAGTTGAAATTGAGTTTAGTAACCGAAGCGGTACATCAGGCTACAAGCAACAAAATGCAGTCAAACTTGTTCTCCTACCTAAGGGTATTTCAACCAACAGAGATTACACACAGTGAAAACTAGATAGAAATTGAAGAAGTTTTAGACGGATAGATAAATAGGACAAAGTGTGATGGATAGAATAATTAAAAAGAACCCCCAAACCAACAATAAAGAGAGACAGAGAGATTAAAATGATCAAAACACATAATAGATGGAATGATTCATTAAGATTGTTCTAAAATCCTCACAAAGGTCCTGTCGGTGATATCACGGCCAAACATCTTATAGAGAATTATCTCAAATCCAAAGTTCAAACATTTGATAAGTGAATAGACCCATGCAAAATCTTCCATTTATCCAATAGAAATCTCTTTCTTTCAATCGGGCATGTCACTGTCTGTGTCGCTCTCCTATTTGGGGAAGGACATTTTACCAGCAACTGGGAACAATTGAGGTAATACAATGCAGTGTGCAAAATTGTGAAGGGGGAAGCATGAACTTAGCAAAAGGAGAAGCCAACCTAGCAGAAGCTCAATAAGAAAAACTAGTATACACTCATTTCTGGCCAGAGTATTTCTGATTGAAGGAAAATATCAATCCATGCTTCTCAGAATCCCATTTGTACCAGCATTTAGAACTTTTCCAAACTGATATTTTTTCCAAGTAAAAAAGTACAGATGTTACTATTTTCCATGAAAGCTCATCAACGACGACAAAACTAAGCTTCCCTGAAAGCCATTCCATACAATTATAATGACAACATTACTTTTCAGAGGACTTATTACTATATATGAGACTGCATTATGACCTACGTCAACTCCAACAGCCCAGTCACAAGCCAATTACCAGGCAATCTTCTTGGCTACATTTATGAAAAACTCACACATACTAAAATTCATTTGGTGGTTTCAAAGATACAACAAATAGAGTGCATGAGCAAACAGATCACAAATACCACTCTATCCTTTTTCTGCAATAATACAACTTTGATCACAATGAAATTACACATGGAGAAAGAAATCTATATACAGGACATGATTATCCTTTCATTTATGCCATAGATCATAAAGGGCAAACTTTCACATTACAAAGTAAACGTAACACACAAAAACAAAAAATCATTTTTTCCTCGTTTCATTGAGTTAAAAATGGAGGAATAAAAACTGAACTTGTTGGGTCCAAGATCCAACAGGTAAGGAGAACGCTTCTCAAGCACATAAAGAGAAGCGTTAAATAACAAAAGGGATTAGTAACCTCACATACCATGAATGCTTAAGACATGACATACATTCAAGAATCTAAAGAGCTAGAGGAGCAGTCTCGGATAACTCACATGTTTTTATCAGTGGATGATAGTGCAAATGTAAAAATCTTGTACAAGAGATGAACAGTCCCGCATAAAGACTGGGCACAAAATAAAAGGAGAATGACCTTCATGTAAGTCCAGCCCACCTCCATGAAGAATATGGTAAGATCTTGACCAAAATCTACACAAGATTGGCACCAATATCTGGTAGTGTACTCATCTGCAAGGTTCTGCCATTTCCAGAAGCAAGAAATCGAACAGAAGGCAAGGAAGGATCTGTGACGGGTTCTATCTCGAGAAAGTTGAAATCAAATGCGCCAGACTTCTTCAAAGTTAACACAAACACAAGCATAATCCATCCCAACATTGAAACTGCCCAGTAATTGTTCATCCCATGGATCAAACCCCATGCAATAGAGTACCCAACAATGATTCCTGATAAATGACCAAGAAAACTTGCTTGCGGAACAATTATTGAGGTAAATATAAGGGACTCAAATGGTGCAAAGCTAATGGGAAGCGAAAGAAACCCAAAAAGTTCCAACTTAGAAGAAGGTTGCTTCGTCGATAGAATCGTCATCCACCCAAAAACCACACAAGAATATCCAACAGCAGTTACTCTTCTGAAATATTCAAGCTTGAATTTTTGTATCAAAACATGATATGCACCCAAAACAAGCAAACCTGATAAAACAACCAACACAAGGGTGTAATGGAGATAAAACTCCACCCCAAGACCAATGTGCTCTAACTG
>CM042194.1:19653670-19726363 GCA_023539305.1 Ilex asprella
TATATATATATATATATGTATCAAATTATATATAGACAAATAATATACATTTCAACACACATAATTTGGACAAAAAAAAACACACATAATTAACTTTATATCAACTTTTTCTCTCAATTTTGGAGGGATTTATTTTGGTGAGTTGAAAAGAAAATTAATTTATCTACTTTTTCATCATTTCTATTTTTCTTCTTTATCAAACATAATATTTTATCTATCTCTTTAACTTTTCATCTTTCTAACTTTTCATCCTTTTATTTTTTCCTCGTACCAAAGGATGCATAAGGATTTGATTTTGGCAATTAGATACTTTAATGGCATAAATTACTATTTCTCCTATTTTTTTCAATCTTTTCGACAAATTTGTTCTTTTTTTTTTTGGAATCTTGAAGACAGATTTTAGCATATCGGTGAACTTTCCATATTCAATCAAATTCAATTTCTTGCTCAGCTAATCTCCGGATCTTATATTCTCTGGTTTGTAGTAATAAAAAAATTTTGTATCTGAGATGTCGTTTGATTGTTCGTATGTTTCGACTTTTTCTTTGATTATATTGAAAGAGTCGATAAATTCTGATCATAATCTGACAATTATACTTGAACACGTGGCAGGTTACACATGCTGAAAAGAGTTATTTGTAATGATTACTATGTTCGAGCAAGTAGCTAGGCTATCCGAGCCGAGCTAAAGTTAGTCCAACCTAGAAAAGGGCAAGATCCGGCCGACCAGATAGCTAGGTTATTTCGGCCGAGCTAAAATTAGTCCGACCTAGTAGAAGATAAAACTCGACCAAATAGACAGTTAAGTTATCCCGGCCAAGCAGAGGATAAAATCTGACTGGGCTGTCATCAAATAGCAACCGAGTTGATCAGAAAGCTCAGAAAGGAAAGAATGAGCTTGGTGCCCATCATGACCGAACTGTCACGATCGAGCTGTTACGACTGAGCTGTTTAAACAAGAAACGTAGTGCTAAAAAGATGCATATAATTCAGGCATTCTGGATAAATGAATAAGCAAGATCACATGATCGAGATAAGGAATTGCTGGAGAGATCACATCAACTTCCTAAACTGAATCGCTTAATTGGAGGAAGGTGTGCCACCTTGAATCGAAATTCATGGAAACTCTAACTGAACAGGGGTCTATAAAAAATAAAAAGAGTCATGGTGAAAGGTACGCTGAACTCCTCGACTATTCGCATTAGAATCAGTTCTGATGGAACATATTATGTGATCAAGGGGGGACGAGACACGTGTCCTCGACATATTGGGTGCAAAGTGTTCTTTGGACGACACTTGTCCTTGACACCTCGGAGCTTTCTGCAAGCAACACGTGTCCTCGGCATTAAGGCACCTCGGAGTCCGAGAGACAAGGTATCTCGGAGTCTAGAAGATAAGGTACCTCGGAGTCTGGGTCATAAGGTACCTTGGAATCCGGGAGTTAAAGTACCTCAGAGTCCGAGAGACAATGTACCTCGGAGTCCAGGAGACAAGGTATCTTAGAGTTCAAGAGACAAGATACCTCGGAGACAAGGTACCTCGGAGTCCAGAAGACAAAGTACCTCAATGTCTAGGAGATAAGGTACCTTGGAGTCCAGGAGATAAGGTACCTCGAAATTTGGGAGACAAGGTATCTCGAAATCCGGGAGACAAGGTAACTCGGAATCCAGGAGACAAGATAACTCGGAATCCGGGAGACAAGGTACATCAGAGTCTGGGAGACAAGGTATTTCGGAATCCGGGAGACAAGGTACCTCGGAGTCCAGGAGACAAGGTATCTCGAAGTCCAAGACATGTTGTCCTCCACTCTGCCAAGGTGTTGGCGATCACCTTGGAATATGGGCTATGAAAAATGATGGGGGTTCTTAGAAAAGTCAAGAACGACGGCTCCGCATTAGAGGTGGGGGCAGTCTTTTTATCAAATCCTCTTCCCAAGACAGTCAGAATGACAGAATGAACAAGACACTCCACCAAGGAAAGCTGGACATGTGGCATGAAGTACAGGGTGAGGGGTAAATGGACAAGAACACCCCTGCTGACATACGGCTGCCTCAAACATGGCATTTAATGAACCATCAGTGATGGGACATCTATGAAGACTTGAGAGGCCAAAGATAAGGGACATTTAATGATCTGAGGCCAAACATTTAATGCCTCCTACATCGAAAAAAGAGCATTAACTACTCGGGAGCCCGAGGGAACTCTAGCAATTAATGTTGTGACATTCCCCTATACTGATCATGGGGGAACACTGCCCCAACCCTGACAGCTACATATTATCTAGTTTATCAGCAATGATGAGTCTTTGAAGATATAAATAGTCTTCAAAAATACAATGCAAAGGTATGCAAAAACTTCACACAAGAATACGGCTCAGTGTTTTCTTCCTCCTCTCAACAAAAACTGACTTGATCGTCGGAGGGGATACGCCGGAGAACACTCCGGCCCCCTTCTAACTTTTCTATTTTGTGTTCCAGGAACCCTCAGTGACCCGTCGGAATCAATCGAACTCTCAGAGACAATTCATCACCACTCCTTAGGCTTCCTTTAGCCTTTTCAACTCGTTCCTTGTGATCGGAATACTGCCTTTCCTCAACGAACTCGGGTTCACCACGGAAGGAAACTGTTCCCCATTATATTGTGCAAAAAATTGTCCGCACAAGTTCCATTATTGACTTAAGCATCGGAGTATCTTCAATCGAAACACTTCGATCTTGGACAGTTTGTTCGTTTTGCAGGAATAAAAGACTGGTAGATCAAGTTCAGAGACACCCTTTACTAGAAACACTAAATCATATTTCAGTAGGGAATATCATCAATTTTTGCCCCTTACATATATATTCCAATTTCAAAAAAAGAATTTGAGGAATTCATCCTTGAATTTGTGTTTTGGTTCATGTTTTCATCTCATTCCTTACTTCGCATCATTATTCGGGGATGAAACAATATTTTTATGTTGCGTTGTTCATTGACGAAACATTTGCATTTGATGTTACTTAATTCAAACAATTCTATTTCTTTTTATCATTTGTTCGTAGCCCAAATATACAGAACAACTGTTGATGCTACTGTATTCAAACGACAACTGTTGATGTTTTTGTATTCATTTGTTTCTCTGAAAATGTTGTTTTGTCGAAGAAAAACTTTCTTTGGGATCCATATTCGTTGGACAACATTAGTGGGCAAGATGTAGGGCAGAGCCACACATCTTCTCCAGTGGGACAACTTATGTTATATTAATATTAAAATTTAAAATATTCACAAAAGTATAATTTTATTAATAGAACACTAATTAAAAACGTAATTCATATACATGAGTGATATACAAAATGAGCCAACAAAAAAAACTCATTATAAATTTATCTTTATGACCTAACAAAAAAATTTTGAACCATAAAATTGGGTTCAATCATATATTAAATTTTAAAAAAAAATTCATAACTAATTCAAAAATTAAATTTTCAACCACAAACTTAATATTCATCATTAAATTTTAACAAACAATGAAAACTAACTTAAACTATAATTATTCTAGTAAGCTAAACCTAGGTATATGAAATACTTAACTTATCACAATAAAACTATTCAAACTACCAAATCAAAATAATTTAGTTTAATTATAATAGAGGACTGCAAGTCTCAATTTTAATTCTACAAATAAAAATAAAATAAATGAGACGACTGCAAGTCCTAATTTCAATTCAACATATAAAAATAAAACAATAGAGAGGACTACAAACACAAATATCAATTAAATATATATAAAAAATAAATTATAGAAGAGAACTACAACTCTCAATTTTACTTTAATATATAAAAATAAATACATGACTATAAATCATAGTTTCAATTTTTTTTTGAATATGTCCTAGTTTCAATTCAATACATAAAAAATAAAACATAAGAGATGATTACAAACCCCAATTTCATATTTTCAATTCAACATGTAACAAATAAAATACAACAGAGAGCTACATGTTCTAATTTCAATTCAACATTTAAAAAATAATCCGCCAAAGAGAACTACAAACCTTAATTTTCAATTTTAACATAAAAATATAAAACAAAAAAGATGACTGCAAGCCCCAAATTTAGTTCAATGTATAAACATAAAACGAATGAGATGACTAACCTATTTCGTAACATATTAGTTAATCTTTAGATGCCCAAATTTTTGATATCATCTTCCATTGATATTTACAAGTGAGACTCATATATTTGTCAAAATAACATAACTACCCTCAAATCTTTTAAAAAAAATTCAGTGGGAACAAATCTTTAATAAATTCTAAATTTTTTAAAATTAAACTTAGTCTCCAAATTTTTTTAAAATTCCAGTGAGGATAGCTGTCCCCATTGTCTCTACTGTGGATTCGCTCCTGGCTAGATGGTTTCAACTTTTTTGAAGTGTCACATCAATTGGTTAGACATGCTGAATTTATTAGTAGTTTGATTGTATGGTAGGAGCAAACACTTGACTTTGTAATGCATCAGTTCCTTACAAATGTTTCAAATTAATCAAATTATAACGTTTCATGTAATAAACAAAATATTTTTCTTTCTATTTATCATTTGTTCGTAATGTAAGTATCCATCACACACACACACACACATAATCTATTGTTGTATCATTTAACATGTTTGTCGTGAATTGTGAAAGTCACCGTCTTCTTTTTATTTATATGTCATTGTCATATTTACCTATTGATGTATTGCATCCATTTTGTCGATGTTTTTGTTGTTTTGATTCATTTACCTATTGTTTTGATTCCCTTTTCTTTTTTTGTATATACTGACGTAGTTTACTATAAAGGTTTATTGACTATTGTTTTATTTTGTCATGAATTTTTTAATTATTTTAATGTATTTAATACATGTAACTGTCTTATTTAACTCTTGATATATCACCTTCATTTTTTGGATGTTTTGTATTGTTTTCATTCTTTTTTTAACGTGAGATTTGATTGTATATCTGTCGTATTTTACTGTAAATGTTTATAGGTTTATATGACAGTGAATTCATTTTCCACTATTATTTTCTTTTATTTCATTGGTCCAATTTAATATGTTTGTATCCTTGTACTACTTCGATGTATTGATTCGTCATTTTTCAATGTTAACTTTTGACGTTTTTTATAGATGTATCATGCGTTGTTCTTTGTGTGGGTGTTCTAGGTCTCAACTCGTACTTGCTTCTCTTAGCCTTCTTCATCCTTACCATTCCTACCCATTTCATAAAACATATTGTTGAAGCCATCATTGGTATGCAATTTATAACGTCAATGTTTTAGATAATGTCAAGTAAATTTCCATTATTTTCCTTTGTCACTTGTTGATTTCCAATGTGTACAACACATTAAATGCTTGACATAGTCTATATTACTGCAAACACAAATAAATAAAAATATGGAAATTGCACACATAAGGTGTCAATCATTATACATTATATGTCAGATAAATAGATATAGGTTTTTATATAGGCCTAAACACTTACCTTCATGACCGGAACATTCCACAGTGAATTATATTTTTCACTGATTTTTTTTTTTGGAACCTTCATTTTCAAACAACTAACAACAAATTTATTAAATTTCAATCACAAATGAAAGTCAAACCCTAGTTTTTAACCCATGGTGAATTTACGATTATCTTCCTTAGAAAAATCAAAATGAATTTGTTTAACTATTTCATGCCTTAAAATAGTTAGACATATTATCTAAAAAGAAATAGAATTGAAAAACATAGTTGTAAACACTTACTTTTCACATCTGGAATGAATAAATTCTTTTAAAATTCCATTGTGTGTTATATTTTTTACTAATATATTTTTAAAACGTTCGCGGTTTTGAATAACTAAAGTCAACGTTTTTTTTTCAATTTTCATTACATTTGAATGTCGACAATATTTCCTAGAAGGTAAACATCCTAGTTTGTGTGCACACAGTGACTTTATGATCTTCTTGCGCACAAATTTTCAAATCTTTTTCATTTTTTGTTCTTATGATTTAGTAAATTATGGAAGCAATTAATGTGTTTTTACAGTTTCTTGAATTGTTGGCGTTTGAATTTGAAAATCAATGAATTTTCGACTTGGTAATGTCGGTATGGAGTAATTTGTGATTTTTGAATGTTAACATTAACAGTGATACCACGTTATTTAAAATAGGTATGTATGTCTTTATACTCCGATTTGTCTTTTAAGGCCAATTAAAACGTGGATTGGACTTCATGGCCAAATTGTTTTTAAAATTGTACCAACTACCGAAAAACTCAATTATTTATTCATTAGAACTGAAAATTGAGATGAGAAACAATTGAGATGGGCTTGGCATGAGCTGTCCGCGGCTGTGATAAAACATAAAGCCTAGACAGCATTTTGATCCGGCTCAATATATCTTGGGAAAATTTCATCTAACTCGTTGTAATTAAGTCTAAATTTAATGACACCTCATTTGGATTTTGAAATTTCACTGTCATCTCCTGTCAGTGTTTGTCGGGTTACGACACTAACAACAATTGTTAATTTACAGAAATTTTCCTAAATATTTTACAGGGTAAATTTTATCCACACCTTTTTATAAATAAACATAACTTCAATGACACAACTATAAATAGACCTATCTTTAACAATAACCCCTCCTAATTCTGAAATTTAAATGCAATCCTTTTTAGTTCTATTATATTAACATTTAGGTTCATCAATTTAATATTTTATTTTATCAAATTGATGTCATTTATTTAATTTAAACTAAATTATCATTTCATTTCATCAAATCAAATCAAATCAACACAAATTGATATTTAATTTTATCAAATTAGCATTTAGTTATATTAATTTAATATTTTATTTTATCAAATTAATATTATTTTTTTAATTTAACATTAAATTATTATTTAATTTTATCAAATCAACACCAAATTGACATTTAATTTTATTAAATTAAAATTTAATATATTAAATAGAATATTAAATTCCATTAATTTAACATTTAATCTTATCAAATTAATGTCAATTATTTAAGTTAACATTAAATGAACATTTAATTTCATTAAAGCAGCATTTAAATTTATTCAATTAATATTAAATTTTATTAAGTCAACAATGAATATAAATATTAAATTAACACTAAATTAATATTTAAATTTATCAAATTAAAATCAAATTTAATCAATTATTATTAACTTTTATGAAATAATATTTAAATTTTATATATGAAGGGTGATGTGTGAAGATTGGTTAAGTGACGTTGTGAATAACAGATAATAGGAGAGGAGTTAGAAATAGATAAAATTTTTTACTATAAAAATTATAAAAACTCGATTATGCAACCAAATGAGTGATAATATGATTAACAATATTATAACAAAGTTATCATGTAACGCTTTAAAATTATAAAAATTCATTGGAATAATATCATGATAGAAATCATGCTTATGTCAAACTCTTTGTCCCCTATGTCTCTGCCTCCACCAACAGTTGAAGGATATCAATCTTACAATAATACATCACAACTTATTGACATAATAAAATGAAAGATTTTTTTTTTAAAATGTGCAATAACAAAATTTAAAAAAAATTGCATGAAAGAATTTAAAAACCCCTACAAGAAATTTTTTTAAAATATTTGCATGAAAAAAAACACTACATGAAAAAAGTTAAAAATAATTAAAACTATTTGCATGTAGCCCTTTCCACTATGGAATCAGGGTTCATTGCTTGTACATCAAACGGTTCAGGAAGCAATGTGGTTGGGGAGATCCTAGAGGATCTTGAATTTGTCATGGATAGATCAAATCTGGTGACAATACATTGTGATAGCATGGCAGCACTAGCTTTCTCCAAGGATCCAAAATATAATGGAAGGACCAAACACATAGACTTGAGGAATAACTTTATTTGAGAGGTAGTTGCACAAAAAGAGGTGGTCCAACAATACATTCCTATGAGTCACATGGTTTCCGACCCCCTAACTAAGTCTATTCATAAAGATGTGTATAGAGCTCATGTTAGGGCATTTAGGTTGCATAGTATTTGATTATATTAGTTGACCATTTGTTGGATTTTCTTTTCTGTCTGATTAGATATCTTATTGCTTATAAACATGATATTTTTTAATTATCCTGTCTTATTTATGTGTCATAAATAACATTTAGCACATATATATTTTTGGAAAATAAATAAAAGTATGTCACCAAGTTTGGATTGCCTCACTCACACAAGTAATCACTTTTGGCGCTTGAGATAGCAAGCAAAGATGAGACATTATTATTTGTGAGACCATGATTTTTAATTATTTGTTCCAAATCATTAATATTTGAATGAGAAATTATGTCTCAAAAATTATCAATTTTATTGGTATCATAGACTGAGTTTTTAGATTTAAATTAAATCAAATCAGAGCAGTGGACAAAGAAGCATTGCGGCGCCCAAGGCGTTGGTGCCTTGCCTTGGCGCCTTGCTTGGCGCTTGGCAATTGGGGCCCAAATTCTTGGCGCCTTGGCTTGTGGCTCTGCCTTCTGTGGTCACCTTGTTTATCTTGTCTCGTCTTGCGGTCTATTGTCTTCTCTTTCGAGTGTCTGACCTAACTATTTTTTAAATTAATTTTTACAATACGTGCTACACGTAATTATCGTCGTTCAGTGTGTGTTTTTGAATAGGTGTGATGAACAGTGGTGTCCCTTGTCTATTCAATTTATTTGGACAGGCGCCTAGAGTTTATAAAAGAGCGACCCCTACTGCCATTTGAAAATACGAAAAGTACTGAAACTCTAAAATCTAGGAATAATTCTTCTAACTTTCATACTTCTCTCCCTCTACATACATATTGTTGTATCATTGTTTTTCTTCGTCACTTCAAGTACGAGACACAAAGTTGTGTTAACTGGAATCTTGGAGATTAAAGTGCTATTTTTTCAAGAACGTAAATTTGTTCTATTTTGGGAGACAATTGCTCATCAACCTTGAACACCAAGAAAGGCAAATCTGTCTTAAGGAGACTGTGTAAACAGGACTTGGATTTATTCTATTTTTTTGGTTCCATTGTTGTTTTGTGTTCATGTGAGTTCATTAATTTGTTTAAACAGTAGTCTTTCTGTTTTAAATTAGCAACAGTTTTTAAAGTTTCCTAAATCTAATTATATACACAATTATTTTAGATAACAGGTATTACTTCTTCAACATGGTAAAAACCATGTTCATGGTTTTTTTTTATTGGGTGAAGCTAGTGGATATAGCTAATGATATGACTTATTGTTGTTCAAATATGTATCAAAAAATAATTTTTCGGCATCATTACTCCATTTTTGTTTAATAAAACTGCAACTAAGTATAACTTTTTGTCTTTTGTATTAATTTGTCATTTTTATAATTAATGAACACAAATCAATCAAATTAAAATCCTCCACATAGATCAATTTTTATATGGTGTCAAATTCTTTTTAGTCCTATATAGACATTTCCTAATTCTTCATATCAAAGAAAATGGGTCGCTTGTTGGATAATTTAGCATACTTATTCAAATAAACTATTGAATATTTTTTTTATTAGGTCTCTATGTATTAACAGGACATTATTTAATTCACTTATCATGTACTTGTCATTTATTTAATGAGATGGTCACATGTACCTTCCGAAATTTAATAAGATGGTCACATGTACCATGACATTCATAAATCTCACCCACCTATACGTGTACGCATGAAACACACACACATGCACTGGTAAGATGAGAGATACGATGCACCACCGTGGTACGCAATCGGTGAAGAAGAGAAGCAAATAATATGGTTTGTGACCTAACAAGAAAAAAAATCTAAGTTATACGAGTTAATTATTTATTTAACCCTTAAATTATATTATTAGTGTTAATTGAGTCTTTAAATTATATTTTATGTCAATTTAGTTCCTAAATTATGCAATTTGATTCAATGTGGCTCTTTTGTCCAAAGTCGTCGTTAACTTTGATAGATACCATCACGTGCACATAATGTGACCCCTGATCTATAACTTAATCTTTGATTCATGTGATGTACACGTGAGAATTTCCATCAAAGTTAACGGAGAATTTAAATGAAAGAACCACGTTGAGTTAGATTGCATAATTTAAGAGTTAAATTGACACAAATAATATAGTTTAAAGGCCAAATAAATAGTTAATTTTTTATTCGATAAAAAGTGAAAATATTGTAACAGAAATCACTTTTTCTCAAAGGGACACTAAGAGCAATTTCAATCGGCTTGGATAACGTTCAACTCGAGCTCGACCCCTGTTCACGAACCGAGCTTGAATATTTTTTTAGATTCGTTTAAAAAACAAGTTTAAAAGACGAGACTCATATCTATGTAAAATAGTTGAGTTATTCGGGCTCGACTCATTTTTTGCTCATTTCGTGCACAATTTATTTTCTAAACGAGTCAAAATTAAATAATTTTTTAAATTTATTTAAAACAATAATCTCGACATACTCGATTCGATTATCAACCCTAACTAGAGCGCTCAAGTGTCATATTTGACAATTGCTACTTCTCCAATGGAGATGCTAAATACTTAGGTGGCAAAATAGAATTTAGTGGTATATTAAATTTGACATATCCTCTTTGTTATGACAAATCTCTTAAATGAATTATTTTGTTGAGTAAAAAAAAAATTAATGCAAAAGCTTCCAAACAAAATGTGAAGGTAAAAGATTAAGATATAATAAAATAAATTATTTTGATATATCACGTGAAATACAATGAGGTGAAAATATTAAATTCTACATATAAGCCTTTAAATTTAAAATTTTCATCTCAATTTTAACATCTCGGAGACATTATAACTGGTAATAAATCAACACAATCTCACCTCATGAAATCCAAGTATCTAACAACTCTTTAAGAAAAAAAATAAAAGAAGATTATACTTGACAACCAAGTTCTCCTCCTGCTCACAATTTCAGAAGAAATATTCATTGCGGAGAAGCTGCAAAAATGGTGGACAGACAGAGAAATGAGAAACCATACAAAAAATAATGTGGGATTTCTCACTTAATTATAGTGATAATCTAAAATTCAAATATTAAGGGCGGGTTATTCTCGGTATACGGAGAGATTCTTCGATCTGCCTTTAGCAAGTAAAAACGCGTTTATGTCGCTCAGACTCGTGATTCTAAGTAGAACCAATGACAAAATTCGAGTGTATAAATCAGTCTCTCAATTCATACACTATTTCAAGTAGATTTACACGTCACCGAAAATTCAAAACTCATATAAGAGACTTAAATAAAATTTGTCCAAATAATTAAAATTCTATTATACTAAACAGGCACACTTTTGCGCCCAAAAAATTTCAAATTCCTGACCTCCCATCGAAAAGTCAGAAACTCTACCCAACTGAGCTACCCCAGTTGGTTATTAAGGGCGGGTTATTGCTGATGAGGTGAGAAAAAAAGTGAGAGGCAGAAAGAGAGAAGTGACACGCAGAGGGAGATAACGGAAAAGAAACTTTTGTAGCTTCCGTCAATAAAATCTACTTAAATGACCGGATCTGACAAGTCCTTAATATTACCTGACATTTTACTGAAATGACAATTTATTATTGGTGTTGAGTAGTACAAGTGGGTAGCAACTTGATACTTACAAAGCAGGTAATATTTTTTCGATTCGGTGATATAATAATATCTTCGACCTTAACTCAAACATAGACTCAATTTTAAATTTAAATTAAAATGGACTAATTTTTTTTTTAATCTTATACTGAAACTTATACTAAATTGAGACAAAACTTATTCTTAACCCTAATTAAAACAAATTCAAATTTTTAACGATAACTTTTTAACCTATCTAAACAAAAAGACTGGTTTGACTACTTGTTCTCGGTCCCTTCTTGCCTTTCTTTATTATACTACTTTCACCGCCGACCACCACTGAAACTTTCACAAATCATTTGAAAGAGTATAGGTAAGTTTTTGGCTTTTCATCTTTCATCTTCTTAATTTCTTATATTTTTCAAAATTTTAATCTCACCCATCTTTCATATTATATAAACCCCAAGGGAGTGTTTGGATGTCTGAATAAAGGTGGATACAACATGTTAGATTGGATAAAAAAGCTTTGGACCCATCTATCATTGCTTTGGCAATGCAATTTGAGCCTGGATAATCGTAGTCTTTCAAAGACTACGGCCGTAGTCTATCAATCAAATTTTTCTTTGATTTTTTTGAGTTAAACATTATCATTAATACAAATTCAGACCACTGATTTTTCCTAAAATTTTAAGTATTGGGTACCCACAAATTTAGAAAATTTGTTATTTTCTTTCTTCAGTTTTATATTTTTGTTAAAAACGTATGTTTTTGTGTTCTTCAGAACATGTCCATGTTAACTATTTTTTTTATCTGAATTTATAAAAAATAATAAGGGATTAAAATAATTTTAGAATTCTGGAGTGGTTTCTTTATTTTCATGTAGTGTTGTATACATATACATATTCATTTTTTTTTTTGAATTATCTATTTGTGGACAGATGAAAATTTCATTTATTTTATCAAATATTATTATTTGAATGACAAAAAATGTGTTTTTGGGATAATAAGAAATTTTTTAAAAAGTTTTGAGTAAATATTTGATTTTGCCCATTGAAATACTCTATATAATATCAATTTTTTTATTTAAATTTGAGTTTAAATTTGAATCATGGTTGAAAATACTCTAACAACTGTTTTTTGGTAGCATTGCCACATAAACATTCCATATCTAGCAATCTGCAACATAACTTGCAAAAGGCAACACTTTCAACCTTCAATTTCACCAACAATGTGAGTGTTTACTATCATTTTTAACGAATATATCAATGTACTAGTTATTACTCGTGTCTGAAGGTACTATATAACAAACAAAAAATTCTTACACAATTGTCCAAATTTAAAAAGATTGACTTAAAAATATTTATATCAATTATTCTTTTAAAATGACTCAAAATATATCGTCAACCATACTCTTCATATTAATAGAACTATCGTAAAAATATATAAAAACTTTTCAAAACAACACCATATATACAAATGCATCCAGAAAAAAAAATACTAACATAATCCATTGAAATTTACAATCTTTAAGTAAAAAATAAATTTTTTCTTTTTTATAAGATTCATGAATTTATCAACTCTTCCACCACTGAATTCAATAATATAATATAATTATAAACTCAATCACTATATTTTCAATCTACCCTTTCCCCATATAATAAATATCTCAAGGAAAAAAAAAATACTAACTAAACACAATTAAATTCACAATCTTTAAGAGATAAATAAAATCTACCAAATCTTGCTCATTTATAAAACTCACAAATTTATCACCATTGTCATCATTCAACCCCAAAAGAACACAATAAAATTATAAATTTAATTACCAAATGCTCAATCCTCCGCATATAAATATACACAGAAACACACTGTCACACATTTATTTTTTAGCTATTAACAAACCTTCCTAACCAACAACTGTTTTTATTAGAAATATAATAATTCAAGTTTCTAAGATAAAATATTTTTTAATTAAGATTTAATTAAAAAATATAGTAAAAAATACTGATTTTTTCTATATTTTGACAATATTATACACACACCTCCTAATATTTTATAAATAACACTGAGATCCCTAAATTTTAAAATTTATTGCACAAAAACCCCCCTTTGTCTCTCTTCCGTCAATGTTCCTAATCGAAAGTGATGATTTTATCCTAAAAAAAATTATTATTTTTATAATTGTCTTTCTCCAACTTTAGTACCCAAAAAAATTAAAAATTTAATAAAATGAACCAAGATTTGATTTAGTACCTAAAAAATTGATATACTTTAAAATCCCAAAAAATTAATTAAATGAATTTTAATATTAACTTGATAACAATAAAAATTAATTTGATATTAATTCAACAAAGTTGAATATAAATTAGACAAAATTAAATGTCAATTTTTAATAAAATTATATATTAATTTATAATTTAGGGTTCATTTCATATTGAATATTATTTGGTATTGATTAAACCAACATGAAATTGACTTTAAATTATAATTTTTGTGTTGTATATAAATTTTAAAAATTGTATTTTAACCCATAAAATTTAAATATAGATTTTTTCTTAGCACAATGTCATCCCTCTTACTATATCATTTGATAATTTTTTTTTGGTCAAAATTTGACCACACATACTTAATTAAACTAATTGTTCACCCCCACTTTTTTTAAGAGAATCGCTCACATATTCTTGTTAAACTCACAAAAATATCTAGTTCACATGAAAATACGTGAAAATAAAATTAAAAAGTTTATAAAAAAATTTGAAAAACTTATAGTTTGAAAAAATTTAGTACCAAAATTTTAAGAAATAGAGCAAACATTAAAAAAACTATAAAAAATAATCTACATAAAAATCATTGTCAATGAAAATTTTAGAGGAATTTAGGTCCTAAATCAATAAGATCTAATTTCATGCAAAGATGTAAAACTCAAATAAAAAATTCGTCAAATCATGAAAAATGTGTGCTATTTTTTATTTACATTAAGTGTTATTTACAAATTAAGAAGTAAATGACAAAATACATGTCATTAGATATATAAAACTTTTAAATTAATTTCATAGAATAAATAATTGTATAACATGTAGTTTCATATGTTTTATGAATAAAATAAGTTAATAATATGAGAGAGAGAAAGAGAGAGTATAAAGATAGATATAAAGAGAGTTAGATAAGAGATATGAGTCTTAGGAAAAATTGGTATGAGAACCGTCAGATCAATAATTGTCAAGCGATCTAAGCCACAAAAAGTTAAAGACAAAGAAATCTAGCTATTTTATTATATAAATTTTAAGCTTAAAATTTTTTACTTTACCCCATTAAAAATTAAAAATCTCATATTACAATCTAAATTCTTTAAATAGTAACAATGTGAAACATCATCCTAAAAAAATCTCTGTCACCATCACACATGACACACACCTGGTTTCAAACAGTAAAATTTCAAGGTTAACATTTACTTGAGGCTTGCTTGGATGGATTTTTAGGAAGAGTTTGGATTGATTTCTCCAAACTCTTTCAAACTTAAATCTCTCTTTACAAAGATGAGATTCAATATTAAATGCAATTCATACTCATGTTTGGTATGTCCACAGATATATCACTATTATGATAATATATTTATATATAAATAACTATTTTGTCTCTTCACCAATATAATCCAAACTCTTGCTCGTATACATATGTGGTATAATTGTCTTTTTATATTATGAATCCGTTAACCTTCATCCAAAAACCCACCCTCTCATGGGTTTGATGAAACTCATGATCTAAGGTTTAAGGTTCGGATCAATAGCGGATTGGGCTTGGTCACCCGGACTTTAAATTTTTGGCCAAACATGAGGTTTGTGTGTCATTTGGACTATTTTTTCTTAACTTATCTTCCAAAGCCACCCCCCCCCCCCCCAACACACACACAATCCCACTTACCAAACAACCATATAAGACATTCTCCGGCAAGTGTATACAAAAAAAAGGAAGGAGAGTGTTACATGTCAACATGAATCTTGGTTTAGGTGGCAAAGTGATATTACGATTTTTGAGTCGACAGAAATCAAACAACGTCTCATTGTTAAGTCCATTATCATTTTGAGAAATTCAATGTGTAACGTAAGTCTTTTAAACTTTGAAGGCTCAAACAGAAAAATCTTGTACAAAGTCATAAGAAATATTTAGTGCCATCGAAAAAAAGGAGGGTAAATTCCAAAATGTTATCTTAATGGTAGTTCGACTACTTGATAAGTATCTTTATAGACGTAAGAGTTCGAATATCCCACAAACTGTTCACCTCCTTAGGGCTACCGTCTATAGATTTACCTCGTTGTATAGTGATGTTGTTTTATACAAGCCTCAACACTAGTCAGGTGAGTGAGCAGGATAACATACTATTGTGAACTCGGACAACTGGGTTATCAGAAAAAAAGAGGAGGGTTGCGCATATTGTAATCATACTAGGGGTAACTCATGTCTGAAAGTACGGTGCAATGTGAATGGTTTTGAGAGAGATGTTACTGACCGTTAGACAAGTCTATTTTGCGACAGTTGAATGAATTCATTGAAATTTATCATGTTCTATATTATATATATTAAACCAACATCATATATGTCCAACTATTGTCAATATACAAATTATGTCCAAAAAAATTGTTAGAAATTCAGAGAAATATTTGAATTAATCATTTTGCCAAATATCATATCATATAAAATTAAAAATATTTGGTGCCACTATTTTTTTTTTGTGTGTTTTGTTTAAAAAGAAATTGAAATCTACTCAACAATGGTGTCAATGTTAGTATTTAATCGTTAGCGCGTAATAAATAAATAAAAAATTAAAATTAGTTACAAAATTATGAACGACAGTGTAATAGATATTGGGATAAATTACATTGACACTCCCTAACATTTGATTTTATTACATGGACACCCCCTCATATTTTAAAAATAACGTCGAACTCCCTTGACATTTAATTCTTGTAACAACCATACCCCCTCTAACTAACAGACATTAGATTTATTCAAAGTCAAAGCTAATGTCATCAACAATGATTCCTAGAATACCAAAAATACCCTCCACAATTAAGTTTAAGAATTCAAATAAATGTTTTTCTTACCTTACGAATTTTCTCAACCTCTCATTTATTTTTTTAATAATATGTTTCATATATAAATTAAAAGTTAAAATTTAACACTGAAATGTTTAATTTCCTAATCTATTACATTATAAGTTAATTTTAAAAAAATTTTGTTTATAAAATAATATTTGAGATTATTTGTACAGTATACAAATTTAAAATTTTAATAATTATTTATCCAATTATACCATATTAATTTTAATTTTATTTATTATTTATCTAATTACATATATTCTTACTTCTACCACCCATCACCACTAGTCCACCATTGAAACCCACCCATCACCACCTAAACCCACCAAAACTTCCAAACCCAGCCAGACCCACCATCACTAACAGAGAGAGAGACAAAAATCAAAACCTATTGAAACCACCCGTTCCTCCACCACCACTAAAACCACCACCTGGACCAAACCCATCATCAACCAACACTACCACATCGCAGAGATTAAGGTTTCAAAATCCACCAACAACCATCACCTGCAAAATCCATCCATCACCACCAATTCCGCCTTCTAGGGTATCGATCACACAGAGAGAAAGAGACAAAAAAGAGAGATGAAGATCACAAACTCTAGGTAAAGATTCGGTCGTGTGCCAATTAGAGATCAAATCTTATGGGTGATGATAGTGTTGATGGATCAGTTGTGGTTGCACTGCTAGGTTTTGGTTGTTGGGGCTTTGATTTGTTGTGTGAGAGAGAGAGAGAGAGAGAGAGGGAGAAAGATTGTCGGTTGTTGGGGCTTCGATTCATCCTGAGAAAGAAAGAGAGAGAGAGAGTGTGTGTGGCGGGGGGGGAGGGGTCTTGGGTCTTGGATCTTGGGTTTTAATGAGTAGTTAATGTGAGGGTAAAATGGTTTTTTTGTTTGTGTCGTAAACAACGTTCATTTTGTTGGGTCTTAGTGTAATTTTGAAAACATGAGGAAGTGTCTGTGTAATAAAATCAAATGTTAGGGGGTGTCAATATAATTTACCCTAGATATTTTTATGGGATCTTGAATGTATAAATCATGAATTGTCATTATCCAAGCCAACTCATTGAAGTTTTTTTTTATCAAGTCCAACTCCCAGATACAATGTATAAGAGTGCAGTGGAACAAATAAATATAAGTCTTGTTCAATTTCAATACTTGAAGTCTTGTTTCATTTAAGAGAGACATCTAATAAACCAGATTAAACCATGTCCCCCTCTGCAATAAATAATTAAAATTTCTTATTATTTGGGGGAAAAAAAGAAGGAAAAAAATATTTTTTCTAGTACCATACAAAATATTATTTTTAGTCATCTGTTTTGATTTAAATTATTTAAAGGTGTTAATTGTCACAATTATAAATATAATTTATAATAATAAAATTTTACACTAGTTAATTATTACTTAATTATAAAATATATATAGCTAAAATTATTTTTCTTGCAATATTCTATGCCCTGATTTAGCCATGCACACAAGTCGTCAAGATTCAAGATCCTGTGAATATCTTAAAATAAAGCCTAATATTTTTGGCCACTTATACTGTTGTGTTGTCCACACTCCACAGCCACATATGGGTGACCCCACGTAGCTGTGCTGGTTCAACCAAATTTCTAGCAAGTGACATGCGGATCCAAATCCTTATCTCCACTGCCTCAGCCTCTTAAATTCTGCACCAGTCACTTCACTTTCTCAACCTCTCCAGATTCTTCGTATGGTCCCTCTCTCTCCTCACATTTTCTCTTTCTTCTCTCCCTCCCCCACAACCAAGCAATACTTTTTTCAGGCATGTGTTTGTCTGAACTCAGATTGTCTAGCAAAGCATTAGGAAGATCTTTGTAGAAAAAAGCTTACAGGTAGCAACCTTTCTCTTTTTCTGGGGAAATTTTATTCAAGTTTAATCATTCCAGGGCTTTCCAGCAATATTTCTGCCTCTTACATCATATTCGTTTATGTGGGTATCTCTTAAATCTTGAAAAGAAACTCTGTGTGTGTGTGTGTGTGTTCCATTTTCCATATGGGTGTGTCTTGATCTATATAGATCACTGAAAAAATCGGAGAAAAAGAAAATATAGATACATAAATACACATACAAAACAAGAAGTGAAGATCAGTCATAGGAAGATGAAAATCCAGTGTGATGTGTGTGAGAAAGCTCCAGCAACGGTTATTTGTTGTGCGGATGAGGCGGCACTATGCACAAAATGTGACGTTGAAGTTCATGCAGCTAACAAGCTTGCAAGCAAGCACCAGAGGCTACTCCTTCAGTGCCTCTCCAACAAGCTCCCTCCTTGTGACATATGCCAAGTAAACGATATTTCCTATTTTCTCTCTGTTTTACTTGAATTACTGTTTCCGAATTAATGTCTTTCATATTTAATATTCTTTACCTTTTGTACCTTTTTGCAATTGGGAAAGTCTGCTGTACTGAAAAGTAATTTTCAGTTTTTATAATTTTTTATAGTAAAATTACACCTTTTAAAGTAAATTTCAGAATTAATTGCAATGCTTTAGGATCGATCTTGTCTTTCACAAGTTATAACTTACACTTCAGAAAATTATAATTTAACATTAAAAAATTATAATTTTTGGTAAGGTGGTGGTGCCGTATCTTTTCTTTGCAACTTGATAGGTTGGTCAAATTGATGATCATATTTTGTTTGAAAATATTAAGAATATCTCAGATCAGATAGACCTGTTTGGTAGGAAAGCAATAAGAGCATGAGTGAAGAACCCCAAGCTAGTTTGGATGGATTTTTAGAAAGGGTTTGAATTAGTTTGAGCTTTAGACTCATCCGATCGGATTTTTAAAACAAAGTCCCAATTAAGGTTTGATTTAAAATAATTTTTCAAACCCAGACAATTTTAAAAGCGTCGGTCGGTCTGACGTTTTATTAGACCAACTGACGTTTTTTTATTTATACAATGGCCTAATAGATCACTAATAAATGTCATTTGAACTGACGTGATTATTTAAGTTTATCTGCGTCAGTCCAAATGACACGTTTGTATTTTCCTACGGACTAAAGCCTTCAATGCTTTAGTTCAATGCTTGAATAAATAATTGATTCTATTAATATTTTATTAACTAAAGCCTCCTATATAATATTTATTATATTAATATTATATTTTGTTTAATTAAAAAGACATCAGTCCAAAATGTAATGCCTAAATAAACAAATAAATTAATATTTATTTGAGTAATTATCATATTTGACCCCTAAAATTTCTCTCGGGTTTTAATGTAGTCCATAAAATTTTAATTCTTTTAATGTAATCCATCAATTATCTATTGTATTTCAATAAAATAATTGATAGTTGAGGGACTAAAATAAGACAAGTGAAAGTTCAAGGATTAAATTGAAATTAGAGGTAAAATACAGGACTAAGTATGAAATTTACCATATTTTTTTTAAATATTAAAAATCCATGAAATAAATTTTAATTTTATAAATACATCAATATTCTAATCAATTGTAATATGATCCTAAATTATTTTTTGACTTACAATAATATTTTAAAATATCGAACACCAGTCGTTAAGGGATAGGTTTTTTGCCTTTATTTTTTGAGTAAAATGTTAAATGTTTTTTTTAATTAAAAATCCTAACAATGATACATAAAAATGTTTTGCTCCCTTTCTTTTTAGTGGTTGAGTTTTTTTATATTTAAAAATTAATTACATTCAATAAATAAATTGTGATAATTTAAAAATACTTTAATTTGGACTGATGTCCTTTTAGTTAAACAAAATATAATATTAATATAATAAATATTATATAGGAGGCTTTAGTTAATAAAATATTAATATAATCAATTATTTATTCAAGCATTAAACTAAAGCATTGAAGGCCTTAGTCCGTGGAAGGGAAATACAAACGCGTCATTTGGACTGACGCGGATAAATTTAAATAGTCATGTCAGTCCAAATGACGTTTATTATTTGTTTATTGGCCACTGTGTAAACGAAAAAACGTCAGTTGGTCTGACGTTTTTAGAGTAAAAACGTCAGACCAACTGACGTCTTTAAGCCAAAAAACGTCAGAGCGACTAACGTTTTTAAAATGGCTTGGGCTTGGGAAATACTTTGAAACCAAGCCTTAATTGAGATTTTTTTTTAAAAAATCCAATGGGATGGGTCAAAAGCTCAATTAGTTTTCCTAATCTTTCTAAACTCAAACCTCTCTTTATAAAAATGGGATTCACCGTTGAATTCGGTTCATAATGATATTTGATATGCAACACATATACATGTAGGACCCATGAATATATCATAATTATTAATTATTTATTTTGTAAATGATTATTTTACTCTTGATTAATTTAATTCATATCTATGGTAGGGGATACAATTGTCTTTTTCATCGTTAATTCCTTAACTCATCTTCCCAAACCTTTAGGTTTGACAAAACCTATGATTATGGATTAAATATTCGGGCTAGTTATGGTCCCAGTTTGCAAATGCATGATTGAATTTTCAATTGAAACATGAACTTTGGGGGTCATTTTGACTATTTTTTCCAAACTCGTTTTTCCAAGTCCTCTATACCCCTTTACCAAACAGCCCCAAGTATATGGATTTGAAATTTTTAAGTGAGAATTTGATTGGAACAAATAGTGGTGATAGATTTTAATGAGGTTGATTAGGCATTCATCTGGTGCACCTAAAAATAAGATAAATACAAGAGAATCGGATGTGCTACTTGTAAGTATCAGAAAGTACCGATTCATCTATTTATGTAGGAATTTTTATATTTTTTTGAACAAAAAGTGAAATATAGGTGTTATACTAGAAAAATTGCTAATAAAGAAACTACATGTGGAAGAAATATAAAGCAGACATAAAAAGATTTCAACCAGAAGGGTAGCTTGAGTACTGAGAAAGGATATGTTAGGACCGAGTGGCACTCAGAGGTATCAAAGCTGCAAATGAGAAATCAACATCACAAGGTACAATAAGAAGATTTTATTTTTATTTTTGAACAGTGTTTACACGGGTAGGGGGTGGGTGACGTCTGAACCCACGATCCTCAAGTCCAATGGCAGGGTGGTTGGCCATTATGCCACCACTGAATCCTCATACAATAAGAAGATTAGAATTTCATAAATCTCAAATGATTTTTTAAAACAAGCTACTTTTTTTACATTAGCAGATTGGACTCATAACTTCAACATCAACATATCTCGAGAGTACTGATCGATTAAATAGAAGGGTGTATGCTGTCAAGTCCACGGTGACTCTTACTATTAGGTGCTGCAAAATTTCTAACATTTTGGAATCTAATCACATAATTAGGCACAGCCATAGGTGATATCAACAAAAGTCGAACTAGAAACTTTCAGAGATATTTGGGAAAAAGTTAAGAATAACACCTTCAATCAGAGGAAGGCAATTAAATCTTTAGAGAAAGTATGGTATCCTTTAGGATTAGCATGGAAAATTGGTTGAAGAACTATTCAATGTTGTCGATGATTATTGTTCATTGAATTTGAATAGCAAACAATGCTATTGTGCCATGTATGCTCTCTTAAGAGGATTTCTACTTGCAATTTAAGAACATCATTTTGACATGAAAAATGTCATGAGACTTTGACAAAATCGTTTTCCCATTCCTAGAAAAGAAGAATCAAATCGATGTGGTCATCTTTTTAATGAACAATCGATATTGAATCTGCTCAATATGTCATTTTGAAGGCTTTTGTAGTGTTATTGGTTATAATTTTTTTCCCTACCTTAATTCTTCTCATGTAGGAGAAGGCAGCATTCATTTTCTGTGTTGAAGACAGAGCTCTCTTTTGTCGGGATTGTGATGAGCCAATCCATTCAGCCAGCAGCCACGCTGCAAACCACCAGCGATTTCTAGCCACTGGAATCCGAGTAGCTCTGAGCTCAAACTGCACCAAGGACACAGAGAAGAGCTGCTTTGAGCCACTGCCACCCAATCACACTGCACAAAAGGTTGCTATGAAAAAGCCTACACAAAACAGTTCTGGTTTCACATCACCGTCTTGGGCTGTTGAGGACCTACTACAGCTTTCAGATTTTGAATCCTCCGACAAAGTAAGAGAGCTATAGGCATATCAAGTTTTTATGCCATAAATTCATAAGTTTATGTTTGCATGCTCGTCATACTGTCTTCTAGCATGACAAGAACAAAGGACTAGAGAAGAAGCGAGAACCTCTGAAGTCTACAGCCACAAAACTACACCTCATCCTCTGCGGGGTCATACTTATTTTTTCAAATCTCTATGACTGGGTCAGAAGAAAAAATATATAGATTTCTGTAGTTTGTTCCAAACTTGGTGTTCTGAATTTGAGGCGTCATTTCATTCCAAGCCGTCTAAAAGTTTTTGCTTTTGTACATACAATAGTTTTTCTGTTTTATAATATAATATATCTTGTTAGTTTCATCTTAATTTTGAGCAGTCCTATGAAAATTCTTCTTTGAATGACATTTGAACTATTGTTATTCAAATGTTATTGCCTTGTTCTTCTTAATTATTTGTTTGGCTGGCTCCTACAAATGCCAGTTTGTTGACTTTTGCTCATTTTGCGCAGAAGGAACAGCTTGAGTTCGGAGAGCTTGAGTGGTTGACAGACATTGGTCTTTTTGGTGAACAAGTTGCTCAAGAGGCCTTGGCAGCAGCGGAAGTTCCTCAGCTTCCAGCATCACAGTCAAGTAATGTTACATCATACAGACCAAACAAATCCTACATGCCTCACAAGAAGCCCAGAATTGAAATTCCCGAAGAAGACGATGAGCATTTCACTGTCCCTGATCTTGGTTGAACTTGCACATTCAAATTCACTGCGGATATGCATCAAAACATAGATTCATCTCTCTGTTTATATATGTTTATTTGCATACAGGTAATTAGGATAAGGGTTTGCTATAGACGTTGTGTTTCGTTTTCTCTATTTGCTGTGCATTTTCAATTACATTTGATATAAGAAGCCATCATTGGGAATGGCAAATGCACCTAGGATCTAATACACACCATATAGTATGGCTGATAGGGTGAAGAATACTGTTTTCTTGTACCCCGTGTTCTTTTTTTGTTAAGAAACATAATATATTTGAGTTTGTTTTGCTTTCTTTAGAAGTTTATTGTATATAATTTTTCTACATATCATGTCTCCACGATCATCACCATGAAATGGCAGTGGCAGGTTATATTCTGTCTAGTTATAAAAATGGGAAAAAAATTAGAGAGAGAGAGAGAGAGAGAGAGAGAGAGAGAGAGAGAGAGGTGCAAGATATGTTTTTTTTTTCTTTTTTTGATCAGGAGATATGATATTGTTAGGTGACAATTTTTCTACGAAATTTCATCCAAAAGTTCAAAATATATTTGATCCGTGTAATATAAAGTTTGAATAACATGGAAGTGTATATTGAAGATTTTTTAACAAGATTGGCGGAACAGTGAAGGCAAGAAACCATTGTTGTTTTGGTGATCAAATGTGATAAGAAATCTGGACATTCACTCTACAGCCTGTTTTTTTTTTTTTGATGAAAACTCTGCAGCCTGTTAGGTCCCGATCAAAGCTCAGTCACAATAGCTTATGAAAATTTGTATTCTCTTAGGGTGAGAATGTACCACAACAGTTGGAATAATTTTCGCTTCCCTTTATTGATAGTTTCTGGTTTCTTAAATAGGCTAAAGCCTAACAAATGGAAAGCAACAAAATGTAAAAACAGATTCCTAAACTAGACTAATTAAACAAATAATTGGAAGCAACAGAATGTAAAAACAGACTCCTAAACTAGCTCTAACTGCTAGTTGGCTGGGCAAGTTGCATTTGCATTTAGTCGTTTGTAGCTCCTTCAGTTCCTATGTGATCCCTGCAATCTTCATCTCTGCTACTTGGGGTTCGATTTTGGCCTCCTTTCTGATCCACGCGGCTTATTAATACTTCCCCCATCAAGTGGATCCTTGTCCTCAAGGTCCACGGTTGGGAACCTTTCCAGCATCATCTTTGTTGGCTCCCATGTTGCCTCCTCGAGCGGTAGATGTTTCCATTGCACCAAACTTTCCTCAGTAAGTGGGGCTCCTTGTTTAATTCAGCGATTGTCAAGAACAGCCTGAGGTTCCAAAACAATTACCCCATCGTCTGTGAATGGTGGCAGTTCCGCATTCCATGCCTCAGCGTTTCCTCCCTGATATTCATACCGCTTCAGCAACGACACATGGAGAATTGGGTGGATGTGCACCTCCTCCGGTAACTGTAACTTGTAGGCAACGGGGCCATTTTTTTCCAGAATTTGGTAGGTGGACTTGTTTGAAGGCTATTTGCTGACGGTATGGGTGGAGCTTTAGAGGGACCATGTCGCCAATGTTGAATGACATATCCCTCCGCTTTTGATCCGCCAATTGCTTCATCCGGTTGACTGATTTTTGCAAATTGGTTTTTGAGTTGTTGAAACATTTCATCTCGGGTCAAGAGGTGCTGGACAACTTCATGTACTGGTGATAGGCCATCGTGATATGATGGAATGGAGGGTGGGGGTCGACGATAAAGTGCCTGGAAGAGGGTCATCCCTGTGGAAATATGGTACGTTGTGTTGTACCAATATTCAACCCAAGGCAAGTAGCAGCTCCATTTGCTCAGCCACTGGTGGGCAAAGCATCAAAGATACTGTTCGACATAGCAATTGACGACTTCTATCTATCTGTCGGTCTGCGGGTGGTATGCGGAGCTGAGCTGTAGTTGGGTACCCGACATCTTGAAAAAATCTTGCCAGAATTTGCTGATGAAGATCGGGTCTCAGTCGCTAACGACGGACTTGGGCATTCTGTGGAGTTTGATGACCACTTCCACAAACTTTTCGGCCATAGTCTTAGTAGTAAAGGGATGGGTTAAAGTAAGAAAGTGAGCTGAATTACTAAACCTGTTTGCGACCACCATGATGGTATCCTTGCTATATGAGGTCGGTAATCCCTCAATTAAGTCCATGGTAATGTTGTCCCATACCTAACATGGAATTGGCAATGGTTGTAGTAGCCTTGCTAGAGTTAAAGTTTCCGCCTTTGCCTTTTGGCACACCTCGCTCCTTTTGGCATATTCTTGGACAGCTTTATGCATCACAGGCCAACAAAATTGTTGGCCCAATTTCTTAAGTGTGCATGGCAATCCTGAGTGGCTGCCCACTTTGGTGTCATGCATTTCATGTAGCAACTTGGCCCGTAATGATGCACTGGCAGGTATGATGACCTTGCCTTTGTAGAGAAATAGTCCATTACGCCACGCATATGGCTCTTCGGGTTGGTGCGCTGCCACACGACCTCTTGACTGGATATATGGATCCTCTTTTGTAGCTTGCTTGATCTCTTCTCATAAATTGATCTATGGAATAAAATTATGGTGAAGAATGGGACTACCTTGCTTTTGTGAGAGATCGTTGGTTGTAGAGTTTTCACGGCCCGACCGGAATATGATCTCGTAGTCATAGCCTAATAGCTTCGTTACCTATTTTTGTTGCTCCGATGTGGCCACTCGTTGCTCCAAAAAATACTTGAGGCTACGTTGATCAGTTTAGATATAAATTTTCTGCTTAGTAGATAGGGCTGCCATAAGTGTATTGCCTCCACGATAGCCAACATCTCCTTGGCGTATGTAGACCAAGATTTCTTGGCCATTCCAAGGGCTCGACTTATGAACGCCATTGGTTTGCCTTGTTGAGACAACACTGCACCAATTCTTTCCCCAAATGCATTTGTTTCAATAGTGAAAAAATAGTTGAAATTTGGCATTGCCAAGGTGGGCGTGGTTGTCATGGCTTGTTTGAGAGCCAGGAAGGCAATCTTATCTTCATCATGCAATCTGAATTGGCCTTTCTTGAGAAGGTTGGTGAGAGGCCAAGCTATAACGCCATAATTTTGGACAAACTTCCTGTAATAGCCTGTCAATCTTAAAAATCCACCATATTAGTAAGTTGTGGCCAGAAATATTAGTAAGTTGTGGCCATGTCACCATGGCTGCAATTTTGCTATCGTCCACCTCTACTCTTTTATTAGTAACAGTGTGTCCCAAGTACTCCAATTCTTGTTGTCCAAAGGCACATTTGCTAGTCTTGACAAAGAATTGGTGTCGCCGTAATATCTCCAAAGTCTGTTTGACATGCGTCAAATGATCATCCCAAGTGGGACTATAAACTAATATGTCATCACAGAAAACTAATATAAATTTTCAAAGATGAGGGAGGAATATGGTGTTCATGATGGCTTGAAATGTAGATGGTGCATTGCAGAGGCCAAATGACATAACTAGGTATTCATAATATCCGTTGTGCGTGCGGAATGCAGTTTTAAGGATATCAGGAGGATTTACTCTCACCTGATAATACCCGGTTCTCAAATCCAACTTGGTAAAGTAAGAAGCACCGTAGATCTCGTTGAGCATGTCATCAACCGTGGGGATTGGAAAGTGGTCTTTGATGGTGGCAGCGTTGAGTGCACGATAGTCCATGAAAAAATGCCAATTCCCATCATTCTTCTTGACTAATAGTACTGGTGATGAGAATGGGCTAGTGCTGGGTCGAATAAGTCCGGAGTTTAGCATATCTTGAACCAACTTGTCAATCTCCGCCTTCCAATAGTATGCATATGTTATTGTCGGAAATTAATTGGCTCAGTTCCCTTCCTAAGGGAAATGCAGTGATTAACCTCCCTGGTAGGTGGCAGGCTCAAAGGCTCCTTGAACACGACAAAAAAATCCTGTAATAACTTCTGCATGCTAGGATATATGTTTTCTTGTGTCTCCCTCTCGGTGGCCTGTAGGCACACTGCAAATATCATATGGCCTTGGCGAGCTTATTTGGTCAGCTCCTTGAGTGACGCAACTTGGATAGTTTGGCCACTAACCCCTTGCAATTGTCGGGCCTGGTTCTCCCAAAAAAATTCCATGGTTAACTTTTACCAATTGCAAACCACGGAGCCTAGCATCTAGAGCCATTGGATTCCCAAAACTAGGTCCAATCCTGTGAGCGAAAGAGAATAAAAAGTTAGGAAGAAGGCGATGTCTTGTAAGTCCACCTGTACTTCCTCAAATCGCCCCTGTCACCTTAGTTTCTCCCCATTTGCTACACGAATAGTGAAAGCCTTGGTCGGCACCGCTGGTAACCACAACATGTTGGCCACATGCTCACTAATAAAATTGTGATTTGACCCATTGTCGATCAACATGATGACGTCATGGGAACTTCTCTTGGCAGCTACGCGCATGGTCTTGGTCGCGGTCCATCCTATTAATACATGCAGAGTAATTTCTAGTTCGGCTATCTCTTCTTGGTCCTCCTCGGTGGGTTGTTATTCAGTAACATCTTCTTAGATAATGTTGTCGCCGCCAGCGTGTCCTTTCAGTAGGAGTAATTGTGACCCTTGGCATTGGTGGCCTGTAGTAAAACACTCATTACAGTGGAAACATAGGCCTTGAGCTAGCCTTCGTTGCATTTCATCTCAGCTCAGTCGTCGGGTGCTATTCAAACTGTCGAAGGAAGAGCTAGAGGGGATCTTGTAGGTAGTGGAGGACGTACAAACCTCCTTTGTCTTGATAGTTGGTCATCCTTCATTTGCGCTAGGCTTGTAGCGTCCTTCAATGTTAGGGGCTTAAACATTCGAATGCCATCTGAAATTTTTGCTTTAAGGCACCCATAAAAGTCCCAACCAGAGCCTTTTGAGTCCATCCCCATACCCAATTGCCCAGGCATTCGAACTCTCGCTGGTAATCACACAAAGAGCCCGTCTGCTTGATTCTTGAAAGAGCTTCATCAAAGTCTTCGCACTCTGAAGGCCCAAAGCGAGCCCATAGTTCGTTTTCAAAATTCTCCCAGAAGAGAATGCGTCCTTCTTCTCAAAACGTCATGTAGATCCACTGCCACCCCTGGTTGGCCTCTCCTTCCAAGTGGTAGGAGGCCATGGGAACCTTTTGGGCTTCGGCAGTACCTTGGTACTCAAAATTGATTCACATGATTGAACTACTCTATAAGGTCGTCTCCGGAGAACAGGGGAAATTCAAGCCTTGCTATTTTTCCCTTGATATGATTGTGCCATTCTCGGTTCTGATCACCATGGTTTGAGGATTCTATATTTGTGAGCAAGATATCAGAGAAGCGGTTAAGAGTCTCCTCCAAGTGATGAAGCTTGTCTATCATGCCGAGCTCCAACTATAACCCATCTTGAACTACGCCGAGCCCTGTCTCCAAATTCTCAATTATCTCCTTGTTGGTTCCCATTCTAGCCTGGCTTTGATACCAATCTTAGGTCTCGATCAAAGCTCAATCACAATAGCTTATGAAAATTTGTATTCTCTTCGGGTGAGAATGTACCACAATAGTTGGAATAATTTTTGCTTCCCTTTATTGAGAGTTTCTGGTTTTTTTAAATAGGCTAAAGCCTAACAAATGGAAAACAACATAATGTAAAAACAAACTCCTAAACTAGCTCTAATAGCTAGTTGATTGGGCAAGCTGCTATTGACTAATTAAACAAATAATGGAAAGCAACAAAATGTAAAAACGAACTCCTAAACTAGCCCTAACAGTTAGTTGACCAGGTAAGTTGCATTTGCATTTAGCCGTTTTTAGCTCCTTCAGTCCCTGCGTGATCCCTTCAATCTTCATCCCTGATACTTGGGGTTTGGTTTTGGCCTCCTTTCTGATCTACACGTCTTATCACAGTTATACCAAATTATTCTGGTTAGAACGCCAGTTCATGGTTATGCTTGTACTTAAATCTTGTTCAAGATATACAAATGGGGTTAGTTTTAAAAGGATGGTTGCGATGCACATAAGGATGATTATGTGCATTCCAAGTTTATGTTGTGTTTACTAGTCTCCACAACCATTTCTTCATTATACCTCCAACAAAAACTCGGCTACCCAATTGATGTATTTATTTACGAGACTAAGAAGCTGAAGCAAGAGCCTTGTGAGGCCCTCAAATATGATATGTTGTATACTTGATATGGTCACAGTTTCCCTTTGTTCAAATGTTGGGTTTGAGGGTTTGACAAAAAAATGTTGATAATATCTAGGCGTACAGGCAAATTTTTTGTTTCGTTCCGTTGTTTTAACCAAAACGGAGAGGTTTTGGAATGTTCTCTCCTTTGTCTCAACCAATTACCAGTTTTTGGCGACTTTCACTTTAACGCAATTCCCCTTTACACCTAGTCATTTCTAAGAACGCATCCCTTACCATAGTTGCTAGCACAGAGGCTGTTGGAAAAATAATAATAAACATGTTTTTTTATGTTCTAGGAGTTATTTTTATACATTTAGTTTTTTTTGTATTAGTGGGTCATCAATTTGGTATTAGTGGGGGACAAAGTAATTGTGGTATTTTAATTCTCCAAGTAATGGAGGAGTTGGGTATTTATTGTTTTTATTATTGCATTATGTAGTGGGGTTATTTTGTATGTCATGTGTTATATATGGGAGTCTATATATATCCTATGTAATACATTCATTTAGATATGAGTAAATAGAAATAGTTCTTCCTATCTTCAAGAGTCTCTTCCATTATATTTTGTGAGTATGTGATAGTCATCTAGATTCCAACAAAGTGATATCAGAGTTAAGCTTGAGTGTTGAAAAAGAGAGAGTGAGAGAGAGATGTCGAATGAAATTCTTCCACTTCAAATGTATCGATTCACCAAAGATAACTATGAGAATTGGTGTATCCACATGAAAACAATTCTTGAATCTCAAGACTTCTGGGTGATTGTAACAATTGGTAACACAACACCGCAAGATGAAACTTCTTTAAGTCAAGCCCAAAGGGAAGTCTTGCAAGCTACAAAGAAGAATGATCAAAAGACTCTTTCATTTATCCATCAATTCTTGAATGATGCTATGTTACAAAAGGTTGCTAGTGCAACCACATCCAAGCAAACATGGGATGTTCTTAAAATCGTTCATAGTGGAGTGAAAAAAGTCAAGAAAAGTTCGCCTCCAAACTCTACAAGGTGAATTTGAGGCTTTACGCATGACATTATCTAAATTAGTTTTAGATTATTTCACAAGAATCTTAGTGGTTGTGAATAATTTGAGAACGTATAGTGATGATCACTATGATGATACCGGGTGATAGAAAAAATTCTCCGTTCATTGGATCCCAAGTTTGACTATATTGATGTAGACATTGAAAAGTCTAAAGATTTAGACACAATGACGATTGATGAACTCGTGTGATCGTTGTTAACCCATGAAGAACGGCTAGACAAGAAGAAGCAAAATCCATTGGAACAAGTGCTATAAACCAAACTTTCTTTCAAAGAAAAAGAAAGAAGGCAAGATAAAAGTTAAAGAGGTAGAGGGTGTGGACTTGGACTTGGAGGTCATGGTGGACGTGGTTGAGGTAGAGGAGAAAACTTTGGCCAAAATGAGTCCAACAAAGAAGAAAAAAATCAAGAATTACATCGTGGAAGAGACAACAGTTCAAAGTCATATGGAGGGAGGTATGACAAAACTCATATTCAATGTTATAATTATCACTGATATGACCATTTGACTTCCGAGTGTGAAAATGATTTTGTAGAAGAAAGAACACACTTTGTTGAAAACAAAGTTGAAGAGGTACAACCAATCTTGTTGTTGGCATACAAAGATGAACAAAAGAGAGACAAGAACATGTGGTATCTTGACTCTAGTGCTAATAATCATATGTGTGAAAATAAATAGATGTTTGCGGAGCTTGATGAATCGGTGAGTGAAAAAGTTACTTTTGGAGATTCTTCTCAAATTCCAGCAATGGGAAGAGATAATATTTTGATTCATTTGAAGTATGAAAGACACCAAGTTATTTTTAATATTTTTTATGTGCCAAACATGAAAATTAATATTTTGAGCATGAGACAACTCTTAGAGAAAGGTTATGATATTTGCATAAAAAATCATAATATTTCAATAAGAGATGGAATGTGAATTTGGTTGCTAAAGTGCTGATGACAAGAACTAGAAATTTTTTGTTAAATATTCAAAGTGATGTGGCAAAATGCTTGAAAACATGTGTTAAATATTCTTCTTGGTTATGACACTTGAGATTTGAGCACTTAAATTTTGAAGGGCTAACTTTATTGTCTAGAAAGAAGATGGTGAAAAAATTATCTTCTATTAACCACCCGGATCAACTTTATGAGGAATGTTTAATTGGAAAGCAAGCTAGAAAGAGCTTTCCCAAAGAATCCATTTTAAGAGTATCCAAACCACTTCAACTTGTTCACTCGGATATTTGTTGCCCTATAGATCATTTGGTAAAAATTGGTATTTTCTTCTCTTTATTGATGATTTTAGTCGAAAAACGTGGGTTTATTTTCTGAAACAGAAATCGAAGGTGTTTGGTGTTTTCAAAAGGTTTAAGGCTTTGATTGAAAAATAAAGTGGGTATGAAATTAAGACAATTCGATCCGATCGAGGAGGTGAATTCACATAAAATGAATTTAAAATTTTTTGTGAAGAAAATGAAATTTACCATCCTCTAATGGTTCCAAGATCACCACAAAAAAATGGTGTTATCTAAAGGAAGAATCGAACCATTCTTGACATGGCTCGGAGTATGTTGAAGAGTAAGAAAATGTCCAAGGAGTTTTGGGCAGAAGTTATTGATTGTGCCATCTACTTGTTAAATCCGTGTCCCACTAAAAGTGTTCAAGACAAAACACCACAAGAAGCATGAGGAGGAATCAAGCCAAATGTTTCTTATTTGCGAGTCTTTGGAAGTGTATGCTATGCACACGTGTCAGATGAGAAACAGACCAAACTAGATGACATGAGTGAAAAGTTTGTCTTCATTAGCTATGATTCAAGAAGCAAATGTTACAATCTATACAACTTAAGCAATGACAAGATAATCATTAGTAGAGATGTTAAGTTTGATGAAAAAGATGAATGAAATTGGAACACTCCACAAGAACACTAGATTTTTTTCCCATTCTTTGAAGAAAAAGGAAAAGTCTAATGAGATCATGGAGATGGCCATTTATTCTCCTCCACCATCACCCCTCAAATGTACAAGCATCTCCATCATCATCCGAAGCAAGTTTAAGTGAAAGGCTACCTCGCATAAGGAGTCTTCGAGATATCTATGAAGAAACTGATCAGGTAACTCAAAGATTTAGTGATCTAACACTCTTTTGCCTATTTGCCGATTGTGATCCCATAGGCTATGAGAAAGCGGTACAAGACAAGAAGTGGAGAAGTGTCATGAATGAAAAAATTGAAGCTATTGAAAGAAATGAAACATGAGAACTTTCCACACTCCCTAGAGGACAAAAGGTTATTGGAGTGAAGTGGATGTACAAGACAAATAAAAATGTCAAAGGTGAAGTGGAGAGGTACAAAGTAAGGTTGGTTGCAAAAGGCTATAGCCAAAGACCAAATGTTAACTATGATGAGGTATTTGCACCCATTGCTCATTTGAAAACAATTAGATTGATTATTTCTTTAGCCGCTCTAAATGATTGAAAAAATCGTCAAATGGATGTGAAGTCCGCTTTTTTAAATGACTTTCTTGATGAAAAGGTGTATGTCGAACAAATCTTGGGTTATGTTGTGAAAGGGCAAGAATAGAAAGTCTTGAAATTAAAAAAAAAAGGACTTTGTATGGCTTGAAGCAAGCATTAAGGGCTTGGAATAGTAGACTTGACAAGTGCTTTCAAGCAAAATATTTCACCAGGTGTCACCATGAACATGATCTTTGTGCAAAGGTGAATGATAATGGTAATTTACTCTATGCATGTTTGTATGCGGATGACTTGATCTTCACAAGAAATTGTCTAAGAATGTTTGAATATTTCAAGAGAACAATGACTTAAGAGTTTTAGATGACCGACATTGGGCTTATATCATACTACCTTGGCATTGAAGTGAAGCAAATGAAGGAAGGTATTTTCAGTTCTCAAGGTTATGCTAAAACAATTTTGACAAAATTCAAGATGCAAGATTGTAAGCCGGTATGCACACTCGTTGAATGCAGTGTAAAATTGTCAAAATATGAAGATGGAGAGCATGTGAATTCCACCCATTTTAAGAGCCTAGTTGGAAGCTTGAGGTACTTAACATGTACAAGACCGGATATTCTTTTTGGTATTGATTTTATAAGTCGGTATATGAAAGCTCCTACCACGACCCATTTGAAGGTGGTGAAAAGAATTCTTACATACATCAAAGGTACACTTGATTATGGATAGCTATATTTTTGTTCTAACAATTCCAAGCTTGCGAGCTTTTGTGATAGTAATTGGGCCGGTGATATAGATGATAGAAAAAGTACTACCAGACATATTTTCTTCATGGAAGATACCGCATTTGCTTGGAGTTCAAAGAAGCAACCCATTGTGACTCTTTTGACTTGTGAAGTTGAGTATGTGGCAGCTACTTCATGTGTTTTTCAATCTATTTAGCTTAGAAGTTTGTTGAAGGACCTTCATTTGCCTCAAGAAGAATCGACGGAGATCTTCATTGATAACAAATCGGCACTAGCGTTATCAAAGAATCCGATGTTTCATGATCGTAGTAAACATATTCACACAAGGTTCTATTTCATTAAAGAGTATGTGACCTAGAAAGAGGTGGAGCTCAAGTTTGTGAAGTCTCAAGATCAAATTACAGATATTTTACTAAGCCCCTCAAAGAGGATGTCTTTTGAAAATTGACAACTTTACTTGGAGTTGAGAAGAAAAATTATGTTTAAGGGTGGTGTTGAAAAATTAATAATAGACATGACTTTTCATGTTCTAGGAGTTATTTTTATACATTTAATTTTTTGCATTAATGAGTCATCAATTTAATATTAGTGGGGGACAAAGTAATTGTGGTATTTTAATTCTCCAAGTAATGGAGGAGTGAGGTCTTTATTATTTTTTATTATTGCATTATGTAGTGGGGTTATTTTGTATGTCATGTGTTATATATGAAAGTCTATATATATCTTATATAATATATCCATTTGGATATGAGTGAATAGAAAAAGTTCTTCTTATATTCAGCAGTATCTTCCATTATATTTTGTGAGTGTGTGATAGTCTTCTAGATTCCAACAAAGGTAGCCCAAAGCTTATTTCTCGAGTCTCAATGAAAGAGTTTTACAAACAACATTACCCTTCTTCACTTGCATAATATTATTGGATCGGGTTTTCACCCATTGTTCAAAATTCCCTACTCTACGTTCCAAAATCACAATCCCATCTCTATTTTTATGTTGTTTCTAAAATATTTTTATTTTTAAACTAACCAAATTACTCACTGAAACTAAAATTTGATCCTTAGCACGTATACCTACATAATCAAAAAATAAAAAGCTAATGAACATGTGAAAGAAAAGAAAAGAAAAATCGTTGGTTGAATGCAGCTAGTAAAAATGGCTGCCTAGTGTACATTATCAGACATATACAACACCTACCAACCTACTTTCGGGAACCCATTTGACATGTTGAAACCTCTCATAGTCACAACCTCTCTTCCCTTTTCTCAGTATCTCTTCTCTCTAAATCTCTCAATCTTGATCTTAGTCTCTCAATGTCAACATTTTCAACGTTAGTTTCTCTCAATTCCAAGCACAGAAGCTCTCTCTCTCTATGGTACACACATGCAGTGGTGTGTGGATGTGGTGAACCAGTGTTTTATGATATGAGTTTTCTTGCAAAAACCTATTCAGAAAAGGGTGTTGCAGAAAACCAAGGGTTTTGTTGCAGATTTAGATGGTGGAAGGAGAAGACTAAGGTTTTATGGTAGTGGTTTTTTATAACAAACGGTCAATAATGGGGGAGGATTAAAAGGATTATCATGTGCATTCGAATTGACCCAAAATGACTTGTTCATTTAGCAGGTTATACGAGTTGTGTTGTGTAACTCAATTAATAAAAGAGTTCTATTCATTTTTGTGATTACACCCATTTAATAAGAGCATCTCCAAGGGGATTTGCCATTTTTGGGGTGCCTAAAGTCATTTTACAACCTTGAACAGTGTTTTGGCCCCCCTGAATTATAAATTTGTCCCAATGGTAAGTGCCAAAATGGAGTGTTATTTTCATATTTTTATTCATCAATCTATATGAATCGTTGGATCTATAGTCATCTAACGGATCTACATTACCAAACCATTTGCAACCTCTCACTTTCTCTCTCCAAAGTTGTAAAAAATGCCACCCCAACCCCCTTGATGTCATTTTCCAACCCTATATGCCACCCCCTTTGGAGTGAACATTTTTAAATTTGGGGTGGCATATGGGGTATGCCACCCCATATACCACCTCCCTTGGAGTTGCTCTAAATGAATCGTGTATATATTGAGCAATTTTTTATATGAACTTGTTAAGATCCAACATGATTGCAAGCCTTTTGACATCTGTATACTTTCTCTGACAGTTATGCTGCCAAATTTTTTTCCAGGCTAATTAAATACAATTAGAACTAGTTATCAAATATGTTCATATAGAAGCCCCACTTATAACACAAATATTTACCAACAGGGCATTTCTAACTTTAGTTAAAAAATAAAAATAAAACAAAATTTGTGAAAAAATTAACTACATAAATATAACAGAAAGACATGATTCTAGGACGTAGGCCACAAATCCCTGTCCTTATTTGCATGTATAGACACCATAATTTAACTCTAAACTTACAACAATCTTGAAAATGCCAAACTCATTTATTGAGAAACGAACCCCAGAATAAAGAATAGAATTAATAGCTACAAAATTAAAAAAAGAAAAAAAAATCAAGCTCTCAGCAAACTAAGGGCCTAGTTAGTGTTTGAAAACCTGTTTTTTTGTTTTCGAATACAAAAAAAAAAGTGAAAATATGTTTGGCTACATAGTTTTCTAGAATTTCTTTTTTAAAAAAACACGGAGAATTAAAGAAGGTTTTTAGAGAATAGGTAAAAGTAGTTTTGAGTGTTCTGAAGGCAAAATAGGGAAAACAGGGAGAACAAGTAGGAACAATTTACTGTGCACTTAGGTGCGAAGTATAAAAGCCCACGCTATTTTTTTTTCTCTCTCTCCAACTTTTTTCTCGGCAATACATCTCTCTGTCCCCCGATGATTGAGGTGACTCCAACTGCTGTTGAGACAACCTCGAAGACTAATCCATCTCCGACGAAACATGGTCGACTGAGAAGGCGTTTTCTCCAGCTGTTGTTCGAGATCTGTTCTTCGACAACAGATACTCATGTGAAACCTTCACAATCGATCTGATCTCCTACCTTTGAATTTGTTCTAGATCTGTCACGCCCCAATTTTCATTAAAACATGATTTAATAAAAAATGATATTTATCCCTAATTCTCTTGCCGATTTACAATAATAATTGAATGAAATGAAACATTTAGTTTTATTAAAACATTTTTTTTTTTCAAAAAATTTGTCAGATTTTCTTTTAAAATATCGGGCTTCCAACCAGCTAATAAGAGGATCACTATGAGAGCATAACATAATTTAAACTAACTAAATATCCACAACATGTCTCCATAAAAAATATAATTCAACTAAATCCGGGGTGACAATTAGAGGCCCACAAAATCCTCACAAACCCAAACACATTCAATACAAATATAAACTACAACTTAATGCACAAAGTTTATAACTTTACATTACAATACCCAAAATAATAATCCCTGTATTAGATGATCTAGTGTACACCACAAATGTCTCAAGGCTACCTTTTCAAACACAATATTTGTGTGTTAATATTTCTACATAAGTTTCAAAGGTAGATACAAAAAAGACTCCAAAAGAGATTCTTCCTAGTCTAGGCTCCCACAAGCATTCCATACCAATGCCCCAAGATGCATACTAGTCTCTGAAAATATTAGTCAGGGATGAACAACCACAGCTCAATATGATAATTCTTTTCACAAACATTAACAAAGTTTTGAATCCCAACATTCTGCAAATCATGCAAATAGAAAACTTTCTATAATTAAATATAGGTACAAGATAATAAGTAAAATATTTATAAAAATCTCCCAACACCTCATCATTAGAAATATACAAGGTATAAATTAAAGGTTCATATATTTAAAACCAAACCATCATAGTAAATACCATACATACTTCGCATATGGACAATATAATCAATCATACCAGTTCAACATGAACCATCATTGAGTAACTTTTTGGGTCTTGCATCCTAGGGTTTCATTCCCCTTCTTGCTTTTCAAGAAAAACGTGTAAGACACAACTTGTAATGCCACATAGGCCATCACCGAAAATTACTATCATATCCAATGCCCCTTTGACTAGTAGCTACTTTGGCAACCCATTCAATAGACCCCAACCGTCTACTAACCCTTGTCTATCAGTATCAAGCATTTATTTTTCAAAAATCATTGTTTTCTATATTCATAATTTTTTTAAAAAACACATATCATAACCTTGACATTTTATCAAACATGTAGTAGACTCAAAACTCAAAATTTGTATTTTTAAAGCAACACAACCATTTCCAATAGAATAAGTTATATATATTATGTACAAGATCATAACATACTTCAAAACTCTCAAATGATAGGTTTAATCAAACACCCATAACTAAAATCAAATTAGGGTTTCAAACCCACAACACTAAAAATTATTTCTATTTTCAAGAGGATAAGTCATATATATTATGTACAAGACCATATCATACTTTAAAACCCACAAATTATAGGTTTAATCAAATACCCATAACTAAAATCAAACTAAGGTTTCAAACTCACAACACTAAAATTATTTTTATACATGTAGGTTCATAATTCATAGCATACTCAACACTAAATCAAGATTTATAACAAATATTTTGCCATCAAACACATAGTAAATTTTAGCTAAAGAAAATACATGAGATGCACAATATAAATGCAAGAGAGAGGAAAACCCTACCTAAGAATCAAGAATTCCAAGTCAAGTTCCTAGGATTTTCAAGTAAAATCCAAGCTTTAGAGACCTCTTTCTTCCCTTTTCTCTTTTCTTTTATCTTCTCCTAGGGTTCTAAGAGGTATTGGGTGAGAGTGGAAGGAAATAATGGGAGAAATGAGGCTGAAATCGGGGTTTTAAATCCAGCAGTCCTGAGTTTTATTGTTCATAGGGCAAAAAAAATGTATTTTCTCCGAAATTACAATTTTGCTACTAAAGATCTCCAATTTGATCCCTATGACTACCCTAAGATTTTTTGATGTTCTAGATCATTTTTGATGTTATTTTAATGTAAAAATATTTATGTTTATGATTTATCTCAATACTAAAGTTAATTAATACCCGAAATATTAAAATTACTATTTTACCCCTCTGAACTGTTATATGAGTTAAACGTCTATTCCAAAGTTTTTGAACCTCCCAGATTTAATGGTAATATTATTTTGACCTAAAAAATAAATATATTTACTTTGTTACCCCTTATCAACCTTTGATGGTGTAATTTCTCGTGGGTGAGCAGAAGATAGGAGAATTCCAGTTGATCAACACGGAGCTACAAGACTCTTAACTAAGAGAATAATAATGTTAGGGGATAAGGGATAATTGCAATGAGGGTGTATAGTGGTTCACCGGCTCGGGAGCTCGGCTAGTCTACTTTTTAATGGAGACTCTTGCTCCTTTTCTCTTTATTGATAACTTGAGTGATTTACAGAAGAATGTATATGCCACTAGGGTTCCTCCCTCCTCCTCTATGGAGGCACTGCTCAGTATATATAGAATGATTCCTAGTTCTAAGGGATCTACTCTGAGATACTTGCCTTGCATCTGCGGGATTTTTCTTGATTTTTGGTAGAAGATTGAGGTGGAATGAGAGTTTTATGCCTTGACTCTAGCTTTAAACTCTCATTCCTTTTAATTTGGGGATATTTGTTGTCTATCCATCTGTCCCTACGCCATTCCTGTCAATCCCCCGTCTAAATAAGGTAGAGCTCAGACTCCCTTAGCCCCCTTTATATCGGCTGACCTCCTGACCTGACCTGGAGATCTTAGCTCATACCTTAGAATTATTTCTGGTATCATCAGTTGCCCCCCAGCTCTTAGCCCAAGCAGGCTTTGGCAAGGGCTGAGCTGTAAAAGAAAGGAACTGGGCCTGCACGTGGCTGCCTTTGAATTGCACGTGGGAGTCATTTTAAGACGGTTTTGATCAATCATGGCTTCCTCGATTCTCGCGCACGTTACAATCTCTGTCTTTCAAGTTATAAATGCAAAAAGGGCTATTGAAACCAGTTCTTTCCACTGTTCATCTTTCTTCTTCTTGCTCTCTTGGCTTCCCAGTCTAGAGTTTTCTGATTTCTCCTTTTAGTTCGAGCTTTTCCGGTTCGGTTCGTAGATTCTTAGTGCCCTCTTACTTAGATTTCTATCTGGTTCGTGATTCGTCGAGCGTTCTGGTTTAGGTACGTTCTTTGCACCCTTCTTTCTTCTTTTTTCACTCTAGATCCCTCGAGCTCGAGGTGGTTATTGCACTTTTGGGCTTTTTCGCTTCTTTTACTTCTGGAATCAAGACTATTGCTTGTCCCCCCTTCCCTACTTTGTGGATTGGTCTGCTATCGTGCGAATTCTCAGTGTTGGGAGCTACTGTGTTGACCTCAAGGTTATTAAGGAGTGTTTAGTGAACACCCCCTCTCTATTGTTCCTTTAACCTCCCCTATTCTTGTCCCTCTATGTCTAACCCTTCTGAAAATCCTCTTTTTTCTGTCCCCCCTATGGGCGGGAGGTCCGTCGAGGAGGATGTTGACTTGGGTGAGGTCGGTGAGGAGATTGATAACTTTCCTGGCGTTGACTCTATTGAGGTTGGGGAAAAGGGCGTGGAGCCTCCTTCTTTTTCTTCTTCTAAGCCCCAGGACAAGGGCAAGGCCAAGGAGAGCGAGGGCCCTGAGTGTTCTAGTGCGGCCTTCATAGCTGCAATGAGCTCTGGTGCCAGTGAGCTTACTCCCTTTACTATGAAAGTCCTTAGTGCCGCTTTGGCTTTCCTCCAAGTGTTGAATGTTGGCGCCCAGATGCCTTTACTCCTTACGTCATTTCTGTCAAAAACAAGGTCTGTTTCTTCACTGTCGCTTTTGAGAACGACCTTCGTTTTCCTCTACATCCCTTCATCAAGGGTGTCTTGCAACATTTCAACGTTTGTCTTGCTCAAATTACCCCCAATTTTTGGGGGATTTTGGTTGGTCTTCTCGTTTACTTCAAGCAGCATTCGTTAGGGGTCCCCACCATTTCTCTGCTTATGAAGTATTTTGATGTGAAATATATTCCAAACGATGGCTTCTTTGTCCACGATAAAAATTGGGAATATAATCCTGCTGATAAATCTGACACCCTGCCAGTTCCTCAGACATGGAATGCCCCTGATAATTTGGGTAAGCCCTTGCTTTAGGAAATCGAACTGATCCTGACCTCCCCCATGCTTATGCTGATCTCATTTGTTGTGTGCTGCTTCTTTCAGGGGTGAGGCCTGATCTTTCTGCTGAGGACAAGCTAGTTTCACTGGTCCTAGAAAAGTGTGGGCCATCGAAGTATTCTGAGCTCATTAAGCCTTGGTTGTTGGTTGAGACAGGATTCAGCCCTCTAAGAGTGGTTGTAGAAGCTCCAATTCCGATTTCTGTGGAAGTTCTTGTTCCCTTTGCAGTTGGAGAGTTTGTAGGCTGCAGCTCTGCTTTCCCCATTTCTTCACCAATGGACCCTTCTACGAAAGACCGCCTGGCTAGAGTGGAACAACTGAGGAGGGGAAGAAGCGAGAGCAAACGTAAGGCTGAGGTTAGGGCTAGTAGTGGATCCACCCCCTCAACTAAGGCCTCGAAGCTGGACTGTCCTCCACCCTCCCTTTTTTAGGAGCAGCAACCCCTGCCCTTGATTCAGGCATTCAGAGCTCCGCAAAGGCCTCTCTTCCTCAAAAGGAGGTCCTTCCGCTTCCTGAGGGGTCATGGAATTGGGTCTTAAGCCGACCTCCCCTTCTCCAATAGAAGTTGAGAGGGCTTTGGAAACCGTTGCCAGAGTTTCTCCTCTTTCAGGCCCAGCTGGGGGCGCCTCTCAACCACCTCTGCAAGAGGCAGAAGAGGATAAAAAAAATCCCTCTATGGGCACTACCGTTGGGGATTCTCTTATCAACAATGTCAGGCGTGTTGCTGAGGCCATTGCTTCCATCCTCCCTGAATCCGACATTCAAAGGGCTGCTTCTTTTCCCCTTGGGGCTTCTGTTTCTATAGCCTTGTTTGAGGTTACCTCGGTAAGCGGCTGACTCCTAATGGCTTTCCCTTTCTTTTATCTTGTTTCATGCTCATTTCAGCTTTTGTGGTTTGGTCTGGGTTTCAGGCGGTTATTCACATCAGTGGTCTGTTGAGGTGGATTCAAGCTTTGGAAGGCTCAGCCAAGGTTTCCAAGGATCTTGAGCTCAGAAACGCTGAGCTGACCTCTGTCAACAATGCCCTTCAGTCCCAGGTGTTGGATTTGCAAACGCAAGTCAGCAAACAATCTTCTCTCATCAAAGACTTGAAGGCTGAGAACCAGCAATCTAAGGATGAGCTTGGGAAGGCAAAGGAGGACCTGGGGAGGACAAGGGAAGACCTCAAGGTGAAGAGCGAGGGGTGGATTAAGGCCAGTCACGACGCCCTTGAGGCGACAAATTCATATAAAGGCATAAAGAGGGAGTATGACATTTTAACTTAGATGAATGATGTTATTCGGGATGAGCTTGAGGAAGGGAGATCTGCTGCCAGGAAGAAGGATGACTTGATCGCCAGGTTGTCCGATGATTTCACCTTTGGCAACCCTACTGAGGAGGAAAAGGAAATGACTCAAGCCAAAGAGGCGTCTTTGACCTCTCCTTCCTCTGAGATTGCTCCTCCTATTGCTGCAACTTCTGAAACTTCTTCAGTTCTTGTGCTCGCTGATCCCCCTGCTCTTACTCCTTTGCCTGAAGCTTCAGATCCTAGATTGTCTGCAATCCTGCCAATAGAGTCGCTTAGAACATCAGTCGCTGATCTACCTAGCTCTCCTCCTTCTGCTCCGACAGATTCCTAGGATATGTGTATATATATATACTTTTTAAATTATTCAGGCAAATGCCGAAAATATTTTGAAAGTATGTGAATGTTTCTAAAGGTATCTAACATGGTCTTGATGTAATTTCTACTTCTGATCTTTTATATGAATTTTTCTTCTTGCATGCTTCGTATGACTCCACTGTATGATTTCTACGTAATTTTCTGATCTGTTTTCTTCCTCAGGGTGGGTAAGGAGTATCATAGACCTGGTCCTGTCTGAAGGCAGGAGGTCTGTCCGAGCTCTTCAGGGCTGACAATAGTATCTTTGGTGTCCTCGAGGGAGCATTGAGGTTCATCTCATGCTTGTCCGAAGGGTTTCGATGCTTCCCAGGGGTCTCTATGTCCATCCGAGCTGACCTCATCCCAGCTACATGCCAGATAACCTCCTTATGAGTATAGTCCACCCCCGGATCAGCTTGGGTATCAGGTTAGGAGATCTGATCAGGATTTCAGATGCTCCTGATCCTCCTGTTGTTCATAAGGATGTAGTCGAGGAAGATGATGATGAGTGAGCACTGCTGTTTGTGTCTTCCCTTTTGTTTGGGCTGTTTCTCCAGTCTTCTCGAGCTTTAATCATTTGGATGTTCTCCACGTGTTGTCGATGGAATAAATCGTATCACTCTCCTGCTTTCCTAAACCATGCTTATCCTTGCAAGTTTGGAAGCCTAAAGAGTAGCCATCCTTCGGCGTGGTTCTTGGACCTTCTAAAACTGGTTAAGGTTTTAAATTCCATGCCTTCTTTCTCTTGTCTATAAATCTTGAAGGTTTTCTTGAATCTCTCATTCCTTTGGCCTTTCGCTTGGGATTTTCGATGGCTATTCCTACTTCGTCTCTTTTTGGAGATCGCCCCTCTTTCGGAATAGATTGGAAGTTCCAGTCTTGTTTATTAGCTCCTTCTTTGCTTATCTCTTCTGATCTGGAAGGGATCAAGAAACAATTCTTTCAAGAATTGGAACTGCCTCTCCGAGTTCCTACTTCGGACGAACCTCCTAACTATCTTCCCCGGGGTGAGGTCTGTTTTTTTGAAGATGCCCTTGAGATGGGCCTTCATCTCCCCATCCATCCCTCTATTGGGTGTATTCTGGCGTATTATGGTCTACATCCCTCCCATTTGTCTCCTCGAGGGTGGGCTGTGCTAATCAGCTTCTTTTTGTTCTGGCGTCTCTAGGGCAATGACCAGTTCTCCACAATTGTCGAGTTCCTGTATTTTCATTGTCTTGAAGACGATGAGGTTCCTTGTTTCAGTTGTTTTAGATGGAGGTACTTCTCCGAACGCCGACTGGTGTTCGACACTCCTTCTCCATCCCAAGGGTGGAGGTCTGTTGAGGACCGTCGACGAGGAAACAGAGTCCCTCGTTCTTGGAGGAAATTTGATCGCATAAGTGAGAACATCGATGATTTTCTTGGTCGTTCTTTTTTTCTTCTTTAACGTCCAATTCTGAACTTTGATTTCCTGTGCAGTTGCGTCTGACCCAGATTTGCCTAAGGCAATAAGGATTGAGCAAGCAAAACAGTTTGTTCCCATGTCCTTCTCAGAGTTGGTGACGTCTGGTAACCTTTTCTTGTTTAGCGCAGTGGTAGCATCTATTGATTTCCACTTCTATTGCAGCTCGTCAGATTTTTCTCCTTCAGAGTCTGAGGAAGACGAGGAGGTGAGATCGTCTTCCAACAGGTGCACGTTACGTGAGTCTTCTTCATCTCCTGATTCCTTTCTTAGTGCAATTTTTCTTTCTTCTGCTGGGACCAAGCTTCTCAATGCACTTTCGAAGGCAGAGAAGGAGAGGGAGAAATTGAGGGAAGAGAATGCTCGTTTGAAGGGGGAGGTAATTGAGTTGAAGAAACGCTCTGGGGAGAGCTAGTTTTTCTGGCTAGGAACTCTGGAGGTCTTCTTTACATAATTTTTCTTTTGGTTGTTGCTTCAGCCCTTCGATGTAATCCGAACAATTTTTTCTTTTTGTTGCTGTATTCTGGATATTTTGGGGTATATTGTTTGTTCATCCTGAAACACTTCTGTGAATCTTTACAATTTGGACAACTAGTCTTTTATTCCCGAGGCCTGGTGGGCTCTTCTCATCTTTTAGGGTTCATCGGGATATGCATAATCCATTTTTTCTTTATGAATCGAACAGTCCATCTCGGATCACTGGGCTCTTTCCACGACGTGCACAATTTTTGTTTTAGCTGCAGAACTTTCCTCTATGGATAGCTCATCGTGAGCTCTGGAGCTCTTCTTAATTTTTGTGAACTGAACGGTTCGTCTTGAGCTACTGGGCTCTTTTATAAACTGTAGAGCTCATTGTGAGTTGTGGAGCTCTTCTTAGATAAACTGAAGAGTTTAACATGAGCCACTGGGCCCTTTTTAAGCTATGAAGCTCTTTTTTAATGTATAAACGAGAGTTTATCATGAGCTACTAAGCTCTTTCTGAGCTATGGAGCTCTTCTTTAATTTATAAACTAGAGTTTATTATGAGCTACTGGGCTCTTTCTGAGCTATGGAACTCTTCTTTAATTTATAAACAAGAGTTTATTATGAGCTAATGGGCTCTTTCTGCGGACTTAAACGGTCTTGCTGAGCTTCTTGGCTCTTTTTGTGAACTTGTGCGTCCTTGCTGAGCTGCTTGGCTCTTTTTGTGAACTTGTGCGTTCTTGCTAAACTGCTTGACTTTTTTTGTGAACTTGTGCGTTCTTGCTGAGCTGATGAGCTCATCTTGAGCTATGAAGTTCTTTGTTTATTTTATGAACTTATAAGCTTAAGAGCTCATTGTGAGCTGTATAGCTCATCTTTTGGCTCTTAAGCTACTTCAGAGAATCATACTTGTCTCATACTTATCTGAATCAGGAATTTGTCACCTTGTTAGAATTGATTTTATTACAAGGAGTACTTATTGAAAAAACTTTTTGAGATGCTCTGCGTTCCAAGAATGAGGTAGGATTTTCCCTTCTTCGGTCTACAACTCGTAGTTTTCAGGTCTTATTATCCTGGATACAATGAAGGGACCCTCCCAATTTGAACCTAGCTTCCCATGGGAGGGGTCATTTTTGGCAAGTAGAAGTTTCTTAAGCACCAAATCTCCTACCATAAAGCTTCTGTGTTTGACTCTTTTGTTGTAATACCTTGCGATTTTTCTCTGGTAATCCTAGATGCACTGCAGAGCCCTACTCTCCTTTCGTCCAAGAGATCGAGGTTTAGTAGGAGGGACTCATAATTGTGTACGGGATCGGTGAGCTCGGTCCTTGGGGATAGGATCCCAATTTCTACTGGAGATACTGCTTCTATTCCATAGGCCAAAACAAACGGTGTTTCCTAGGTTGTTGACCTCGCAGTCGTTCTATAAGCCCATAACACTTCTGGAATATGCTCTACCCATTTTCCTTTCAGGGCTTCAAGCTTGGTTTTCAGCGTAGCTTTGATGGTCCTGATGGTTACCTCTGGTTTTCCATTGGATTGTGGATGAGCTGGGGCTGAAAAGTAATTTTTTATTCCCAGCTCAGCGCAGAATTTTTTGAATTTAGGGTTGTCGAATTGTTTCCCATTATTGAAAACTATTACCCTAGGGATTCCAAATTTATAAATTATGGACTTCCATGTGAAGTTCTGGACTTTTTGCTCCGTGATCGTAGCCAAAGGTTCCACCTCTGCCCATTTAGTGAAATAGTTTACTCCAACAATGGCGAATTTGTACTGTCCCACTCCGATTGGAAGGGGCCCGAGTATGTCCAAACCCCACTGCTAAAAGGCCAAGGACTAACTACCGAGGTCAGGAGCTCTGGTGGGCAATGGGGAAGATTGGCGTTCATTTGGCAGACTGTGCATTTTTTGACTATCCCTGTGACATCCTTGAACATTGTGGGTCAATAGTATCCCTGCCTTAATGCTTTTCCTACCAAGGTCCGCGCTCCAATGTGTTTGCCACAAACTCCCGCATGAATTTTCTCTGAGTACGTAATTGACGTCTTCATCCCCCATACATTTAAGGAGGGGTGCTGAAAAACCTCGCTTGTAAAGGTTTCCCTGCAAAATAGAAAACCTAGCTGACCTGGTTCTTAGCTTTGCTGCTTCTTTGGGGTCCTCTGGCAAGATTCCATTCCGAAGGTACCCTAGAATAGGGTCCATCCAGCTTGGTGAGGTTTGCACGGGGAGTCTTTCTTCATTCTCAAGGTCAACGGAGGGTTTTGTTAGATGCTCCATTGGAATCAACCTCTCCAAACTTTCCTGCAAGGCGGTTGCAAACCTCACCAAAGAGTCCGCTTTTGAGTTCTCAGATCTGGGAACGTGCTTGATTTTGACTTGTACAATTTTTTGATCAATTCCTGTACCTTTCTGAGGTAAAGGATCATCTTCTCTCCTTTAGCTTCATAAGACTACTCTATTTTCCTTACCACAAGCTGTGAATCACAACATATCTCTAACTGTTCTGCCTCCATCGAGTAAGGCAGATTGAGCCCTGCGATAATAGCCTCATACTCAGCCTCGTTGTTTGAGGCTTTAAACCCAAACTTAAGGGCGTATTCGACGTTCACTCCGTCTGGTGAGGTCAAGATTAGGCCCGCTCCGCTTCCTTGGGCGTTGGCTACACCATTTACCGAGAGTTTTCATATTAGAAGACCAGGTACTAGTTGTGTGGTCTCCATAGGTGTTCCTGTTGTAAATTCTGCGATGAAATCTACCAGGATCTGACCTTTTACAGCAGTTCTTGGTTTATACCTGATGTCGAATTCGCTGAGCTCAATGGCCCACTTCACTAATCTCCCAGAGGATCCAGGCTTATGTAACACCTATTTCATCGGCTGGTCTGTCGGGACTTCTATGGTACGGGCCTGGAAGTATGGTCTGAGCCTTCTGGCTGTGGTGACCAAAGCTAAAATAAGCTTCTCCATCTTCGGGTATCTCTCCTCTGCACCCCTTAGAGCTCTGCTACAGTAATATACTGGTTGCTGAGCTCTATCTCTTTCTCTTACAAGCGCTGCACTGGTGGAGAAGTCGGAGACAGCCAAATATAGGGTGAACACTTCTCTTTCCACGGGACTGACCAGAATGGGGGAGGAGCTGAGATAAACCTTCAAAGTCTTAAATACTTCCTCACATTGGGAATCTCATTCAAAAGCTTTCCTCAGTACTCGAAAGAAAGGCTGGCATTTGTCACTTGATCCAGATACGAAACGGCTCAGGCCAGCTATTCTTCCAGTCAGTCGCTGAATTTCTCTCGTGTTTGAGGGTGGTCGCATGTCTAATACTGCCTTTACTTTGGCAGGATTGACTTCTACCCCCCTGCTATTTACTATGAAGCCTAGAAACTTCTCCGCTGAAACCCCGAAGGCACATTTGGCAGGGTTAAGCTTCATCTTGTATTCTTTGAGAACCCCAAAGGATTCCGCCAGATGTTGGATATGGAGCTCGGCCTTTAACGACTTTACCAGCATATCATCAATATAGACTTCCATTGTTGCTCCAATTTGCCTCTAGAACATTCTGTTCACCAAGCGTTGGTACGTGGCTCCTGCATTCTTTAAGCCAAAAGGCATAACCTGCTAGCAATACCTTCCTTGTTCTGTCATGAATGAGGTCTTCTCTTGGTCATTGAGGTCCATTCTGATCTGGTTATACCCTAAGAAAGCGTCCATGAAGCTGAGGAGTTCGTGCCCAGCGGTAACATCTACTATCAAGTCGATCCTAGGTAGAGGAAAGCTATCCTTGGGGCAGGCTCGATTGAGATCAGTGAAGTCTATGCATAACTGCCACTTGCCATTGGTTTTCTTAACAAGAACCACATTAGCCAACCAAATAGAGTAATCTACTTCCCTGATGGCCTTGACTTGGAGAAGCTTGTCGACCTCCTGATTGATGGCTTTCTGGCATTCCGGGGCAAAGCTTCTTCGCTTTTGTTTGACAGGCTTGCAAGTAGGGTTTATGCTTAACTTGTGAGTGATAACTGAGGAGTCAATGCCCTCCATGTCTTCTTGCTTCCAAGCGAATATTTTAGTGTTTTCTTTCAGGAATTGGATGAGAAGGTCTTTAATCTCCTTGCTTAGTTTGGACTCGACGTAAGCCAGGTGTTCTGGTTCCTCATCAAGCTGAACAGGCTTCAGCTCTTCTGAAGGCGTTGGTCTAGTTTCCAACTCATCCCTCATGTCAAGCTCGTCCACCTAGATGCTCTTTACTTCTTTCTACTTCATAGAGGCCATGTAACATTCTCTAGCTATACGTTGGTCTCCCCTAACTATTCTAATTCCATTTTCTATCATGAACTTCACGACAAGGTGGTATGCCGAAGGGATGGCCTTCATTGCATTTAAGGAAAGTCACCCTAACAGCATATTGTATGCCAAAGGAGCGTCAACCACTAGGAATCTTACAGTTATGATGGCCTGGCAAGGAGGGTCCCCTATGGTGAGTATGAGCTGAATTGATCCCAGGGGCAGCACCCTTTCTCCTGAAAATCCCAACCGATGGGTATTTATTGGCACTAGCTTTTCTCTTCCTATGTCTATTTTGTCAAAATCAGACGCAAAGATGACGTCTGTCAAGCTCCCGTTGTCTACCAGGACCCGATGCACTGTCTTGTTGGCTACGACAGCTCTTACTACTAACGGATCATCGTGAGGATGATGGCAGCCCTCCAAATCTAAGTCTGAAAAGGTTATGGTCGTGTCTAGCCGTTGTGCTTTGATTGTAGTGCACACTTCTAGCATCTCATCACCTCAGATTCTGCGCAGATGAGCCTTTCTGGCTGCGCTGGATTCTCCTTCTCCTGCAAATCCTCCTGATATCACCCTGATCTCCCCCATGGATTGTTGGTGTTGCGCAGGAGCCTGTTGCTGACGTGGTAGAGGTGGAAGAGCTCGATTTGGATAGTCTTGGGCCACAAAGCGACGTAATTGTCCTCGCTGAATTATAAACTCAATTTCCTTCTTAAGCTGAATGCAATCATCCGTGTGATAACCATGATCTTTATGGTAATCACAGTACTTGGTGGGATCTCTTTTCGCCAGATCTGCCTTCATCCGAGGTGGCCATCTCAGGAACTTCTCATTCTGCACCTCATGCAAGACTTATGATATAGAGGCGGTAAGGGGGATGAGCTGTCGAAGTGGGTACCTCGGTTGCAGCTCTGGCTGTGGGGGCCCCAGACAATCTCTCACATTGTTTCTCCTCTGTGGGGAACGGTCTTTGTCTCTCCTTGAGGATCTGTCTCGCTCTTTTTCTTTCTTGGGACTCCTTTTCCTTTTCTTTTCTTCCTTTCCCCTCTCTTTTCGTGATGAAGAGTTTCCCATCTTTGAGAGGAGTGCCTTTTCACCATTTATATACTTCTCTACTTTAGCCAACACCTCAGCCATACTCGCCTGAGGGTTCTTCGATATGGAAAATATCAAATCTTCAACTGTACCCCAAGCCCTGCAATAAAGGTGGTTATGGCGAACTTTTCGTCTAAGACGTCCACCTTTAAAGATTTTGAGTTGAACCTCTGGACATATGATCTGAGGTTCTCGTCTGGCCCCTATTTTACATTTAGAAGATGGTAATTCGGCTTTCTGTATATCCAAGCTCCTATGAAGTGAGATACGAAAGAGATTGAGAGTTCTTTGAAAGAAGAGATTGAAGCCGGGGGAAGTCTGTTGAACCATGCTAAGGCTGATCCTTTAAGAGTGATGGCAAAGGTTCTGTACTGCACGGGATCCTGATACCCATGCAGCTCCATTTGATTTTTGTAGGTGTTGAGGTGGTCCACAGGGTTTTTGGTCTCATTAAAGGCCTCAATCTGAGGCAACCTGAATTTTGGAGGGAGGGGAAAATGTAGCACCCCCGTGGTGAATGGTGATTCTGTCTGCTGCACCAGGGCATCCATCGTGACAGGATTCTTGCTCCTAATAGCCTCCTTCATGTGGCTGAGCTCTTGCTTGATATCCTCGAAGCGTTGTTCCCAATACTGTTCTCTTCTTTCCTGCTGGTAGGGGATGAAATTACTCCTTCCTTCTCCATCGTTCTAGCTCTGTACCTCTTCGTTGTGGCCATTCTTGGGAGGCAGTTGTGGATCTCTCCATATGGTCTGGCTATTTTCTCCTCCTTCGTTGACCTCTTTGAGGGGGTGGAGCTGGCACTGTTCCCTACAAGGAAGATTACTCGGGCCTTCTTGGGCTGGTCGTGCCTCCTGTGGACATTTCAAGAGTTTCAGTAGCTCCTCGTTTTGTTGTAGCAGGCGTTGATTGACAAGACGGAGGGCATCCAACTCATTATTCGTTGGGGGATTCCCTGTGAGGGGATTAGTTTCTGGATTATTCTCAGCTTGTCTGCCATTGGTGGCTTCCTGTTGATCTTGCATGCGCGGTGGATTGGTTTGACTTCGGCTCATTTTGTGGGTCGAGACCATCAGTCACTGAAAGATTAGCGTATTTGTAAAATGAGAACAGTCGTTTCAACAGACGACGCCAAACTGATGGTGTAATTTCTCGTGGGTGAGCAGAAGATAGGAGAATTCCAGTTGATCAACACGGAGCTACAAGACTCTTAACTAAGAGAATAATAATGTTAGGGGATAAGGGATAATTGCAATGAGGGTGTATAGTGGTTCACCGGCTCGGAAGCTCGCCTAGTCCACTTTTTAATGGAGGCTCTTGCTCCTTTTATCTTTATTGATAACTTGAGCGATTTACAGAAGAATGTATATGCCACTAGGGTTCCTCCCTCCTCCTATATGGAGGCACTGCTCAGTATATATAGACTGATTCCTAGTTCTAAGGGATCTACTCCGAGATCCTTGTCTTGCATCCGCGGGATTTCTCTTGATTTTTTAGAGAAGATTGAGGTGGAATGAGAGTTTTATGCTTGACTCTAGCTTTAAACTCTCATTCCTTTTATTTTGGGGATATTTGTTGTCTATTCATCTGTCCCTACGCCATTCCTGTCAATCTCCCGTCTAAATAAGGCAGAGCTCAGATTCTCTGAGCGCCCTTTATATCGGCTGACCTCCTGACCTGACCTGGAAATCTTAGCTCATACCTTAGAATTATTTCTGGTATCATCAACCTTAAACACATCAAAAAATTAAATTTGACTCAAAAGTCAATGCGCCCATATCTCAAACTTACATGACTATTCATTTAACAACGATTCAAAATTTCTCTCATAAGTTTAATTATTTTAAACATACTAGCAACTTAATATCATTTATATTTGTATAACACAAGGGATCTCACAAGATCTGATCTCCTATTTTCGAATTTGTTCCAGATCTAGTAAGACAATGTTAGATCTGTTGTGTTTGATTTTTTTTTTACATTTTTTTATAGATCTGTTGTGTTCGAATTTTTTAAAGTTCTGATGTGTGATAATGTGGATTGTTGTGTGTGGAGTTTGATCTTATGATTTGTTTTTTTAATCTTGGCTTTTGTGTGCTATTGGTTGAAAAAAGAGTGATTTTTTTTTTTTTGAAGCTGTGACCCTCTTGAACCTATTAATCTAAGCTTCGGATTTGTGTAGATCTGCGGTGGGTTCTTGGACCTCACCTTTTGCATTCGAATAAAACCTACTATTTTTCCCTTCAATTGTTATTTTCAGATTTTCATAGGTTTTCAAATTTGAATATAATCTACTATTCGCTGTTATTCAATTTAATTAGATGATTTCGAGTTGGATCCGAAGATGACAACAGGTTTTGAGTGTTCTAGGGATTACTGTAACCTGGGTTCCAGCAGACCTTTACTAATGAGAGAGATGCCAAGGTAGAGAATCTAATCACACATACAAATCATATATTTTAATGGTGGTTTGGAATTTTATAACACCATTGTGATTTTGTTAATGGTTTCTGAAACATGGTCAGGCCAGTGTACTTAGACTCTGTTCACATGATATAGCTTAATCCAATTGTGTTCATATGTCTATAATCATTCCCGTCAAGCAGCATCATGAAACATGAACATTAAAAGAGTCTATAACAAGCATCGACTTAGAACAACTGTGAATGAGATTATACCAGGGGAAAAACTGAGAACGTGGAAAAGTAATATGCAAATGTGATTGAAAACAAGTTCTCACTCATATATAATTTAAAATGCTCACTTCAGTACTGCTTGTGATTGGAAACAGATAAACTATCAATAGCAAATAGATTTGACTTGCAACCAAGAAGTTTTAAGGCTAAATCTCCAAAAAAAGTAAAGTAGATTGTTCATCAAAAGTTTACTCGCTCAAGAAAATGGCTGTAGGATTCCCCGGGGAGGGCGGGTTTTGCTTCAAGAGTGAGGCATGAGGGCCAGCTTTCATAACAGCATTAGAATCCGCCGCTGACAAAATTTCCACCTGTTCAAGACCTAGCTGTCGTTTTATCAACTCTGAGTTCTCCTCTAGGACCTCGATTTCACCAAAAGGCAACTTTAAATCCAAGGCTTGAACCCCCACAGTAATAACTTCATCTTTCTTGAACCTCAAGAAAGGCATACAGAGTTTCTGGATCTGCTTGAAATTGCCTTCCCGCCCTATTTCACCCTGCTGCAGTGCTTCCAAGATCTCTTGGTCCGGTGCAAATGTGCGGGTCTTGCTGTCGAACTTGCTTTGTAGTATGTTCAAACATTCTTTTTTCCATCCATCATACTGCTCGTTCACAAATATTAGGCCAACTCTAGGCTTGCTTAGATTACTTGACACACTGCCTTTTTTTGAACCAGAGATCTGCTTTTGGAGAAGCTTCCTCATTGAGACGATCGAGCCTTGCAAATATTCATTAGCTTTTTTAAGCGTAAGATCAGGCACAGAAGCTTCTGGCCATCCCGCTTTAATGATATACCCATCCTTTTTCAAAAGCTCCTTCCAAACATACTCAGCATAATGAGGGCAAATTGGAGCAATAAGCCGTGTTTGAACATCCATAAACCACCACAGCAGATCATGGTTCATGCCACCTGAGCTACAAGAAAACCTATACTCATCCCTGGCAGCTTGTAAGTCATAGAACCCTGTCTTGAGAGCCTCCCGAAACATACACTCATTGTAGTTCTTCTCTGTCATCTTGACTGCAATGTTAATCTCATTGGCAAATACATGATCAGCATAAGTCGAACGCGGACCACTTCTTAAAGATGACTCCGCCGCAATGACCTCTTGCATCCAGGTTAGCTCTTTCGTGAGCCGCAGGATTGCAGCATTAGCTGTCTCAAAAACAAAGTTGGCGTCATCCATGCCATCACCTGCATCAGCAAGAGAAAATCTTGTGGCATCTGCTGAGAATTCTTCAATAGCTTGGCGAATTGTCCTAAAATTCCCTGTTGACTTGGACATCTTCTCAGAATTGAGCATTATGTGCCCATTGCATCTAAACCCCCGAGGCCAATGGTGCTTGGGCATAAGGGCTGCGTGGTTGTAGATGCAAAATGTGAGATGGTTCTGAATCAGATCCTTACCAGAGACCCGGAGATCAAATGGATACCAATAATCAAATTCCTGCTTCATCTGTTTGAGAAGAGAAGAAGATATATCTGACGACTCTGGGTATGATCCACCACAGAATAAGAAATCCCAGACCTCATCTGTCAACTGTTCCGGTCTTACAGAAGAAGTGTCAGAACCATACATATCTCCTTTCTGCAACAGATGACATACGGTATAGTATGCCATATAAAGAGTGGAATCTGACAAAGACTCAACCAAAAAATCCTCATCCCAAGGAATACGAGTCCCGAGCCCAAAATTACGAGAACAGGCCCATTGATTAAGCCAGCTCAATGTGTGTTCAAAGCCATGTCGTGTCTCATCACAGAAGAGATTCATGCTGGCCAGGCATTCCTCTGCAACCTTCTTCCAATCGGGTTCCCCGTAAGTGATATACCACTGATCAGTCAAAGCCACGACACACTCGTCTCCCGATCTAGACATGACCTTCTTCTCAGGTTCGCAGTAAACAACCGCTTGCCCCAGCTCCAAAAGCTTAGTTTTTATCAAACTCTTAGCCTCCTGCACTTTCATTCCAGTATACTCTCCAACAAGCATGGTACCAAGATAGAAACCACCCTTGTAAACGTCTTTCTTGGCCTTATCAAGCTTATCCCTCTCATTCTGACTCTTGATCTTCATCTCTTTGCAAATCTTCTCAGCAGACTTATCTCCATAATCAGGGTGGTTGATGATAGGTATGATATCAAAGGGCAAGACCCACTCATCCTTTACACCGAACTTGGCCCTGAAAGCTGGTTTTGATTTCAAATCCTGCAGAGCCATGTAATCATCGGGAGAATCACTGGGCACACTGGTAACAATCCCAGTACCCTTGTCAGTGAGTACAGACAACATAGGTAGGGAGTATATAATCTCATTAAATGCCAAAGGAGATCTCAGAGGCAAACCAATCAGATCCTGACCAGTCAGCTCAACTAAACAAGTCAGCTTTTCTGGGACATGTGATAACCCCTGATATGCAAGATTTAGTGCTGCCCTCTCGGTTAAGATATACACCTCAGTCTCGTTGATCTGAAAAGCTCCATACTTCCCTTCCGGCAATACCCATGAATTTGTTTGACCATACATAGTTTCTGGCCTCAATGTAGCTGCTGCAAGATAAACTTTCTTGGCTTCCAGAACACCTAACTTCAGAGGAAAAGGCGGGACAACCTCCATTTTGATCAGAGTGTACTCTTGTGGAATAACACCTTCACCTGAGGCCCGATCATGATCTGCACATGGCTGGCCATCCAAAGGAGAATAGATAGTGTATCTCAAGTCCTTAACAATCTTCCCTATAGCTTTCAACTTCCTCATCTGCCACCGAACAAACGAATCAAAAAACTGGTTCATATCAGTAGTTATAAATGTGCGCCTCCAATCACAACCCAACCCAAAAGCCTTCAAGTCTTCAACTGCCAAAGGAGGAAAATACGTCAGCCAATAATATGGGTCCTGGAATTTGGAAATTTCCTCATCAGACAGGCCATAACTCCGCATTATCTCCCACTGGTACTTGTCACCACCAGACTTTGCCGCTGCTTTTGATTTCTTACCCTTAAATTTATCTGGTGGACCCTGATTTCCTTCAGTTTCTGCCCCTGGTCTAGGTTCTGAATCATTACTATCCTCATCATTAACAATCGGAAACACGGGTGGAAAACCGAATTTCTCAATCTCCCGTTTGAGCTTATCTGCCGAGGCCTTGATGGGCATTCCAGTACAGTGAAAAGCAAAAGGTAACAACACATTTGCACCACATAATCGCTTATATGCTGCAGCAAATTCCAATTTGGACAGAGAGAATGCATGACCCAAGTGAAGATAGCCATTCATATAAGGGAACGGAAAATTTCCAAAGAATTTTTCGCCAGGTTTCGGAGGTTCTGCTTTGGAATCAGCCCTGAACACATCACCATCTTCCCACCATTTCTGGACCTGAGACTGAATTTTCAAAAGCCAAAATCTCCGGGCAAAGCTCTTCCCACTCTCATCAGCCATTTCCTTACAACAACAAAAACTGTACAATTATCAGAAAAAAAGCAATCAAAAGTTCATACCAACATGGGTCTAAACAAACCCAAGTAAAAACCAGTCAAATTTCCCGGTTATTTTCTTGATAATTGGCAAGAATTTGCTAAAAATATGAACATAATAGAGAAAGTAAGAGACCCAGAGAAATGAAAAAGAAAGAACCAAGTAAAAGGGTTTCAAGATCACACCTTCGATTGGAGTTGAACTGGCAAAGAACTCGCCTTGAAACCACAGGATGTAGATAGCGTCGCAAGGTGTGAGACGCCACAGTGAGACTGAAAAGAAAAGAGATAAGAGGGGAGAACACGCTAGGGTTTTTTTGTTTAGGTACACAAAATTCTGCGTTTGCTCAGTAGTTTTAAAACCGGCCCCCGACATGAACCCAGGGACTGAGTCAATGGGTCCCTGGTCGGATCAGTAATGTAATAAAAATAATTATAAATAAGCTAAAAAATCACAATAATTATGAAAATAACATCAAACATCAAACATATAAAGCTAAGTAGAGAAAAATCACCAAATATGTATCCAATGCATTCAATTTCCAATTCAACTTGTAAAGTTTAGAGAAAATTGTCTAATTTGTAACCATCAAGTCAGTGTATAAATCATTAAATTATACATGTATAAATCATCATGTATAAATCATTGAATTATTCAATGTATAAATTCGAACAAGAGCTTCCATCCATGTATAAATCATTGAATTATCAAAGATTCGAGCGTCATTGATTTCAATCCCTTAATTGCCTCCACTTTCAGCATTTTATTCGCTTCCGAGTATATAAATTTCTACACCCACCAAAATCCAGTTCATTACAACCCAAATATTAACTTACGACACATACAAATACTATAAACTTTCAGAGAGAGAGAGAGAGAAATTGTGTAGCCGAGAGTCAGAGACTAGAGACTGAGTAGATAGACCGAAAGAAAGGCCGAAAGAACGAGAGAGAGTTTATACCTACTGTTGTCAATGGTAGTCGTCGAAGCCTCTATGGAAGCTCTGAAGCAGCCTTCTTGTTCGATGCAGGCGCAGTGGGTGGGTGCCTGGGAGGGAAAGGCTTAACAGGATTTAGGGCAAAATGCCTAAAAGGGGAAAAGCCCAGCATTTTATACTAATTAGCAATTAATATATTTAATTAATAATATTTTTATAAATAATTTTAAGTTATATTTATAATTAAACTAAACAATAAATTATATTTTAAATAATTAATTTTTGTTACAATTACTATTAAATTTAATTATTGATTTATTTTACCTCTTTTTGAATACGTATTATGTCACTTTTTTACGTATCTCTCTGAAATTTTTAAATATTTTTTCTTTTATTTAAAATAATGGATCTTCATTCTCAAATATTAATTCTTGAGTATATGACCATCTAATTATAATATTAATTTACTAGAAATTACACGTGTCTGAAAATACTATACAACTCATAAAAAAATCAACGAACAACAATCAAGTTAGAGGCACTATATAACTCGTAAAAAAATCACAAACAATTACCCGTATATGAAGGCATGTAATAACCAAAAAAATTAATATATTATCCCTCATCTATAGAGTTGACATTAATTTGAACCATTTATTTCAGTATAACATTCAACAAAATTTCCTTAAAAAACATAACTCAAAATTATCGAACTCGTCATCATGTCACAATCTTACCTTAATTCAATCATTTAGCAATCCCACAACATATAATTCAACAAAATTAACACAAAATATAGTTCAACGTTATATTTCAAAATCCAATCCAATCCAACCAAGTTAAGAATACCTATGATAAGGAATGTATACAATCTGGCGTAAGCTCTATGCCAAAGAATTTTTGGCAACATGGTAAGGAATAAATACAAAAAAAAAAAAAAAATACCTTGTAAAAAGTGATATCACAAATGTTGCATTGTATTTAGTATTATTTTCTAATAAAAAGAACACCATCTATCCACAGAAACTCTATGCTCTTCTTCATGACCTCTTCTCTTTGCATCAAAGGGGAGTTCATTTTCCCAACATTTGTGGGTAAATCTGCCAAACAGAATATCTAGTTTGAATATGGAATACCATTACAACCAAATACAATTTTGGTTTAAAAGTCAATTTTAAAATGATTCATTGCGAATTCCCAAATCAAAATCACCCAAATCAAAAGAACCATAAGATAATCTCATAAATGTAAGACCAACATTAAGAGAGATGAGAGGCAACCCATGTAATGGGATCACCTTATAATCCAATCACAAATGAAGAAGCCAATATTCTCTCCATTCCTCTCTACCTTTGTCAATATCAAATCCTAAACCATAATCTTTTTTTTAGGAATAACTAAACTATAAACTAAAAATTAAACAATTAAACAAAAAGAACTAAATTAGAAAAATAAAAAAAAGGAAAAAGCTAAAACTAAATATACCAGAAAAGAGCCGAAAAGTTGAACATGAAACAAAAAAATACCCAATCTTAATGATGAACAAATCTGTCCCACTAATGCCAATTTTAAGAATGAACAAACCAATCCCAAATAGAAGTAATTAAGAATATTTCAATTACTTATTGTTCAACATCTCCAAAATTGTTGAGAGTAGCAAAATAAGGTGCACAATTGTCATTACCGTTCAATTGATATAGAGAAACACCTTATTCTTTGATGTTTTTTGTAACCTTTAGAAATTTCTATAAGTCAAAGCATAAAAAACATAGGTTATATGCACTTGCAGAGAAATCTTTATCTTTAGATCCTCTATTTAGCCTCAATCAACAGATCTAATAGTCCAAGCATCAAACGTGTATCACTGAAACATACCTACATAGGTGCTGCTACTAAAATTACTAATGTTCTTTTTGGAAGGTAAAAATATCAATAATCCGTACATTGAAAAATAATAACCTTGCAACTATTAATTATTGGGCATATGAATCAAAAGCTTTTCTTGATCAAACAAACTCCTAATTTATAACCTCAAAAGATTAACTTTAACAACAAAAAAAGAGCACAAAACACCACAAATTTTGACTGTAAAAGCAAGGAAGAACATCTGGTATTGAAATTTAGACCTTCTTAGCTAAAATAGGAACCTCAAATTCCCAGCAAGGTATCTCCACTATCTCCTTCATCATGTCTCTCCAACTGCACATGCCAAAAAAACCACAAAAAACAAACCAAACTAAACGCAAAACCCATTACAATCAAATAAAGTCTTAATTTAAAACATAATGTGTACCATCACGTGTGGTGCAGATAAAATCCCATTCTAAGAGACAAAATACATAATAATAAGTATTAATAATAAATTATGTAGTAACCATATACATGAGACACGGATGATGAATTTTGTAAGGAAAAATGTTTACCCTTAATGAGGAATACCCTGTGGTGTTGGCAGCAATGTGTCCATAGCTATTTCAAGAAGTTTCATCGAGTACAAGGTGGCAATGGTATAAATTCAGTATAGTACAAACTTATAAAGAAATCAACTATGCTTAAGATGCCCCAATAAAATTCTCCTCCAGGTCATCCACATCACCTTTAAGAGTATTTTTAGAAAAGTTTGACTTTCAACATATATAGGTAAAGTAATATAAAACAGGCCCTCAAACGAAAATCACCTAAATGTGCATTACATCCATAGACCCTGTAAACTTCTATAAAGGAGACATCACTTTTTTTAATGTTCATTCATCGAGTAGAATCTATGAGCATGAATTTGGGGCATAGGTTGAAAGAGAGATAGAGACGGAGAGATAAAATATGCTGGGTTGGTGGATAAGTAAAAATGGGTTGCTTGGCTGTTTAATTTGATGGGTTGCTGATCATTTAAAAATGGAAGAAATGAGGGAGAGTGTATCGAAGAGAGAAAGAGGGAGAGTGTATCGAAGAGTTATTGTATGAGATAGGAAGATAAAGTTTAAAGAGAGATAGGAGTTTGAATTAGTTAGTATGAGATAAGGAAAAAGAATTAGATAAGAGATAAGAGTGTTTGGAAAATTTGGTATGAGAACCGTCGGATCAAAAATCTTGAAATGATCTGAGCCACGAAAAGCTCAAGACAAGCAAACTAGATACTTTATTATATAAATTATATTATTTGTCAAATATATTGATTAAATTGTAATATTATTGTTTGTATTATGATATTATTACATAAACTTGACTACAAAATGCAATCTATCGACTACATGTGTGTAATAATAGAATATATATTATACTTCACTTATTTACATAAATATAGGGATAGATATAAATAAAAATTGGATATAAGTGTACTACTAATAAATAAGATTAAAAAAATTTAGAAGTTAAATACTACTAATAAAAGAGTTTAAAGAATTTAGAAGTCTAATAGATATAGAAAATAAAAATTGAATGAAAGCAAATATGAAGGTATAATTGACTTATAATAATAATTAAGATAAATTTCACCGACACTCCTCAAGATTGGCCTAATTACAAAGACACCACCTACAGTTTATGAAATATCACTGCACATCCTTGCAGTTTATCATGAGTTTCACCTAATACCCCTACAGTCACTGTGGTTATTGACATATAACAAAATAACTTATGTCATTTTTTTTTGCAGTTAAATACCAAATTTATCCTCAAGCTGACTCTTCAATTTATTAATCAAATTGACATTTAATTTCATCAATTCAAATATTAATTTCATCACACTCTTCTGAAAAGTGTCAATTGAAGGGTAGAAATCAAGCATCAAAGTTATATCATATACACTTTGTATGCACCTTCATATTTAGGACAAGGTAATGACCTAGATACCTAAGATTATTCATTGGTTTAATAGACTTAGGAGGATTAATGTTAAAATAGAATCGTAATTAATCCGTGTATAGCTCCTATGTGCTTTTTCAAGAAAAAATTCTGTAAACCATTTTGTATTTTGAAGATACTAGTTGGTGCCCACGTACGTTGTACGTGGACTATTTTAAATTATTATTTTAGTTTTTATTTTTCACTTTTTACTCACATTATCTTTATTTTTGTAGTTTTATGTATGCATAAAATATGTGTGAAGTTAGCAAATAAAAGAGCCAAAATATAAAAAGAATATATCAGGTCGTTGATTTGATTACTTATTGGTTGTTTATAATATTTATATTTCAAATAATTTGCTTCTACCATGGTTGTGGATAACATTTACCAGAATTCTCATCAAGAGTATAGAGTTTCTCACCCCAAATTACTTTTGAATTGGAAAAATTACAATCTTACAGTAAATGTTTGACAATTGAAGACTAAAAAATGGATTAAAACTCAATAGAAGCGAATAAAAATATAATTAACAAGTATAATTTGCGTATCGTTGCAAGAATTAATCTCAGGCACCAAGACCATGAAAAATCAAATTTATAAAGTAAAATGGACAAGTAAATAAAAAAAATTGAATCTAAATAATGAATAAGACACATCACATTCTCTTAAAGTCCTAGATTACACTCAAATTAGAACATCAAAGCAGTAGTTGATAGTAAGATAATTTCCACTGAAGTTAAGCACTGATACAAAAAAAGAATCACATAAACAACCAAGAATTATTGTACTTTGAGCTCATCATCTTTAATATCATTTACAAGTCCTACTTTCATAAGATTCATGATAACTTGCAAAGAAAAAAATAAAAGCAAAATACAGAAATGGAGAGAGCTATGGAAGTTATAGAGAGGAACAAAAATATCAGTAGCTTCTATTATTTAAAGAGAGAAGATTTTTCTACTGTGTGAAAAGTGAGGGTTTGGAAGGAGAGGATGTTATTCTTATAATGTTTTTTAATTTTTTCTAATGCTATGAATATGAAAGGTCTTCCTATAGGTAATACGATGTATTCACTGTACTTGTAATTACAAATATTAGTTCTTAGAAATGAAAAGATGTAAGATTTAAAGTGGTAAATAAGATATAATTGTCTTTATATGATTAAGTAGTGGTAGAATAGGAAATCAAAAGTTTTTCCCATTAGCTTTCTTTTATTATTAGTATAGATGTGCAACGAGTTTTTATTTGTTTGTGATTTATATTTATTTTTTTATATATTTTTTTGTCTAGTTCACCAATCATATTAAGAAGCTAGGTAGCCCGTCAATGAAAATGCAGTAGAATATATATTTTTCTTTCCAAACTAACACTAACTTGATCATTATCCACCCTCTAACTTGGTCTAATTTAGAGGCGAACGTAACAAATTAAGATTGATATTAATTGCGATATCTTTTAGTTATATATTATGCATCATGGCCCATTGGCAAGGTAGCAAAGCGCGTGGACATGAGGCCTTTTAGAAGACCAACAGATCTATCTGTAATGGTTTGTAGTTAATTTCACTTTGAGAGAGTGGAAGTTATCGATTTGAATCTGTTATCTAACGGTTGTAATAATGATATAATAATGTTATTTAAAGAAAAAACGTCACGTGATCATCATGTGCCCCAAATTAAGTGTTAATTTTGTCTGAATCTGTTTTTATTGTTGTAATTGTGTTTTCAAATTTCAGTTATGGATTCATTTATTGCATTTGTTTAACCATTCAATTGGGTTACACATAAAAGGAAAACATTTTTTTCTATAACAAACATCACTTGATCGTTTCAATTATTAAGACAATTTTAATATGTGTTGAAATACACTTATGGTGGTGAAAGTAATATATGTTATTTTGGTCCATCAATTTCTCATTGTGTTATATTTTCTTGAAAGTTTTCAATTTAATTTGTTTTTCAAAGGGACAAGGAGGTGTAGGACAAAAGGTCATTCCCTTAATAAAAATCAATGCATCTATCCATCCCGCTTGGGCCACAACCAAGACTTTGTGATTCGATTTTCTTCTCTTCACATGAATAACGAGTTGATGAGTTCACTGTTTGACAAGACACCAAATTGTTCCATCTCAAATTCTCCATCAATTAAACAAAGGTCACAATATATATTTTTTTTAACATGAAAGATGGTCTAGATACATTGAGTGTCAAATTAAAAAAAAAAAAGTGACAATGGTTTGAAATGTAGTGAATGTAACTTTGGAATATAGTACAGTTAAAAGTATAAATTATAATTTGATTTTGGTGAACTTAAAATAAAATAAAATTTGAGTCCTGAAGATAGCTAACCTTGGCTGACCAGCTTGTACATGTTGGACCAAGAGAAGAGTTGTTGTGTGCTACCTATGTTTGTAAGTTGAACAGTATTGTACCTATCGTTTGTTAATTTGGGTCAATAATTGATATAATACTCGTATATAGTTATTTATAGTAAGTTTTTGTATATTATATGTAAACAAATTTATATCGACCCATTTAATAAATATGTGTATCGAGTTTATTTATTTGTGATTTACATTTATTTTATATTTATTTTTTGTCTAGTTCACCAATCGCATTAAGAAGCTAGGTGACCTAAGAGGAAAATATTCAATTGGGTTACACAAAAGAGAAAAATATTCTTTTTCTAACCAACGCGGCTTGATCATTTCGATTATAAAGACAATTTTAAATATATGTGAAATGTTGAATATTAATTCCGAAATACAGACTGCCTTAATGCCGAAAGGTAATGCACAAATGTATGCCTTAATGAGCTGATGAATGAATGCACGAACTGAGTATTTATAGATAGTCTGGTGACTGGGACACAACCTAGAAGCAAAAAACCCAACAACCAGTCGACACATTGAATAAATGTTCTCCATAAATAGACACTACTTAAAAATTTCGGGCTGGACTCAAAATTTTGGATTAGAGTGAAGCAAAAAACCAGAGCGATTCAAAGGATACCGGAAATGAAATTCTCGCTCATTTAATCAAATGAATTTTCTCCAAAAAAATAGGGCTTGGTCTAAACCACACCCGAGCCCGGCCCAGTCATGGCAAGGCAGGCGGCGCGTGCGCGTGTGGTCAAACCGAAGGCATGTAGGCACTCGCTCCGCTCATAAAATTATGGTACTCCTTGGGGCCCAATCCCATAGAGCAAACTTGGTCTATATATGCCCATGTTGAATTTCTTCCTCAACCAATGTGGGATTTGTGTCAAATCCCACATTGCACATTCTTTATTTCCAAATTTCAAGAGGGTCACTTTGAAGCCTATTTTCTCTTTTATTTCTTTCTCGATTTGAGTAAGTGAATATACTACATTATTCTCCTCACGAAATAGAATATGAACCCACGAAATTTTATTCAAAATAACAATCGAGTCTCACTTTAATTTAGGCTCAAAGTTGACCAAAAATTCAATTTTTACCCTTAAAAATTGTTTTGGTCCAACAAAAATATATGTAAGAGGAAAAAAATACCACCTAAGCTTCGTGAGATATTTAACCTTCCTTGAAAGTGCTTCCTTCCTTCAAAGTACTTCCTACAAAAAGGAACAAATTGTTTATGATTGAAGTGTTTCGATCAAAGACACTCTGATACTTAAATCAGTAAAGGTGTATAAAAGAAAATGTATATGAAAAGAATTCAACATATCTCTTGACGTGCATCCTTGTTGCTTTATATAGACATCACCTTGCTTCAAACATTCTCTTTATTGTTATGGGAGATCACACATCTCCCTTCCTTCGGGAATGTTTGTTGGGAGCTTGTAGAAATTTCCCTAACGTTCCTTCAATCACAGCTCTTTTGATAGAATGACTTCGCGTAGCTGTTATATCTACATGTCTTGATTATAGGCAATTGTCCCACTGTGCGGTTTGTGCCCCGCCTTCAAGTTGTGTTGTGCACTCTGTTCGGCAGCATAAACCAAGTTGTTGCAACTCGGTTCGGTTGCTTCAAATTGCTGATACTTGTATCCGCGTGACATATCTCTTCATGACCGCGTGCCTATCACCTGCCTATCCACGTGATATAATTTTATGCACATTCGATATATATATCTAAGGGTTTTAGTTTTAGGAGAAATTTTGCCAAATATTTTCAGAATTTATTGCGGCAGATTGATTTGAAACTTAAAAAAGGCAACTAAAAATGAACCATGCGAGTTCAACGTTTAAATTGTCATTTTTTCGTTATACCCTTCAGGACATTTGTCTAAGTAATATTACATAATTCAATTTACACCCTTGCATTTATTATTAGATTTATTTGAGTCTTGGGCATAGTTGGATCATATAAAAATTTCATAATGGAGTCAAATAAATTGAGGGTTAAAATGAAAATGGACTTCGAAAGCTTCATTCAAAAGCAAATAGACTTCCAAAGCTTACGTTTCTATTTTTTAAATAAATATAGGAAAAATTTTGGTCACACTCCTTCTAGTTTACTATATTTTCAAAGACATCATGTCTATTATTCAAAATATTAATGACACCCCTTTTAGTTTATATTTAAATATCACTGAAACCCCTATCATTAAACCACCATTTCTAACAAAAAAAATTCATTTAAAATATCAAAATTACCCCTACATAAACTCCAAACAATCTTTTTACATAAAATTTAATTAAAATTTGAGCCGTTAAAATTTATTTTTTAAGTATTGAAATTCGAGTTGATTTAAATTTATTTTTATACATATTAAAATTTGAGCCGAATAAAATTTGATTTGAACTTTTAAGTATTAAAATTCGAGTCTATTAAATTTTTTTTAAGTATTAAAATTTGAGTCAATTTGAGTTCGACCTGAGTTGTTAGCGCCAATTAAAATTCGATTCGAGTCGATTAAAATTTATATTTTTTAATTATTAAAATTCATGTCAATTAAAATTCTATTCAAGTTTATTAAATTTTATTTTTTATATATTAAAATTTGAGTCGATTAAAATTTATAACTTTTTACGTATCAAAATTTGAGCCAATTAAAATTCAATGTGAGTTGATTAAAATTTGATTCAAGTCGATTAAAAATAAATTTTAATCGGCTCAAATTGAATTTTAATCGGTCTTAATTTTAATACGTAAAAAAATTCATAAATCAGAGGGGGTCTCATTAAAAATATATCTATTTAAAAGGGGTGTGGATGAAATTTTTTCTAAATATATCATGGTCAATGTAGTAAAATTGTATTCTAGTTAAGATATTTAATCTGATAGGGGGTGTTAGTGAAGATTCAATAAATAGAGGGGGTGTGCTTAAAAATATGATAAACTAGAAAGAGTGTGACTGAAAAGTTTCCATAAAATATATTAGTAACCTTTAACTATCTAAGTGTTTAGACAGCGCAAAGGAGGAAAAAAAGATATTCAAAAAAAGACAATTTTAAAAATCTTATCCAAATCTCGTGGAATTAACTAGAACAAAAAAGTTCAACGTTCAAACTCAAGCTCAAGCTCGCATGATTAATTTGGAAAATTAGTAGAGATATGCAAGAACAAAGGATTTTTATTGGAAGCACTTTTCTAATTAATTTTGGGAGCTTCTATAGTAAACAAAATATATAATTGTGATCAATAAAAAATATGGCAAAGCTGGGATATTTATTATAGCAAAATCTCCCTTGTGCCTATTCCGACCGTTTCAATGATTAATTTTTATTTTCTCACATTGCATCACAAACTAATGGTTTGAATTTTATAATGCCCTTGTCATTAATTTTTGCCCAATTTTTCATGACAAATCAAAGTGAAATTAAAGTTTAACAATGATAGGAGACGTCGCATTTTCCTGTTCAACTAGGAGTAATCCCATTTTTGCTCTGATGTATCATGAACAATTGGACATGAATTTACGACTGGGAAATAGGAAACCCAAATTAATAGTTTAATGTGTAATGTGAAAGAGTACATAGTTTAGGGGTTATATAAAATGAGGAACATAATTTAAGGGGTCTAAATATAATTTTCACTTAAATTCAATTCCCAAGATAAAGTTTTACTCTTTGGAGAATCTGAACAAATGCACATTCCACAACAAAGGAAGATTTATTCGAAAGAAACATTAGTGTTGGCGGAATAAATGCAAAGCAGAAGAATTTCTAACCCACTTTTTCATGATTTGTAAACTATCGTGGTGGTACAGAGGCGCTCTGATTTGGGGCTGAACTTCAGCCAAAGAACACAGCAGAAATTTCTCTAATGGTTTCAAAACTAGCTCAACTATGGCCTAGACAAGGAAATAGTTAGATCAGTGGCTATCTTGTGGCCAAATATAAAATCCAATTCGATACTGCAGAATTCATCCCATCAAAATCAGCCAACATGGTTATCAAGCTACCTACAATTCTTAGTCGTATGTCGAAGTGGTGCATGGGAGAGAGTGGCCGGTTAATATCAGTTTATTGTAGACAATTCATTTTCAAATTGCTTAATAAAAGGTTAACATAGATTGTTTTATAGGAAATTGAATTAAGTTCACCATATCAAAAAAAGAGAGAGTATATAATCAAAATACAACGCCACCAACATCATCCCACCGCCACTCTTAGCACAATCCCCACAACTGATGTAGAACAAGTTGCTGCTGATTACTTGGAAAAGAAAGAACGTCGTGCATCCAAGGCTCAAAGAAAGGCAAAAAGGTGATAGTAGAGGTAAAATGGCCCGGATTCAGAATTGATTGAGACAAGTGGTATTTGATCTGGATCAGGCCAACGATCAAGACTCGTTGATTTGCCATGAGCTCATTCAGTTTTGAGTCGAATTCCATCGTTTAGACTCTCAAAACCCCCCATGCAAAAGAGATTCTGTCCAAATTATATTAAATTATAGATCCCTGTGAATGGGGCATAACGGCGTGAGATCGATTTACACGGCATCCACGGGTATTCCGTGAGTTGATGGATGATCAACGACTTGACAAAGGACCCCGATTTGTGGGGGCGTCACAGTTATATCATGGGAGAATCATGGAGATCCATTGCTTATGAATTTGGTTAAAAGAAAAAAATATAGGGTAAAAAATACGGACACCCATGAGTTTTGGTAATATTACACGAATATCCCCTGACATTTTATAAATAATACGGAGACCTCTTAAGGTTTGAAACTCATTGCACAAAGATCTCCTACATCTCCCTTCAGTCAATGTTGCTAACGGAAAATGATAATTTCATCTCAAATTTTTTTATTATTTTCACAATTGCCCTTCTCTAAATTTAGTACCAAAAAAATTAAAAAATTAATAAAATCAAATAAAATTTGATTTAGGACCTAAAAAAATTGATATATTTTAGTACCCAAAAAAAATTGATTAAATGAATTTTAATATTAATTTGATAATAATTCGACAAAGTTGAATATAAATTGGACAAAATGAAATGTCAATTTGATAAAATTATATATTAATTTACAATCTAAGGTTCATTACGTGTTGAATATTATTTGTGTTGATTAAACCAACACGAAATTGACCTTAAATTATAATTTTTTTATTGTATATAAACTTAAAAATTTATATTTTAACCCATAAAATTTAAATATAGATTTTATTTTTTGTATCATAGCATCTTCTCTCTTGCTATATCACTTGATAAAATTTTATTTGGTCAATGTTCAACTATGCATACTTAAATCAAACCAATCATTCACCCCATTTTTTTTAAGAGAGTCACTTACCTCCACTTAGTAAACTCAAAAACTTCTGGGTCACATGAAAATAAATGAAAGTAACTCAAAAAGTTGAAAAAAAATGAAAAATTGATAGTTCAAAAAAAATTTAAAAATTTAGTACCAAAAAATTTGATAATGTTATCAAAAATATAATCTAAGGTCAATTTCATGTTAATTTGATCAATAACAAATAATATTCAACACGAAATGAATTTTAGATTATAAAATAATATTTAATTTTATCAAATTGACATTTTAATTTTGTCAAATTAATATTCAACTTTGTTGAATGAATTTCAAATTAATATTTATTTTTATTAAATTAATATTGAAATTCATTTAGTCAATTTTTTAGTGTGCTAAATTATATCAATTTTTTGGGTATTAAATCAAATTTTTAATTTTTTTGGGTACTAAATTTAGAGAAGGAAAATTATGAAAATAACAAAGTTATTTGGGATGAAGTTATTACTTTTTGCTTGCATTATTCACTACAAAAAATATATTTTAGCCGCAAAAATTATTGTGGCTAAATGTATAAAAATTGTCACGATATATTTTAGTGACAACTTTTTTATTGCCACTATACCGCGGCTATATGTCCGTGGCTAAATCATTTAGTTACAACATTTAATTTGTTGCCACTAAAAATAATTTTTTTAGTTACAACATTTAATTTGTTGCCACTAAAAATAATTTTTTTAGCCGTAACATGAAAAATGTCACTAAATGTGAAACATATAGCTGCAATAATTATTGTAGTAAGTTACCATAATTTTGCCACTAAAATACACCTTATCGCCACTAACAGTCCGATTAAAACTTGACTTTTTGTAACAACCCAAAATACACCCTGGACGGCATTACATTCAATAACCATTCATACCATGAGAGCACTAAGATCAATCATCAATAAAGAAGACTTCAAACAATAACTCATAACATTTACATGAATATCCAAAAGAATATGCCATCTTTGGCATTTACATTCCCAATGAAAATTGAATATTATAGCGCAGCGAAAATTACAAAAGAAACTAGACTACACCATGTTCAAAAGAATTTTCTAGTCTAGTACAAAAGAAACAACGGCTCTAAACATCCACCTCGGGATCTAGGTTCCCCTCGAGTGGAGCCTCCCAATGTCCCGGCTCGTCTATGCCGAGATCCTCCTCTAGCATTACATCTGAAAAATGTAATTGTAGGGGATGAGCACGAGCTCTGTAGCAAAATCTTCCCAAACTCAAACAAGGTTTGTAAAAATATAAAACAAAGGGTGGTCTCATTTCACAAATCGCATACATAATGTTTGAAGTAAAACAAAGACCTTTAACAACGAATCTCAAGTTTAAATAACAATACTAATAAAAATATACCATAACAACCAATTCCCATAAACATCCCTTTCAAAAATGTTCTTATATTTCCAACACATGATATACCATGATTCTCTTAGGAATGAGCATCCTTACAAGGAACCTCTCACCCCCAAGGTTTGAGTCATTCAAGCATCCTTATAAGAAACCTCTTGATGATGTTACAATTTATCCTCTCTTGGCATGAGCATCCTTATAAGGAACCTCTCACCCTCAAGGTTGGAGTTATTCAAGCATCCTTATAAGGAACCTCTTGATAATGTTACAATTTATCCTCTCTTGGCATGAGCATCCTTATAAGGAACCTCTCACCCTCAAGGTTTGAGTTATTCAAGCATCCTTATAAGGAACCTCTTGATAATGTTACAATTTATCCTCTCCTGGCATGAGCATTCTTATAAGGAACCTCTCACCCTCAAGGTTTGAGTTATTCAAGCATCCTTATAAGGAACCTTTTGATAATGTTACAATTTATCCTCTCTTGGCATGAGCATCCTTATAAGGAATCTTTCACCCTCAAGGTTTATCCTAATCACCATACAAGCAACACATTAGCCAATATATTCTCAAAGGCCCAACGATTTCAAGAGTCTCCAATTTATAAGCTCAAATTCCCAATTTTATCATGTAACAATTTCGATAACTAAGTATGTAAAATACAAGAGATCACAACAACATTATTTTATTTTTCAATATGAAACACTAAGGTCTTGAAATTAAGGGTGAATCGAAATTTAAAAAAGGAAGTTCATCCCTCTTGGAAACTAGGGTTTAATAGTTGGTCCATCACTTATATTGTTTAAAGCATGTTAATATTCATGAGGATCAAGGATCAATGATTTATAGCATACATAGAGAATTTAGAGTGTAAAGAATACATATAAGTAAACCTAGCCTCAATGTAAGAGAAAGAGAAAAAATCCCCTATCGTGAATCTTGAAAAACTAGGGTTTGGATTCTTGAATATACCCTTAATCTCTTATTTTTCTCTTCCTTCCTTCCTCTTTTCTCTTCCTTTCTTTCTCTCTTAGGGTTTCTATTGTTGGAGTGGCCGAAATAGGACCAAAATGGACGACCTTGGATATTTATAAGGCTAAAATTGGACCAAGGTCGCGACTTAAAACATTCAGATTTTTATATCGGGTGTACCGATACCCAGTACCGGTACCAAAAACCTTCTGGAATCGGGGTACCGATACCCAGTACCTGTACCAAAAACCTTCTGAAAATCGGGGTACCGGTACCGGTACCACTCAGCAGACAGATTCTTCCTCCGTCTTCCAAGTTTCCAACGCACTTCATATTACGTCTCCCAAGGTTTTTCGACCTTCCGGATTCAATGGAAACATTATCTTAACCTAAAAGCATTTAGAAATTCATCTAATCCCCATTTTCATGTTTCAACTTCTTTGGAACTCAAACTCTCCAAATCAATATGCGTCTCTAGGATTTATCCTAGTGTTAAACATCTATATGGTTTATCCTTACCTTATTATACATATACACACATTCACAACAATATTTTATTACATATATCTATACATTATATAAGAGAAAATACGGGGTGTTACACTTTTAGTGATAACAATTAATCGTGGCTAAAAATATATATTTTACCCGCAATTAAAATCACCACTAAAATTTAGAACATGCTTTTAGTGACAATTTATTGTCGTGGCTAAAACATTGAAATAAACCATAAAAACACCTATTGAATATTTGAAAGAATTTATTTTTTAATGCTTCCTAATTTCACATATCTGTTATAGCTCAAGGAATCGATAAACATTCAATTTCAAATATATAATTTTCAAATCAAATCACATGAAAATAATATTATAATATTAATATCATTAAATTGTACGTGCATAACGCCTCAATATTAAAATATAAGAATGCATAACAATTCATCATAAGATCTCAAGTCTCAACTACATATATCTTTTTTGATAGATTATTGAATCTTTCGTCTTTAGTCTTCGGAGATGAGCTTTCCAAAGCTGTTTTCAGAGCTTCCATTAGTTTGTACCTTACAAAAATTTACCCCTTGTTAAAATACATAAGTTACAAAAATGAAATCAAGATAACAAGAAGCAAAAAGAGTATAACATACATTAAATGCCGAGCCATGAGGATTAGAATTGTGGGCCATTAATTTTGGCCTTCCCATCAACATGTATTTAAAGATGAAAGCAAACAAATGCTGAATAACTTATCACTTTTAAAAAAAAATGTACTTGAATCATGTCAGATAGTACTACAAGAAATAATGGTGCTCGAGGATGACCTCCAGTGTCCTCACTGCTACAAGAAGATCAAGAAACACATTATATTTTAATAAAAAAACTGATTTAGAAGTCCATGACAATGAATGTCAAATGGCCAAGTTCAAATCAACCAAAAAAAAAAAGAAGCAAAGAAGAACATTACATACATAACACATCTAATTGATAACTCCTAACCACTTAAATCTTTAATTACCTCTCAAACAGCTTAAATCTTCCATCGACGATTGTTGTCACTTGTGTCATGGGGCTTATTTCTGAAAGGAACCACAGGTAAAGGAAATATACAACACATTCGTCCTTTGTTCATCAAATTTACACGTTAGGTTTGAAGCAAAGAAATTGTTGATAGAACAATTCAAAGCAACAAGAATTGGTATCCATAATACTATAATTCATGTAAAAGCAGCACAACAGAAAA
>CM042194.1:19731363-19742226 GCA_023539305.1 Ilex asprella
TCTAATTTGATCTTTATTTCTGGATATGGTCAGAAGTCTTCATATTGTGTCTTTCCGCCATTCTTTACCCCTTCTGTAAGATATGCCTAAGACATAATCGACTTTTGGAAGTTGGCAAATGTTAGCCTGTTGAAGGATTTGAATGTGAGCTCAAGAGATAGTAAATTTGCTGGCCACAAATATGAAATTATTAATCCAGAGGTCCATGAGATAACTTTGTATGACTTCCTTTTAGTTAGCATTGCTCTCAATTTGCATGATGACAAGCCTGCCCGAACTCGGGGTAGCGCTCTAGATGCTTTGACGGAGGCTTGGCCTCGGAGTCAAAGTCTCTTGGAAAACTCTACATCTATTTTTTCGACTGAGGGACTTTAGGCATGCTGCATGCATGGAACTAATGCCCATCATCTCAGTATCATAGCCTTTAGCATTCCCTGCTTCTTTATATCCAATTGCAGATGCAATACATCCAATTAGTGTAAGAAGCAGGATATTGGTTTTAGTTATGTTCTATCAATCTATGTATTTACTATAGGATATCAAGGATAAAGGATAAATAAGGGTACTCAAACATAATGTTAGGCGTCACGGTTCCATAATGAAAATGTCTTCTATATTAATGTACATTTAATCTTTTTTAGACTAGGCATTGAGAAAAAAAAAATTTTAAAACCGAAATATCAATAAATTTACAAATATCAACCTAAAGTGCAATTCTTCTGAGAGATTATTTAGGCTACAGAAAAGCATAAAATGGTATTCATCCATGCCTTATCACCCTAAGCTTTCTTCAATCTATCAAACCATGACCAAGCAAGCTTTTATCAAATCAAATGCTCAACTTTTTAACACTTAAAAAAAATGATTATCATGTTTCTATGGTCTTTGCCCACCCCGGTTGCTTCAGAGCTAACTAGGGAATCTGGTCATTATTAAATTCCACCCTAGTAGTAGTGGAAATAAGGGAATAAGAGTGTTGTTTTACCATTTCAAATGCGTGCCAATTGTCCACCGCATCAAAACTTCTAAAAAGAGCGTCAATGGATTGGTGCAGGTCATATTCGAATTGTGTTTTTTTTAATTATTTCATATTCGAATTGCGTTATTTTAGATTCTAGTAAATAATGGAATTCCAAATCACAAGACCAACATATATATTTTTAGGTAAAAAACACGGGCATTTCCTGAATTTTGGTAAATATTATACGGACATTCCTTGACATTTTACAAATAACATGGAGACTCTCTGAGGTTTGAAACTCATTGCACGGAGACCCCCACTCCGACTCCCTTCCGTCAAATAATGCTAGCAAAAAATAATAATTTCATCCCAAATAACTTTATTATTTTCACAATTTTCCTTCTCTAAATTTTGTTGTAGCAAATTACCTAATTGTCCCACTAGTTGTCCTGGAGTGGCAGTAAAGACTGCCGCACCATAGCATGTCCCAAAAGAAAATCACTCTTTTTCTCACTTTATTGATTAAATAGACAAATCGGTGCCCTCTCTCTCTCGTTCGATTAATCATCGACACTTCATCATTGATTATCCACAGATCACTAAGTGTGAACTGTGCGAAGAGCGTGAATTCATGTGCTAAATCTTTGGGATTAATCTTCTCAGTGATCAATGCATGTTCGACCTCTTCTCATCAATAAGGTATGAATCTGATTTGCACTTGCTAAATCTTTGGAATTAATCTGATTGTTTTTGTTCACGAATTTTGGATTTTAAGTTTGGTTTTCTTGATCAATTTCTCTGCTCGATCGTCACTGTCGCTCTCAATTTTTCCACCCTACATCCTGGTGGTGATCATCCCAGCATCCTAGGTGTGATTTCTTGCCTTTGAACACTATTTTACGGTTGTGTGTATTATATGTTAGTTTTTGATCACTTTCCATGGAATGTTTCCGACGGTGGATTTTTGTTAACTTTTTCTTATTTTGTTTTGGCTACAGTTGCTTCTTCTCTTTGTCACTCTGCCTGTTTGCAACGGTTCATGTATTTCCCCATCCTAACTGTGTTCAAGTGTTAATTGGAAATAAGGATTGCATTTGCTTGTGAGCCCTGTGATTGTTAATTAACATGTTAAGTTTATAAGCACTAGAAATGAAAAGGAAAAGGAAAAGGAAAAGGAAATCAAGTTCTGCTCTACTCCTTTCTCTTTATCTCCCTCCCAATCTGTCTGTGTTAAAGTGGAAAATGTCTAATTAGTTTTCATGGGGCAAAAGTTCACATGTGGATCATTTGTGATGGATTGGTGTTTTTTTTTTTTTTTTGCTTAAAAACTTCATGGAGATTAATGAAATTCTTTTCCCGATTTGGTCCCTTCCTCTGAGCTTAATTATAAGTATGGTAGTATACATGTGGATGTATATAAACACTATAAGGTTACAAAAGATGTGAGCTTATATATGCTGGACTAGAGGATATATTGGAGAGATTATGCAGGAGACATATATTGGTTGTTTGGATTTACTGGAAATAAGATTATGGTTACTTTCCGAAAAAGAGAAAATAAGTCCATGATTTTGCATAATCCAAAGAGGGGTTAAGTAAGGTTAATTCAGTAAATTTCATTTTAGCACCATAATGGTGATTTTGGTAACAGATCCTACATGATGGTTTGTGGTGTTTATGTGATAAAAAAATTGTCTACTCTATGTTGCTTTATTTTGAAGCTGATGATTAAATTTTTTATCAGTGTTAGTTTATTTTTTTTTTAGTGAGGAATATGTGAAAATGGCACAGATATTGGCTCCTTCTGCTCAATGGCAGATGAGAGTTAACGAGTTAAATTTCATTTTTTTCAGTTAGAAGCTCTGCTAAATTTAAAGTGCTTGCTGTTAAATCTGAAATGGTACTATCAACAGGATGGAGGATCTGCTAAATATGGACATAACTCCATTCACTGATAAGATCATAGCCAAGTATATTGGGTATGTATTCTTTGGCTTGCGATTTTCAATAACACGAAACAGTTATTGTTGTTTGTGGATATTGGTCCACTTAATTTTTAGGAAAGCTATTAGATAGTTTATGTGCTAATTGTTACCTTAGTGATGGTTTTAACCATCTGGTTGTAGCTCAGTCGTGACGTTTTCCTTGCTATTTGAACAGGATTGGAGGATCCGGTATTGATTTGCGTAGTAAATCAAGGGTAATATGATGTTCATGCTATTATTATTATGTACCGTGAATTTGCTACAAGAATAAGATTTTGATATTTTCGACTAAATAAATATTGACGTTGTTATTGTGATACAATCGTAAATTTCAGACAATCTCAAAGCCAGTTGAACACCCATCTGAGCTCCCTAAGTGGAACTATGATGAATCAAGTACTGGACAAGTGCCTGGAGAAGATAGCGAAGTGATTCTATAGTAAAAAGGTCCAAGATTCACCTGGTCCAACAATAGGCCAGGAAAAGCCAATGTTCAAGAAAGAATAGACAAGGTCTTGGTTAATTCAGATGGGAACCTCTGCTTCCCACAGACGCAAGTTATACATGAAGCCAGAATCGGATCAGACTATTGCCCAATTATTATCAGCTTGGATCCAAGTCAGAAAAAGTTTCCTTTCTTCTCCAAAATCGAAGCTATGTGAATGGAGGACTCGCTGCAAGGAGATCATTAAAAAAAATGGGAGAGTAGTATGGAGGGATCTGCAATGTTCATTACGGCAAAAAAAAAACTACAAAGATTGTGGCAAGAAACTCACCAGCTGGAGTAGGCAGAAATTTGGGAATAACCAGAAGATATTATCAGAATTAAATTCAAAGCTTATCAGTGTACAAATGATGGAAGCCTTAGAGGACAATCTCATATTGGAGTCCGAAATTAGTGCAGAGACTGATGCTATAAGAAGAAGGCAAGAACAATTCTAGAGGCAAAGATCAAGGATCAACTGGCTAGAATCTGGTGATCAAAACACAAGGTTTTTTCATCTAAGAAATATACAGCGGAGAAAGAAATACTATCCTAAGGCTAAAGTCGAATGAGGCAAAGCGGATTGAAGATGAATGAGTCAGATGACCAAATCAGAGATTATTTCCAAAATCTATTTTCAACTATGGGTCAGAGAAATTTAGAAGAGGCTCTGGGGACTGTGGAATGCAAAGTTACTAAGGCCATGAATCAAGGGTTGTTGACGCAGATAAATGACGATGAGGTGTTCAACGCAGCCAAGCAATGTCTAACAGACCTCAATCATGCAAAGTTTGCTCTGTTAACAAGCTTATTATCCAAACGTATAAAGTGGTATAAAGAGTGGAATAAAAGGATGGTAAAGGACCTATTCAATAAAGAATAAAGCAGAGCTATCTTAGCCATTCCTTTACCCAGGTTCCCAGGACCCAATAGAAGAATATGGCAACTGAGCCCAAAAGGAATCTATACAGCTCGTTCAGATTATTCTTTAGCACTCAGCTTCAAATATACTCCTTCCATGGAAGATAGTTCCTATTTTGTCCCTCATCCAAAATTTTGGTATGTTGTGTGGCATATGAAGGCACTGCCGAAGGTTAAGCATTTCTGGTGGTGTGTAATAATGCACTAGCCACTGCAAAAAATCTCTTCAAAAGGAAATGTGCAGAATCTACTTTTTTGTCATATCTATAGAGGGGGAATTGAACCTGTCGAACATATCTTATTTGGATGTGAATGGACTAAAAAGGTGTGGTTTGGGTCAAAGCTAGGGCTATGTTTGGATAAGGGTATTCAAGGATCAACCCTTCAGTGGGCATCCTGCATGTTGGAATCCATTAAGGATATGCCCTATTCTCTAGAGATCATGGGGAAAGTTGCAACTTTTTGCTTGAACCATCTGGAAAGCTAGGAACCAAAAGGTCTTTCACCAAGAAGAGCCCAATGCTCTTGCTACTGTCTTAAAACTCAGATGTTGTGGAAAGAGGCAAGCTCAGTTGGGAAAGGAGCAAAACAAATGAAATACTCTTAAACAACCCAATCCAAACAGAACAAGTAGTCTCCCAATTAAATGAAGGACTAAAGCAGTGCTGCGATGGTGCTTTCAAAGACAAAAGAGCTGCTATTGGAGTTGTTTTGAGGGATTCAAATGGAAGGCTGTTGGATGGAATTGCCAAAACTATCACAGGGGTATCAAGTTTATATGCAGAATCAGAGGCAGTCAGGCAAGCTTGTTTACTTACACACACTCAGTAGTTACAGCAAGTCACTATTGATAGCAACAATATGGAAGTTATCAAGCTAAGCTCAACAGAAGGAGTTCCTCCTTGGGAGATTAATGCCTTTGTTGAAGACATTAAGCAAGTTGCTAATTCCCTTTAATCTAAGGTTTCTACACAAGCCACGAGCCATTAACAGGAGGGCAGCTCATTGGGTAGCATTATCGGTTTTATCCAGCTCACTGGTGTTGAGTCGGGTCAACAGCCCACCTACAAAGTTGATGGTTTTTTTATTTTCTGATTGTAACCAATATTTCCCTACTTAAATGAAATTACAGTTTCTTGATAAAAAAAAAAAAAATTATCTTTCAATTAATGACAGTAACATATGTTTTTGTTCTTGGACTTTATTTTAATTATATGTGATATGGGATACTAGCAACGTAATCGAGCCAAAATACTATCTATCAAACAAAAAAAATTATTATTTAAAAAAAACATTTAGTCACACATTACACCCAAAAATATGCACTGAATCAAAACCCTTAAATAAGCAATAGAAATCTACAACTCTAAAGCTATGAAGTACGGACACGGACACGGACATGACACGTAGATACGTAATTTTTTAAAAAAGTAGGACACGGACACGTTGAATAAATATATTCAAAAATATATTTTAAACCAATATAATCCAAACTCAACATTTTTTATCAAATTAGATATTAAAATAACCAAACCACCACACTATCACTAAATAACAAAGTAATTAAATAACAGTGAGCATAACAAAAAGTTTTTTTGTTCCATTTAATCATCATACAAAATTTACATTTCAACTTTTTTACATCAAAATAGTAAGCATCCAGCACTAGAAACCTTTACAAATATATCAAAAATAAAAATATTGTTCATTCTATTCAAACAAAAGGTCACATTTCGATCAAGATCATTAAACTTCAATTGCCCCACCACCACTAGGTCCACTACAACTACCACTACCACTACCACTATCACCACCACCACCACCACCACGGGCACCACTATCTCCTCTATTACCATCCTCACTAAAGACCATGGCCTCCAACTCCGGTTCATCAAGTGAAAGTTGTGCAATTTCAAGCTCTCCTATATCTTGAAATGAATCAAAAGCATCTCCGGCAATATCCCACATCTTAGTTTCTCCTTGCATATATTATGGACTTCTTCTTGATAGAAGACGAAGATTGCTATGAATGAAGACCAAGTTTTCGGCACGCTTTGGTGTCATCTTATTCCTTCGAACGGAGTGCACAAAAGAATAAGTACTCCAATTTCTCTCACAACATGATGAAGAAGAAGGTTGTAAAAGTAACTTCAAAGCTAAACTTTGAAGCAAAGGTGCACTTGCCCCATAGGCAACCCACCAATTTTTAGGGTCCATTCCATAGCGATCATGGATTGAGTCAATATCCCCAAACTCTCCGAACTTCGTTGAGAAATTGTCAAATTCCTCATGTACCTTTGCACGATCCTCCGGATTAGAAAAATATTTTTTTATGCATTTCACTCTTTCTAGAGAAACCTCCATATCTTTGAGCAGGGGAACTCGAGTAGGATCCTCATGAAGCCATTGATCACTATAATACCTTAAATAAGAGAAAAGAAGAAAGAAGTAAGAAGTAGTGCATGATTAAGAGGGGGAAGTTTAAGAATTAAAAATCACCTTGGATTTAATGAATGGGCAAGGCAATGGAGGGGAGTGTTATTTTTATTCCAACGATCAACAAGAATTTTGTGTACCACATCATAAAACGTGGATGACTCCTCCACCCGCCTTCCTTCATGCCTATTTATTGCAATCCTCACTTTTTCTATCATTGTATCCCACATGTCATATACCAAGTGAAGACAAGGCTTGTCCGTATCACAAGCCCTAAGCATATCATATATAGAAGATGTAAATGCAAGTATGTAATCAATAAAGTCCCACCAAATGTCATCCAACACCTTCTCTTTCACAAACTTAGCTTTCCCCACATCATCTTCTCTATAGTTACTCCACCTCTCACTAATAACCATGGCTTGAAGAGAACCTTTTATGAGATTAAATCTTTTAAACATTACAAGCACCGAGGCAAAACATGTACTTACAATAGAAAGCAATTTCAAAGAGACAAATTCATTGAACATTGCCAATCTCATAGAGTGATTCATGATGAAAGTCTTAATAAATACAATATCATCCGCAATGTCCGTAATCCAAGAACACTCATCAAAGGTTACTTGATTGTTTTCAACATTCTTTGCCGCACAAATATTTTGCAAAGCAAGGTTAAGTGTGTGAACCACACATGGTGTCCAAACAATATTAGCATATATCCCTTCAATGAGATGGCCCACCCCTGAACAATTCTTAGCATTATCGGTAATCACTTGAATCACATTATCAGGGCCCACATCATGAATTACTTCTTTCATCAAGTTGAAAATAAAGAACTTATCTTTAGTTTCACCCGAACAATCCACAAATTTAAGGAACATAGGCCCACCTTTCGTCACGGCCATAAAATTAATTAAGGGCCTCCTTTGTGAGTCACTCCATCCATCACTCACAATGCTCACACATTTTTCTTTCCATGTGCTTTTAATGGGTTGTAGCAATCTCTCAATATTAGCATGTTCTTGTTGGAGTAAAGTAGTCCTCAAAGAATTATACTCCGGTGGCAAATAACCTGAAAGAGGATTAGATGCTGCAAATGAAAAAGCACTAACAAAATATGGATTCCTTGCAAGGTGAAAGGGTAAGCCTCCGGAGTAGAACATTCTAGCAATAAGTGCATTTAAATGATCACGTGTCTTCAAGTTGAATGTCTTTTCAATAGCCGAAATACTTCCACTTCTAGTCACCTTTCTTTTCTTTGATTCATAACCCCTTTCATCAAAGCTATCCAAATAATCTCCAAATGAGACACTAGGAGGCAATGGTACTTTCTTCGATACAACTTTCCTCGATCTTTCATTGGCTTCATCCTCTAATTTTTGCATATCTACAATATCTTAGCTTGTAACTTTATGACATGCTCCAATCCCATGACCAAGCAATTTCAATAAATGAGCTCGTACTCTTGTGTATGAGTTTTTCTTAGTTTGATTGCAAAAATTACATTGCCAAGAAATATTTTCCCCACCATCACTCAACTTCTCAAATCTTGTAACGTACCTCCAAAGAGGTTTACTTATGTCTTCTTCAGTAGATGGTGCACTACTAGCTCCCGTAGAACTCATTTTCTTCAATTCTAAATAAGGCCAGAAAAGTAAAGGCCAAAACAGCAGCAAAATTAGTAAAAACAGCAGCAAAATCAATAAAAATAGCAGCAAAATCAGCAAAATAGCACCAAAAATAGCAGGCAGCAACAAAAACAGCACCAAAATCACTAGGCAGCAGCAACAACAAAAAATAGCAGGCAGAAGCAAAAACAGCAGCAAAAACAGCAGGCAGAAGCAAAAACAGCAGGCAGAAGCAAAAATAGCAAGAAAAACAACAGGGTTGCAGCAGCAAAAAACAGGAAAAAAAATAGCAAACACACTTTGCGAGAAAAATAGCAGCCAGAAAAATAGAAGGCTTTGCCAGACAAATAGAATGAAAAAAATGTCAATTTTATTTTTTCCTGTTAGGGTTTAAAACCTGTTAAACCCTAACTAAAAAACCTAATAGGAGAAGCCCTAAAGATAGAGGAAACCCTAACTTTTTTTTCGCCGAAGGTTTACCTGAAGTGAAGATAGAGGAGAAGCCCTGAAGGTTACTGTGATGTGCTTACCTGTGATGTGCTAGTTGTTGAAAAATTGCCCACGAATCTCGAATCCTGATTTGCTGGAGAGAACCAAAGTCGCCAGAGTGAACCGACGTCGCCGGAGTGACAGAGTTTTCTTCTTCTTTTTCTTCCTGGGCTCTGTTCTCTTTTTTTTCCTTCGTCGACTGTGAGAAGAGAGAAATATAAGACATATATATTTATGTTTTAATCCCTAATCTTTGGGCTTTTTATTTTCTAGCCCTACCACTCTTAAATAACTACAAAAAAGACCCCATGTTTTAATTTTAAAATTACAAAATGGTCCTTAAACGTGTCCGCTACATGTCCGCTGCGTGTCCGAATTTGAAAAATTAAAAAAAAATTTGGACACTCTAATTAACGTGTCTGTGTCCCAGACGTGTCGAACACGGATACGTGAGCCAAAATCGAGTGTCCGTGCTTCATAGCTCCAAAGTGCTCTTGGCGTCTCTATAATCTAGAACAACTGACATGAAATAAGTATTAACAATTGAAAATGGACCAAAATACAACATAGGAAAAAATTAATATTATCTATATAATATGGCACCTAGCTGTTTGAATGGCTAAATTTTACAAAACACAAGAGTCGATCAAATTAGTTCAAGAAAATTGATCCTAAGGTCTAAAATCAAACTCAAAAATTTTTCCCTAAAAATGTCACATCCACACCCTCTCACGTGTTTTTACTTCTCTCGCGTGCCTTCTCTCTCTTCCCTCACCCCTCTCAGCCTCAACTCTCTCATACACTCTCCAAAGACCCCCCTCTTTGCCCCCATCTCCCTCATATCTCTCCCCTCTCTGCCTATTCTCTCGCCCTTTCTTTGCTCTTCTACCTTCATCTCTCTCACCCTCCTCTCTATTTTCACCTCACCCCCATCTCGCTCGAATCAGACCATCGCCTCCTAATAGCGGCAGCGGCAGCGGTGAGGATCTCTCTATCTCTCTTAGCGGTGAGGTTCCCTTAACCTGCTTATTGCCCCTCTCTCTAAGCCAATACGTTATAGCCGAGGTGAAATCAAGCCCATGATTTCCAAGAGAAGGCCAACGCCACTGCCAGCTTCTCTACGCCACAGCATATGCATCGCTCTGAGGTAGTTTTCTTCCTCCCCTCCCCTCTCATCCTTTCTGTGCACAAAATACTCCAAAACCCTCTGTATTTCACCCACCCACACACATATACCCCCTCCTCTCTCTGTCGTCTCTCTCTTTCTCATTTCTTCATTCTGTCACCCATATCTCTCCTCCCTCTCTTTAGCTTCCCTCTCTATTCTTCTTTCTGAAACCCTTTACAACTTTGTCAACACACCCTCACCTCCTCTCTCACCCATTTCTCTCCTCTCTCTCTCCAGCTTTCCTCTTTGTTATCCGGCTGTATCTCTGAAACCCCTTACAATTCTGTAAACACACCCACACTCTCACAGCACAAACACACACTAACTACCACAACCCCACCAAAACCACATCCATCGCCATCATTACCACACCTCTTTCCTCCTCTGTTTCCACCCTTTTCCTCTATATATGATTTGAGTTTTTTTATGTCTTGGGTGAGCTTTGATTTTCCTTTCAATTCATTTATGTATGTATTAGTAGCATGAAATTATCGTATCTTGCCATAAAGTGATTTGATTTTTGTAGGTGGTTGGTGTGCTTTTCAGAGGAGATTTAGTGCGCTTGCAATTCCATGATTCTTTAGGTTCGGTTTGATGCAGCTTGCATTATGTTTGGTGTGGAATTTTTTTTTTTTTTGTCATTTAAATTAGTGGTAGTAGCTCATCACTACAGTGAATGACCCAATGAATGAATTAATGAATAGTAAAGGTCTTAATGTGTTTGGTTGGTGCTCTAATAGGTTGTGCTAATTTCTTAATTTTGAAATATGAGTTATGAAAATTTCTTGGGT
>CM042194.1:19752226-19765691 GCA_023539305.1 Ilex asprella
AGTTGAAATTTTGACATGATACAGAAGACATCCAGATCTACAACTTTAATGTTTTAAACTTTTCCAAATTCTGAGTAGATCATGGTCAAAATGAAGGAAAACCGAGGCAGTACTTCCCAGTGACGTGGCAGCCCATACCTCTCCCATGCTCTGGACCAGCTTTGGTATAATTGGAATAACTCTTGATATAACCGTTGGATTGAGCTGAAATTTTTACATGATACAGAAGACATCCAGATATACAACTTTCATGTTTTAAACTTTTCCAAATTCTGAGTAGATCATGGTCAAAATGAAGGAAAACTGAGGCAGTACTTCCTAGTGACGTGGCAGCCCATACCTCTCCCATGCTCAGGACCAGCTTTGGTAGAATTAGCATAACTCTTGATATAACATTTTTATTGAGCTGAAATTTTGACATGATACAGAAGACATCCAGATCTACAACTTTCATGTTTTAAACTTTTCCAAATTCTGAGTAGATCATGGTCAAAATGATGGAAAACTGAGGCAATACTTCTCAGTGACGTGGCAGCTTGTGCCTTTGTTTCAAAACACTAATACCTCCTTGATTTTTTCACTTTTAAGCCTCCAATTCTTCATGTATTGTGTCCATTTCATTACCACACATCCAACATAGTTACAAGGTCCTAAACTCCAACATTTAAGCTATCAAAATATGCAACATCGAGAATTCAACATTATTCATAAAATAGGCTAACACTAAGTAATTAAATGCAAAAGTTGAGTTATAATGAATGTAATGAGGCCATGACACGTGGACAGGAGACGAGGGGACAGTACCTATCATCGACGGTGAAGATGACTCACGTATTCTGTTCAAGACAGTGGGCGCAAGAAAATGTCAGGGATGGTAGGATCAGCTCAAAACAAACAAGGAGCGAACCACAGAATCAGCCTGGAAATTAACCACCATAAAACCCTATCGATGGAGCATATAAGCTAACTATACCACTATGTAATAAGAAGGTAAAAAAAGAGAATACCCAGTAGCAACTTAGGAAGCACTCTCTAAAAGGCTTCCACCTAATCTCTTGTAAAAGCAACCTTCTTCCCCACGCAATATTATCCTCAAGGAGCAAGAGTCTCCCTTACAGTAAATGTAACCTTAGTCCTTCGGATATTCTTCCTAATGATAGCCAAGCTCTCCCGCCCAATGGGGTTACTGACCTTGATGACCATAGCTGCTCAGGAGAGAACAACTGTCTAAGATAGCCAAAAGAACAAACAGACGATAAGGCCCAAAGTCAGGCCAGGGCCAATCCAAGAGATGATCATCTTCCTTGCATGCGTTATGACTCTTCACTTGGGAAATTTACATTTTGGCCTTCATTGTTTCAAGCTCCTTAACGTTGCTCCTTGCATCTTGTGTTAATTCCGCATTGAGACATGAAATTTTAGACATAATATAATTAAAACCCTAATTCCCACACAAACTCTAATGAACTATAATAACTACTTTTTGGTTATTTTATCTTACAAAATTAATTACATAATCATTTTAATTTATACACTAATTAGGGTTAATCAGTCATCGTTCAAAATTCTCCATACATCCAGGTAGTACTAAGATTTATAGAGACATGAAGCGCTAATATTGGTGGAAAGGGATGAAACAAGATAAGGCTAAGTACATTGCAAAGTGTGTGGTGTGTCAGCATGTGAAGATTGAGCATTAGAAACTCAGAGGATTATTACAGTCCTTGCTTATTCCAGAGTGGAAGTGTGATCACATCACCATTGATTTCGTGTCTAGCTTTCCATGGGCATCACGGGGGCATAATGTCGTATGGGTCATTGCAGATAGACTCACCAAGTCCGCTCACTTCTTGAGTATCAAGACCACTGACACTTTAGAGACCTTGAACAAGCTTTATATTTGCGATTTTGTTATATTGCATGGAGTTTTACTCTCTATTGTGTCGGATCGTGATTCTCATTTTGTGGCACAATTTTGGCAAAGTTTACAACGAGCTATGGGGACCGAGTTTCACTTTAGCAACACCTTTCATCCTCAAATGGATGGCCAATCTAAGAGGGTGATACAAATTTTGGAGGACATATTACGAGCTTGTGTGTTGGACTTCAAGGGAAGTTAGAGTGATTATTTACCATTGGTGGAGTTTGTATATAAAAATAGTTTTCAATCTAGCATTCGCATGGCAACTTATGAGGCATTGTATAGGTGACCATGTAGGTCACCGAATTGTTGGCTAGAAACTGGAGAGAGTAGCTTGATTGGGCCAGAAATTGTAGGGAGAGACTACGGAGAAAATTCAACTCATCCGGGAGAGACTACGCACAGCTCAAAGTAGACGTAAAAGCTATGAGGACAGAAGAAGAAGACCATTGGAATTCCAAGAGGGGGACTATGTTCCATAAGGTGTCTCCCAAAAGGGGAGTGTTTAAATTTGGTAAGAAGGGAAAATTAGTCTCAAGGTACATCGGACTATTTAAAGTGATCAAAGAGGTGGGCAAAGTGGCATATCAACTTCGGTTATCAGCTTAGTTGTGAGGGGTACACGATGTGTTCCATGTGTCAATGTTAAGAAAGTGTCAATCGGATACAACGCATGTCGTAGATTTGGAGGATATTGAAGTTCAAGATGGAATAACATATGAAGAACAACCGGTGAAGATTCTTGATACCAAGGAGAAGGTGCTTTGCAATAAAGTCATTCAATTGGTGAAAGTCTTGTGGCAACATCATGGGATGAAGGAAGCTACTCTAAAACCAAATCTGAAAATGCAAGAGAAGTAGCCTCATTATTTCTCTACTCGAGGTAAGTTTCAAGAACAAAACTTTTTTTAAGGGGGTGGATTGTAAACCCCCACATTCTTATCTTTATATAGCAACATAATTATTTATGGAATGCTAATATATGTGATGATGTATGCATGAACTATGTAGATTTTAAGAGTAGAAATAAAAACTTTAGGCGAGGTAATAGGGTATGTATTGGAAGCTAGGAAGTATTCCGGAGTGAAAACACACTTTACAGAAAATTTGGGTAGAAATGATTTTGGACACTGCTTTGTATTTGGACCATAACTTTTTACCTTGATGTTTGTTTCAGCTTAAATTTTTACAGTAGATACTAGACTTCTAGGGCTACAAAAGTGTATTTCATGAAATATTCCGGAGTGAAAACACACTTTAGAAAAAATTTTGGTAGAAAGGATTTTGGACACTGCTTTGTATTTGGACCATAACTTTTTGCCCTAATGTTTGTTTGAGCTTAAATTTTAACAGTAGATACTAGACTTCTAGGGGTACAAAAGTGTATTTCATAAACATTTACCAAATTGACCTATAAATAGGTCAAAACATCACTGAAAGTTCCAGAAAAAACTAGGATGACGTTCGAACATGAAAGTACGTTCAAATGTTCAGTACGTTTGAATGACGAATGTTCGAACGTGAAAGTCCGTTCGAACGAAATTTCATCCTAGTACTCTCGTCTGATGGAAAAAAAAGTATGGGCAGCAAGTGACGTTTGAACATCAGCTATGAAACAGAGCATCAAATTTACGTCGATTGGATTCCTTTCTCACCCTATAAATACTTAAGGCCGCCTCCCTTAGCTCCAATACAACATTTCTAACCCTAGGAAGACTTAGAGAGGAAGAAAGAAAGGGAAAACACAAGATCAAAGGAGGATTTGCACCTTGAAAAAGATTAAAATTTCAAGTTTTTCAAGAACACTAAGAAAGAAGAAGGTAGGGGTTTCCTTCCACTCTTGTTCATTGAGGCTAGGACATATATATAAGTATGTTTTGACTCTCAATCCTATATATATGCTTTGAAATAATTATTTCTTGATACTCTTACAAATATTATCATGTTTTGAAGGATGCTATGGTGGAATAGCCATGAAACCTCTTTTTCTTGTCTTAAAAACCCTAGTTTTCAAGAGAGATGGTTTTTTCTCTCAATATTCTTTTCTTCTTGATTTCAAAACTCTAGTGCTTTGTATTAAACAATAAAATGATAGTGTTGACGATCTCTTGCATATTTTCTTATATTGTACTATTAGAATACTGCATGTGAAATTTTGGTATTTGTGGAAATGGGTTTGGGGCTTGTATTGTATCTCTTGTGGATGTTTAGATGACTATGGGTGGCCGTTGACTGGATATCGTTGAATGGGTTAGATGCATTTCTTACTCCGTGTGGATTTGAAGGTTCTTTATTACTCGTAGTGGGGTTGGTGTTTTGCGAGAACCAAACTACTATTCGCTCACATGATATCAAGGTTGAGGGTTAGTATATTATTCCAGGGTTGGATTGTCCCTATCGATGCATCAGTATGCCCTTCCTAAAGTTGTGTATCCTTACGATGATTGGATGTGTGTGTATGTGTGTCAGGATATTCTCAATGTGTTTATTCATACGATGTCATATATCATACCTGAGATACATAGACATAATGTTGTGAAAGATACAAGTTATGGCTTGATCTATATTGTGGGTTATTATTTATTGTTGTGAAAATAGTTTATTACAAGAACTTGTTAGAAATGGTTTATGGTTGGAAATGACTTATTGTGGGGAATTAGTTTTACTCCTTTACTTAATTTATTGTTGTTACTAAAAATGGTGATCTGTTGAAATATCACTGTTTTATTTCAAAGTTATATTTGATATTTGTGAAATGAGACTGACCTATTTTATTTGTTTCCTAAACCTTGTTGGAGTTTGAGAGGATTATCCTACAGAGCTTAGTGCTCACCCCTACAAACAATATTCTTTTCAGATCTTAGTTTAGAGGAAGAGTTCGGAGTTGACGAGCAAGTGCTATGGGAAACTCAAGTTGATGGGCATGTGGATCCGGAGGGGGATGTCTACAATTGTTCTTTTTATGTTCTAGACTAGGAGATTCATTTTGAGAGAACGTTTATGTTAATATTTTTTTGTATTCCTCTAAGGGATAACAATTTGGCATATTCTTTTGGGTGTAATTGTCATAGTTTGGGCATAATCTTTTGGGATGTAATGGTAATGGTTTGGCATATTCTTTTGGATGATGTTGTAGATATTATAGATGATGAATTAAATTTTCTTTATTTATGGATCCTATTAGTTGTTCTAATGATGTGAATGATTTTAAATAGTAATGTCGTTCAAGAGGGATTTGGGGGCATTACAGACGGCGACCCTCACATGGGACCTTGTTGAGAATAAGCCAACATGTGGCTTTAAGCTTGCATTTTGTAAAACAATGGTGTAAATTATTTTGGACTTGTAATAGTGTTCATAGGGTTGTAATAAACCTTTATGGACTATATTTTATGTAAAATTTGATGTTATGTGAGTTTGGGTAAATATTGTATGAGATTGGGTGAGTGGAAATTAAAAAATGATTGAATTGGGAGAAAATTGGGCCCTACTACTGGTAGCACGTTGATTAGCTACTAGTAGCACAATTGTAGTGGGCAGCTACTGGTAACTCGTTTCGCGAGCTACTAGTAAGTCGCGGGGCAATAGGCTCAGGTACTGGTAGTTCGATTCACAGCTTTCGGTAGCTTGCTAGCAGAAGGTTCTGCTACCCGTAGCAAGTACATGAGCTACCGTTAGCTCCTCAAAAATTTTCAAGAATTGAAAATAAGTTTGCCAAGCTTACGGGCCTTGAGCCCTTTTGTTCCAATGATGTAAATTGAGTAATATTAAGGACAAATTAATATATATTGGATCTTGGAATGGTCAAGTAATTGAAATGTATACAGTTTATGCGTTTGGGAGTGTCTGGTACAAGGAAAATTCTGCCCAATCTCTGTTTTGATTAAGATCCTGGTGAAGGGGATGGTATGATGTGGTGTCGAATTATGCGGCATTCACGGGTACTTCCGTAGGTTGATGGATGATCAACAGGTTGACAATGAACCCCCCGTTTTAAGGGCGTCACATTTGTAGCCATCCTGATACTCGTAGAAGGAAGAGATCTTGGAAACTATTATGTAGGTAACATTCCCGGTATGATATGTCGTGGATTTGCGGAGGTGATTTTAATGAAATCATTAACCACGATGAGAAGAGGGGTGGTGTGCCTAAAACATCATGGCAACTGCGAGGTTATAGATGAGCCATTGATGTATGCAAATTGGTGGATTTAGGATTTCATGTTGAGCAATTTACCTGGTGTTATGAAAGTATTCACTTGTTTACTATAAAGGAACGTCTGGACCGGGTCTGGGGTTCCATTTTGTAGATATCTCAATTTCTAAATAGCATAATTGTTTATATCCCCATGACTGACTCAGACCCATTGCAGCAACATTTTCTCCCTTTTGAAGTGGTTGATATTGCAGGAATACCTATTTGTGATCAACTTCCAGAGGAAAGGCTAATGTGGCATTATCAAAGTCGAGAGAATTTTTAGTAAAAAGGGCCTATCACGTTATCATTGAGCATGGTTTACATGGTTGACAAAATGGAAGGGGGGAACCAAGTAGCAATAATACCAATTGGAATGGGAATTTTATCTTGGATTTAAATATTCCCAATAAAATTAAGAATTTTTCTTGGAGGGCTATCCATGATATACTTCCCACCCAGTGTAACTTGCGGTAGAGAGGCATAAGAATGGATACGAGTTGTTTTCTATGTGACTCCTTTGTCGAAACAAGTGCCCATATGTTTATCAACCGCCAATTTACTGGAGCTGTATGGCATATCCTTGGCATATTCCCCCTGGGAACATCTATTCTTTCGCAAATTGGCTAAAGGGTATCTTGGGGAACGTTCAAGTTGAGAAGCTGGTCTAATAGTCGTTGTGGCTTGGGCTTTGTGGTTAACATGAACTGAGTGAAGGCTGGAGAAGAAACTAACTTCTTTGCTCAAATTGTGGAATTTGTGCAAAATTACCCTGCTCAATTTGTAGGGTGTTGGTATCTCAGTGGTGTTGTACACCCCCCATAAGTCCAGTGTTATGGTCTCCTCCTCTTGAAGGAATTATGAAAATAAACTTCAATGGAGCATATCTCTGAGGAAAGCAAATGCTCAAGCATTGGCATCGTTGTTCGAGATTAGAAGGGGAATTTTATAATATGGTATTGCTGAAAGGTTGAAAGTATAGTAAGGGCTAAGCATGTGGAGGCTATGGCAGCTGCAGCTACGGTTAGGCTCACAATGGAAGCAAGGTATGCAAAGATCATTCTTGAAGGAGATTATAGAGTGATCATTGATATAGTGCGGAGGAGAAAGTCTAAGCTTTCAGAAGAAAGCAAGTTTGTAGATCAAATCAATATCTATGTAAACAACATTGTTAGCTTCTCAGCTTCATGGACTCGAAGAATTGGCAACAATGCTGCTAACTCCTAGCCAAATTTGCTTTAGGAGTATCAAATGCTTGTACATGGAGGAAGGTGTGCTCATATTTCTTGCAACCTACCCTCCTACATGATTCTCCATCTTGGAAAAGAAAGAAAAAATATCTTTTAATATACAAAAATAAAATAAAAATTTGTATCTATTTGATTTCTAAAGTCTTTAATTTGTGTCTATTTGATTTCACATGATTGGCACTTGACCAGAGATATTAATGATTTTTTTTACGGGCGTTTGAGATTAGACCATATACATACAAATTAGGAGCCTTAGGGACCAAATAGACACAATTGGAAGATTGTTCACTAAATAGATACTACACACATATTTTAGGGATTAAAAGTGTATTTTACCTAATAAAATAATTAATTTGGACTAGAGAACAAAAAAAGTTTAGTTGAGTTGGACTTAATGACTTAAAAAAGTCAATGCTTTTGACTAATTGACAAAAAAGGTACAAAAATTGTAGATTTCAACAATTTTCACTATTTTTTTGGGGTTCTATTTTCAGAGAAAATTTTCTCGAATTTTTTTTTTCTAAAAAAATAATGGGTCTAGATTGTTTTCAAATTGTGTAATGGAGTGAAAATCACATTGCTATTTGAAATATTCGTATTACATAGTCTATTTTCAAATTTTTGTGTTACATAGTACCTTCAAACATATATTATTGTTAGTATATATTATAGTTTGGATAATAAAAATAATTGTAAAACCCGTGAAAATTTTGAATTTTTTTCTGAAAAAGGGTAAAATAGTAATTTTTAACTATAATGCAGAATTAAAATACATATTATCTAGAGCTTGTATGGCATAACAAACTTCATCGTTGGATTCGTTTCGCGAAATCTAGTCACCGAGACTAATTTTGTCGAATTCTGAGATAGTCGAATTTTTCACGTTTTACAAGACGACTGAGTGTCGAATGACCTCACAAAGATCCCCCAAAATAAATATTTTAAAATTTTCTTATAATTGAATTAAATTTTAAATAAAATTAATTTTAACTTAAACCGGGATGAAATAAATCGTTTCGGGCGAAAACGGACCCAAGCAAGTGGAGGACACGTGGCTCGACGTGGGCCGAGTATTAAAATTATAAATAGGGTAAAATATCTGATATTTCAGCATAAATATCTCTGAAAATTCTGCCAAAAACGTGTGAGGGAAGACGGAGAAGAAAATAGGAAAATTCAAAACTTCTTTCGCCGATTCACGGAGTTCCGTCGGTCAGAATTCTTCGAACCAAGAATCAAAGTCGATCTCCTCGACAAGGGCTATGCAACCACACCAAGAACGAAAGATTTCACTGAAGATCCAAAGAGGAAATTTTAGGAAATCAAGACTTGGACGTTGGTGTTGGTGTTCTTGAATGTTCTATCCATCGTTTTACGCTCCAAGAAGTAGGGTTTCCTCCTACTTTTGTTTATTTACATCCTATGGTATCCATAGGAAATGGACGGGCTGTTTGGAGTGTTTTAAAACTTACCTATTAGAGTTAGTTTAATGGAAATAGGTAGCTTCAATTCTAGTTTGAATTGGTAGTTAAAAATTGTTAGTTTGTGATTTCTAGGATGTTTTGATAATTGGGTATGTAAAAATCATATATTCTAATTTTTTTAGAGTTATGCGATAAATTTAGGCGTGTTATGTGATTACCAGTTTTGGTGCTTTGAAGGTGTTTAATAAAATGCCTATATGAAATAAAGTGTGTTAATTACATGAGATTTGTGATAACATGTTTGAATGCTATGGTAAAGAGATATTATATGTAACACCCCGCATTTTCTTTTCTATATATGTATATAGATATATAGTAAATAATGGTTGTAAAAAGGTGGATATGCATAGCGATGTGTGTTTGAATTTGGTAGATTGGAAAAGTAGAGATTTAGAACGTTAGTGGGAATAATAGTTGAATTTTATTTTTAATAAGTGAAAATATGAAATTTCAGGTCCTAGAACTTGTATTAAATAGGTTTGGGATAGAAATGTGTGTTGGAGAGGTTTGGGATGGCTATGGAAGGGAGTAAGATGAATTGGAAATGAAAAATGGACAAAAAGGGAAAGACCGGACAAAATCGACCGGTACTGCGTACTGGAGCAAACTGGTCCAGAGAGTTCGACATACCGGTATAGCGTACCGGTACGACCGGAAGTGATCTGACTATTAAAAGTCATGATCTTGGTCCGATTTTTAGTCTTATAAATACCCAAGGTCGCATATTTTGACTCCATTTCAGCCCTCCAACTTTAGAAACCCTAAGAGAGAAAGAAAGGAAGAGAAAAGAGGAAGAAAGGAAGAGAAAAACAAGAGTTTAAAGGAGTTAGTCAAGATCAAACCTAACTTCCAAGAACAAGGTAGGAGATTTCTTCTCTTTCTCTTTCATTGAGATTAGGGTTTATGTATATATGTATGTTTTGCTATAAATGTGATATATATGATATAAAATCATCCTTTCTTAGTCTTTTGGGCAATGAATACATGTTTATCAAAGTTAGGGTTGATTACCCATGAAATTCCTCTTTTGTTTGAAAAACCCTAGATTTTTTTCGAGAGGGATGCATTTTCTTCTTAAAGTTTTCTTTTATTATTGACATTGGGACCATAGAACTTTGTGTTGAGTAATAAATGATTTCATTGTGATCTCTTGTATTTTTCATCGTTGATTATTGAAATATGACATAATGAAATTGAGAATTTTTAGAAATATGCTTGTCATGGAGAATATGTTGGTTTCCTTATTGTATGGTTGTTGTGAGGGACTTGAATTGCTATCGAAAGATGTCGTAGAGTGTTAGAAGTTAGTCTACCCCGATGGGGGTGAGATGATTTCCTAACACTTGTAGTGGATTGTCATTTGGTAATGCGACCACTATCGTTCACTGGAGTTTGAACTAGGGGTGGTATACCTTTTCTGGGAAGGAACTCGTCACTGCCATTGGTATGGTAGACGCCCTATCCCAAAGTGCTTGTGATTTTGATTATGATTGATGAACTAAGTATAGTCATTGGATAGATTCTTGAGAAACAATTAACGTACATGGTATGAGATGAACCAATATATATATCAATATATCTAGATGAGAACATGAATTGGATTAAGTCGCAGTCGGTGCATTGGTATAGGACAATGCAACGGTAGGCGCCTTTCCTAACCATTTGGGAATGATTTTTTTTGAGACATACTTTTAATGTTTATATGTATTTATCGCTGTTGTATAAACTTGAGATCGATATAAATGTCCTTGTTTTATTTCAAAAGTTATATATGTTATTTTGCTAAATGAGACCGGCCTGTTTTACATTTTTCTAAACCTTGGTTGAGTTTGGGAAGATTTTGCTACAGAGCTTCATGCTCATCCCCTACAAATTACATATTTTTAGATCATATACTAGATGAGGAGTTGGGAGTCGAGGAGCCCGTACACTGGAAGACTCAGCTAGACGGGGAGGTGGATCTCGAGGTGGACGCTTAGAGCGACACATTCTTTTGTACTAGACTAGGATATTCTTTTGAAACAATGTAAAGTCTAGTTTATATTTTGTTATATTCCGTTGCGCTACATTTGTTAATTTTTGGGAATGTAAAGGCCAAGATGGGTCTATTCTTTTGGGACAATATTGTGAACATTTTATATTTTGATGAATGCAATTTACTTATGGATGGATTATTTAGTGCTCTCATGATGTAAATGGATGTTAGAAGGTAATGCTGTCCAGGATAGTATTTGGGGCATTACAGATTTGGTATCAGAGCCTAGGTTTTAGGTCTTATATAGGAGCTGTAGGTTATGGATTCACACAAGAGAAATAGGACTAGGTAGAAAGAAATTGTTCGGTCTTGCTTTATAGGAACCATAGACTTTAGATTAAAGTAATATTTAGGATGTCTTGTACATCAATGAACTAAATTATAAATTGATGTGCAGGATGGACGGAGGAAGAGGACGTGGACGTGGCCGTGGACGAGGACGTGGTGACCAAGCACCCCCTCCTCCTCCGCCACCTCCTGATGCCATGAATGATATTTATCAGTGTTTGAGGGAGCTCACCACTCTGGTGCAAGGCCAGAATGGAAACAACAACAACCACTACCACAATGGTGGAACTCATCCACTAGCCCAAGTACCGGGCAACGGGAATGAGAATAGGAAGATGGTAGTCCTTCTGAAATTTCTACGCCAATACCCACCTACTTTCCAAGGAAGCTCTAACCCCTTGGATGCGGATAAATGGATCCGTCGAGTGAAGAAGATCTGTGACGGCATGGGAGTTGCCAAGGATTTGCGGGTTGGTTTGGCCATCTATTTGCTCGAAGGGGAGGCCGACCATTGGTGGGACTCCGTGAGACGAAGGAGGAACACCGATGTACTCATTTGGGAAGGGTTCGACCAAATCTTCCAAGACAAGTACTTTTCGAAATCAGTCAGAGACCGGATGAAGACTGAATTTCTGGCTCTACGACAAGGCAACATGACCGTGGCCGAGTACGAAAGGAGGTTTGATGAGTTATCCCAATATGCTACAGAGTTTATAGCTACTGAGGCCGGCAGGGCCAAGCACTTTGAACAGGGATTGAGACCGGTCATCAGAGAGAAGTTAGTGACTCTCAAGATTCGGGATTATGGGGATCTTGTCGTCCGAGCTGCCATAGTGGAGAGAGACATAGAAGATAGTCAGCGGCGACAGAGCTTCACGAGAGGAGGCCCGATTCGGACCGGTGCAAGTAGTAGTGGAGTGCAAAGGGCAACACCTTACCGTCGCCCCGATCAAGTAGTTGGACCGAGACCTCAAGCAGTTTGAGGAGAGGGGGCCATTCAGACTAGAACCAACACTGACTATCGTCAATGTTTTGCTTGTGGAGGGGTAGGACACTTCAGACACAACTGCCCATCGCTTCCACCAAGAACCAACCAAGCAACAGGTCAAGTGGCAACCAATATGCCAATACAACAATGGAGACTGTTACAAGCTCAAGCCCCTGGTGACACCAATCAAGGAAGGGTATTTGCTTTGACCCAATCGGAGGAAAATGCCTCCAATGCCATTGTGGAAGGTATCATTCTTCTTTATAATTCATGGGCACGAATTTTATTTGATCCTGGTGCTACACATTCATTCATACGTACAACCTATGCTCTTAAATTGGGATTGGGTTTCGAGAGGCTAGAGCATGTATTGAATGTTGACTTGCCTACGGGAGAACGGTTGGATACTAGAAGGGTGTGTAGAGGGTGTGTACTTCGAATTAGGGATCATAAACTGACCGTAGATTTGGTTGCGTTAGATATAAAGGGGTATGACATTATATTTGGGATGAATTTGTTGTCCACTTTTCGGGCGGTAATGGATTGTTTTCGCAAGCGGATTACGTTTCAGTTGCCAGGGGGAGTCGTTTTCAGTTTTGTGAATAACCGAAGTTCTTTCCATCCATTTCCTATTACGGGTAGGAGATTCTTAAAGGCGAAAGCGAAAAATTATTTGAGTTTCTTAGCTAGCTTGATGGGAGATGACAGGGATAAAATCCATACGGATGTGGTGTTAATTGTATCGGAGTTTTTGGATGTTTTTCTCGAGCAATTACCTGGATTACCGCCACCTAGCAAAATTGAGTTCAAGATCGATCTCTATCCGGTAGGGGTGTCAAACGTGTCGGGTTAAACGGGTGACGGGTGAAAAACATGTAAACCCGTACACGACACGTTTAATAAACGGGTAAAAAAATTAAACACGGACACGAATCATTTAATAAACGGTTAACACGACACGACTCGTTTAACACGTTTAATTTTATTAAAATTTTAACCCACACCAAAAATTACTCAATTAAAATTTTAAACTCCATTAACTATTAACTATCCACAATATTTGTACTCTCTTAAATATAAGATTTCCAATTAGTGGACACTTGTAAAAACAACTGAAAAAGTTGAATGATGAAAGAAAGAGGCTTCAGCCATTTTATAGGCAAGGGAGGAGGTCTCCTTTCCTTGAATCTTCCGATGTGGGATTCAAGTCAAGAAAGAAAAGGCTTCAACCTTTTTATAGGCAAGGGAGGAGGCCTCCTTCCCTTGAATCTTCCGATGTGGGATTCAAGTCAAGAATGCTCTTCT
>CM042194.1:19766091-19784828 GCA_023539305.1 Ilex asprella
CCACATCGGAAGATTCAAGGGAAGGAGACTTCCTCCCTTGCCTATAAAAAGCTTTCTTGACTTGAATCCCACATCGGAAGATTCAAGGGAAGGAGACCTCCTCCCTTGCCTATAAAAAGGTTGAAGCCCTTTCCTTTTATCATTCAATTTTTTCACTTGTTTTTGTAAGTGTTCACTAATTGAAAATCTTTTAATTAAGAGAGTACAAATATTGTGGATCATTAATTTTAATAAATTCTAATTATTTTTATTAAAATAATTATTAATTTATTATTATATTAAATTTATTTAAACGGGTAAACGGGTTAGTATGTTCCACCCGAACACAACTCGTTTATTAAACGTGTTAAACGGGTTGACCCGTTTATCACTCGAACCCGTTAAGGTCTCACCCAAACCCGTTTAATCTGCGATTAATCGTGTCAGTTAATCGTGTCGTGTTAAATTTTGACAGGCCTACTATCCGGGAATCAAACCCATATCCATTGCTCCCTACCGGATGGCACCTTTGGAGTTGAAGGAGCTAAGAAAGCAGTTGGATCACTTATTGGCGATTGGGTTTATCTGTCTAAGCACTTCACCATAGGGAGCCCCGGTCCTCTTTATGAAGAAAATGGATGAGACTTTACGGTTGTGCATGGATTATCGGAGGTTAAATCGGGTTACCGTGAAGAATAGGTATCTGTTGTCGAGAATTGATGACTTATTTGATCAGTTGAAGGGTTCGAAATATTACTCCAAGATTGATCTTCGTACGGGGTATCATCAGTTGCGGATTAAAGAGGAGGATATTCTTAAGACTATTTTTTATAACTGGTATAGTCATTTCGAGTATACAGTGATGCCGTTTGGATTGACTAATGTCCCTACAGCCTTCATGGATTTGATGCACAGAGTTTTTCGGCCTTACCTCGATCAATTTATCATTGTGTTTATTGATGACATATTGATTTACTCATAGACTCAGGAGAAACATTCTCTTCATCTCTCTATTGTACTACAAACATTGAGAGAACATAAGTTATATGCGAAGATGAGCAAGTGTGAGTTTTGGATGAAGGAAGTGAAGTTCCTTGGCCATGTTGTGTCCGAGCAAGGGGTAGCGGTTGATCCCGCAAAGATTGAGGCCGTTATGAAATGGGAACCACCAAAGAATGTGACAGAAGTGCATAGTTTTCTGGGCTTGGTAGGTTACTATTGGAGGTTTGTGGAGGGGTTCTCTAAGCTAGCGATGCCGATGACTCGCCTTACGAAGAAGGGAGAGAAATTCTTGTGGACTCAAGCGTGTGAACTAGCCTTTCGCACCTTGAAGGAAAAGTTGACGACGGCTCATGTCCTCATTATTCTGAATAGTGGGGAAGGATATGATGTTTACACCGATGTTTTACTACGAGGCTTGAGATGCGTTCTAATGTAAGGAGGGAAGGTTGTTTCCTATGGCTCTAGGCCACTCAAGGCTCATGAACAGAACTATCCCACCAATGACTTAAAGCTTGCTGTTGTGGTCTTTGCTCTTAAGTTGTGGAGGTGTTATTTGTACGGAGGAAAATTTCAAGTGTTCTCTGACCATAAGAGCCTCAAGTACATATTCACCCAGAAAGACTTGAATCTTCGGCAAAGAAGGTGGATTGAATATCTAGAAGACTATGATTTCATACTCAATTATCATCTAGGGAAGGCGAACGTAGTAGCAGATGTACTGAGTAGGAAGTCTCGGGGTGAAATCAATTTCCTGGCGGTGAATAGGTGGAAGATGATGGATGCCTTGGAGGAATTCGACCTATGGGTGGATAGACAGGAGGATCGATCATGCCTATTTAATCTTGTTGCCCAACCAATGCTTCGACAAAGGATCGTGAAGTTACAGCGGTTAGACACCGAGTTGGAAGCTATCCGGGGTAAGTTGGGGAAGAATGAAATTGTTGAGAATTGGACAATAAATGGTGATAATTTGTGGTTTCGGGGAAGACTATGTGTACCCGATGATGACTAAGTAAGAGAAGGAATGTTAGGCGAGTGCCATCGTTCCAAATTCTCCATACATCTGGGTAGTACCAAAATGTATAGGGACATGAAGCGGCAATATTGGTGGAAGAGAATGAAGAAGGATGTGGCTAGATACGTTTTCAAATGTGTAGTGTGTCAGCAAGTGAAGATTGAGCATCAAAAGCCCGAAGGATTATTGCAGTCCTTGCCTATTCCTGAGTGGAAGTGGGATCACATCACCATGGACTTTGTGTCGGGTTTACCACGGACTTCACGAGGACATAATGCTATATGGGTTATTGTGGATAGACTCACCAAGTCCGCTCAGTTCTTGAGGATGAAGACCACAGACAACTTAGAGACCTTGAGCAAGTTATATATCCTAGAGATCGTCAGGTTGCATGGAGTTCCGCTATCTATCATATCGGATCGTGACTCTCATTTCGTGGCACAGTTTTGGCAAAGCCTTCAAAGAGCTATGGGGACAGAGTTACACTTCAGCACCACATTCTATCCTCAAACCAATGGTCAATCCGAGAGAGTAATACAAATTCTAGAAGATATGTTACGGGCTTGCACGTTGAATTTCAAGGGAAGTTGGAGCGATCATTTGACGTTGGTGGAATTTGCATATAACAACAGCTTTCAAGAAAGTATTGGGATGACACCGTATGAAGCATTGTATGGAAGGCCATGTCGATCACCGACTTGTTGGTTAGAAGCGGGCGAGAACAGTTTATTTGGGCCAAAAATTGTTCGGGAGACTACGGAGAAGGTTCAACTCATCCGGGAGAAGGTTCAACTCATCCGGGAGAGACTACGCACAGCACAAAGCCGACAGAAAAGCTATGCGGATAGAAGACGAAGACAATTGGAGTTCCAAGAAGGGGACTATGTGTTCCTCAAAGTTTCACCCAAGAGGGGAATGTTCCATTTCAGCAAGAAGGAAAAGTTAGGGCCAAGATATACCGGACCATTTGAAGTGATCAAAGTTGTGGGCAAGACGGCGTATCATTTGCGGTTACCAGCTCAGTTGTCTGGGGTACATGATGTGTTCCACGTGTCCATGTTGAGAAAGTGTCAATCGGATGCAACGCCGGTCGTAGACTTGGAAGATATAGAAGTTCAAGATAGAGCAACATATGAAGAACAACCGGTGAGAATTCTTGATACCAAGGAAAAGGTGCTTCACAACAAAGTCATCAGATTGATGAAGGTTTTGTGGCAACATCATGGAGTGGAGGAAGCTACATGGGAACCGGAGCAAAAAATGCGGGAGAAGTATCCATATTTGTTCACGACTTGAGGTAAGTTTCGAGGACGAAACTTTCTTTAAGGGGGTGGATTGTAACACCCCACATTTTCTTTTCTATATATGTATATAGATATATAGTAAATAATGGTTGCAAAAAGGTGGATATGCGTAGCGATGTGTGTTTAAATTTGGTAGATTAGAAAAGTAGAGATTTAGAATGTTAGTGGGAATAATAGTTGAATTTTAGTTTTAATAAGTGAAAATATGAAATTTCAGGTCCTAGAACTTATATTAAATAGGTTTGGGGTGGAAATGTGTGTTGGAGAGGTTTGGGATGGCTTTGGAAGGGAGTAAGATGGATTGGAAATGAAAAAGGAAAAAACTGGACACAACCGTACCGGTACTGAAGCGTACCGGTACTGTGTACCGGAGCAAACTGGTCTAGAGAGTTCGACGTACCGGTACTGCGTACCAGTACGGTTGGAAGTGATCTGACTATTAAAAGTCACGATCCTGGTCCGATATTTAGTCTTATAAATACCCAAGGTCGCCTATTTTGACTCCATTTCAGCCCTCCAACTTTAGAAACCCTAAGAGAGGAAGAAAGAAAGAGAAAAACAAGAGTTTTAAGGAGTTAGTCAAGATCAAACCTAGCTTCCAAGAACAAGGTAGGGAATTTCTTCTCTTTCTCTTTCATTGAGATTAGAGTTTATGTATATATGTATGTTTTGCTATAAATGTGATATATATGATATAAAATCATCATCTCTTAGTCTTTTGGGCAATGAATACATGTTTTTATCAAAGTTAGGGTTGATTACCCATGAAATTCCTCTTTTGTTTGAAAAATCCTAGATTTTTTTCGAGAGGGATGAATTTTCTTCTTAAAGTTTTCTTTTATTATTGACATTGGGACCATAGAACTTTGTGTTGAGTAATAAATGATTTCATTATGATCTCTTGTATTTTTCATCGTTGATTATTGAAATTATGACATGATGAAATTGGGGATTTTTAGAAATATGCTTGTCATGGAGAATATGTTGGTTTCCTTATTGTATGGTTGTTGTGAGGGACTTGAATTGCTATCGAAAGATGTCGTAGAGTGTTAGAGGTTAGTCTACCCCGGTGGGGGTGAGATGGTTTCCTAACACTTGTAGTGGATTGTCATTTAGTAATGCGACCACTATCGTTCACTGGAGTTCGAACTAGGGCTGGTATACCTTTCCTGGGAAGGTACTCGTCACCGCCATTGGTATGGTAGACGCCCTTTCCCAAAGTGCTTGTGATTTTGATTATGATTGGTGAACTAGGTATAGTCGTTGGGTAGATTCTTGAGAAATAATCAACGTACATCGTATGGGATGAACCAATATATCTATATAATAAAACAGGATGGAACTTGAATTTTATCCCCATTATATTTTTCCTTCCTAAAACCATCACTTCTCACCCATCATCTCCTTCTTAACGTTACACTGCCTCACCTGCACACAACCTGACACACGCAAGGAACAGCCGCTTGACTTCTTTCTCCTTTCTCACACAGACACTCCTTGCTCTTTTCTCTCTCGAAATGTTGAAGATCAACGACCATAAATGGAGAAGCTTTTGTTTATAAATCGATTTAGTCGGTCGGTGATTAATCTTGATTAATGCATGATTTAATTAAGTTAATAGGTCAATTGTGTTAGTTAAACAAAGTTAAACTAATCAAAATTGACCTATTACGGTTAGTGTGTGAATTAGGGATAATGCATTAATTGTTGTTATTTTCAGGGTTTTATGCGTCAAAGCTACAAACTACCGGGGAGCCAATTGTGAATTCTAAGATGACAATTATTAAAACCCTAAACAAAAAGAGATTAAAGTAATTCAAATGTCATCTTTTGGAAGCTTGTGAATGACAATTTTTGGAAGCTTGTGGAATGACAACTTTTAGAAGCTTGTGAATGACAACTTTTGGAAGATTGTGAATGACAACATTTGGAAGCTTGTGAATGTCATCCCTTGGGTTTGTGAATGGTATTTTTGGGGTTTGTAAATGTTATCCCTTGGGGTTTGTAAAGGCTTTGCCTATAAATACCATCCCTTTTGTGGCTTGTAGAGAGGAAAGTTTTTTCTTGACATAAGTTTGTTGAGAGAAAGAAGTTTTTGTTAGATAAAAGTTTTTGCTAGAGTTCTTGATTGTGGAAATCCCTCCAAGTTGTTATTGCTTTCTTTCTTCCCTTAGAGGAGTGAAACTCTTCCACTTTTCTAGAGCTTTACCGAAGCCGTGAAGGGTGGAACGTGATTCACTCATTCTTTGTCGAAGATCATTTATATTAATGCATTTTGTTTATTGCTTTATTTGTATTGTTACTTTCATTTATGATATTGTCATCTCTTGGTTGTGGAATACCCATCAATTAATATTACTTGGTTGTGGACTACCCACCAAGTAGTATGCTTGGTTGTGGAATACCCACCAATTAATTACTGCTTTCTTTTATTGTGTTACTATCTCTTGGTTGTGGAATACCCACCAAATAGTATTGCTTAGTTGTGGACTACCCACCAAGTAGTATTGCTTGGTTGTGGAATACCCACCAATTAATTATTGCTTTCTTTTAATTTAAGTCTTGTTTTATTTTGATGCATTTCATTTATGCTTAGTTCTAACATTTATTTCTGTCTTTCTATTTAATTATTGTCCTTACTTTAACTATGAGTAGGTAAGCTTTTAGTTGGCTAATCCAAGGGAGACCTCCTCTTGGGTTTGTCATTTCAACTGATTGTCTTTCCTCCCTTTAGAGTCAAATGGTTCGGTTTGACGGGGTTGAGAGTGGATGAGTTGGTGAGCCTTTGATATTCCGTAGGCCTGATCACGGTTTATGCTTAGATACTCACCAATCTCATCCCTAGCTTCCCTCGAATCAATCGTTCATTCATGCTCAATCGGAGGAAGGTTTTGAGTTGATTTGGTATTTCCATTGGAATGAACCATTTGGATTAGCCAACACTAGTAGCTAGGATTTTAGTTGGTTAATCTAAGGAAAAATTCATCTTGGGGATTCCATTTCAACTCTTCTTCACTCCTCCCTTTAGAGTCAAATGGTTCGCTTTGACGGGGTTGAGAGTGGATGAGTTGGTGAGGCTTTGATATTCCGTAGGCCTAGTCACGGTTTATGCTTAGATACTCACCAATCTCATCCCTAGCTTCCCCCGAATCAATCGTTCATTCATGCTCAAACGGAGGAAGGTTTTGAGTTGATTTGGTATTCCCATTGGAATGAACCATTTGGATTAGCCAACACTTGCTTTATTTGCATTTTTATTTAAAAACACAACCCCAAAACATAAACAAAAGATTTTACATTTTCTTTTCACTTTTACAAAATTACCTTCATACACTTGAACTTTCCTTCCCTGAGGAGACGACCTTGGAATACTTTTCCAAGTAAAACACCGACACACAAAAGACTCCTTGCGATTGGGGAGCACTTTTGTGCACACACATCCCATTTTACATCATTCTATTTCTCCATTTTCTCCTTGCCCTTTCTTTTGACATCGTCCCAAGGGAGAGTGACACTCCCCCTCACACATACATCAAGGGAGATGTTAGTAAGTTAGGAACTGCAGGGAAAAAACATCAATCAGTCGGCCCCAAAACACAATTCACAAACGTGGTAAGAAATGCAAATCAATTTCTGAAACTTTTCAATTCTCTCTCTTCCACTCCCAAGTTCAACTTCAGATTAGGTAACAAATTGAATCTCAGGTTCTATTTATTTATTATAATCGCAACATTGGTGAATATTTCTGAAGATTAGTGTTTTGGCATCATTGTTGTCTTCGATTCTGCAAATTTCTTCCGTTCATCGTACGAAGATTTATTTAGGTTTGGACTGATATGGATCTCGATCGTCTAATTCAATGTTTGAATAGGATGTATTTTTTATTCGTGATCTGAGTTTTTTCAAGGCTAAGTTTATTTGGATGTATTTAAGTGGGTCCTTTCACAAATTTACCCTTTTTTTTGGATTGAAGCCCCAATTAATCTTCATTCTTCGTCACATGTCTTCGTTGATCCAGGCGATTCGTCGAACTGAGGTATGCTCTCTCTCTCTCTCCTTGACTGGTATACTATTACAATGAAGACGTGGGGTTGGGCGCTGGTGGTTCAGATGAAACAGAGGGGTATGGTTTCTGAATTGGGGGTTTTTTTTATTGTGGATGGGGATGGGCTGACGGTTGTTGTGGCTAAATATGTTTAAATATACATATGATGTAATCAATTTGGAAAGAATTGAAAACAACAAATAGAAAAGGTCTCGGAAGTTGCTTAAATACTATTTTCATAGAGATCTTGGAAGTTGCTGAAATACAATCTAACTTTCCTTTGTTTTCCAACCCAAAAAGAAGATCCACGCAGTACTAGGAACCAAGAAACTGCATATAAGTGTGATAAACAGTATGAGTTTTATTGGATCAACGAAAAAATCTTTTTCACAGAGAGCTGATTGAGCGAGTAATCTATTCTTGAGTGGGACTTAGGTTCCATCTCTTTTTTTTGTTAATAGTTGATATTTTGTTTTGAAACCTTCAATTGGGGGTAAAAATTGGAGATGGGTATTCGATGTCAAAATTGAATGCAAGGCTGAAATTGAGGGTTTCTCAATTTTTTATTTTTTATTTTGGTGTTTTTAACAAAATTGGGTTGTGATTGCATGTATTTATGGGGCTTTAATTGGTAATCTTCAACTCAACTTATTTGAATTATGAGTTTTCATTTAGTTTGTTTAGCCAAATGGTTGTGGGTTTTACTTTGATTGTATGGATAAACTATCAAAATTAGTTCAATTTCCACAATGTTAATATAACATTCTTTGTTGTCAGCATGTACGAAATGTCTTATGTTTTTATGTTTTTTAATAAAATTGCGTAGTTTTGTTGATTGAGTGATTTATTTTCATAATTATCCTCTAACATGCTTTCTTGGTGAACTTGACATTTGAACAGTTGATTATGTGTGTGTCTGTATGGATTACTTCACATGTCTTTTTTTTTTTTATCTCTGCTTCAAACCCTGTTGTTTTCTCAGAAGAGTCCTTTTTTAGTTCTTGGAGCAAGAGGAAGAGAGACTCTGTTAGAAAGACTCGACTCAACTCAACTCAACAAAGTCGGTCAAATCTTCGATTTTGTTTTTTTTCGTTGTCTTTGTTTGATTCTTGGATGTTATTGATCAAGGTTGGATGTGTATGTATATGATGGTGTTGTATTTCTTTATATTGAGGAGTCATAAGATATAGAATCATCAGAGAGATGATGTATTATTTTGTAAAAAAAAAGTGGTTGTCCTGATTTATTATTAGAATTTTTATTTTCTTAATTATTTATGTAAAATGGGGATGTATTAAAGGATGTATTTTATGCTTTCAACTTGGTGTCAGTCTAAGTTTAATACTTGATTATTTTGTGTTTACGATTAATATTCAGTGTTTGTTTATTTCTGTAGTGTCTATGTTAAGTGTTTGATTGTTTTGTCTTGCACAGATTATGGGGACAATTTAGACTTTCGGCTAAGTATATGTCCGAGTTTAATGCTTGACTCGATTATTTTGTGCCCATATTTAGTGTTCAATGTTTTTTGAATTACACCGTGCCTTCAGGCACGGGTTATTCCTAGTATATCAATATATCTAGATGAGAACATGAATTGGATTAAGTCGGAGTCTGCGCATTGGTATGGGACAATGCAACGGCAGACGCCTTTCCTAACCATTTGGGAATGGTTTTTTTTGAGACATACTTTTAATGTTTACATGTATTTATCACTGTTGTATAAACTTGAGATCGGTCTAAATGTCCTTGTTTTATTTCAAAAGTTATATATGTTATTTTGCTAAATGAGACCGACCTGTTTTACATTTTTCTAAACCTTGGTTGAGTTTGGGAAGATTTTGCTACAGAGCTTCGTGTTCATCCCCTACAAATTACATATTTTTAGATCATATACTAGATAAGGAGTTGGGAGTCGAGAAGCCCGTACACTGAGAGACTCCGCTAGACGGGGAGGTGGATCCCGAGGTGGATGCTTAGAGCGACACATTCTTTTGTACTAGACTAGGATATTCTTTTGAAACAATGTAAAGTCTAATTTATATTTTTTTATATTCCGTTGCGCTACATTTGTTAATTTTTGGGAATGTAAAGGCCAAGATGAGTCTATTCTTTTGGGACAATATTGTGAACATTTTATATTTTGATGAATGAAATTTACTTATGGATGGATTATTTAGTGCTCTCATGATGTAAATGGATGTTAGAAGGTAATGCCGTTCAGGGTAGTATTTGGGGCGTTACATTATATGCTTAAGATATAAATTACAATTGGAAATGAAATGTTGATATGTGCTTATGATATGTAGACATTGTGACAAAGTTTGGTAGTTATATATATAAGATATAAATTGTCATAGAACATGTGGACATGTGGTTGAATTGCTCATTTGACATTAACGCATATTGGGCATGATCTTGGCATCACATTCATGGGCATGAGTCATGAGTATGGGTGTGTGAGTGCATGGTTAATCAAACACCATACTTAGTGATTGATATGTAGTCCTAGAAAGGTTGGATCGAAAATCCCCTTTGAATCGAATGGTTGCATGAAAAACTTGTATCGGGTGTAGCAAGAAGGGCTAGATTCTCCCTCAGGTGCAAGACCCGACTACTTGGTTCATACACTTTGACGGTGCAAGTCCAAAAAGTGTAAAAAGGGGTATGGAGTCGGCGGTGTGATTCCAAAATCTGTTGCTCAACAAAGACACAAGATTTTATTTTATAAAAATACTCATTCAAAGGATAACATCCAACAATGATTTGGTTTTAAAAATACACAACATTTATTTCAAACAATCATTGGATGTATTTTAGTCAATTGACGGATTCATTACACACGTGCATTGCATTGTGTTGAGGGAGTCGGTGAGAACTCGAGTTGAAGTTGCATGAGTGAGTCTCATCTCAATTCATAGCATGACATGAAAGTTTCTACCATGATTGCAATTCTTGATAGAAAAGAATATTGTTTATAATTGTTTCATGTGCACATTCATATACATCTAGGGTGGAGAGTAACCTCTGTAGGAGATACTGTATTGAGCGTTGCTCACTCTATACGAAAAAATATTTCAGGTGCGGGATACACACCGGTGGACGGCTCTTATTTGGAGCCTCAAGAGTGAAGAGAGGCTGAATTGTGGCCTTTAACCTTGGTTTTTGTACAACTTTTGTTAAAATTATGTTTTGTACATGTAATATATGTAAAAGTATTGTAATCAAACTTATATGAACTACTTTTAATATAACCTTGCATGTTTTATATGAGTATAGATAAATAGACCCGGTGTGATCAATGTTTATTCATAAATGAATTCGGTGCGGTCAATGTTGTATATTGGACCTCAGATGGGTCTGTGATCGTATATTGCACAGGTTGTGTTTATAGGTAGAGCTTCTCGTACAAAGGAGACTTTGTCCGAATTTCGTTAAATTATGGATCCCGATAAATAGGGTATAATGGCGCTATATCGAATTATATGATATATATGGGTATTCCGTGGGTTGACGGGTGATCAACGGTATCCCAAATTTTGGGGTGTCACAACTTGGTATCAGAGCTTAGGTATACGATTTACCTAGGGCTTGATGGCCATGAGTCTAGACCATTGCATTCATTGTCTATTTCAGGTTATGAGCTTTAAATGTTATATGTTATGTGCTATGTGTTATGTGAATTATATGCATGGTAGAATGTATATGGAAAGAAAACACTAGGGTTAGAAAACATAACCTTGGAGTTCGGAGAAAGGGACAAATGGTATATTTCAATGCCTAAATGTCTATTAGTAGGTGGCTGGCACAAGCACTACTAATGAGACAAGGAGAGAAATCTTAAAGTTTAAACTTGATCCCTATCTTGTGATACTATGTGAGGAACTATTGTTATCCTACATGTGTGTAGATGACAAATCGAGGAAAGGGACGTAGAGGTGCTGGGCGGAACAACAACCAATCACCACCGGCCTTTGACCAACAAGCCTTCGTGGAGGCTATTAGTGTTGCGGCCGCTACCATTGCACATGTTAGTGTTGCGGCTGCTACCATTGCACAGACTAGTGCTGCGACTGCTACCATTGAGGCTCGAGTAACCTCTAGAAGTTCAAGGCAGACCAGCCTCCAACCTTCATGGGAGGGACAGATCCGATGGTGGCTGATCATTGGTTCTGACAAGTTAAAAAGATCTTAGGGGTTATGGAGATCACCTCTGATGCCACTAAGATAATGCTAGCTATATTCCAACTAGAGGGAGAATCCCAATTGTGGTAGGATTGGGTAAATGCCTCGAAGAACATGGAGGCAACGACATGGGGAGAGTTTCGAGAGCTCTTTATGGGCAAATATTTTTCGGCGTCTATCTGGCATGCAAAGGATCGGGAGTTCCTAGACTTGAGGCAAGGGACTATGATTGTATTGGAATACGTGGCTAAGTTCACAGAATTAGCCAATTTCACTAACGATTATGTGGCCACAGACATGGCCAAAGTGAGGAAGTTTGAGGATGGGCTGAAATTATCCATTCAAGGTAAAATTGTGGGTTTTCTTTTGTAAGACTTTGACTCAAAGGTCGAGGCATCTATGGCCATTGAGAGAGAGGACATCCGGAAAGCGGGTGTTAAAGACATGAGGAAAGAGGGCTAACCTTTTTCTTCTAGTTCAGGAAAGAAATAAATGAGCTCGACTCCACAGGGTCGTGGCTATCAAGGCCAAGACCAAGGCAATCCTCCCAATGCGGGAGAAATCAGAGACCTTCCTACCCGGCTAACACACGGACATGTTTCTATTGTAACTAGCTAGGTCACATGAAGCGAGATTGTCCTCAAAGACAGGGATCCTAGAGTTATGGTGCGTCTCAGTCCCAGTCATCGGTGGGGCAGTCACAAACTCACTTTATTCCTTCCTACCCCACCATGGGCCAAGGAAGCCAGTACCAGTTTTAGGGTGCTACACAGGGCCCTGCTACTTCACATGTGGGGATCTTGCAATCAGGCCAGATGGGCCAGAGCATGGGTCGAGGTCGAGGCCAAGGTTCACAAGCGGGGACTTTAGGGACCCAGGGGCGTGTCTATGCCATTATGCCTTAGACTGAGCCAGTTGGGTCTACCTCGGGTGGTTTATGAGTGTGAAGATGTTTTCCCAGATGAACTACTGGGATTACTTTCACATAGGGATGTAGACTTCACCATTGAGTTGTTCCCTGGTACATCATCCATTTTTATGACTCCACATAGGATGACGTCTGCTGAGTTACAAGAATTCAAGGTCCAATTACATAAATTTTTGGACAGGGACTTTATTAGACCGAGCACTTCACCTTGGGGCGCTCCGGTGTTGTTTGCCAAGAAGAAGGACAAGACCTTTCGGCTATGCACAGACTATCGGTAGTTAAATAGAGTTACTACAAAAAATAGATATCCTTTGCCGTGGATTGATGATTTGTTTGATCAATTGAGAGGAGCGTGAGTCTACTCCAAGATAAATCTCTGCACCGATCACCATCAGTTAAAGGTTAGGTAGGCGGATATCCCTAAGACGGCGTTTAGGACGCAATATGGACATTTCGAGTTTACAATGATGTCATTCCATTTGATGAATGCCTCAGCGACATTCATGGATATCATGAATTGGGTGTTCCAACCTTACCTAGATCAGTTCTTCGTAGTCTTTATTGACAACATCTTGATCTACTCTAAGTCTAAGAAGGAGCATGAGGGTCACTTGAGGGTTGTTCTCTAGACCTTGAGAGACCTTCAGCTATATGTCAAGTTCAACAAGTGTGAATTTTGGCTGATTGAGGTGAAGTTTTTAGGACACGTGGAAGTGGGAACATGTCACGATGAATTTTGTGACTCACTTTCCACGAACATCGTGAGGCCATGATGTGGTGTGAGTGATAGTGAACTGGCTTATGAAGTCGGCACACTTTTTGGCCGTGCGGATAACCTTTACATAGGAGGAATTCTATAGATTGTATATACGGGAGATTGTTTGGTTATATAGGGTGCCCGTATCTAAAGTATCGGATCAAGATCCCAGGTTTTCGGCTCATTTTTGGGAGAGTTTCCAGCGGACTATGTGGATACAATTGATGATGAGCACTATTTTTCATCCCCAGACGGATGGTCAGTTGAAGAGGACCTTCCAAACATTAGAGGACATGCTACGAGCAAGTGTCCTAGATCTCAAGGGTAGCTGGGAGGAGCATTTACCCTTAGTGGAGTTCACCTACAACAATAGTTATAAGGCGAGCATACAGATGATACTCTATGAGGCACCATATGGGCGGCCTTGTCAATCTCCAGTTTGTTGGACGGATGTAGGGGAGAGATCCTCTACGGGTTCAGAATTGGTTAGAGACACCTCAGAGAAGGTGGACTTGATACAGAAGCGTCTTCACACGGCTCAGAGCTGACAAAAGAGCTATGCCGACAGACGGCGGTGACCACTAGACTTTGAGGTGGGAGATCATGTCTTCTTGAAGGTGATACCTAAAAGAGGAGTGGTCGGGTTCGACAAGTGGGGAAAGATGTCACCGAAGTATATCGGGCCCTTCGAGATACTCGAGAGGGTGGGCACAATTTTTTTCCATTCTGGTTAGAGACACCATTAGGGTTGTTGTTTTCATTCTAGTTTTGTACCAAAATGGTGAGCTCCCTCAAGCATTGATATATGCCGCTTATGGCATCGGGAGGTGGTGGTGGTGGATTTGCTTGTCCTCCCCGACCATGTCTACCGTCTATCCTGCACATCAATTCACAATTTAGTTTTATTGATGTACAAGACATCCTAGTTATCACTTTGATCTAAAGTATAAGTTTCGTATAAAATTAGATCAACAGTTTTCTTCAACCTAGTCCTACTTTTTTAGTGGTAATCCATAATCTATAGCTCTCATGTAAGACCTAATTCTTAGGCTCTGATACCAAATCTGTAACACCCCAAAAATCGGGGGCACTTAATTTAACAAAATTCAGGCAGAGGCTCCTTTGTACGGGGAGCTCTACCCAAAAATACAACCTTTGCAATTATACTATATGGACCACACCGGGTCCATGTATGAATAAATATTGACCACACCGGGTCCATTTACCAATCACAAAATAAAATTTCATTCACCATAGGTAATATCCATAATATCATCCCAAAAGAATAGGTCAAACTATGACAATTACATTCCAAAAGAATTATACTCAAACTTAGCAGCGGAATAAACAAAATACTAGACTATACATGATCGTAAATAAATTGCCTAGTCTAGCACAAAAAATAAACTATAGCTCTAGATATCCACCTCGGTATCTAGGTTCCCCTTTGGTGTAACCTCCCAATTTCCTGGCTCGTCAACGTCGGGATCTTCCTCTACCACTAAATCTAAAAAAAAACATTATTGATAAGGGATGAGCTCTAAGCTCTGTAGGAAAATCCTCACAAATCCTAACAAGATTTGAAAAACGTAGAAAATGGTCGGTCTCATTTCACAAATAGCATACGTAAATTTTGAAAGAAAACATTATATTTTCAAAAGATCTCAAGTTTATACATTAACAATAATTAAGTTTAAGAGTAAAGTCAATCCCACCATAAATAACCATTCTAAGGAGTAATTATTCCCACTATAATTTACAATATAATCATATCCAAAAGATAACGCAATAAACAATAACCACAATGTATCTCAAGTCTAATGTAAAAGAATCGCATGGATAAACACATAGAAAATATCCTGGCCCCCCACACACAAATCCACATAAGGATAAAAACTTTGGGAAGGGTGCCTACCAATTCATTATCCCATACCAATGCATCGGCAATAAGGAATCCAACTCAGACATAGTATACTAATCATCTGACACGGCACTCATGAACTAATAGTGGTTTGGTCCTCGCAAGGCACCAACCCTACTACGAGTGATAGAAAAATTTCAAACCCGCACGGAGTAAGAACCACACACATCTACCCACTCTACGATACCCGGTCAATGGTCATCCATGGTCATTCAAACACCTCCATAACATACATTCCCCAACAATTTCTCAACAAAAGTTCATAATTTTCAAAATTTTCAAAATTTCTCGTATGTTATCCAATAGAACCATGTAAGAAAAATATGCAAGGGATCAACATCAATACAATTTTAATCTTTAATGGAAAGCCTAAAGTTTGGAAATCAAGAACAAAGGAAATATGGAGAGAAAAATTTATTCTTCTTAATACGGTGCCATCAAGATGGGGACCTACATGGTCTTCCATACAACGCCTCATACGGTGCCATCCCAATATTTGCCTGATAGCTTTTGTTGTATGCAAATTCCACCAACGGCAAATGATCGCTCCAACCTCCCTTGAAGTCCAACACACAAGCACGTAGCATGTCTTCTAGAATCTAGATCACGCTTTCGGATTGGCCATCCGTTTGGGGATGAAAAGCGGTGCTGAAGTGCAACTCTGTCCCCATAGCTCTTTGAAGACTTGCCAAAATTGTGCTATGAAACGAGAATCACGATCCAACACAATGGATAACGAAACTCCATGCAATCTCACTATCTTGTGAATATAGAGCTTGCTTAGGGTCTCTAACGTGTCAGTGGTCTTCATACTCAAGAAGTGAGCGAACTTGGTGAGTCTATCAACAATGACCCATAGGACATTATGCCCTCGTGAAGTCCGTGAAAACCGGATACGAAGTCCATGGTGATGTGATCCCAATTCTACTCGGAAATAGGCAAGGACTGCAGTAATCCTCCGGGATTTTGATGCTCAATCTTCACTTGCTGACACACCACGCATTTTGAAACATATCTAGCCACATCCTTCTTCATTCCCTTCCACCAATACTGTTACTTCATGTTCCTATATATTTTGATACTACCGGATGTTTGGAGAACTTGGAACGATGGCACTTGCTCAACACTTCTTCCCTTACTTGGTCATGATTGGGTACACATAGCCTTCCCCGAAACCGTAACTCATCATTACTTATCGCCTAATTCTCAGCAATCTCACTCCTCTCCAACTTACTCCGGATAGCCTCCAACTCGTTGTCTAATCATTACAACGCCACAATCCTTTCTCGAAGTATCAGTTGAGCTACAAAATTCAATAGGCATGGTTGATCCTCCTGTCTATCCACCCACAGATCAAATTCCTCCAAAGCATCCATCATCTTCCACCTATTCACCACAAGGGAATTGATTTCACCCCAAGATTTTCTACTTAGTGCATCCGCTATTACATTCGCTTTCCTTGGATGGTAATTGAGTGTGAAATCATAGTCTTCTAAATACTCAATCCACCTTCTTTGTCGAAGATTCAAGTCCTTTTGGGTGAATATGTACTTGAGGCTTTTATGATCAGGAAACACTTGAAATTTCTCTCCGTATAAATAACACCTCCACAACTTAAGAGCAAAAATCACAGCGGCAAGCTCTGAGTCATGGGATGCATAATTCTGCTCATGAACCTTGAGTTGCCTCAAGCCATAGGCAACCATCTTCCCTCCTTGCATTAACACACACCCCAAGCCTCGTAGAGAAGCATCGGTGTACATATCGTATCCTTCCCCACTACTCGGAATAATGAGGACAGGAGCGGTTGTCAACTTCTCCTTCAAGGTGCAAAAAGATAGTTCACACTCTTGAGTCCACAAGAATTTTTCTCCCTTCTTTGTGAGACGTGTCATCGGCATTGCTAGCTTTGAGAACCCTTCCACAAACCTCCAGTAGTAGCCTGCTAAGCCCAAAAAACTATGTAATTCGGTCACATTCTTTGGTGGTTCCCACTTCATCACTGCCTCAATCTTTGCGGGGTCAACAACTACCCCTTGTACAGACACAACATGGCCAAGGAATTTCACTTCCTTCATCCAAAACACACTTACTCATCTTCGCATATAACTTATGTTCTCTCAATAACTGTAGCACAATAGAGAGATGGTGTCTATATTCCTCCTTAGTCCGGGAATAGATTAATATGTCATCAATAAACACGATGACAAACTAATCTAGATACATCCATGAAGGCTGCTGGAGCATTAGTTAATTTGAACGGCATCACCGTATACTCGAAATGAATATACCGAGTACAAAAAGAAGTCTTAGGAATATCATCCTTCTTGATCCGCAATTGATGATACCCTGTGCGAAGATCAATCTTCGAGTAATACTTAGAACCCCTCAACTGATCAAACAGGTCGTTGATTTGTGGCAAAGGGTATTTGTTCTTCAGTGTTACTCGATTCAATCTTCGGTAATCCGTGCACAACCGAAATGTCTCATCATGCTTCTTCACGAAGAGTACCAGGGCTCCCCAGGGTGAAGTACTCAAACGGATAAACCCAATGGTCAACAGATAATCCAGTTGCTTCCTTAACACCTTTAACTCCAAAGGTGTCATCCGATAGGGAGCAATGTATATGGGTTCTACTCCCAGGTAGAGATCAATCTTGAACTCAATCTCCCTGTGTGAGGGTAGCTCAGGTAGTTCATCTAGGAAGACATCCAGAAAATTCGATACTATCAATACCACATCTGCATGGAATTTTTTTCAATCATCTCCCATCAAGCTAGCTAAGAAACTCAAATGGCTCCCCGCCTTCATTTTCAAGAATCTACTACACATAGTAGGAAATGGATGGGAGGAATTTCGGTCATTCACGAAACTGAATACTACCCCTCTCGATAGTTGAAAAGAAATCCGTTTTCAAAAACAATCCATTACCGCCCGAAATGTGGATAACAAATTCATCCCAAAGATCACGTCACACCCCTTCATGTCTAAGGCAACCAAATCTACAATCAATTTGTGCTCCCCAGTTCGAAACACGCAACCTCTACACACCCGGCTAGTATCCAACCATTCTCCCGCAGAGATATTAATACACAACGCATGTTCTAGCTTGTCGAAGCCCAATCCCAACTTAATAGCATATGCATGCATTAAATATTAAAGTTCTCTCATAAAATTAGGAGATATTTAATACACTATTTTTCCTAAAATAGACATTTATGTCTTTGTATCCAACTAGTATACATTTTTTTAAAATATTTTTTAATGTGTACTTTTTGTCAAATAAGTTTAATTAGGTGTACTGACTTCCAAAAATCCCAAAAAAAATTGAGCTCACTATTAACTACTCAAACTTATTAAAAAATCAAATATTTGACCTATCACAATCCACTCAAACCTATTAAAAAAACAAAACTTTTAGCCTAACATTAAAAATAAAATTTTTTTGGCTCACCCGTCATTAAAAAATAAAACTTCATATATCAAATATAATATAATAAATATAAATATATTATATAGTGTGATTGGCTAGAAAGAAAAAAATTAGAGTGCATAATTAAAGTGTCCACCCTAAGTAAAATTCCTAGCTCAGCCCCTAAT
>CM042194.1:19785228-19803078 GCA_023539305.1 Ilex asprella
CTCACCACCACCACCTGCACCTCCCCCCCCACCACCCCACCCCACCACTACCACCGCTCATCCCCATTACAACCGGTACTTAAATACATTTCTTTTTCTTATATATTTGTGATTTAATTTTGCAAGTGAATACAAATATATTTATTATTGACTATTTTTTTAATTATTATGTACCTTCAAGTATAAGAAATAACTAGTATATCAATACAGTTTGAATCTCTTATATTTAGTCGTCTTGTTTTGAGATGAAGGTAATCACGTTGGCAAAGTGACAGCTTGACATGATTAACCCATATATCAAGTATGTCGTGTTCTTTTTTTTTGTGATCAAGAAGTATGTCGTGTTCTTGAAATGAACAATTTTACAACCAAACGGAAATACCACACGACTCAATAAAAAATTACACAACATATGAGCCGTGAAAGTGAAACCTGTTTAACATGTAAGTTTTCTTTTATATTAATGGGTAAATTACACTTTAACCCCTAAATTATGAACCTGATTTTACTTTGTCCCTAAAACTATTGAATTTTTACATTGTCCTCCAAAATACTTGAATTATTTCATATTTCCTCAACCGCAAATGTCAACTATCTTTTTGGATAGAAATTGGTAAAGTGTCGGGGCAAAGTAAAAACATTTGCATAGTTTGAGTAGCACGAAACAAACTTCCATTGAATATGTGTCAGCCGTTAATAATTGAAAAAATGTGAAGTTAATCAAATATTTGAGGATATAATATAAAGAATATGATAATCAAGGGACAAGGTAAAAAAATATCATACTTGAGGGAATCAAAGTATAATTTTCCTATATTGATTTGCTAATTTCTGGCCTAAAATCTGATCCCTGAAACCCAGTTAACTCATGCAACCCATCAAACCCAACACACCTTATTTGTTTAACACATCATTATCGTGTTGTCCATGTAATAAAACAGTGTCATGATCAGACATTTTAACACGATTAATTAACCATATCATGTTTAACACAATTAATTAATCATATCCATCCCAAATAAAATGAGACCATTGGATGAGTGAGTCCTAACAACTTTTTTAAATGGGACTCACTGATCTAATGGTCTCCCTTGTTTTGGGATGAAGATTTTGATTAGAAATTTGAGATATATAACATTGCTCTTTTACTAAAATTGTAGAGCTTTGACACGGTAAAAATCCCCTTGACACAAATCAATTGTCATCCTGCTGCACTCACCCACGCCTTGGGGATTATTGAGTGGACTTAATGGAAGGTGGCCGCCATATTTAATGCTGGTATACACAATAGTCAACCATTGAAGACTGACGTAATATTAGATGTTCAGATGACGATGGTTATGCTTCAAATTAGGTCTTTTAAGGATCACCTTTGTCGATTTACTCTTGATGTTCACAACAATATAGCTCACCCATTGGAAGAAAAAATATTTTTACCTATAAAAAATTTATTTGAGAAATTAATTTCATAGTTAAAAGAATTTTATACCGAACAAAATATATTTTTTTTGACAAATACTCGCAAACATTTTTGTCCCTAATGATGCCACGTTCAGCAAATCGATTTTTCCTTATCACAACTCGATCTCAAACAACAATCTGATCAACAAGCCCCTCTACCAGAGAAAGATGCATAGATCGCTAAGCTCCAGCCCAATAGCTCGTATAGTAGTTTCTGGAGTTCAACCTTCTGGAATGATGTTATCCTGGTTCTAGAAGGATACATCACGTCACACTTAAGAAATTTAGTCTCTAACAACCTCAATATTCCCTCAACGAAATACTAACAAACTTGGAGAATACGTGATGATGACAGAGGGACCACCCCACCAGTAAGTATATAACACCAAGGCTTTCTTCATGTGAAGGCATCAAATACATTGTAAACCTATTTTCTACCCCAAGTAATAAAAAATCTCCTTAGGAGCAAAAAACTTCTTTAGAGTGAATTAGTCAAGCTTTCCAATTAGTGAACCACTATAATTTGCGTGTCCTTTATGTTATTCTATACTTACTTGCGTACTTAGATTATCACATACAAGCCTTAAACTCTTCAGCTTAAGCAACACAATCTCACGTTTTGAGTTCACACATCATTAGTTGGTGTCCTTAGTGAGAACTATTCTTCATCATTTTCACTAAAAACTTGATCCCTGTTTACTTGATGGTCAAAACCCAAAGCATGAGCCAAATTCCGGAGAACAATCAGAGAATTCCTCCTCCTCCTCCACCACCACCGAATCATTTCGCAGAAAATCCAACACTTGGGAATAAACTAGAAACCTACCAAGAAACTCTTCTTTGCCTTCTCAGGAAAAACAAGGAGCTAGTTGTACTTATACAAGCTCAAAATCCCTAGTCAATTTAATAGAATCCATATCCCCAGAATCCGTTGAATCCTCTGAACCCAATGAACGCTCATAATCCATATCCCCAGAATTGGTTGAATCCCCTGAATTCGTTGAACCCTCAGAATCCTCTAAATCCTTTAGATCCACGATAGGACCCAACAAACAGTGTGGAAGATGAACGCCATAGCTAGTGAGCAGAAAACCTCTGTCTTCAATACCAAAGAGGGGAGACTGAAGAGATGATGCACACAATAGAGCAACAAAGGAAAGAAGAGGAAACCAATAACTCCTGTCACCATGGAAAGGAGATTGTGAATAACCAAATTCCTGTCACCATGGAAGCCTTAATCCAACAAACTGAGTAACCCTACCTGACAGGGTATTGTATTTTTCCCTACCAGCAAAGTTTAAAATGCCTCAGGTTGAGGCATTTGATGGGACTAAAGACCCCATAGAGCATTTTAACTCATACAAGAATCAAACTGAGTTGTATGGATATCAGGATCTTGTTCGATGTTGAGCTTTCACCATAACTTTTAAAGGCTCTGGTTTCACCTGGTACAACAGACTACCCCAGCCTCAGTATCTTCATTTAAGGAACTCTTCGTCCAATTTGTCTCATTTCATTTGGGAAATAATGTATCTAAAACCACTGTATCATTTGTTATTGGTAAAGCAAGGGCTAACGAAGTCACTTAGAAGCTACGCCAAGAAGTTTAATCAAGAATCACTTAAGGTGAACGGGTTGGACAAGAAGGTCACCTTGATGGACTTTATGACCATACTAGGTTTACAATTTAAAGACCTTATGTTCTCTATCTTAGAGAATCCACAAAAAACTATGGTTGAGGTATTGCCAAAGGCAAAGAAGTTCATTAATGAAAATGAGACCCTCTTATCAAAGGGTGGTTCATCAAGCATCCATGACCAGCGATCAGATAAAAAAGAGGAAGGTATCCACTTCGAGGAAAAGCCGAGAGTGAGATTGTTAAACATGAAGAAGGAGATATTGTTCATCCAAGAAAAGGGGTGATGTCAGAGACCTCCTTAACTGAGTTTGCAACCTTGGTATGTACCAGAACAGTTCAAACTCCTTAACACCTTGGTAGCTCAAGTGCTACATCAGGTTCTAAATGCGATATATGTGAAATGGCTTACTAAAATGAAGACAAACCCTAAAAAAGAGACCTTACCAAAAATTGAAACTTCCATCGTCATCACAGACATGACATAGATGATTGCTTCCAGCTAAAAAAGGAGATGAAGTTCTTGATTCAAAGGGGGCAACCCAGGCATTTTGTGGCTCGAGATAGTGAGGAACAAGCTCAACTACATCAGGAGCAACCCTAACAGAGGCAATAACAAATAAGTGTTGAGAAAGATCAGAGTGATCTCTGGAGGCTTCGTAGGAGGTGGAGAATCCAAATCAACCAGAAATGTGCACGTAAGGAAGGTCAGATCAAACGATGACCTAGAAGTCTAAATCATACAAAAGGCTCCACGCTTTATTCTTGAAATATCTTTTTCGGATGCTGATCTTAAGGGATGCCAACCTCCCCATGACAACACTTTGGTCATAAAAGTGATAATAATAAACAAAATCGTACACATCGTGCTTGTTGATAATGGCAGCTCTGATGATATCATCTGCCTGTCAACCTTCAATAAGCTAGGAATTAGTAAGGAAAAGGTATATCCCATCAAAAAATATATGCTAGGGTTTTTAGGAGAGAAGGTCTTCCCGCTAGGTTCCATTCAGATCATCCTCACCATGGGAAGTTCCTCGTCGTGGAAGCACCCTCACCTTACAATGCCGTTCTAGGTAGATCCTCCTTGAATTTACTCAAAGCCATTCCCTTTACTTAGCACCTTGTGATGAAATTCCCCACCAAAAATGTGGTAAAGGGTGGTAAATGGAGATCAACACACGACCAGGGAGTGTTATATGACGTCCATGAAGTAGAAAGAAATAGGCTCGGTCCAGATAGAAGATCTGGACATGGGGATAAGATGGATACAAGGCTAACCCCTTCCAAAGCGCTAGAGACAATATAGATCCACAAGAATCTAAAGCACTTAGTTTTCATTTGATCCAAGCTCATAAATAACTTCAAGCTGAAGCTCAATTAGTTCTTGAAAGATAATGTGGATGTGTTCACGTGGAGACCTGAAGACATGCATGGAATCTATCCAAAGGTGATCATTCACAAACTAAGTGTAGATCCGAGATACAGGTCAATAAAGTAGAAAAGAAGAAGCTTTGGACCAAAGAGGCAAAAAACAATCAATGAAGAAGTATCAAAGCTCCTACACGCCAAAGCCATCAAAGAAGTTGACTATGTGGTATGGCTAGCCAATTAGTGCTCGTAAAAAAAGCCAACAAAAAGTGAAAGTTGTGGATTGACTTCACCAACCTCAACAGACCGTGCCCCAAAGATAGTGTCCCTTTGCTTCGGATCGACCTCATAGTCAACTCCACGATAGGACATAAGTTACTGAGCTTTATGGATGCCTTCTCAGGGCATAATTAGATTAGGCTAGACCCATATGATTAGAAGAAGACCTCATTCATCACTGAATAAGGAACTTACTACTACCAAGTCAAGCCTTTGGGACACAAGAATGTAGGAGCTACTTATCAGAGGCTAATAAATATGACGTTCATGGAGAAGCTAGGGTCAACTATGGAGGCCTATATTGATGACCTGTTGGTAAAGTCTTTAAAATCAGATATTTATATCCATCATCTTGAAGAATCTTTCCAAATCCTAAGAAAGTACAAAACGAAGCTCAACCCCACAAAGTATGCCTTCAGGAAAGCAGTTGGAAAGTTCCTAGGCTTCATTATCAATAGAAGAGAAATCAAGGCAAATCTAGAGAAGATAAAAGTAGTGCTTGACATAAAATCACCCACAAATATTAAGGAAGTGCAACGATTGACAAGTCAGATAGCGGCACTAATCACTTTGTATCAAGATCTAACGACAAGCGTCAGCCATTGTTTAAAGTCATAAAAGTTGTATTCCAATGGAAAAACCAATTCGAGGTGGCGTTCCAAAGCCTGAAGAATTATCTGAGTTCCCTGCCAACATTGGTCAGCCCTAAGGAAGGGGAGGTCCTGACTTTATACCTGGTTGTGTATTCTTTTTCAATTAGTGTGGCCCCTGATAAATGAAGAAGAAAAAAGGCAACAACCTATCTTTTTTTGCAGTCAAGCTCAAAGATAAGTGGAGGAAAGAAATCAAAAAATGGAGATGTTGGTGCTAGCGTTGACGTTGGCTACAATGGGAAGAAGATTGATGCCTTATTTTCAAGCCCGCACAATAAAGGTCCCATACGATCAGCCAATGAAGCAAGTACTCTGTAAACCTAAGTCCTCATGTCGACTAGGTAGGTGGACTATTGAGCTCGGGGGGTTTGATATTGGATTTAAGTCGAAAATTGCTATTAAGGGGCAAGTTTTGGTTGACTTCATAGCAGATTTTACCCCAAACTTCAGAACCAGAAGTTGTCACAAGAGATTAAGAATTTGTACCTGATCTCCTAGCATGCAGAATTTTTGTTAATGGACCTTCTAATGTACAAGGGAGCGGAGCAGGACTAATCCTAACATCCTTTGAGGGCATTAACTTGGAGTACACCCTCAGGTTTGAATTTAGAGCCTCAAAAAAAGAATTTGATTTTGAAGCATTTATAGTTGGGTTCAAGATAACACACTCCATGGATGCATAGTAATTGTTGACCCACAAAGATTCCTAGCTCGTGGTCAGGCAGTTTGAATCGGAGTACGAGACAAGGGGAGATAGAATGGCCTCATACTTAAGGGTAATACAAGGGTTGCTAAACGAAACTTTAGAGATAAGTTAATAGTCACAATGCTTGAGATGATGATGAAACTTACCATGGATATGTAACAAGAGAAGAACCTCCTATGTAGATTAATATCAGTCTAGGACATCTTCATCATCACTCTTCTCCTATAGTGGCAGTAAACATCCATGGCTTGGTGACCTCCCTACCTATCTCTCTCTCTCAATCAACAGGACTGAACATAGCAAATTTGGTCAAATAACAAAACATCTATAATAGGTAAAATGCCAAAAGTGTCCTTCACTATATGCCATATGTAGTTGACATTATAATTTCATCCCTAGTTCGTGCATACTAAAGTTGTGCAGGTGCCCTAAGTTGAGAATGCTAGAGCTAATGCCTTGGCCAAGTTAGCGTCTATAAATCAAGGGAAACTAGGAAGGATCGAGCATGTGGAACATCTATAAGAGCAAAGCATTCATCACGAGTAGAATAGGGAAGACATATTACCAGTGGAACTCACGACGAATTGGATGGATCCTGTTGCTAGTTACCTTCAAGATGGTATTCCTTCCCAAGACTCAAGGAGTCCGCTAAGCTAAGGAGCAAAGCTTCAAGGTTTACTATGATCTAGGGAAAGCTTTACAAAAGAGGGTTCTTTATTCCCCTTCAAAAGTGCAATGCATACAAAGAAGCCAATTACGTGTTGAGGAAAATCCATGAGGGCATTTGTGGAAATCACATCGGAGCTGGCTCATTGGCATATAAGGCATTGAGGCAAAGCTACTTCTAGCCCACAATGGTGAAAGATTCCAAGGAATTGGTGAAGAAATGCAAAACTTGTCAACTACATACCAATATCCATTATTATCCCACCTAACAGCTCACGTAGATACTGAGCCTATAACCATATCAATAGTGGGGGATAGACTTTGTGGTACCCTTTCCTATCAAAGGTAGGATAGCGTAAGTTTGTTGTCATAGCGGTTGACTACTTCATCAAATGGGTCGAGGTCATACCCTAAGCCACCATCACCAAGTAGAGGATCATGAACTTTATGTGGAAATCCATTGTACATAGATTTGGACTACCCAGGGGAATAGTGTCTTACAATGGTAAGTAGTTTGATAATTCAGCCTTCACAAGCTTCTGTTTAGAGCTCAGTATAAAGAACTATTTCTCAACACCAACTCATCCCCAGTCCAACGGCCAAGCAGAGATGACCATATGAACTATTGTTAACACTTTAAAGACTAGGCTAGAAATAGGTAGCTCATCTTCCAACTGAGCTCTGGGTGTATACAACAACAACTTAAACTACTACAAACGAGACTCCCTTCAACTTAGCCTTCGAAACAAAAGTAGTGGTTCCTGTACAAATCGAGCTGCCCTCACCCAGAGCTGAACAATTCAATCCTGAGGAAAATTATTGAGCTCTCTTTGTAAATCTCGACCTCCTCAATGAAAAAAGAAATGAGGCATCGTGAAGAATCACAACTTATCAGAAGAAGAAAACCCAATATTACAACTAGAGGGTCAAAGGAAGAAGCTTCAAAGTCGGGGATCTCGTTTTAAAAAAACTACAGCCTGCAAGGAAGGATCCCAAACATGAGAAGCTGGGCCCAAACTGGGAAGGGGCTTACATTGTCAAAAGGTTGTTCAACTTGGCAGTTCTAAAGTTGTAGGATGAAGAAGGAAAAGACCTTACACACTCATGGAATATAGAGCACCTCAAGAAGTTCTATTAGTGACAACTTTGAGATTTTAATTTTACAAATCTTGTGAACACCTCTTTTAAGAGGATAGTCATGAATATTTTACATCAATGAAGTGTTTGCAAAATCTTGGTATCAAAAGCTCTTGAGTGCACAAAATTCTTCGAAATATTGAGCTCGAACAAAGTTTATGGGCTCGTCAACTAAAGGGTGAGCTTTTTAGCTCAAATCCAAGGATGAGCATTTCAGCTCATATCTCTGATAAGCTCTTCAACTTATAAGAGCTTTTTAACATGAATCCAAGGATGAGCTTTCTAGCTCATACCTCAGATAAGCTTTTCAGCTTATAAGAGCTTATCAACTCAATCCAAGGATGAGCTTTTCAGCTCATACCTCAGATAAGCATTTCAACTTATAAGAACTTATCAACTCATTCCAAGGCTAAACTTTTTAGCTCTACCTCATATAAGCTTTTTAGCTTATAAGAGCTCTTCAGCTTAAAAGTGAGCCTTTTTGCTTGTGGGAGTTTTACAACTTTTAAAAGGTTAAGTTTTAAATCCAAGGCAGGATAGACATGCAACACAAACATTAAGATCGAGCATAGAAAAAAAAGAAGTTATATATTTTGCATTCAAAAGAAATTACAAGCAAGATATTATTGGGTAGTTTGGTAACATTTTTGTTTTTTTTGTTTTCAAAAAAATCAAAAATAGAGATAATGTTTGTTTTGTTTTGTGGTAAACGCTGAAAATAGAAAACATGTTTAAGAGTCATTTGTGTTAAACAAATTATGAAAATAAAAATAAAAAACATGTTTGGTAACCACTTCAAGTTATATCTTTAATATTAGCTTTATAATATCTCATTTCATTATAACATATAAATTTCAAGCCAACAATTCTATATGAATTTCAACCCAACATGAGTTTCAACATTGACTAACTCAGCACACACACAAACACACACACAATTATATATAACATATAACCAATTTATTTATTTTTTTGAAAGAGAGTCATTTTATTGATTCACCCAAAAAATTACAAAGAATGTGAAAGCATAATAGCTTTACAACCAAAATTTACAAGAGAAGAATTCCAGAAAAGTTCAAAACAACATCAGAAAACCTGCGCCTGTAACATGTTGGACAAAAGCTTTATGCGAAGAAAACCCTTCGGTGTGATAGAATGTGAGCATGATGCACACACCACTAGTTACTAGAATAGAGCATGATGCATAGAAACACAGAGACACACACACACATATTCACACATGCACACACACATACTCATACACGCACACACACATAGTGATGCACACACACACATGGATTTGTCCCTATACATACAAAAACTATACATCAATATAAATCTGAGTGCTTGAATTCAAGAGAGAGACTTCATTTGCATTGATCTTCACAACACATGTAAACATCAAAGATAGTGCATGAGAAAGGAGTAGATATTACTAATTTAATGCCGATTGATTAGGAGATCGATCGATTGAATAATATATCACTGATTGATTTGGAGATCGATCGATTGATGGTGAGATCGAGGGTTAGGGTTTCAAAATTGAGCAGAGATGAGCAAAGAGGAGATTCGAATACCATGAGTAGCACCGGAGAAGACCTTTGATCTTCGTTGGATGGAGAGATACTATGGAGAGAGGAGAGAGAGAGAGAAGCAATGGAGAGTAGAAAGAGAATGGAATGGGATTAAATAGTTCCTCCAAAAAAAGACATTTTTTTATGGTAACAAAGCTTGAAGCTTGGATCTCATTAACTCCCCTATCCCTCGCGTGTGTTGTTTCTATTCTCCGTTGTTTCCAAGAACATCTTTTTGTTGTTCCTTGTTTTTGGGCCTTGTTTCCTAAACAACTTATTTCATATAAAACAAAAACACAAGCACAAGCCCAAACACATATTTGTTTTTGTTTTACCCAAAAAATTCAAACAAAAATGAGAACCAAATGACCCCTACAACTTGCTGGCTATTCAGTTCCTCTAGTTGTAGTTTCAGCAAGGCATTCTCCTTAGCTAGTTTATTCCTCGCAAGCTCAATGAAAAAAATTTCTCCCTTTTAATAACTAGCTCCATCTATAATACAAGCATAGTGGTAGTGCAACGATCATCCTCAGAACCAGTAGAAGGGACACTCGAGGAGGATGATCCTCGCAATCTCTTCCCAAAAGAAGAAGCAACATAATCCTCTCCAGCTCTGTTCCTCACAAGAGCTTCCACTATGGCCTCCGAGATTGGGATGGATACCTCTAGAGCGGACGCTGATCTCTTCCCAAGCCTAAAAATGTTATGAGTTATAACTAAGTCTCTAAAGGATATAAATGCATAAACAGCGATGCTATGGATCCTGAAGAGCTTTGCCAAAGACTTTGAGGGGACCTTCCTGCAACTTCCGAGGAGAAATGTAAAGATAGTTTAACCTCGAGCGGTAAAATTAGATATTAAAAAGAAAGTGTTCGTAAATGCTTACTCATATTCAAGGGACGCCTCCAGATGCGAGGGACATAGAAGGCTTTGACAACCTCTCCCTCGAATTCCCAATAATTTCTAGAAACAAAAAGAAAAATGGTGTTGCCATCCTTTTATGTAGACAAGAAGGTTGATAACTATCTCACGCGCTCGTGCTCTCCAAACAAAGTGTTAGAAGTAAGAACAAAAGGCAGGAGCTAAGTAAAAGAAGTGAGAAAACTCGAAAAGAGAAGGGAACTCCTCATTGCCCAGTAGGCGCCAAAAGAGGAAAAACTCTATCAAAAGACTCCACCCCTCTAGTGAAATCTTAGAAGGGCACAAATCGAAGTGAGTAAAAATTCACCTGATGAAGGCGAACATGGGAAACCTGAGTCTGACCTCAAAGGCGAACTTAAAGAAATAAACCTTCCTCCCTCAAATTAGACTGCAGGGCTCGTTCGTGGTAGGAACATGTACAGAAACACCGTTAAGAAATCCATAACGTCTCCTGATGGTCTCTATTTTACCTTTAGAGATGTTGTTGGAAACCATTAAGGCATCCCAATTCGAGTCTTCCAAATACAGTGAAACAAGTCGTCATAATTTAGAGGAAAGGGGGACATCCATATCTTAGGAAGGAAAAATAAATTTTGCTTATGAAATATCTATAGAAATAGATTGCAAAGTGAAAGCCAATGTGGAGTGAAGCCTATGCTTTTATAGCCAAAAATGACAACAATTGACCTCCCCGAAAAACACTCTGTATGATGGAGTGTAATAAATAAAGAAGCAATCATGGCATCTTAAGTAGTAAGAAGATTTATCAAAGATCCCTTTCTGCTTCTGAACAACTTGATGGCACAACTAAGTACAACCTTCTTAATCATGTCTTTTTGATAACCATCGTAAAATAGTTCCATAACATTGGCAACTCGCACAAGTGATTAGCACTAAAGATGAGCTCCTTAACTCTTTGCAACAAGTTTCTTCACCTAACTGAGCATCTCAGCTTGTGAAGAGCTCCTCATCTCTTTCCATACAAAACTCACAAGCTCGGACGAAGATTGGCCCTTTGGCTCATGAAAAAAGCCATGCTTGGCCCTAGGGCTAAAATTTTGAACCACTAAGTCCTGTAAGAAACCAAAGCTAGAACTCAATAGTTAGAATCCAAAAAGAGGTCACTTCCACAAGGCATTCACCTTTTGGAAAGTGAAGGAGGTAGAAACATACAAGAAGAAAGTAACTCACCTTAAGAAGAAAGTCAAATTTTCATTACAAAAGAAGGTTATACAAGCTAAAAAAAAGGAATAAAAACTATCTTAAGCTCTATCTATTTTCCTCCCTAAGGAGCTCGGTGGTATCAACAACTGGGACCTCGGCCTCAACAAAACCCTCTGAACCTTTTTCCCTTGCTCCGACATCTAGAAAAAGACCTCCATTTCAATGGGACATTATGACATTAGTAGCTACGTCTCTACCCTCTTCTTACAGCTCTTCATACTTGAACATTTTTCAACGTCTGCCCCCGAGGCCAAACGTCCTACAGATGGTAGTCCTTCTCCCTGGGGACTACGATGGTCTGGGTGTCCCATATCTAGGTCGGTGGACCCCCTTCTCGATGATGAGTCACATTTTATCTTTTGCCTTTATGTGGTTTATCACCCTATGGTCGAGTCACCTTCCTATTACCTTGCCGAGCCCATAGCTATTACTGCTGATGCCATTGAGACTGTGGCCGACTGCTATTTTGATTTTATTGCTTGCTCCACCAAGGGATACCTTCCTTTTGCTGGAGACCAGGGCACCGAACTTGTGGCTTATAACCTACATCGGGTGGCTCTACAGTTCGGGTTTGACCAAGGTGTTCCCTTTGCTCTAGGGGATGCCCCGAGTTATAATGACACCATGCGCTATTATTTCTTTGTCGGCAGAGTCAGGCTACTTGAGAATAGAAAAGTCATCATTCCTTCAGCATCTAGGGCTGGTGTTTTTACGCCAGATTATCGAATTTATTGGGCTGCTATGACATCTTTGTTATTATATTTTTTCGAGACTAAGGCTTGTGTATTGCCTCGAGATGCGAGCATCCAAGGGTTTTTCTGCTTGAGGAGCTTCAAGTCCAAGGTGAGGACCAGAGGGGGTTTGAGCGAGTTTGCCCCGGTCGACCATCCACTTAATCGAGGAGGTGTTACAGGAGAGGGCCCCTTGGAGATTCAGCCATGACGAGAGCCCCTCAATCGTGCTAATGAACTCCTCTTGAAAAATTCATGACAAGTTACCTTGGAGAAGTCTAGTGATGTTAGGCTCGCTAGCACATCTCACTCTGGTTGTCTAGCACATAGGACCTGGTCGTGGTGGCTAGGTCCCACGCAGTTCCTCCCTCCAATTGCAAACTCTCCCTTTCGTCGTCTGTGGAAGGTAAAACTCCCATTCTATTTAGGATTTTTTTTATACTTACCCTTTTTTTATTTGACCATGTACATGCACCTATATATTCTTTCACTAGGGTCTTCCCGCATAAGAGGCCGCTAGAGGCATAGTTTGCTGTCTTAGAGCACCCTTTGGCGTAGAGGTCACCATAGATGAACCTCTTGTGACATCTACTACGACGTTGCCTCCCCGGAGGGTCTATATCGGTTGTGATTCTGATGTTGACGATGACTTATGTATTATCAACAATGTTTTCCCTGGGAGGCAGTTTTCCATCCTTACTGCTTCACACGAAGGTGATGATGCTCAATCTCTAGCCTCTAGCATTGTTGAGGGGTCGAGACCTCTTTCCTATGACGTCGCGCAATGCATGGAAGATCGTCAGGAGGCTATTGTCTCTTCTACAGTACACACTTAGATTGTTACTTTTGTCATTTATTATGTTTCCCCTCATCACAGACTAACCTTTTTGCCCTTTTTTTTTGCTCCAGATTTGGGATGTTGGCACGACTTTTTTTGAGGGTCGGTCTTCTGATTCCGTACTTGACGTTAACCTTGCAGGATAGTTTGATTATAATGGCGCTGATAGGGCGGGTAGTCTAGAGCCATCTCTCTTCTCTGGGGGAGGGGAAACCCTTGACGAGCTCACCCGTTCTGGCCCTATGACCCATGAGGGTGGCCTTGAGAATCTCGATCAGGTAAGCCCCTTTGACTTGGACTTCTCAGATGCAGACTTTTCTGGTATTTCACTCAGTGACATTATGTTTTTTTAAAATGACTTTGGTGACAACTTTTTTATGGGTATTGCTTCTCCAAGCCTGAGCGACGTGACTCTACCTCTTTCGGCACCTTCCTTATTCCCTTGCTCGGATGTTCCAGGCACTACCCCATTACAGGTTCCTCCGTCGCCCCCATCTCAGACACTACCTATATCGCCTCCGCTGATTGTTTCTATTTTTTCGACTATCTCCTTGGATGTTCCTCTGACACCTATTCGGACCATTCCCTCCCATTGCAGTGCTTTCTTTCCCTTGCCCTGGAAGGGCTCGCATCTTATCACCCCGCATCCCCAGGCTGAGCGCCCCGTTCCTATTGCTACATCATGTGTCTTTGCATCCCAGCCAACTATGAGCACTTCCACCATTACTACTAGCCGTGTTACCGAAGAGTGTGATCCTGCATAACCTTCAAGAATTGTTACTCTACCCTTTCCCCCTCCATATGATGGTCCGAGTTGTGGCGAGGATACTGCTTTATGGCACGGTGGGTACTTCACCACTCGACGAAGTATCCTTCTCTTGGATCATTTATTGCAGCATTTTTTCCATGATACTTCACTGTTTACCCGCACAGCATGAACGTATCCTGTATTTTATCTTGGACCTCAGCATCCTTGGTGTACACATGTCAGCACCGATTAACAAAAGATCATGGCCCAGGCGACCTTCTCCATTTGGAGTGTGCAGTCCAGGACTTGCGATGTGTTGAGATTATTGTTCCAACCATAAGAGACCGCATCGCTCATGCTCGTATTTTGTATGACGGTGAGCACTCACAGCGGCTAACTGACCATTTACGAGCTGAATATGATGACATACATCAAAGACTTGAGGCGCTACGCAGTACCTTGGAGACCCACGAACGACTACATATAAACCGCTTACGGGCCGTGCAGGCCCTTGGGGATTTTGAAACTGAGGCACCATATGCTTATGGATTATTGTAGCTTGTTCCATGCATATGTTTCCCCCTTTTTTTTTTCAAAATGTAACTGAAAGAATAGTTTCATATATATATATATATATATATATATATATAGTTTCATATATGTATATATCAATCGATGTTTACATTTCTGTCTTCTAAAATCCATTTACTTGTTTTCTACGAATGTTTACATTTCTATCCTCTCAAGAGTAGTATAGCTTCAACCATTTGACATTAAACTTTCCCATGGATTTCTCTGACCCGAAGCGCCCAATTTCATAGTATTCGCTGTCTTCAGCCTTACAGACTTCGAAAGAACCTTCCCACTTGGCGGCAAACTTAGGAATGGTCAGGCCGCACATAACATTTGGGACTGTTTTTAGCACCAAATCACCCTCTTGGAAGGTCCTTGGCTTTACCGTCAACTTGTAAGCCTTAGACATTATTCGGTGATATTTTTCCAAGTGTTCGCTTACCTGCTCTCGGTGCTTGTCAAGTGCTTCTAACGCCGCATGCCTCACCTTCGAGGTTACCTCGGCTCTGGCTGCCAATCTCACGGAGGGTTCCACTATCTCTGTGGGGAGCACTACTTCCTCGCCATAGACTAGTGAATAGGGCGTTGCGTCAGTGGACTTTCTCTTTGAGGTCCTATAGGTCCATAGCTCTACTGGTAACTGTTCAGTCTAGTCTTTCCCATCCTCGATGGTTCTACTCAAGATCCTTATCAAGGTCTTATTAGTGGCCTCAGCTTGACCATTTCCTTGTGGGTAGTACGGTGTGGAGGTATGGTGGATCACCCCATATTTTTGTAACGTTGCAGCCACATCTCTATTAACAAAGGGGGTAACATTGTTTGACAACAAGTGTTTAGGGAACCCAAACCTGCAAATTATTTTTTCCTTTAGAAAGTTGGCCACCGCCTTCCTTGTCGCCCTTTTTAGGGGGACTACCTCCACCCATTTTGTAAACAACTCCGTTGCAGTCAATATCCATATATTTTCGCGAGATGGAGGATTGATGGGTCCCATGAGGTCCGTGACCCAAGTATGAAAGGGTCATGGGGTGGCTAAAGTCTTTAAGTTTGTGATATGTACATGAATGAGATCCCCATGCTTCTGACAGACATCACACCTTCGTACGTGCTCTATGTATTCCCCCTCCATCTTTGGCCAGTAATACCCCAAGTCCAACATCTGGATGTATAGCTTCGCCCCTCCTTGGTGTTCTGCGGCATGTAATATTTTTAGCACCTCCAAAGCTTCATTGCCTGTGAGGCACCTTAGGCTTTTTCCATTGAACCTCATTCTATATAGTTCATTGTTATTCAAAAAAACCTAGGGGCTATTTTTTTGACTATTGTCGCGGTACTCTTGTCTGTCGAAAGTGACCCTTCGCAGAGGAAGTCGATGTACAGTTGGTGCTAGTCCCTTATTTCTTCTACGATGATGCACTCCTTGACTTCTGGGTGTTCTTGGCACCGTAGACAATTTCGATGTACCTCCCTAGCATCATTGACCATTTCCAGCCAATAATACCCTCTCCTCTGGAGTCTCCTATAAAGACTGATGTCTGCGTCCCTACAAGTGTCTTGGTGGACTTGGACCAACTTGTCGTGTGATTCTTACTATGAAAGACATCTTAGGAGAACTCCTTCAAGGCCGCGGAAGTATAAAATTCCACATATCATAGTGAATTGGCTTAGTTTTTTAACCGGGATTTCTCCTGTCCCTTTTTTCAACTATTCCACTATAGGGGTTCTCCAATCTTCGTAGTTTGTGGCTGGAAAAATTTTAGTGATAGGAATCGGCAGTGTTTGCCTTTTTACTTGGATGGTCGCCTCTTCTTCTTACCATGTCCAATTTTGATCCCAAAGTAGCCAACGTGTCAGGGAACCTATTCTCTATTCGTGGGGCATGCTCAATGGTGGCCTTCTCGAATTCTTCTAGCAGCCTTTGTACTAGTGTCTTGTACATTGCAAGTGCTTGCTCCTTCACACCATATTTCCCCGTTACTTGCTCAATGATAAGTTTTGAGTCCCCCCTAATTCGGATGTTTCGTATGCCTAACTTTCATGCTGCGAGTAACCCTAGAACTAGTGTTTCATATTCTACCTCGTTGTTAGTGCATCAAAAATCCAATTTGTATGAAAAAATTATTTTTTCCTCGCTTTCAAGTCTAGTCAGCACAATTCTCCCTCCCCCACCACTTAGGATAGACGATCCGTCAAACGCTAAGTGCCACTTGGGCGGTGGCATGACATCCATTGTAGTAAGTATTTTCATGATGGATGCGCGTTCCACAATTGTGGAGGGTCTCGTGGTCTTTGAAGCTGTCGCAACTACGGGGAGCCCCTTCTCTGGTTCTCCTCCTAGCAGCTCTTCTTTGAGCGGTTCGTACTCATTATCTGAGAAATAGGCCAGTAAGTCGGCCAGAGCTTGACTTTTTATCGCTTTCGACGCTGCACACTTAATGTCAAATTCTAATAGAGCGAGGAGCCATCGCGCTGTGATTAACATCAATTAGTTGTAAATTAAAAGTAGTAAAAAAATCAAATTAGTAGAATTACCACACTAAAAACTTGTAATTAAAATGAATTAGGGTTAGTGCGGAAATTATTTATTTTAACAGTTTTTATATACAATTGCAGGATAAATGCAGAAATAATTAAAGACAATGGGAGCAATGTCAAGGAGATGAAAACTCAAGGAGGCCAAAGTGTAATAGTCCAACATGAAGAGCCAGCACATCATGCAACTTGCAAATCCACTTGCACCACCGTCCGGACGGCACTGCCACCGTCCGGACGGTGGCCCTTAGTCAGCACATGCAAGACCTCCACCTCCTGCTTCCATTTCGCCTATAAATAGGCAGCTTCACCTCCTCTGCATGCAGGCCGGAAACCAGAGAGAAACAAGAGAAATTCTGAGAGAAATCCAAAGAGAGAAAAGAGAAAGAAAGGAAGAAAAAGAAAGAAGAAAGTGCAAACACGATCCGGTCCGTGATACACTTTCAGTTCCAGTACTGTACTTCTACATTTCTGTTATAGCTTTCCATTCGGATAGTTGAAGTGCTGCCACTTTTACATCTTAACTGATAATAAGAGTGGTTGTGTTTCAATCATTCCCTACGAAAGCCTTTTACATTTTGTACTTTAATTTTGTTGTAATGATAATTGTCAACACTCCTTGCTCGTCTATAGCAATGGAGCGTGAGTAGTTCCTTATCTCCTCCAGTGCGAGGGGAACATATGTATAATATTGGTGTGTTTATGGAATTGCTGATGTTTTATCTATATGTTTATTATATATATATAAGACATGCCAGCTGAAATAACCCCGGTGATCCTATCGGTATGGCTTTGCTTCC
>CM042194.1:19803478-19848739 GCA_023539305.1 Ilex asprella
ATATATATATATATACCACGATGATCTATTGAATAATTCAAGTATTCCATTTGAGTGGCTTGACTTTCCAGGTGACATATCTAAATACAGCTAACCTGACAAGTTGTTGTACTAGGATTAACTACCACCGGCTGACCTGACAAGTCGCTGGATGATCGTCTATACCACCAGTGGTTTTTACTTGAATTAGTCAATTGGAACGTCTATAATCCAGCATAGCCTAATAAGCAGCTGTGTTATAATATATATTACCTTCACAATAGCCTAATAAGCTATTGTGTACTGAATATGTACATCAGACCTACCGATTAACTTTCCAGTAAAATGAAAGTTGATTGATGTGTGGTAGCAATTCCGTAACAATACCAATATAAAGCATATGGGATCCTTAAACTGAAGGATATATTTTATATTTCTGTCAGTTATCTGCTTTATTTACGCACTTTATTATATCTGCACTTTACTTCCGCCTGCCTTTTATTTTAAAACCAGTTAATTAGACTAAGCTCACACCACAAGCAATCAAACATCAAACTACTCCAAACAAACCATTTAACTGTATTTATTTCTTTTATTTTATTTTATTTTATTTTTATTTTTCTTTAGCATTACTTAACTCTTCGTGGGATCGATACTTGGACTTAAAAACCGAGAAAACTACAATTCGACCACCTATACTTGGGTGTAATATTTTAATATAATTCAGACACACAAAAAAGTGCGAATCACGCTGCCCTTCCAATTAGGGCAGGGCGCGTCAACAGATACATGAAAGGGTCACACTTGGTCATCAGCTTGACCTCGTGAGTGAGAAAGTAGTGTCACAACTTTTGTGCCGCGAATACCAAGGCCAAACAATGCCTTTCCACCATGGGGTACCTTATTTCTGCGTCTTTTATAATACGACTGAAATAATAGATGGGTCTTTCTAGACCCTCCACTTCTTATGCTATTAATCCTCCGATAGCCTTTTCAGTGGAGGTAAGATACAGTAACAAGGGTTAGCCTTTTCGAGGTACAACCATAGTTTGGGTGGAGCCGAGGGCCTTCTTGATTGCGTCGAGAGCCTGTTGTTGCTCCGCATTCCAACTGAATAGTGCATTTTCCTTGAGTAAAGGGGTGAACGACATGGTTACCTCTGAAAGGGCTGGAATGAATTATCATAGGTAGGACACCTTCCCAAGGAAACTCGTCAACTGCTTCTGACTTCTAGGCTCGGCATATTTTGGATAACCTTTATCTTTCTCGCATCTGGATCTATGCCATGCTGATGTACCAGGAAGCTGAGAAATTCCCCTGTTGTTACTCTGAAGGCACATTTAGGGGGTTCATGTGTAGGTTATACTTTTGGCACCTTTCGAATACTCTTCGCAAGTCTGTCATATGGTTCTACTCCTTTCGTAATTTTACAACAAGGTCATCGATATAATCCTCCACAATATCGTGCATCATATCATGAAAAATCGCGACCATAGCACATTGATAGGTCGCGCCTGTATTTTTCAGCCCAAAAGGCATTACTGTATAGTAAAAGTTATCGAACGGGGTCTTGAAAACAGTTTTTTCTGCATCTTCCTAAGCCACCATGATTTGATTATACCCTACAAGCCCATCCATGAAAGACATCATCTTGTACCCTGAGGTAGCATCAATGAGAATGTCAATATTTGGTAACGGGAACTCGTCTTTCGGGCACACCTTGTTCAAGTCCCTGAAATCTACACATATCCTGATAGTCCCAATCTTTTTCTTGACGGGCACTATGTTTGACAACCACACAGGGTGCTGGATAGGCTTGATGAAGGTAACCCGCAATAGCTTTTCTAATTCTTCCTTGATTTTTATCATCACCTTAGGGGTGTAGTTTCGTGAATATTGTTTAACAGGCTTGTCTGGGGAGCAGATGTTTAGCTTGTGACAGACTAGACTTGGGTCCAATTCGGGCATCTCCTCATATCTCTATGCAAAAACATCAGCATATTTTATCAGTAGTGCCAAGAATACCTGCCTCTTTTTTGGGGATAGCCCCTTGTAGATGAAGACTGGTCGCAGTGGTTCCCCAAGTAGGGCGAGGGTTACCTCCTCAAGCTTATGCTCCTACGGCTTAGGGCGATCCTCTATGCATTCTGGCGTAGGGACCACGTTAGCTGGCTTCGCGGTGATGTTGGCCTCCGCTTTATGCACTTCGTCTAGGAGACTCACCCTCTTGGCCTCGTGAGTGGTCCCCCCACACCATCATAACTGGTAAGTTACTCGCCCATTCGGTAGGACGTGACAGATACATCTTTTTAGACCCAACTCCTGCGAGGGATCCTCAACTTGTCTTTTTCCTCGGGCTCGTTCTCCGAGCATTTCTTTCACATTGGCCCTTCGCGGTGTTACATAGACTTCTAGTTAAACCTCCTCCCAAGAAGGAATAGGGAAGGACAAGGGCTGCTGTAGTGGACTGACGACTTTGTCATCTTTGACCACTTCATCGTACAGTGCTTTCTCTGCCATGTGTGCCTCATTGCTGCTAAAGGGGTCCTCGGTCGCAGATATCATCACTTCTTTTCCATTCTAAATCATCTTCATGCACTGGTGGTACGTGTAAGGGACCGCTCCTAGATCATTCATCCAGGTGCGCCCCAGGAGCGCATGATAAGTCGTAGGATCATCAATCACATGGAAGATTGTGGGTACACTCACCTTCCCCATGACCAAAGAGACATTGACATACCTGAGGGTCTTTCTTTTGTCGCTAGCGAATCCGGCAATGATAGTCGTTTTTCTGACAAAACTTGACTCGTCCAAGTTGTTCATATGTGGACAAAGGCATGACATTGACTAAGGCCCCATTGTCCAGAAAAGTCCTTTTTAACTGTACCCCATTGATCTTGGTGGTGATGTAGAGAGGGCGATTGTGCTTCCAAGGTACTTGACGATCCAGCTCCGTGAAGTGATGGCATTTGACATTTCCTTGATATTGTGGGACACCGAGCCTTCCACAACCATGCACTTCTCAGGGCCTGAGGGCCCATTAGCACACAAGTCTATGATGGCCTTGGTGGCTGCTAATATAGTACCATCAGTAAGTCCCAACTGATTAAAGAAATTTTTGAACTTGACTGTTTCCTCTAAGATACGTGCACTTGCGTAGTGGTCAATCTCTGGCACATCATGGCAATCTTCTAAGATTTCTCGATTTAATTGGATTTCAGGCAACTCTTCGAAGTTACCTTCGGCTATATCCTTGATTTCTTCGTAGAATGACACCATGGGCACTTCCTTACCTTTTTCGTGGTCTATGAGGGATCGCTCATGGACATTGCCCCCGGTGCCCGTTAGTACCGACTCTCCACTCTTTGAGCGCTTCTGAAATAGTCGGCACATGGTCCAGCAATCCTTAAGGTTGTGCTTGGTGTGACGATGAAAGTCACAAAAGGTTGGACTATTTTTTTCTTTTCTAGTTGGCTCATCTTCCACTGGTAATAGCTCAACATCATCGTTCTTTTATCCATTCCATGAGAACCTATCAGACTTCCTTCATACCACAAGGGTATGGAGGTGGCTCCTCGGGCTTGGAGGCTCTCCCTCGCTTCTTTGGACGCTAACCCCCTTAACAATTACAATAGTTGCTCCTTTCCTCTTGTCCTTCCAATCGGCTATCTTCAAGGAGGGCCGGACCACCTCCGAAAGCCTTTGATCAGATTTGCATAGCCTAGTAAAGGTTTTAAAGTCACTTTTTACCAAGTATGCCTTGTATTTGTTATGCATTCCATCGATGCAGATTCGGACAAGGGCCTCTTCGGTGACATATTTTTGGCACTCGATGGCTTTGTCACGGAACTTGTCAATGTATGTCATCAAGTCTTCTCCGTCATCCTGAACAGCCTTCGTCAGGGAAAGTACTGTAGTGCGTTGCTCGACATGGAAAAACTTTGCGTAGAATTGTGCGACAAAGTTGTCCTAATCCCTCACCGATTCTGCCAGGAGATTAGCATACCAGCTGAAGGCTCTGTCTTTGAGGGACTTGAAAAATTACCTCATCAGAAGAGGCTCGTGGAGCACATAGTGACCAAGGCTATCAAGATAACAAGTAATGTGCTCCCTGGGGTTGCCATTTTTTCCATCGAATTTTTTGAACTTCGGCTATGAGTACCCTCTAGGATACATAGCTTGCTGCACAGCCGGGGTAAATTTGGACCTTATATCCATGGTTGTTGGCATGGGCTCCTTCTGTCTATCTAGTAAGGCCTGTACTTGAGCCAGCGTGACAAACCCAACACTAGGCACCAGCCATTCTGTGCTAGTCGAGCACGTTGTCCAAGCAGCTGCTGATGAAAACGAGGTGGCGGTGATAGGGGTCGAAAATGATAAAGGCATGGTTGAAGGGACATTGGAAAAAATAGTTTGACCCCATACTTGGATAGTTGTTGGTGCTGTTGTAGAGATGATGAGAGGAGCCATTTGGGAAGCTGTGAGGCCATAGTTGTAGCCAGTCGCAACGTGCTCACATCTGAGAGTCGTTGGAAAGTTTAGGAAAGGTGTACAGTTGTGGTTACGGGTCTAGCCATAGCAGGTACCTCAGGGGTTATGACATTTTGAGGGCCCGTTATAGTTACTTGTTGTAGGTGAATTCCCGTTGTAGTAGTTTGTTGCAAGGGAACTAGGGAGTTAATTGCATTAATTTGTAGCGAAAGTGGTAGGGGTTCACTGGCAGGATTTTGCAAACTTAAACCATCAGAGCTTGGCTTTTGTGATACATCATTATTGCCCAGTAGTGCCATCAGATGAGATGCTAGCAAAGTCGAAGGTGGTGGCACTGGGTACTGCGGGAGCAATGACAAGAATATCGGTGGATTTTGTAAGCCAAGTGGTAAGCCAGGTGGACGAAAATACATCTGAGTTTGAATCATCTGCATTATCATAGCCATCTGTTGTTGCAGAGTTTGCATATCATGCAGAGCTTGCGCCATTGCAGAGGGCCCTGGCACCTCCGGGGCCCTTCGACTTGTAGAGGAACCATGGCTATCCTCGCTCTGGGGTGGGCTTTTCTACTGCTCGCCTTCCTTATCATTGCTGTTTTCGATCATCATATTTGACAATACCCTTCCACTTCGAGTTGTAAAAGGCATAGGCTAGCGAGGACAAACCTCCCCAATGGAATCGCAAATAGAATGTAAGTGGAGAGTTAAAGGAGGTTGACACACGTGTCTATGCCAAGTGTAATCGAAGGGGATGAGAAGGATAAGTGAATGAGATGGAAGGAACTCGAGCAGCCTATTAACGAATGGATGAACCAGTTGGACAGAGGGTAGGTGAAAAATGCTCTCACTACCCCGAAAAATCATCCTCCACAGTGGGCAAGTAATGTGGGCATTTATAGCACAGTGCCTAGGCAGGTTGGGCTGCCCGCCACGACCCCTTATCATCTGTGCGAACCCACAATAGCCTCGACCGCGACAATACCAGTGGCCATTAACGTGAGCCATGTATCCCAACATTAACTAGGAAGATGTGATGTTTTCCCAAACGTAACTTGGACGTGGCCTTGAGGAAGGTGCAACAACCAAGGCGAAAACGGGCTCCCAAGGTCCACGACCGCAACTGATCACTGTGGGACCATGACCTCAAGAGGGCTATGTCCGCGATGCCCCAATCACGCTCCTATCCGGGGTCCTTCTTTCTATCTCTAGACCCTTCCTCGAGACCTTTGTCAAGGTGCCCAATAAAGGAAACTCACATAGTTTCGGTCCTTTAGCCACCAATCCACATGTCCTATCATGTCATATGTTGATCCAGGCCAATAACCCCAATTACTTTAGGAGTCTTTCCTGATCCCAGTCAAGCATATCCTAGTGGGCAGTGAGCCATACACTGGGAGGCCTGCTCGAGCAGACTAAACCTTCGAGACCCTGCCCCAAGCCGAGGTTGACAATCGTGCTCTTCCACCCTCATTGCTCAATTCTCCCTTGAAGAAGGCCATACTTCCATGTCCCTAGGTGGAGACATCTCATTTTTGTCCAATGGGCCAGTCGAGCAATAGTGTCTAATAGGTTAAGGATGCCACTATTGCAGCGATAGAGGCGGGTCTCGCCAAGGTTTCCCCCACACTTCTACGATTCCATTTTTGTCCGACCTTGGTGAAAGGTCCATTTTTCCACTTAAAATGCGATGTGGATGTATGTCTCCCTGTTGTAATGTTGTGCCTGAGAGCGTCGCGTCCCGGGGCGTCGCGCCCAAAGGGCATCGCACCGAGGGCGTCGCGGCCAGGAATGCCGCACTTCTCACTGTTGTCTATACCGGTCCTGTTAAACTCTGTCGGGCCCCATTTTAATGTCAACTGATAATCATTGCCACTTGTCATGTTATGATGGAGACTCATGTCTTGAAGTTTGTCGAGTACTACAGTGTTTAATTTTATTGTGTGAGATTTTCTATAAATGTTATGTGCTTATGTTTTTTCTTTCTATATGTCTCAAATATACTTATTGAGCATGTGATTAGCTCACCCCCCCCCCAAACAGTTGTTTGTTTTTAGGTACTTGGATTAGGAGGTGATCCACTGGCAGTCTAGCTTGACATAGGAACGCTGAAGTCAGATTGTACCATATGTCGTGTATTATAATTGTACATAGTTTTGTTAGTGTTTTATGGATGTGGTGCCCTAGTAACGTTGTAACACTACGTTATGTAAATGTCAGGTTTTCTTATGTGGTTAAATTTTTTGTTTTATTATGGCACAAGTAGATTACTCTGGTTTAATTATGGATTAAAGATTAACAAATTAAGGTTACACACACCCTAACTCTTCTCTGAAATAGGGTGTGACATTGGGTATCATCTTTCTTCAGATAATTGTCCACTATATTTGACCTCGAGCTTTTGCACATCTATAGTCTTTAGTCCAACAATATTGAGGGTCATAGGTAACTATCAATTTACCTTCAATCAAGAGATTCCTACTTGTTAATAACTTAAGAGGGTCTAAGAATAGTGAACTAAGCCTACAGTGAAATAAGATTACCTAAGTATAGTAGCTTCAATAAGTATACTTATGACCCTTCTAAGCAATTTAATACTTGCAAAATAAACTTAGTCAATTCTCCAGAATACTTCGAAACCAATATTGATAACCTCAAGTATGTGGTTATAGAACTATCTTCAATCCGTCTAAGAAGTATAAGGACCATTCCTACCTTTATTCCTAGAATTTACACCTGTTCATGGTTATTTCATCATATCCCTTCGATTGATTGTATTTACACATTATACTCACGTTAGGAGAAGATATATCATTCTCAAAATTTTCCACCGTAAAACAAAAACCTCATTGTCCCTCAATTTCCTAACTCAGTCTTTCTAATAACTTAATATAATCCTTCATTTACTAAGAATTGACTATCCTACAGATGCCCTAGTTTACCTTGTCTACATACAACAAATGAAATCACCAAAATTCGTTGTTGTCCAAATGTTTAGTCATCCCTAAGAATTTGGCGAACACAAAAAATCGACCTAAACTGAAACAATAACCTCAGCATATTTGGATCTTATACAATCATATTGTTGTAGAGTTTTCAACATAATAAAGGTCCCAATCACCAAGCATAGAATAATCACCAAATAGCATTCTATCTCATGTTCCATCAAAAACTTAAGTCAAATCTCATACCCTTTTATCATAAATACCAACAACCTCAAGGATAGCCAAAAACTGATGTCTCACTAAAAAAAAAAAAAACCCAATGCCTTAAAGATTCATTCCCAGCATCCCTTACTAACCAAAATAAAATACTATCTGTTTTCTAAAATAGTTCATAAAAGCATGAAGATAGCTAGCACATAAAAGTACATCAATTCTTCTAAGTTAGCTAAGCTTCATGAATTCGAATAGATAAACAATTCATAACCTAACTAAGCATCAACTTACACTTATCTTGTAAGCACCTAATTCAAGAAGATTCAAGCCTAAAGTTCCTTTGTAGAACTATAAATACCTACACATGCTTAACTCATAAACATATTATAACTCCCAAAAGATTCAAGCCTTGATTTTCTTTCATTATGTACCTAAATCTCTAGTGGTAATCCACAATGTACCACTCTCATGTAAGACCTAATTCTCACGCTCTAATACCACTTCCCTTGGAAGTCATTAACTAACTACACAACATTCAATCATGAGAACATCAGAAAATCACCATTTGATTAATAAACCATCCATTAACTCCATAAATAATAAAAGCAATAAACATTTTTAATTTCTCAAACTTACAATTCAAAACTAAATAGTATCTTGCAGTGGAATAATAAAACTATTCAAAACATTGTTTCATAGCCAACTCTCAAAATATAAATTATGAAGAATCATCTCTAAGCCCCCAGATTGGGATCCTCCTCAGCCTAGAAGTTAACATGCTCATCTAATTCGACATCCTCTTTTATGCTAAAATCTGTAAATGTTGTTGTAAGGGGTGAGCAAAAGCCCATAGGAAATCTCTCTCAAATCCAAACTGGATTTTTAAACCATAAAGTAAGGAAGACTATTTTGAAAAATAGCACACATAACTTTTAGAAGTAAAACAATGTCAGTTGTAATGATCTCAAATTTACAGATATTAATTCAATAACATAAGGAAATATTCAGGAATAAGAGTAAATAAAGAATAATTCAGTAAACATCATTTCAAGTGTCTCGTGTATGTTGGTTGTTTCTTAGGAATGTACACAACGAACCTACCTCATTCACCCACCACAAACACAAACAATCTCAATCATTTCCCACAAGGCCACATCACAAACAACTTTAGGAAGGCCGTGTACCGTCTCATTGGGCATTGACAAATCCATTCCTAGGAAAGTTATACCATCCATCAGCCTTGGACCTACGTGAACAATATTTGTATCACCCCCCCACTGTGATAGACTAATCTCTAACACTCTATGACAGCTTTCGAAGGCAATTCAAGTCTGACACACCTAAATCATAGAAGAGATAAGAACCACACTTAATTCAGAAACCATATACTCAACCAATCATAATTTTCATCAAAATTCAAGTATCACAATTTCATAATTCTCAATGAACAAAAATAAAAGAATTAAAATATGCAAGAGAGTATCAAGGAAGACTTCATAATTGCGATATCAAAATCTCTAAGGTTTTGCCCAAAATCTCATTTTGTTGGAGATAAAACGAGTATTTGAATATAAACATGATTTAGTCAAGAAGTGGAAGTTAGAAATCAATAATCAATGAATTCTTCGCATAAAAATATGTATTTTTCAAAACTAGGGTTTTGAAAATCAAGAATGAGTAAACTTTGTATAAAAAACATGTATTTCTTCAAGCATGATTCATATGTTTTCAAGGAACCAAAACAAGATGTTTTTTTTATCATAATAATACTATTTAAGAGTAAAAACATACATAAAGTATTATTCCTAGCCTCAATGAAATATTTCAAGAAGAATCCCCTACCTCAGTTGGATGTTGGAAGATAACCCTAGTGTGTTTGAATCAATCCCAACGTGAGAATCCTCTTCGTTCATCCTCTTTTACTTCCTCTCAAGCTCTCTAGGGTTTTCTAGGATTAATAGCTTTTGAAAATAGGACTAAAGGACATTCTCTAGGTATTCATAATTCCAAAATGGGAGAAAACGTTCAACACAGGTCGTCCAAGGTCTGCCCCATGCGTCTGGATGCATGTTTCTCCCGTCGGGACACGGGTGACAGTCTGCCCTAGACTTCCTGCTAGATTTTGACATAGTTAGAGACTGATTAATGAAATTTTCATGAAATTTACTTTTGTACCTCTTGAAGTCTAGTTTATATTGTAAAAAGTTATGATCAATAGGAAATTGTGGTAAAGAGTTATACCCAAACTACTAAGGTAGTGTCAAATTTCTTTCTACTCGAATTCTCTCCAAAATGCATTTTAGTTTTGGAATACTTCCAAACCCCTAATACACTCCATATAACCTATCCCAAAGTTTATCAACCTCTCAAAATAATTTTTGATATTACTTTAACCTAAATACATTTAAAAACTTACCTATCTACCCTTTGCAAGCTTAGATGCCTTCAAGACTAAATTTGACTCGAAAGACAATACGCCCGAAACTCAAATTTCATGATCAATCTTTCAACAATGAATTAAAATTTCTACCATCCTTTTGTTCATCCTAGGAGAAATCTTAAGATGATAGTATTCTTATTTAATTCTATGGAGTCTTACACAATCATAATAATATTAAATCTAATCAAATGGTTCGCTGTGCACTTTGATATAAATTACAATCCGTCAATTCACAGGTCGTAACTAATCACAAGATAATAACTCCCTTAGATTCAAAGGGTTTGTGAAAATATGTGGGATTCCACCAAATTTTACAATTGAAATCTAACCATACATGTCCTCCGAGTATATCTTCCAAAATGTATACACTAACGGTCAATCTTTTCACTCCAAATGGGACTCTATCAAATAAACCAATATAATAGTTGGGCTAAAAGTCAAGTTATATCTGCAAGAAATTTGTTTTTAGTCTCCAATCTAAAATCAGGAAGTCTTGCAATCCCCTCCATGACTTACACGCATCTAGATTCATACTTTTAGATCAATCTTAATATCTCCACATTATTTACCAACTCGATTAAGACCAATATTTTCTGCATCTCCCAAGTATTCATTCTCAATCTCTAACCTTGAGCTAGAATCAATAAACTGTGTAATCAATCATTAGTAGCTTTCATTAACCTCTCCATTCTTTTTATGATGCATATACTCTTGAATCCCTCTCATACAATCTGCTACATTATCTTCAAAGTGTGTTCATTTGAAAACTCTTAGAGTTAGAACATTGAAGCACTTTGTTCCCAGAAGTAGTCAATTGATCCTATCTCAACCTCTCCATCTTCATTAATGTATGGATTTTCATTTTTTTTAGTTGTTCCAACCAAAAAACTATGAGTATTCAATCAAGCATTAAAACAAACACATAGTGCTCGTGAAAGAATGACCACAATTTGTTGACGCGAAAACCCTTCTAAAAAAAACTGTGGAATCACTCGAGATTCACCTAGCCTAATCCACTATCCCAAAGTCAACTTACAAGTGCTCGAAACTTATACAACAACCAATACCATAGTTAGGCGCTCCTTTCCTTCAATAAGCCTCTCCACCAGATACACCCACCGATGTCTTGGATAGCTCCACTTAGATTCCCCACCCCAATGGATCCTTTAGGCCTCGAGAAATCTTGAGCACACTAACTATCCTAGGAATGCACACTCCAATGGGTTTGAAATCAACCAAACAATATCTTCAACACCAAGTTGTGAAGTTGGGTAGAATCTCTAGATGGTAGTCTTTGGATTTAGGGATCTAGGGTTGTGGCATGATCTCTAATATTATGCAAGTTTCCTAATCATTTTTTTTTTGGCACTCCCACTATCCTTTCTACTCATATGGCTTCAATTAGCATGATTATGAATTTTGTATTTTTACAATTGTGCTTCTAAACATGTTTAGCATAAGCTCTTTGAATTTTACAAATAAGCAATAATTATTAAGCATAAGTACTCTCAACAATTCAATAGCAACTGTTCGTAGCCATTTATTTTATGCCTCACTTTTTTAAGATTGGCCACATTGAGCTTGCTAAGTTTAGAGAGTTAACACAATATTAGAGAAAGACGGAGAGTGGTCAAAAACCTAGCCTACCTCTCACAATCTACAGGTATTTATAGTTAACTCATAACCATTCAAAAGACGTGTATACCCTTTAGTGGTATACTTATTATAACTAGTATTTACATAATGCTCTTAACACTCCTCCTCAAGCTGGACTATACATATCATATAATCCAAACTTGGAACAAATGACTATAAGACACGTTCAACTCAATGTTTTGGTAAACATATTTGCAAGTTGATCCTTAGATCTCACAAATGGAGTTGTAATATCTCCCGCTATTATCTTGTCTCGAATAAAGTGACAATCAACCTCAATATGTTTGGTTCTCTCGTGAAATACTGGATTGACAACGATATGAATAGTTGTCTGATTATCACAGAACATATGTAAATGAAGTTAAATAGGAAAGTCAATTTTCTGGAGAAAGTGTAGCAGCCATGTCAACTCACTAGTTGTATGTGTCATTCCTCTATACCCAGCCTTAGCACTGGATCTTTCCCCCACCATTTGTTTCTTACTCTTCCAAACGACAATGTTACCTACCAAGAAAGTATAATAACCAATGGTTGATCTCCAATCAGAAAGAGAGTTGGCCAATTCATCATCTGAAAAATATTCCACTCTAAAATGTTCATTAGCTCAATATAACAACCCAAGTCTAGGAGCATGTTTGAGATATCACAAAATACGAATGACTTTCTCCCAATGTGGTACTTTAGGACATCCCATAAGCTAATTTACTACACAAACTACACAGAAAATATTTGGTCGAGTAATAGTGAGATAATTAGGCTTCCTAACTAACCTAGAATATTGACCCAGATTCTCAAATAGTGCACCATCATCCATCAATAATTTTTGATTTGGATCCACAGGAACATCAATTGGTCTGCCACCCGATAAACCTGCTTCTTCTAGCATGTCAAGTACATATTTTCTCTGCGATAAATAAATACCTTGTTTAGATCTAGCAACCTCATACCCAAGAAATACCTAAATTCTCCTAGGTTCTTAGTGTGAAATCGATCTTGTAAGAAGGCTTTCAAATTGGCAATCCCTTTAGAGTCATTTTCAATAATTACAATATCATCTACATAAACCACCAATAGAATATATCTGGCATCTTTTTGTCTATGAAACACAGAGTAGTCTGTCTGACATCAAAGAAGACCAAACTCTAAAATTGTATCTAAAAACTTACAAAACCATGTCCTCGATGACTGCTTCAAATTATGCGCTCGGTGACTACTTCAAACTATACAAAGATTTCTTTAATCGACACACTTTTACAATATTCCTCCTGAGCAAAAAATCCATATGGCTTCTCCATGTAGATCGCTTCAACTGAATCACTATGTAAGAAGCATTCTTAACATCTAACTGAAACAAGGGTCAATCAATATTAGCAACCAAAGAAATCAATCAACACAATAGGTTTGAGTAAAGCTCTTAGCAATAAGACGAACTTTGAGACATTCCACAGAACTATTTGGATTAAATTTAATAGTGTACACCCAACGATAACTAACAATCTGTTTACCAAGAGGTAAATGAACAAGATCCCAAGTGTCATTATGATATAAGGTATCCATCTCCACTTTCAGAGCATTTCTTAAACCCAGATCAGACAATGCACCTTGTAAGTGCTTAGGAACAGAGATAATAGATAGTTGAGAGGTAAAATAAGAGAATTTAGGAGACAAGGCATCCTATGAAACAAAATGAGCAATGGGATGGTTAGTAACACACGATCAAGTACATTTTCGAAGAAAAATAGATAAAGAGTCAGAATTACCTGAAAGACTAGGATTAGAAGACAGCAAGGAAGATGATATGAGCACCTCAGTCGATGGTCGAGGACGAAGAGAGCGTACAAGAAGTGGAGAAGTAAATGGAAGTACAGTAGACAATGGAATATTTGGTGGTAAAGGAAGAGATGGTGGTGTAGGTGCCAAAAACTATAGAACAGATTCATCAAAAGTGACATCAACACTATTGAAGTACTGTTGAAGGAGAGGACTATAGCAACAATACCCCTTTTATATGTGAGAGAATCCAAGAAAGACACATTTGGTAGCACGAGGATTAAGTTTATCAAACACAGGGTCTAAGTTGTAAACATAGCAGACACACCCAAAAATCTTAGGGGTTAAGGAAAATAAGGGTTTACCAAGGAAAATGGCAGAATATGAGTTTTTCCCATTTAACACAGAAGATGGCATATGATACGTATATGTATCCATGTTTCCTAGGTTGTTCCCCTTTGTTGAATTAACTCGTAACAAAACAAGTCTTAAAATTCTTCTACTTGTTATGATCTTCGTTCTACACATCATTGAGTATAAACACATATTTTCTCCCTCCCAACACAATTCTTTTTGGAGACATTCAAGTATTGCACTACTAAATTGTCTCTTTATCTACTCATTATTATAGATCTTTCCAAGGCCAACCATTACCACAATCATCAAAACATAAACAACTTCTTGATTTCCTAGGCGTTACAATTTTAACTACACTTGATGCATCGATTTATCTTGTTACGACCAATGGTTCGATTTCGCTTGTTACAACTATTGGTTTATCAAGAAGTGAATCAGCCTTTCAGTCAACAATGACTTGAGAATCAACCACTTGAATACTCCTTTGAAGTCCAAAATCATTTGTTTCTTTGTTAATCTTATCCAAGATTATGTTGATGTCCTTGATTTTATAATCCATATGAGAACGAAAGAAAATAGGGTTCAAATTGTAAAGAAGAAACATACCTTTTCCTCATTTGATTCCGAATCTCAACCTTACGTCGAGCAATTTCGTAAGTGAAATCATCCTTAAGGCTCTCTAACGTTTGCTTAATGGCCTCCTCACTAACTTCTTGTCTTTCGGCATCAGCTAACACTATTTGAATCATTTTAACCGATTATTCGAGCCTACCCAGATCTCTCTTGTAATCCCATACAAGGTTGGTGTCATCAGCTGCAAGAGAAAGCCCCTTGTTCAATATTTCTTTCACAAAATCGATATTCAGTTCTACTATTCAATGATGTGTGTGCGGGAGAGACAGAGAGTTGTGCTTGAAGACTAACTTCACAGAGGATTTGGATCCATTTCTAAAATGAGGGGGTGGTGATTAAAAAGTGAAGGACTGGTTTATTCCCACCTAACAAATCTTCATTCTCATCCCATCTATAATATAAAAAAATTAGGCTTCAACAAACACATTCAACGATCTCAGATAGACTTATTCAACAACCACCAACATACTTCTTAAAACCACTCATGTTGCATCGTGCCTAATGGTATAAGTTACCCCTAGTTCAATTATAAATCATAAAAGTATTAAGTTACTATTTTCAAACACAAACCCCTATTTACAAAGATGAGATTCAATGTTGAATCCAATCCATACCCATATTTGGTATGCAACACATACACATGTAGGACCTATGAATATATCACAATTATTAACAACCATTTTTCCTATAAATAACTATGTTGGCCCATGGTCAATCAAATCCCTACTCATATTTGTTTATGTACATTTTCTTGTGTCCTTATGAATATCAATATTTGATTTTTTTCCTTCCTAACTTATGAAATAAAACATGAATATTGATAAAATAGAACTAGAAAGGAAGATACTCAAGACAACTTTCAACTCCTATAACAAAAATTATATTAAGAAATGGGAACATTTAAGTAAGATAAAACAAAGAATGTTCTAAGGCGTACAATTGTCTTTTGCCATCATTAACGCATTAACCCTCTTCCAACCCCCCCCCCCCCAGTTTGATGAAACCCATGTTCGTGGGGTTTAGTCTCCAGGCCAACTACATGCTAGGCTTGGTAACCCAGGCTTGAAAATTGACCCAAACATGGGGTTTGGGGGTCCATACGACCATTTTCCCTAAACCCTAGACACCAATCCCCCCAAACCCACAAAAAGAACAAGCCCTTAGGGTTTCTTTCTATACCTTTCTCATACAATCTATACACAAAATATACTTAATTGTATTCCACTCTAGATTTCTTTCATGAAAATTGTTTCAACTATTGTCGTCCAATCTCTGTCTTCTCCAATCTCTTCGTTGGAATAATATTCTGATTCCACTATGTGCTTCTCTTTCTTCCTTTTTTAATTGTCGGTTGAATGAATTCACAAAACAAAAATCTTCTTTACATACAATTTCTCAATATATAGAAAGAAATTTATTGGAGTCTTTGTTAAAGGTCGCATCTGAAGCAAAGCTTCTTGCAAAAGAAAGAAAAAAGATCATTAATTCTCTTTCCTTGAATCACACAGTCTATACATAATTGTTTGTTTAGTTTTAATAAATAATCTAATTGAATATATTTGTGTATAGACTGGGTGAAATGAGGTATAGAAAGAAATTCTAAAAGTAAAGCTTGACACATTAAATTATTCATAAATGAAATTAAAATTATAAATAAAATTATTCATAATTTACTTTTTGTCCATTTTGACTTTACTTTTAAATCAAAAATATAATTTACAAAAATATTAAGTTATAAAAATATTCATTATTTCTACATTAAATTGTATATAAAAAGCTTGTCTAGTAGGCCAGCCCAGAGTGGTGGGTTGTGCTGTGAGTAGCCTACTTCTATCCGAAGTCCGGCTCCACACGCCTGATAACTCACTCGGGTAAGGACTTGAGCTTACTTTACCCAGGCCTAGCTAGAAAAAAATCCGCACCCTAATCATTGGGATACCCTTCTTATGTGGGGTTTTCTTATAAAGTGCTAGATAAGGATTTGGAAAAGGGTTAGTTCATATTAAGTGTGATGAAGATGTAATCAACATGGTGAAGTTATTACCAAGAAATAGGTTGGTTGAGGTATATTTTGTGCACCATAGTGGAACTGTAAGAAAGGGTAAGGAGGTGTATCGAGGTGCAACATCTGATTCTAAATCTGGTAATAGTTATGCAGAGTTTACTGATAGTAGTTATGGAAAGAGTGGTGATGAACTGTATGAAAATAATGTTGATGCTGATGTTGAATGGAGTGGTGTTCGAAACAATAAGAATAAGAGTCGTGATGAGTTGTTTCATACCCCTAATGCTATTGACTCAGACTATGGTGATTCAGATGCTCTAGCCAGCCTAGGCAGCTCATCACAAACATGGTTGACTCTGAGTTTAGGCTTGATATATTTTTCACCTGTGCATATGAGTTCAAGGAGGCCATAAAGGCCTATGCAGTTGCAAAACAAAGGAATGTGAAATTAGTTAAGAATGACAAAATGAGGGTAAGAGTTGTATGTAAAGAAGGTTTTCCATGGATGATTTATGCTTCACACGTACAAACATATAAAACATGGCAAGTGAAAGCTTACAACGACAAGCATACATGTGGCAAGACTTACAGCAATAGAAATCTTATTTCAAAGATTCTAGTAGAAATATACATGGAATAAATTAGACTAAATCCAAATTGGCCAATAGGAGCTTTTAAGTACAGATTGAAGAAAGATTTAAAATTGGATGTCAGTGTGAGACAGTTGTATAGAGCAAAGAGGAAGGCATTATACCTAATTCATGTTAGTGACATTGAGCAATATACCAAAATATGATATTATTGTGAAAAGCAAATCTAGGATTAACTATGGAGATGATTGCACCATTTGATGAGGAGTCAGGAAAACCTAAGTTTTAGAGGCTCTATATATGTTTAGAGGCTTGTGAGAGGGGTTTACTTGGAGCTTGTAGGCCATTAATTGGTTTGGATGGATGCCACCTCAAAGGCTCACATGTAGGACAATTATTATCAGTTGTTGGTGTTGATCCCAATAATTGCATGTATCCAGTTGCTTATGTAATTGTTGAGATTGAGAATAAGGACACATGGACATGGTTGTTGAGTATGGTGATTAGAGATCTTAGAATCAGAGGATCAAGCGAAACTTGGACTATAATTACAAACAAACAGAAGGTAAAATTTCAATAATCATCAGTCATCCTATTTTTTATAAGTATATATGTTAACTGTAGAATTATCACTCTTCATTTTCTTTGTCTGTAGGGTTTACTTCCTGCAGTTTATGAGTTGTTACCTGAAGTAAAGCATAGGCATTGTGTTCGACATCTGTACAATAACTTTAACAAAGAATTCAAAGGTCTACCTTTAAAGGACAGATTAGGCAGTGTGCAAAGGCTTCTACTGTATAGAATTTTACTTATCAGATGGAAAAGTTGAAAGAAGAGGATAAAGAAGCCTTTAATTGGTTGCTCAAGAACCACCAAGACACTGGAGTAGATCTCACTTTAAGACTTTACCAAAGTGTGACATGCTTTTGAACAACAATTATGAAGGATTCAATTTAGCAATCCTACATGCAAGGTATATGCCTATATTGGAGATGTTGGAGAGGTTGAGAGATTATGTGAAGAAAAGGATGCTTGTGAGGAGGGAATGGATCAAGAAGTACACTGGTGATACATGTCCAAAAAATGCAAAGAAGCTAGAGATTTTGACAGTTGAAGTAGTATACTGCATTGTTGATTGGTATGGGGAACTGAAATATCAAATATGGTGTCCTTATGGAGATCAATACATAGTTGACTTAAATGCACACACATGTTCTTGTAGAAAGTGGGATTTGACAGGTATACCTTGTCCACATGCTATTTCAACCATGCAAGACAAATGTATTGAGTTGGAAACTTATGTGCATGAGTACTACAAGAAAGACAATTTTATGAGGGCCATTGAGCCAATGGTTGAACTAATAAATGGTTAAAATATGTGGCCTAGGACAAGACTAACACCAATACTACCCCAGTGGCAGTTAAGCAACCTGGGAGGTCAAAAAAGCTAAGGAGAAGGGAACCAGATGAGCCAAAAGCTGGTTCAAAAAAACTAAGGAAACTTGGTCAAGACTCATTAAAATGCAAAAGGCATGGAAAGAAGGTGCACAATAAGAGGACTTGCACTATTAGACTACCTGATACACAAAATGAAGGGACAACAATTGCAACAAGTGCAACTAGAGGTCTGGACTCTACTGGTAGAGGGTTAAGGAATACAACAAGTTCAAATGCAGGTTTAGAGACTGTATTGAGTTCTAGAGTACTTTCTCTATCAAGTGGTGCAACATTTACAAGGGGAATGAGTTTGAGGATAACTAAAATGAAGTGTATTGGAGATAAAGCTAAGGCCATGCCAAGCAACACCACTGATCATTAAAGATAGTTGAGGAGCTCTGCTTTTGACATTTTGTCCAAGAGCTCTGCTTGTGTCTAAGAGCTTTGCTTTTTGTTTCTAACAGCTCTATTGTTTGTATCTAAGCTTCCTTTTGTTATGTAAATAGAAAAACTATGTATGTTTTTGGCATTGTTAATATGAAGGATGCATTATTAGTATTTCACTTGAAGTGATTTTGTCTTTATATTTGTTGTCAACATTGAATCTCAAAATTGAAGACAACAAATACCACTGATAACTTTCATTGAATTTCAAAATTGGATTGGTATATCCAATGTCTTCATACATACTAATACAATACTATCCACAGTACGATAAGGGCAGACCAACATACAAACTATGCATTTATCCCTATAAATTGCCCACTAATCATCCTGGTAATGCCATCAAGTTCTCTTCCACTTCTATGTCTTCAGAACCCAGCCACATAAACAATATGATCAACAAAGACACCATCAGCGAAAACCATGCACATCTCTCCCTTACTTTCATCTTTCTTGAAATATCCTCGTTCTTCCGCAATCTTCACTATACAAACTGAAGTGCTTCACTTCAAAGCCCTAGGCAGCAACTTTAGAATATAGAAGGTAGAGATGTATCATGACAACTTCACTTCAAAGTCCATGTATCATGCATGGCAGCTTCAAAATCGTCCCTTTGATTGTGTCTCCAAGCAGCTTCAAAATCTTCCATTCGATCTCTTAGAACCCTAACAAATCTTTACCCAAATAACCCTAACAAGCTTTGCACAATTTCCCCCCAATTTCCCCAAATAAACAGTAGAACAAATGTTGTTGGCCAAGTTTGCCCCTCATAGCAAGTCACGTGAGAAGCACATGTCACGGTTCTATTAGGGATTTGGATGGAAGTTAGGAAAATGACCAATTAGACACAAATTTAAAAGGTTGGAGACTAAAATGATAAAATTGAAACGTAAGGACCAAAAGACAAAGAAGCAATACTTTGGGGAGAAATAGTGTCGAAAAACCATTAAGTAAAAGGATTGAAAAACGAGAAAAAGAGGATAGCTCGTTTCTTGAACTACGGCCTGCAACTCTGTATCAGCAAAGCACTGGATTCTTCGATGGAGGTTTCTGGGCTGGAAGAGGCATTGAAGGTGTTCGAATCCTCTCTTTCTCAAACCAAATGGCGACTTAAAGTTTCTTCAAAGCGTCGGCTTGAGACAGGTTACTTTTTTGTTTCTATCAACCACTCTGCAATTCTCTCAGAATCTCAGTTCTTATCTCCATCAGATTCTAGAACCAACTCTTCTTATGATTTTATTTCTTTATATATACACGATTTGATGCTATGTTTGTATATTCTATATAATACCTACATGGTTTTGTGCATTACTTTAAGTTTAGCCCTGCTAAAAAAAAACTTTTGGATACTGTATATTCCCTTTTGGGTTTTTTTTTCGCCTGTATGAAATGGGGGTAGGCTTAGTTCTTTATTTTTTTTGGGTAGCCTTAGTTGAATGGCTGCAATTGTTTTGCTGTATTCTAAATGGTGCAAAGACGAGATTGCAATCTTTTGACTCTTTCAAACTTTCAACATCTATATCGATCACCAAGAATTTTGAATATTAGTAATCTTTTTGTCAATTTTAGAGTAAGATCCAATGAAATACATGAGTTTGTTAAAATATTGCATGACATTGATTAAATACCTTCCGGGCGAGGATCACAATTTTCTTTGTTTTGATCATCTAGGAACAGAAACATTTCAGAAATAAAATAGAAATGGAGAAAAAAATTGAAATTTATTTCTGAAATGTTCCGAAACAATGGTCGAAAATTGAAAATATCTTGCCACACCTCCAAACATAGAAAATTCAATATTCAATCACACTACTTCGTTTTTGGTTTCTGTGGAAAGAAACACATTTTGATTGTTTCGAAACAAAATTTAAATTCCTGCTTCTAGGATATTTTTGGATTTATATTATAAATTGAAATTATGTATATAGTGATTAAATGTAATTTCTTTGGGCAGATGTCCTTGCCTTATGCATGGGGATGAGGCCAGTTATAATGGTCGACTATGGTGGAAAGATGCCTGAATTGAAAGAACGACTATGCGGGTTCCTCAAGTTTTGTCAAAAGGTTTGATTCCAATCTAGAATATATGAGTTGGTTGATGTTACAGCAGAAATTTGTTGCCATTCTATCATAGTTCATAGAATAATTCATTTGTAACAAATCTGTGCCTTATGATTTTATATTTGAGTTCTTCAATAGTGGTATGAAAATTAATAAAAAACATATATCGGTTGTCATAATCTTGAAATTTCTAGGTTGGTTGACGTCTATGGAGAAAATGAATGGTCGTGACCAACCCTTAGTAGTTAGAATTTAAGGCTTAGTTCTTATCAAAAAGGATTTGAGGCTTAGTTAAGTTGCACTTCATTCTGTCATCTTCGTGCACATACTTTACTTGTGCATTTGATTATTCTGAAAAAGCTGTTCTCATTTTTTCCTTTTTTTTGGTAAATTGGGAGCCACTTTAAAAAATTCTGGTTCTGGTTATAATAGTCCAAACCTAGAGAGGAAGAACAAAGGCGAACTGAAAAGGCCAGATTTTTGCAAATATCTATGGAATTTTTAAAAGTTGGTTGATATGGAGGTCAGTCTGTAATTAGTTTTAAAAGGTACAGTTCAAAGGGAAAAGAAATCATTATGCAAATAAAAATGGAATCTACCAAATGTTCTTACATGTATTCCTCTTTCATTAGAAATGTCTATCAGTATCTTGTTTTTTATGGTTGATTTGAGTTGTTGACGCTTGGATTTCTTCTTTCTTGAGAATTGCTTAGATCTCTTCTTTATTGAGGATTGCATATTGTTTGTCCTTGACGGTGTACGGGAAGTGTGTGGTCCTTGTAGCAATGTGGAAGATTTGAGTAGAAAGTAAAATGTAACATTTGTAAAGGTAAATATGCGAAAAACGTGAATGTGGAAAGAAGTTAAAGTCCTGCAAATTTGGATGCTTCTCAATGGGTATTAATTATTTCATAGATCCCTTCTTTCCCTTGAACAGTTGTTGATTTTGCGAAAGCATTTAAAAGAGAGGGGTGAGAAGACCCACATGAGTTGTGTCATGCATGTATAAAACACAGAGAGAGAGAGAGTGGTCCAAGGATACACTTTGTGTTTTCCCAAGAGCAAAATAGGGATGAGAGTTGAAATACTGAGGCACGTGCCTAAAATCAGTTCAAATAAAAGGCCGCACGTGTAATGTGCTGGTTGATAGGCATTTAATGTATTGAAAATCGAGTGGCTTAGGCTTGGCTTGGTTCAGCTTGGATAAAAAACGAGGTTGAAAAAATGATCAGAGTTGGCTCTTATTATCATACGAACAGGTTTGAACGGTGAAAAACGAGTCTAGCATGGTAGCTTGAATTGTTTAACGGGCCTAAGAGCACATGGCCATGAGTCGTTAGTCTGGTACTCTATTTCTATGGAGAATCATTGTATTCTTAATTCTCCACTCCCTACTCCCACTCACAGAATCCCCATGCGATTACTCACCATCAGTTCTGACAACCCCAACTAGAATTTTTATATCTGATCCTTGAGAAATCACCACAAATCTGAGTTTTCCTTTAATCGAGACTAAAGAAACTGTGAGAAACCTTCCTCTTAGAATAGAATTCAGTTCTATTCATAGGCTATAAGTATCTCCATGGAGTTGCTTAAAGAATGCCTCAGGAGAACTCCAATTGTCAGCCTCACCAATCTTCTTGCGCTACCAAACCAGACTCCTCAGACCCATGGAGATAAACAGCTTGCAAATTTAATTACCTCAGTAAACTTTTTGACTTTGCCATTCAATTTTTGATTAACATCCAGCAAGTATTTTTTTCCGATCATCTTGATCGCATGAGGAAGGTTTTTAAACTTCTTCATCATTATCAATCATTCAGTACCAGATGGAGTCGTACAATGCATCTTTCCCAGATGTGATTCTCACCAGAATACTCATGGGACATTTTTAATCTCTCTTGATGCTATGTAATAACTCATGAACTTCCTATTGTGGTGAGATTTGGCTACAATATACACTGAAGCTTGGTCTATTAGTTGCAGCAATAACACCTGTGTATCTTTTTAATCCCAATGTTTGCCAAAGTAATAAGTGATTGCTTAGCTGATGAGTAACATCAATAGGGTTACCTTATCTGTCATTATGTGGACAGAGTTATTCCGTTGACTCTTTATATATGATTATTACCATCTGTTTTTGACTCCTTTGGATCTTCATCAAGATGGTTGTGTTTGGTCTATAATTTCAATTTTCTTATTGACGTCAGATGCATAGATGCATTTTTGTAACTTCTATGTATTGCCCCTTTTATGTTGGTCAGGAGCTTCATGCCCAGAAATGATACATCTTTTTCTAATGTGAAATGTATCACTTACAAAGAAAATATTTTCTTTTTGTTTTTCAACTTTAGGAGTTGTCCATTTTCGAGCATCTGCGTGTCATGGTTATAGAAGATATGATATATTTGATACATGTCAGAGGTCTAGCCGAACTTGTGAAGTCGACTTTAAACCTGGAGACAGATCTGCTTTTTGTGGACATTGAGCAGGACCCTCCGAAGGTCATTTCTCATTGAAAAATTATATTTCTTTTTCACATTTCCTGTATGGAGACCCTCATGTCGTTGTCATTCCAGATGATAACACAAGTGCAAGAAAGCTCGGTAGCAATGGAGCTTATCTCAGTTCAGAAATTGTTTTCCTTGGTCTTTCCCTCTGATGACATGAACAATGATGTCTTGCAATGCCACAGGACAGATTCAAGAGCGAACACTGAGTCATCCTCTGTTGAAGAGCTAATTACTTCTCAGTCTGCTGAGGTTATTGATCTCAGTAGCTGCATGCAGGAAACTAAGGTCACAGTGCCAACTCTTAATGGGTAACTCCAAACTTTCCCTTCACAAGCACTAGCAACCATTATTGGGTTCATGATACTTGTAGCATATATGAAGTGTAGCTTTGGTTTAATTATTCCTTCATAACTTTCATGTTTTGGTTCTTCCAAGCTTAAACAATGTAAGCTAAGATGTTTTTGAAACTTTGAAACTTTGAAACGGATTGTATTGCACCTTCTTAGAATGATGCATTTAAAGTGAAAGTTCACATCTTATATGATTCAGTTTTGCAGTAGAGACCCTTATTGTATCCACAACTTCCATTTAGGATTTCATGTTCCAGCTCTCAGAGATATATTGAAGTGATGAAAAAGGGAAAAAGAGGAGAGAGAGAGAGAGATGAACCGGTGAGAACAAGTTGGGATGATGAATTCACAAGTAACTCACACTTTTCTCTCCCTATGTCTGATATGAATTCACAAGTAACTCACTTTTCTCTCCCGATGTCTCTTGTTCCTCATATTCTCATACTTGTTACTCTACTTAATTTTTCAAACTAGAAGAGATGTTACCCTTTTAACTATATTCTCAAAAGAATTAGGAAAATATTTTCTGTCAAAGATTGGTCATGGATTCTGAGAAATATATTATTTCCACTCAAAGGAAATCATTGCAGTGTCTATTTCACCACAACTACTTTGTTCCTCACAGTCTACCTTGAAATATGTTATATGTTGTAGGAATATGTAATTTTATGTATTATTTTAGATTAAGTGTATTTATTGATTTATATATAATTTTTATATTCTCTTCTCCTCTCTCCTCTCTCCTCTCTCAAACCTTTATCTTCTCGTTAAAACCATAGAACTACAAAATTCAACTTGATATCACAGTATCAATCATAACCTAAGGCCTCAAGTCTTGTTGGAACAAGTTGGAGTCAATCATATGGATTTTCGTGTTAATGTCAGCATTTGATTTGTTGACGCCAACACTGACCTGGTTAGAAATTTCATGGTTTGTTTTGCCCCTAATTTTTAGTAATTATTGTTATTGTGTTGTCTTTTTTGGAAATCACTTAATTACATTTTTCCATTTTGAGTGATTTTTCTGAATAAAGGTTGTTGGGTACACATGTGCACAAATGAAGTACTCCTTTCTTTTGAAGGATTTAAACTTTAAGAAATGACTTAAAGATTATGAAATCAAACCTTGCAGGTCACTTGCATGTGTGTTTTTGCTATCAAAATCTTAATGAACTTTGTGAAGGGAACTATCTCACATCAAATATACTTGAGGGTCTATTCTACCTATTGCGGATTGGTTTTGGGTTGGATGCTCTAATATGGCATCTGAGCTGGGCTTTGGGTGATTGGTGGGCTAGGTCTCTCACTTAGTTGAATTCACCGATTTGTTTATTAGTTTATTTTAGTTTTTCTCTCTCAATGAAACACGAATATTTTTTTAAGGTCGGCATACCCATATTGGCTACCGTATCAAATACGATACTTATTTGATACTCAAGAATACATATCAAATACACCCCTTACCTATCTAATAATATTAAAATATGTGGATACTTTACAAATACTTTTATAGTGGCAAAATATGTATAATGTTTATCATCTCCTGTGCAATAAATCAATACAAATTCATACGATTTTAAAAAAGCTTAATTGTTTTTTTAAGTATTATTTAGTATTACATGTCAAAAGAGCATTACAAGAATTTATTATACTATAATTTTTGCAACAAATACTTCGAAGTAAACCAACAAAGTAAATATTGATTCTAATTCCTTCAATTAGTCACCTTCACTTTTTGAATATGCTTTAATGAGTAAAAAATTGCTAATTTTTCTTGTTATTATTAAAGAATTACAAAAATATATTTATTAGTAAAAATATAACATTTTATTATAGACATATCTTAATCATATTTATATCCTACATTTTTAGATTTTATCATATTACCAATCTGTATCTTGTTTCTGTGCTTCATAGGCTTCAGGATGTTTGTCTATCTATTTTAGTTTAGTTTGGTAGCCCACGTTAGTCCGAGTTGCACATGAGGGATGGAGTGAAGATAGCTATCTCACATCAAAAAATTAAGTAAATCTAAGGTTAGTTTATATGCTTCAGGGGCACTCCATGAATTTCCAATTGATTTTGGGTCGTATCCTTTAGCACACCTTAAGCACCTAAAATTGGTTATAATACGTAATGTCCACTATATGCTTCGTAAAGGTGGTTGGATTAATTACAAAGTTCGAATCAAGTGGCTAGCCCATGGTAATTGTAATTGGGGTTATGTGGAATCTTCTTGTGCATAACACGTACCCTATAGGACTTAATAGATAACAGACGTGATTGTTGAAAGGCTTAAAAGTGCCTTACATAGCTACTGCCTGTTGGATCTTTTCTAAAATGTTAGGTAGGTGGTTGAGTCGAAGCAGAAAAGTTCAGTTTTCCCTGCAAATACCATTTAATTTCTGTCATGTTTATTTTTAATCTTTTCTATGAAGTTAAGTGCTGCTCAATTAAGTCTTATAATTTTCACTATTAATACTGCAGATGGCTTCTTGGTTATCCAGTGGTGTACTTGTTCGGCAAGGAGCACATTGCAGATGCTATATATAACCTTTCAATCAAATCTCTTCATCTTTTCAAAATTTTAGTCAGCAGGTTTGTTGTCCCAACTTCTTTTTCCCATGTTTTGTTCAGAATTTGGTGCAAGAGGAACAACTTTGCATGGTCACTAGAGTGATACTTATGGCCTCCTTGGGAGTCATATATATGTGTTTTTATTCAGACTCCTGTAGATATCTGCATCCCATGCTAATATTATTTTGTGATGATTTCCACCTTTGTGATGATATGATAACTAGTTCAGAATCTATTGTTTTTTAATAGCAAAGTTTATTAGTCATGGAAAAAAGAGAAGGGAGATTTTTTGTTTTCAAGGATTTTCATTCTTAAAAAAAAACTCAAACTGCAAATATAGTTCTTTGGAATATAATTTCAGGGAAATACTACTGCTCAAACCCCAATTATGGTCTCTTCGAATTTGCCAAATCATATGCATATTAGGTCCTAATGACTGAGCACATCACCTATGCCTATGGTCTCTTCCAGTTCCAGATCTGTCGATGCATATGGCTGTTGGTCTCATGATGCACAATTGCATACCATGTGCTTCTATTCTTTTAATCTCTACAGAACTTGGCTTTCATTTCAAGTACATTGTTTTTAGTAGTCTATACTGTTCATTAAGGCATAACTTCATTTTGATCCTGAATTTTATACTGTTGTAGGAATGGCACCTCCAATAAAGGATCTCCGCAACAAGAACTAATGAGGTGAGGCTTCATAATCACAAATTTGGTTTAGTATCTTTCCATCTAATACAAGAAAACAAGGGTAAAGAGGGGATTTCTATTGGAGGAAATCCAAGTTTGAAGCTGTAAAATAAATAGTTATCAAATCGTGTATCGGAAGGCGTATCGTTTTTAAAAAATAGTGTATCGTATCGTGTATCGTAAGATACGACACAATTTTAAATAATTAATAATAAATATATATACTTTTAAAAAAAATTATAGACACATAAAAACATAAAATTTCATTAATATTCCACATATTAGTCTAGTCACCAATATAATTTACTAATATTAAAAAATTAATGAAGGGTATTAAATTAAATTAATGGTACTTATATATACTTAAAAGTAAAATATTTTAATATAATGGAGTATTAAATGTAATTTTCATACTTATAACAAAACAACACCAACATAGTTTCGTGAGTCTGTGACCCACGAACGAAACGAGACGGAGAGAGAGAGAGAAGAGGCAAAGGCGAAGGCGACAGGCGAAGCGAAGGGGATGCCGATCGCGATGGCGATGGCGATGCCGGAGAGAGAAGAAGAAGAAAAAAAAGAACATACCTGGTGGCTGGTACGTGATCGCAGCTCGATCGTGAGACCTAGGGTTTCATCCGAAACAGGTTAGTGTTGCTATTTTTTCTAATTTCAAAAAATTGTTTGATTTGCTTTTGCTTGGGTTTTTTGTTGATTTGTTGTCTAGTAATTGTTGTCTTCTTCATCTCTGTTGCCTTTTTTTTTTTTTGGCAATTTCTCTATTACCGGATTTGTGGGCTTGGGTGTGTTCATCTCTGTTGTCTTCATCTCTGTTTTTGTTGCCAACGATTTGGTGCGAATCAGTTCGATTTGGTGCGAATCAGTTCGATTTGGTGCGAATCAGGCTGCCATCGATTTCTGATCAAAAAAATAAAATAAAATAAACAGTGATTTCGCATATCGTGCGTATCGGTACGTATCGTAAAAACGTATCTTATATCGGACGATACAATGCAAAAACGATACATAATTACGATCCGTATCGTTTTAGGCCTGTATCGTACGATACTAACAACTATAAAATATAATTTTTTGAAATATTCGGTGAACAAGGGAAATAAAAGAACTAAAAAAATTTCTGGTTCCTTTGTATGGTTTCTTTTTTATTCCGTTGAACAAGTATTTATTTTTTTTGCTATCAACGTTGTTACAGTAAGTGTTCAGAAGATGGTTCAATCATGTGATTCATCAGGTGAATAGATGACCCCTAACAAGTCATCCAACTTGGTCAAAATTTGGTGTGGGTTCAATACAGATGGGCTTTGCAAGTTTATATATTATTATTCAATTGCCACCTTTTCATGACCTGTACATCTGGTAACACAATCCATGGTACTATATGATATGGAGTGAGCTTCTATTATATCGTAACTAACATAATTATTAGAATGCCCCTGCTTTTAGAACAAGAAGTTCAACCGGTACAGTGAATGTGGCTTGTGGTTGGTTATGAATGAATTGTTGCCTGTTCAAAAATAAGCTACAAATAGGAAAGCTGAACTTGGATGGCTGAAATCATTTCATCAGGATAATCTGGAGCTGGAAACTCCTAGAAAACTTAGTGAAGTCAGTCTAGCTATATACTTGCTTGAGACATGTACAGCATGATCTTGGCCAAGTTATGTTCCAAAGCTCCCTGTCCCCTGGTGCTTTTTTTTTTTTGTTAATAAGGCAACATTTCACCTTATTGAGCTGCTTCTTGTTTATCAGCAGTTTATGTACATTAGCATGCAAGGGATATACGTTTGTATTACTTTTTTTATGAGAGGGATATTCATGCACATCTGATTTGATATAATTTTGAAGTTTAATTTGTAATATCACAGTGGGGGGCAAATGTATTGATATTTGCTTTTAGCTTTCTTCTTGACTTTATTGTCATCGAAACAAAATTTTGGCATGGAAATTTATGTAGACTAAAGATCAGACTAAATTCTTGAGAGGTATCATGGATTTGACCTTCAAACATTTGTTGAATTTGGAACCTTAGTGCAAACATAATTTGAACTACATACATAGTACAATGTTACGTGGCTGGCATGAAAATTCTGGCTTACGGCACATTATCCCTGTATAAGTGGGAGGTCTAAAGTATTTGGTTCCACTAAAATGTGGAATACACCAAAAGAGGGTTTATGCTCACTAATAAATTGTTGGTTCTTCTTTGAAATTATTAGAATATATATGATACACCTTGTAAACTTGTTGATAATCCTCCAAGCTAAAACATTGGTAACTTCAGAGTTTGTTGATGTTATTATCTATTCCCATTACGATTTGAAATTTTACTTGCCTAACTGCTTTAAACAGTTTTTCAGTGCCTTATGACCTGAGCATGGAAGGTGCCAATGAACCATGGGCGAAAGCATTTGTGGCTCGCATGCAGGCAAGGTGGGAAAAATGCAGGCAAGTTTGGGGATCTCTGGAGATGGAGGTTAGTGGTTGCTATCCACAAGCAATCGCATTATAGTTTTTGTCTTCCAAATGAATAAAATTAATCAAGATTTTTGTAAAGAATATATTTTATTTTCAATAAGTTATATTAAACCAGGAGGCCCGATTAGTGGTTTGCGAAAAGAAACATTAGCAGTAATGTAATTATCAACTTAAAATGTTTCATAGCTCATAAACAAGGTTTTTCAGTTGTTTAACCAAGCGTTTGGAGACAAGCTATTAAAAAATTACGTATTCAATATAGCTTTTATATGCTACGTGTTGCTCATTACAGCAATTGCAATACACTATTTTTGCTGCACATTGTTCATTTTTAGTAATTCATAGGTTACATTGTAATATAGCATCATTTGTGGTAGCAGCTTTAATTTTTGTAATTCTCTCCATACATTTTGGACAGAAAGCTTCATTTCATAACCACTCTGGCAGACAAACTTTCTTTGCTCTATTACATCATGGGTCCCTTGGGCAGTCTCAGATAATTAGTATACACATTCATCTATCTCCTAAAGCTTTTTCTAATGCTGTCCTTTTCAAATTTTGAACTAAGCTCTAGACCAAAAAAAAACTAAGCTGAAACATTTGTCTGCGAAGTTTTTTGATATCCCCTGTTACTCTTTCTTTCTTTAGCTTTGTTCCCTTCAAACTTATTCCCCTACCTTCTCCCCACTCCTTTCCAGACCCCACCACCCCTGTCCAGGGGGGTGGGCATAAAATATCCATGCACCCTCCCAAAAGAGACTTTAAAAAAGGTGTTCAACTGGCTTGATCTGGAGGTCAAAGAGACTTGACTGATTCCAAATCATGCCATTTCAGGAATGAATTGCAAGTGTGCAGGATCCAAATTTTTCTTTTTGAAAAATAGAATATATTGAAACAACATACTCTTCTGTGTAAATAAATCTGCCCAACTGGTCAAATTTTGATATATAATAAAGGTAGTAGTCCAATGCACAGGGCTCTGTCATTGTGGAGCCTAGGGAGACAAATATAACTTGCCGCCTTTTCACTTTCCAGAGGATGGTGATGATGGAAAGAGTGGATTGAGCTGAAAAGCTCATGCAACTCTATTTTTTCAATATTTTAATTGTTTTTCCTAATATACCAGCGGAGAACTCTTGACTCAAATCAGATTCTTATCCATTCTTGATCAAAATCGGCCTTGAAAGCGTAGTTTCTCAACAATTTAAAAAAGATAAAATTTGGCTTGAATACGACTCTTTTTTGGAGGTGGTGTCTAACTCTTGGAAACAACTGGCCTGAAGATCCCTATTAAACCATTTCTTTTCTAAATCATTTACCTAGTCATGATTGACTTTATGACATATGTCTTAATTTTTGCATTTGTATTAGTTTCTTTTTGTGTTCCTCTAATCGGATATTCATGGTATCTGATCCACTTTTGTTGCCCATGCTATTGCTTACACTTGTGTGTGAAGAGATTGTTTCTGAGACTCGAATGCACGATCCTTAGAGCAACTCCAACCCATTCTTCAAAAGTCATTTCTTAGCCATTTTACCGAGTCCAACACCAAAAAGCCTCTCCAATCCAATCTCTATCCCACTTTCTATTTCTCATTTCACTAAAAAGGCTCACCAGATTTGGAGAGCCCTTCAGCCTCGCCAAACGTTCTGAGTCTTCACACAGACTCTTCTTCCTCAACAACTCTTCTTCCTTCAATAGAGGAGTCAATAGCAATCAAGAGCTTGGAGTTTCAACCTGGTACTTTATTCTTCTTCTTTAACCATGCCGAAAACCCACCTCCTTCCCCATGCTGAAACCGAAACCCCCCTCTCCCTCCCCCTAGCCGAGAACTCTATTGGGTTGATTTGATTTTAATTTTTGGTTAAATTGATTATTGGGCTGCTCTTATACTTTGGTAGGATTGCTATGGTTAAAATTGATTATTTGGTTTTTGTTATATGAATATGCTCTTAGACTTGCTTAAAGTGGATGTGTGTTAAATTGCTATTGGATTGAATTGTTATTGGTTGAATTGATGAAAAATATGTATGGTTGAAGTAACTTTGGTTTTGGTCATTTGGCTTTTGTCATTTGAAGTTGCTCTTAGACTTGCTTAAAGTGGATGGGTTGGATTGCTATTGGTTGAATTGATGAGAATTATGTATGGTTGAATTGCTATGGTTGAATTAACTTTTGTTTTGGTCAATTGGTTTTTGTTATTTGAAGTTGCTCTTAGAATTGCTTAAAATAGATGAGTGTTAAATTGTTATTAGGTTGTATTATAGGTATTACTTATGGAACCATTCGAACATGATTCTTACTTCACCAATCTCTTGAATGATGACAACTTTAATGAGTTTAAGACTGAATCGATAGGCCACATAGGCCAATCTCCTCAAGTAGAATCCACCACCAAAAAAACTCGAGGTGACAATTTTACAATTGAAGAGGATATAATGGTAATCTCGCCATGACTTAATATTAGTTTGAATGTTGTTCAAGAAAATGAGAAAAAAATCAAAGATGTATTGACAAAGGGTTTGAGAGTATTTCAACAATTATAAAACTCAAACAGATTGTAGTCGTACTGCTATTTCTTTGATGAATTGTTGGTTAGCAATTCAACTAGTCACCAACAAATTTTGTTGTTGTTTTACCCAAATTGAAAGGTTGAATTAAAATGGTTTGATCGAGAAAGATAAGGTGTGAGTGCACGTTTAATTACAGTTGCAAAATAGTGCATTTTTATTTACATGATACATACATTTCTTTTATAATTTTTAAATTCGTGATGCCAAGAAGTTGTACAAAGAATTGTACCAGTCCACTTTTCAGTTTGAACATTATTGAAATGAGTTCAGGTATAAATCAAAATGGATGAAAGATTGTCAAGGAAAGAAGCAAAAAATAAAAGGTAGTGTAACTCCTTGCAACTCTGCTCCTTAAACATCAGATTCGATAAATTTAGGAGACAATAGTGGTTTATATGAGGGCTTAGAGATGCCACTTGAAAGGAAAGCTGAGAAAGAATGAGTAAGAAAATCAAAAAGCAAATTCTCTAGAGGTGATGATACAAGTTCTTATTTTGTGAAATTGTTTGAAAATATGAAGAAAGAGAAAGAAGATAATGAATGAGAAGAAAGTTGAAATGCTTAAAAGATGTTATCTTCAAGAGTAAGAGCAACTAGATTACAAGTGAGGACGCAAATGGAGCAACTAAGAGAGAAAGAGAGAATAATGTCGATTTATACGACTGTCATGCCTCTGATGCAAGTTGAAAATTATAAGTGTCACCAAATGAAAATCCTAGGAAAGAAGATGTACTTCTTTTTTATTCATAGACAAACAACTTTTGAGTAGTAGTAAGAGTATCTCCAATTCTTACTTTTTTTTTGTACATTTTTTTAAAAAAATGTAAAAAAACTCTTTAAAACCCTCTTCAATGCTAGATTCATACTCATACCAAATGAAGGAAAACTCTTTTTTAAATGTAAATCATGGGAAACTCAAATCCTTACCTTTTGTACCAATAGTGAGAGTACACCCTCCTGTGAATTTGAGTTTATCATTTTTAAAATTTTGGTTTCTCTTCTTTTAAATTTGGGTTTCTCTTCTTTTAAATTTGGGTTTTTTTATTGGAGATATCTATACCAAATCAAGTTTTTAGACCATCTCCAATCCTTACCATTTTTTAAACCCTTTTTTTTTAAAAAAAAAAAAAGTAAAAAAGATCTTAAAAACCTTCTCCAATGCTAAAATCATGCTCATACCAAATAAAATGAACCTTTTTTTAAACCAAAATCTTTAATGGTGAGATTGCACTTTCTTTTAAAGATTCAATGATCGTATTTTATGCTCTTTTTAAATTTTGGTTTGTCCTCATTTAAATTTGGGTTTATCTTCTTTTAAAAAAAGGGTTTGTCCATTGGAAAGGTCTATAGTAAATCAAGTTTTTTACCTTTTTTTTTACTTAAATTTGGGTAAGGGTTTAGGTTTTCATCGGAGATGGTCTAACAACAAACAAGTATTGAAATAAACATTCGTCGACAATGAATGCTTAAGTAGTGCCTATAAATTTACGTGCATATTCCATAGGTGCTTGATTAGATCAACTTGGAGTGTCAAATGAGTTTCTATGTCTCTAATACGATGTTGAGTATGAATAAATTGGAGCAGATCTGAACTCTGTTCAGGTATCAATGTTGGAGTGGGACTTTCATCTGATGCATTATAACTAAAATCTATCACATTAGTGTCCTGCTCATTCTCGACAATCATATTATGCAATATTATGCATGCCATAATATCCTTAAACATCTCAAGTTTCCAAAAACGAACTGATTGACGCACTATAGAAAAATGTATTTGCTTATTGTCTCTTGTAGATGTAATTGTTTTGACAAACGTTGCCTACTTTGGATATATACCATCAATAAAATAATATCTCATTATATAATCGCTTTCATTGATAGAATAATTGACTAGAGGAGCTCGACCTTCCGAAATGAGAGCAAAAATAGAAAAGCGTTTTAGCAAATTGATATCATTGTGGAATTCAGGTAACCCAAAAAAAACATGTCAAATCCAGAGATCGTATGAGGCCACCACCTCTAAAATAATTGTTGGTTCATGGACGTGACCAGAGTACATATATTTTCATGTTGTTGGACAATTCTTCTATTTTCATTGCATAATAGTCAATGTTACCTAACATCCTAGGAAACTCACGTCTCTCTTCCATTGCCAATAATCTAATAATGTTATATTTGTTTGGTGACGTGAGGTACTTATCAGAATAAATTGCTACTACAGACTTCACAAATCGTTGCAAATTTTCTATTGTGGTGCTTTCGTCGATCCTCACATAATAATCAACATCTGTTGTAATTCTATAGACAATCATCCTTATAGCGGTTGTCATCTTTTGAAAGGAAGACAAGTCAATAATCCCAAGAGCATTCTTTTTTTGGACAAAATATTGATTATAAATTTCCACTATGGATAGAATATGAAGGAAAATGAATCGATTCATTTGAAACCTCCTCCGAAATAAATTTGGGGGTAATAGGAGGTGATTTAGCAAAATAATCGCGATTTAGTCTCTCGTGTTCTTCAACTCGATTGCGAAAAATAACATAATAACCTTGAATGCAACCACGACGTACTCTAGAGCTGGTCTCGCTACTGAGTTCCTCCATTTTCATAGAAGCAATCGTTATCATCTCCATTTTATCATCGGTGTTAGAGTCTTTAATAATCATCTTGAATGCAGGATGACGAGCCATAGCAATTAAACAAGGAATAGTGCAATGGCAGTAAATAAATTTGAGGTGTATGACAATGAGAGGGTAAAGGTCCTATTTATACATATTAAAAAATATGATCGCGTTGAAAAAAATATGACCGTTAAAAAAGTGACCATTGTAAAATTCAAATTTTAAAATTTTGATAATGTGGTATAACACATTATCATGCCATGTCATTAATATAGCGATGATGTGGTAGCTGCGTAGTATTTTTAATTTAAATAATTGAAAGTTAGTTGAAGTAATTAGTTAAAATAGAGAGCGTAATTGAAATGAACTTGTAAAAGTGATTTTTTAAAATAAAAAATAATATTTAAACATATTTTGAATAACTAAAATAAAAAATTAGATTGGAGTTACTCTTATGTCACAATAAAGTAACATTACTGGTGTGTCAATGTCTTCCATTTAATGATGATGATGATGTCCGAAATTATAAACAAACTCTTTTTTTTTCTTCTTTTGGACAATTATAATCAAGGTATGAACTTTTTAATGATGTTCAAGAGTGCTGGCGGACTATGATTAATGCTCCCAAATTCAATACATTTTCCACAACAATTTTGAACCCCCAGCCGTAATTTGTGTAACAGATGTGGTTTTTTTTCAATTTTAAAGTCAAATAGATAGCATAATTCTACTAAGAAAATCATATCTAACCTGCATAAAAGGGTCCGTACAATATTCCAACTCGTTGTCTTTTTGTCGGTAGGTGTAGATCAGCAAACGGGGCTTTTGGGTTATTGCCTAATGTGGTAGTTGAGTTTGTACACTCACCTCAACAAAAATTTATCCCGAATATTTGGTGTGGAACCTTCCTCCATTGTTATGGATTTAGATTTTCTTTAATTTTTTTTTTTCGGTATTTCTCTCCTTTCACCTACCTTGAATTATCGAAAGACCCACTAGATATTATGAATTCTCCTCGAATTTATTGTAAACAATTTACCAAAAAAGTAAAGAAAAATGTATCAAAAGAAATTTCATTGTCATCGTGCTGGCTGTTGACAATTTTATGAGTACGTATTTCCCCCTGATCAAGTAGCCATTGAAGTTGCAAGATATTATTAGCAAACAAGGTATTGTTGCTTTCTTCTGTGATCTGTTCAACGGGTAAACTTTAAGGAACGTTAGTTGAGGTAGGTTTGCCCTATAAATGCCTGAAGTGATTGATGAGGCCAACTCTCTGTAGGTGCCACCACCAAACTTTTTGGTGGATCTTTTTTCGGTCGAAGTGTGTGACCCCAGCAGAGGATTCAGCCAACCTCTTGTGCTATCTTTAAGGTTTTATTTGCTAACTTTTCATTAGAAACTGGCACTAATTAAAAATTGGGTAAATAACCCCGAAAAATTAATAATTTGCCTAAAGTGATATTTAATAGCTGTTGATTTGGTGTACTGCAATTGATCAAGTGCTTCTATCATTCTTTAGTAGTGCTGAAGACATAATTTACATGTGATTGGGCGCACTTAGCGTTTATGTTTTATACACGAACCCAAAGTGCACTTCGATGAGAGACTGTTGTTGGTTATGAATTCCTCCATTTCAAGCATGAGAATGAGAATAAAATGCATTACCTTCACAATTGGGTTAAAGATAAGCTCTTTCATTTTTCAGGTGAAAGTTGGTGAGAAGTGAGAACCCTTTCCGTAGGTTAGCTTTGGTATGTTCTTTTTTATTTTTTGGGACATCTTTTAGGCCATAGTTGGTGAGAACCCTTTCCCTTGGTTACTTTTGGAAACATTTTGTGCAGCAAGAAATTCTCCAACCACGCATTTGTTGCAGTCATGAATCAGAGAAGCTTGAGTTTAGAACATGCAAATTTACGCCTCATCCTTTATGCAAATTTATGCAAATTTTCCCATTGAACCAACTCATGTGAGTTTGGAAACTTTAATTAGTCCATATATTTACCCTCTTTTTTGCCACTAGAAGGTGGCAGAGATCATCTTCTTCAAAGAACAAATGTTTTATCACTTAAGTCTGGACATTACAGCTTTTGAATTAAGGATTCAAAACATATAACTAATAATTCTCAAAGAAAATAAAATAAAATATATGATAAATGAGTTAAAAAGAACTGTGGTATGTCCTAGAGCCAGAAGCAAAAACATTTGCTGAAAGTAGAAATCATGAGGGATGGCTCAATAGAAAAAAACCAAAGGAGAGGCAAATTACGAGTGAAATGGAATCAAAGTTTATACATTACTTTATTGTTTATATTTGACTTTGTATCTGAAATTTGATTTGACATTATATCTGAAATTTGATAATTTTTTAAAACTAAGTCATAAAAAATTTATCTATTATAAATATTGTAGTATCGACATGAATAGTCTGTTTTTGATCGGAACACCTTTGACAGTTTAAAAAAAAATGCTTTGGGAAACTATTTACTTTTGGCAAATACAAGAAAAAAATTAATAATAATAATAAATAAAAGAAAAGGCACATTTTCATAATGGTTACTACTATTAAAAGCATTATTAGCTGGCAAACTTGATGAAAATTGACTTATTAAAACCTTCAAGCAAGCATCTTTCATCATTACAAGCAAATAAAAGAAAAATTGATTGAGAGATTGAAAACCTACTTTAATTGAATTGAAAGCAAAACTCCTATCCGGAGAAATCAAAACTAGAACAGAAAAAAAGAAAGCACAGGGAAGAGCGTTAGCTCTTATATTATTATGCTTTGAGAAGACTGAGGACGTCAGATTCGTTGGGAAGGGCAGGAATTGCTCCCTTCTTGGTGGTTGTGATGGCTCCACATGCACATGAAAATCTCAGTATGTCCCTCAACCTTGTTTCATCCTGCAACCATACGAAGTTATGTAAGTTATTAGCAATTTTGAACTTAGAAGTAGAAACAAATTACTACTCTCTGGTAGGTGTAGCTAGACTTTTTTTCTTTTGGTGTAGCGGGGAGTCGTTCTAACATGTTTTTTAGACTCGTGATTACAATATAAATCTCGGATGTCCACAATCATCCATTAATTAGTTAACTTGGATTTTTGTGGTCAGTGGTGCTCAAACTCGAGACGTGTGAGTTTACGTTTCTCTCCTTGTTTGACTAACTAACCTATGTAATTTGAGTAGATAGAATTTGGGTATTTGGAAAATATGAGAATTGTATGATTAAGATTTCGCTGCCTCACCTGTCTCCCGGTTCAAGTGGAGTGGCATAATTTACTATGAGGTGATTTGAGCAAAAATTCAAAGGATCAATACACTACAAACCACAACAACAGTAGTAATCAATTGAATACTTGCCTCAAGTATGGATTGGTCATCGACAATCTTGCACAAGAGGGCACCAACGAAAGAGTCACCAGCTCCAGTTGTATCCACCGTTTTGACATGAAAAGCATCCACGGCTCCATGGAAATTCTGTGTTGTACAAGTAGGGGAATATTTTTCAAGTGTCAGACAAGTTGAATAAAGCTGTTTAGACTAAGCCTGGTTAATAAGCTATTTCTTTTAGTTGTTGAGAGCAAAAAACACTTTCTTATGTGCAATTGAAGAAAATAAGCACTTAACCTTTTCCAAAGTGCCACAGACGTATATTATAGTGTAAATCCATGATTTACCGACTCATATGATTCCTATATTTTCAATGTGGGAAGACTGGTCAAAAACAACTCCCGGAGACTTGGTGAGTTTCTGGGAATTCCTACTCAGTTAGAAGAATTCCAAAAAAAAAATGTGGGAAGATAGGTGAATTTATACTGTATAAACAGATGATTTGTCACTAAGCCTACAATTTTTGATCTGGTTGCCCAGCATGGCATAATTCTTCAATAGATTGGATTTTGACCAATTTGTAAATTCTACTTTGAATCCAATCTACATATTTGAATTGTTTGGATTGTGATTATTTGTCAACAATATCTGATTTAGATGAAAATCCCACCAAAAGAAAAGCTACTGACCCCTTCCAGATTTCTTTAATTCATAATGTTCGAGGGGTGGGATATCCTGACCTGAAACACTCTTCTACCTCAGCCTACTGTATTAAACTATGATTTTGCAAAGTTATCACGCGCAAATAAAGAAATATACAACTTCAAGCATGATTCGTGATGAAAATATTATGGCAGCATTACCATCAAAAACAATGTTATTCAGAGTCTCTATCCTAAAGGTCAAACTCAGTGGGGCCTGCAATTGAAACTAAGACAAATAAATGCCACAAAAACTGAAAAAAGTTACCAGTGAAAAGGACTGTAACCCATAAATTATTGTACTGCAACTGTCAACTTTCATTTTTTCTCTTAAAAATATTTCCTTTTGCTATGAAAACCAAAAAATAAAATAAAATAAATTTTAATCTTTAATAAAGCATAAATCCGGAAACATTCACAACATTTGTCTGAAACCCGACTCAATTTAATTGATAAAATCATAAGGTAAATTTCATGATCTAATGCAGTCATAAAATGCTCTGGCTAACATTCGAAGGTGGTGGATCCAAACTGCAAGAAGTCAGAGTAAATAATTTTTAAGGTTTTATCCATAATGCACCCATCCCATCACCTTGATAAACAAAGACATCAGAGGAAAGTTTAATACGAAAATAATGTATGCATGAATGAACTTTAGAATTCTTAATTTAGTGGGTCTGATTTCAACAAGCACCTTTCGGGTGCTGTGATATCACCTTAGCCTTCAACGCAATAATTTAAATCCCAAGAAAATGTGTGTTCACATCTTAATGAACTTCATCTGCCCATTTCGGTTTTAACCATAGAATTGAACAGAATGGGTTAGACTAGGTTACAAAGAGGTAGGTGCTAGTTATAATCCATTTGAGGTGAAGTTATGACACAAAAAAAAAGTCAGTTACGACTGAACAGAATCAAGTAATGATTCAAAAGGGGAAAGTTAGAATCAACCCTAAGGACTTAGGTTTGATTCACACAATCCAATTTTTATTTATAACAACACCAAACGGAGTTATTTTGTAACATCTGTAGATATGATACCAAAAAACATATTTTCTAACTCAACCAAGAGCATGATTATTGGCGTACCTTAGTGTAATATCTGCAACCCTTTTCTCCAAGGGTCACCAGCAGGAGCGTCAAATTTGGGTGCCAGAGGGACATTGCTGATTCATCATCAATCTTGTCACTCCCCGTGAGGAATTCCAGCTCAACGTCGCTAACCTTGATCACATCAGCCTTGTCCCAAATGCTCATGATCTGCTCACGTGCCTCATTGGCTGACGGCCACAATGGTAGCCGGAGGTTCGGGTCATAGGAGAGTAGAGCTCCGGCATCCTTTGCCACCTCCATAGCCTTCAAATGTGCTGATCGGCACGGCTCCACGATCAAGCTGATTGATCCATAGTGGAAGACTTTAGCCTGTGACAAAAAATACGAAACAACCATTCAATATAACTGACATTGTAATATCAATCTTATAATCCAAACGGATCAGAATAATTGATTTCAGAAATTTGAGAGATAAACAAATTGCGAATTGACATTTCACATAGCCAAATTTTGGAGGGCCATCTACCCCAATTGCTCCGCCTAACCTTTGTCCTGCACTTTTAATTCCACTCTACTTTTCTACAATCTTAATTATTACCTAGGTCCAAGTTGTCTTGCCCTACCATGCCCCCACCTCTACTCGAGGTAAGTGCTTTACCACCGAAGTATTTGGTAGGCCGAAATGCCACCACCAAACAATAAACTATCACATGAACTGATGAATGTCGTATACACAATGTGTTTGGCAACATAACCCCATTAATCCTACATGATAGCTATTTGAAGTGAAAATTATTAATGATTATAGTTTAGTGAGATCCACCAGTCTTATAAATTAGTTTATAATTGACTAACAATATCCCGTTTCAATAATAGTCTCACCAACAAGTGTATATAAATTTTTTTTTATTTGACACTGTTATAAAGGAGAGAGGCGACAACATTTGAACATACAACTTGAAGATCCAATAATTGAGGCGATAACTATTAGGCCACCTGGTAACGTGGAGTGATTGAAAATCTGAGAAAATCTGGGAGATTTGAAATTGACATTATCAGACTCCATTACCCATCCCAGAACACCAGATTCCAAAATATGTATAATTTCTTCATTTAGTGAGGGGTGGGTTCCACCAATCTAATGCATTGAAAAGTGGGGAAGCGCGTGGGAATGCTAGTAGGATGGGGTGAAGTGGAGTGTACTGCGCAATAAACAACCCATTTCGCTAACTACAACAGTGTTAAGCTTTTAATGCACAATTAATAGGATGGAGAACTATGACAACAATGCCACCGACTTTGCCTTCTCGGAACATCTGTCCTCAAATTACTTCAATCTAGGCCAAAAAAAAAAAAAAATCCAAAACATAAACAGTAATACTCTGAACTCTAAATGGAATCTCAAATTTTGAATTGAATAAAAAGTGCAATGCCCACAAATATTTGTCTAAATTTTATATCCTAAATTAACGCCCGCGATTGAATTAGTGACATCTACCAACTCTACCAAATTATAAGATTGGGACAACAAATTTTTTAAGTCTATATTTTAAGTCAATGACATTAATTGATTAAATCCATATTTTTAGTTTACATTTTAAGTCTATATAGTATTGTAACTTGGTGAATTGAAATTATTGAATAGGTGAAAAATACTAAATAGACGTAAAAAATTAATTTAAAATTTTGACTTAATAAATCACTAGCATTAAATAAAATATGGTTCTCAATAAATAAATCTATGACAAATACAAAAATCACATTATCAAATCAGACTTTTAAATCTCCCTAACATTATAAGGTTTGTATTCAAGAGTTTGATAAATAGATGAGATTGAGATCCCTTCATTATCCATCCTCTTCAATTCTCATTAATTAATACAGTGTTAGATGAGTTAATGTGTAAGATTTTAAGATATTTCATCCTCCATTTTCATTTTGTTGTTGATGAAGTGTTAACTATTATTAAAAAAAATTCTCTCAAGAACAAAATCTTGCTCATTGAAATTTAAGATGTAACTCATCTCAATAGTATCGAGGAAAATCGAAGGAAATGAATAAGGAATGGGATCTCAATCCAATTAGATGATGGATCCCAATGCTGACGTGGCAGATTTTTAATAAGGCAAATCAAGGGGGGGACAAAGAAAAAGCACGTGGATTATAACAAAGACAAGAAGGCGCGTGGAAACAGATCCAGTCAAAGTTAGGAAATTCAAGAATCCATGAAAAGATGATGAAATGAGAACGAGAATACTTACAGATCTAATCAGCTCTAGATTCAATTCGTCCGGCTTCAAAAGCATATCGGCGCTGGGGTTTCTATAGAACATGAACTCACGCTCACCGTCGGCACGTAGAGTCACGAACGCCAGTGCAGTCCTCGCTCCTTTATCGAAATTGATTCCGTCGCCTGAAACACCGTTCTCTTTCAGTATTCTGGCCAGCATGTGGCCGAACTCATCGTCGCCGAGCTTGCCGACAAAGGCCGATTTCCCGCCGAGACGAGTCACGGCGATTGCGACGTTCGCCGGTGCACCGCCGGGGGCTTTCAGAAAGCCAGGTGCTTCGGAGAGGGACACGCCGGAGACTGTGGGGACGAAGTCGATCAGCATCTCACCGAAGCTCACGATCAGGCCTTTCGATGACGCTGCTGATCCTTTGTGCCCTGCCATGATGATGACTTTAGAGAGAGGAAATATATGTATGTGGGGAGAGAGAGAGAGAGAGACTGTATAAATGGAGAGCGAAAGGAGATCGGAGAGGGTAAAAGGGAGGGTATGGAGGGGTCTATATAGATGGGGAGAGAGAGAGAGAGAGAGGGAGTTTGGAGGGCTAATTATAGGTAGAGTGAGAAGCGGATTAAGGTAATATAATAATTTGGAAAATTTTATCTAAAAAATCCAAATCTTTTGGAAAATTCTTTTCTGTTTTTTTTCTTTTTCAACTTGTGTCTCTCGGAAATTGTAAAAAAAAAAAGTCGCCTATGAGATGGTCGGAAATCTTTACCACATATAAGAAATGAAAGTTACACTATCATACCTATATTTTTTGTTGATTGTAATTGACACCCTATAGTTTTTGATATTTTTTATAGGACCCATAGGATGACATTGCTTATACTCATTTTTAGTTGGTTTGTGTTTCAAGGGGCATTCCTTTGACAAGGACCACCGAAGATTGGTTTGCATCATTTTTATCCTTAAGAAAAAACTAACTCAAAATTCTTCAAAACCCTTTTTTCCTTAAAATCAACAATAACACAATAATTCTAATAGTTAATGACCCCTTGGACATAATAAAACAAGAAATGGTTCATATAATCTACGACAAACATATGTGTACCAATTGCCCTCGCCTTTAGAAATAACCAACTTGCCAAAAAATCATAGCCTTTAACTATCAGCATTAAAGCCAAAACACTTCACCAATAATCAAATACAACTAAGTGTTGTCCTACCGCGCCAAGAGCACTATATTGTCCTATCACGAACATCAACAATAAAATAAATTCCTTAAAAAGGAGAGGGAATAGGCTAACACATAAACAACAAGAAATCGACAAAATTAAAGCTTTCGGGTTAGGTTAACCCATAAGTATAGTAAGAAGGAATGAAACTACAAGAGAGTCGTCTGTAGTTCACACTTGGGCAAAGATCACTAACAAGACCGCGAAACCGATTTCCTTAATCAATATCTCAATCAAAATCAAAAGAAAATATAAAACTAAAATCGAAGCAATATGGGAAGGTGCGAAGGGTTTGGGGATGAGAGAGAGGGTTAAAATGGGGATGGTGCTCGATAGGGAATATAGGAAAGGGTAGAGAAATGTATATGTGAGATGTGTAGGAAGATGGGTATGCGTGTGTGTATATGTGTGTGTGAGAGAGAGAGGGGAAAGGGTAAAAAAACATATATGTGAAATGTATAGGAAGATGGGTATGTGTGTGTGTGTGAGAGAGAGAGAGAGAAAGTGGAAGGGGGCTAGGGAGTAGGATATGGATTTTGAATTATGTGTTTTTTTGTTTTTTGAGAGGGGTATTGGGAGAGAAGAAAGAGAAAAACAAGGATGATAGTGGTGATGGTGGTGGAGGCGAGGGGAGGAGACATGTGGTAATGAAGTACACCTAAGTATGTGTTTATGTCAATGTGTGCGACTGAATGAGTCTGAGAAAGATAGAAATGTATAAGAAAAAGGTCTTCAATATCACTTTTCAATACAGACAAAATGATACTTGTTGACTTCATTAATACTGATAGAAATGAAAAAATTGATTGGGTTAAACAGCACAAGGATGCATAAATATTCAAATCTAACCCACGCCTCTCTCTTTTTCCATTGTCATTTCTCCATGATTTTAGTGATCGGAGGATATGTAGTGTATAATACAATAATAGGATTCTTGATATTTAGCAAATTTTTCGAATTTGATTTGATGGTGGTGACAGTTCTTGTGGGTTGTGGGCGTGAGTGTGTATGTCTCATTGTGAGGTGTCTGTGTCCGTGTCATGGATGTGGCTAGGTTTTTGGGATGAATGAAGGTGATGGAAGTTGGGGTGGAGGCATGGCGGCAATGGGAGTGTTTTTAGAAAAAATATGATGCAAATATGAATTTTCTTATTATTTATTATTTATCTTTATATTTTTGAAATTAATGATAAAATGTGTAATTTGCAAAAGATTCGATGATGTCAGCAGGAAATCAACTTCATTGCTGGGGGTTTACCTCATGACAAAAAAAAAACAAAAAACAAAAAGTAGTGTAGTGTGATGTAAAAAATCATGAGGGTATCACTTGAACTTATTGAAACCATAGATGTCTCTATGTAATTTTATTAAATATTAATTTACAATTAATCCTAATTTGAAATATCCCACCTTACCTTCATTGGTTGTACTTAAATAGTCATTTTTACTCCTTTCATCTCTAATCATTTTGTCGGTAAATATTATACAAGGTATTTAAGTTACTCTAATTATATTTTAAACATACTAAGTGTGCATGATCGAGAAGAGCGTCTCTTTTATAATAAAATAAATTTTGGGGTCTTTATGTAAATATTTGACATACCAAGGGCGTCTTCAAGATAATTAATGCGTTACGCAATCTGAGTAGCGGATAGTTACTTTGCGTGTTGAAGATTGACCAAATGTAGAAGATTCTACCCAATACATACAAACTATAAATATCTGAAGTAGCGTTAGAGAGAGAAACAAATATTTATGGACGATAGATTTCCTTATTTTTGCTCTATATCAATATGTTAAAGAACTACGAGGACATTTTTGTCATTTCATTCTCACGGAATAAATTTACAAGTTGAGA
>CM042194.1:19851812-19863220 GCA_023539305.1 Ilex asprella
AGGAGTAATTTGTCTGGGATGCAATGTGGACCTTTGGATTAAGTTAGAAGATTTGAGATGAAATTTGAGTCATTGAATGAAAAGTAGATTAAATCTAAACTGTCATTGTGCTCGTGATGCCGTAAAATCCGGGGGTCCGTTGATTACCAATCAACCTGCGGAATGCTCGTGGATACTGAATAACTCGATATCACAACGTTATGCCATATTTACCGGCGTCCATAATTTAATAAAAATTTGGGCAGAGTCTTCTTTGTAAGAAAAATTCTACTCAAAACACAACATGTGCATCATATAATAACAAGACCCATCCGAGGTCCAATATTCAATAATGACTACTCCGGGTCCATTGATCCATACTCATACAAAACATGCATTGCTAAATTAAAATTAGTCCATAAAAGTCCAATTACAATTCTTTACATACATTACATGCCAAAATATAATTTGAACAAAAGTTTTACATCAACCAAGGTTAAAGGCCACAAGTCGGCCTCTCTTCACCCTTGCAGTCCCGAATGAGAGCCGTTCACCGGTGTGTCTCCCGCACCTGAAATGTTTTCCCGTACAGGGTGAGCCACGTCCAGTAAAGTATTTCCTACAGAGGCTACTCTCCACCCTAGATGCATATGAAATGTGCACATGCAATAATTTACAAACAACATTCTTTTCAATTAGGAAAATGCAATCCCATGTTAGGGATTATACCATGTCATGCTATGAAATGATATGAGACTCACTTATGCAACTTTAAATCGAGTCCTCACCGACTCCCACAACACAATGCAAGTGTCAATGTGTATGGAACCGTCACTTATGTTGCACATCAAATGCCTTTTACCAATCTAGGGTCTTTGTGTGGGGTGGATGTTTATGGGCTTACACGAAGAGTTTCCAACCTACTCGAAATTTTTTGGACTTCCACCATGGGCTTCGTGTACACACTTCATGGACCAAACCAAGCGAGTGAGTATCCCAACTACCGGGACTTGAACCTAAAGTATCTTTTAGTCCCTTCTTGCTAACCCCAACTATAATCACCATACAACCCGCGTGACTTGGCTAGGTCTTCGACCACGCTTAATCGAGTCCACTCGTCATCCACTAAGTGTGGTGTTGACGACAACCATACATACACCCACATAATGCGATGTTATCGTGCATATGCAATATGATGTCCCATTACACAATGATTACATATTCAATACATTTCACATATCTCATGGCAAAATTACATCATAAGTATATAATTCTCATAATTCTCCACAATGTCAATATAACACAAGCATGTATATACATTGAAAATTTTCATAAAACAATTCCAAACATGTTATCACAATTTTATGCCAATAATACACTTAATCACCAATGCACAATTTCCACCTAAAACGGTCCGTAAAACGGTCCATATAACGGCCTAAAAACAGTCCATATAACGGCCTAAAAACGGTCCGTAAAATGACCTAAAAATAGTTCGTAAAATGGCCTAAAAAAAGTCCGTAAAATGACCTAAAAACAGTCCATAAAATGGCCAATTTGGACAGCCTACATGCAGCCCCATTTTAGTCCAAAATACAGCCATATTTCAGTTAACAAAACAACCCATAAAAATAGCCCATAACAGGCCATAAAAATAGCCCCTAACAGGCCATAAAATAGTCCATTAACAGACACTAGACGGTTCACAATTTAGCCACTAACTCGCCCACAATTCAGCCACTAAAACAACCCCTTAAGGTGGTAATAAAACCAAAGTAAGAAGAACTTTACCTCTTGTAGCGTGTAGGAAGTAGTAGAACTTCCAAGAATACCAACCAAAACTCAAGAACCTTTGATTTCTTCAAAGTTCCCTCTTGGATCTTCAGTGAAATTCACTCTTCTTGGTATGTAGATGTAGTCCTCGTCGTGTGATCGAATTTAACTCTTGGCCTGAGTTGATCCGAGCGATGGAACTTCTTGATCCAAGGTAAGAAGCTTGAAGAACTAACTTGTCCTTTCTTTTTTTTCTCTCTCTCTCTCTCTCTCTCTTTGGCCGGCCAAGGGTGTGAATAAATGAGATATTTTCTAAAAAATCGGATTTTATGTCAATATTTATAGTCCCGATTGTGTGGTCCACATCGCACTGTATATTTCCTATTTTTGAGTCCGTTTTTCATCCTGAAACGATTCATTATATCTCAGATTAAGTTCAAATTAATTTTGTTTGAAATTTAACTTAATTTTAAGAAAATTTTAAAAAAATTATTTTTTAGGACCTTTAAAATGTCATTTGCCACGCACGCAGTTTCTCGAATGACAGGCAAAAGTCAGCCTATCTTAAAATTCGACAAAAAATGACAAGGTGACTAGATTTTACGATACGAATTAAACTGTGAAGTCCGTTTTCTCATCCGAGCCCTAGAACATGAGTATTTTAAATATGCATAAGGGTACAAAATTACCATTTTGCCCTTTTTTAAAGAAAAAGTTCAAATTTACCCGGGTTTTACAGTGCTTTCTCATTTGGATTAAAATTAAATTAAATTTTGAAGTTGAAAAAGAGTCAAATTTGGTTCTATCTTATTATTATAGATTAAATGAAATATGTGTTTTGTATCTAGTCAACATCAATAATATTTTTTTAATTTTTGAGTTGTTTATGAGAATACCATTAAAAAATGTTAGAAATATCTTATCTTTAATTTTTTTTTTATAAAAAGCGTTGTCTCTTTTTCTCTCTCAAATATTTGTTTTAATCAATAAAATATTATTTTTCTCTAGACTAACCCGGTGGGCCGATTGTATTTTCTTGAAGCATGATACAAGAATTGTCAATGGATATGAGTGTCATGGTCCATACCTAGCCAGTACTATGTGCAATGATGTGGGTCACACTACCTATAGCTTTGCGCGGCCCAAAAATTGTAGCTAGCCCTTTCATCATTCCTACATGTGTGATTTGGTCTGACATCATCCTAATGTTCATTCTGCCTCAGGATAGGATTTCGTACATCTAACCTTCTTAAAACTTTGTATTGTTGAGAGTCAAATGCAACAACTTTCTTGAGTTTCTTTTTTGGAGCTTCAATAGCTTGGATAATTCCAATAACTCAAATGAAAATGATGAAAAATAGGAGTGGTACACTTTTTATCATTCAAGCGATCAAGGAATCCTTCATTCAAGGATGAAAATGTGTTTATTTTTCCTTGTGATTAATGCCTCTTCGTTGATAGTTACACTAGTTTCAAGGCATATTCTTTTCATTTCATATTATTTTCAACAAATATTCTCCTTCCATTTTCATCACTTTCTAGCTCGTACTCATGTACTATGCTTTAACACAATTTGGTTAAGAAGCAACAAAATTCACGCACCCTAAATTCTCCCTTAGTCCATAGGATTTGCCATGCATTGATTTTTGTCGATAGCTGTGACTGTATCAAAAAAAATTCATGATTCCAATTTTCGTTACTATTACGTATAAAGATGGTGGGGAAATAAAACGTGGTGTGAATTTCTATCAAGTTGATTTCACAAAATAGAGCATTCGCATCAGTAGAAAATAGCATGGTTTACTTATTAGTGTATTGGCAAAAATCTCATTTTTGAACTATTTGATTTTTCAATTACGTAAAATTCTGTCATTATTCTAAGATATTTTGTGTCATCTCCAACAACAAAACATATATTATTCAAGGAATCCATTGATATCTAACAATGTTTCCTGGGAAATAAAGATCCAAAAATTATATTTCAAAAGTTCTAATGATGAAATTAACCTAACCTAACGTATTTGTCTTAGTATTTGTTGGAGTAACAACATATATTTGAAGTTATATGCGTAAACAACATATAATGTTACTTTTGATGTCTTTAATGTAGAATTGTTATGAATGACTGAAAAACGTGCATCTGTGATGGTATATTGGGGTAATAACATATCCAAGAATGATGATGTTTTAAGGTATGATAATGGTTATAATCGTGTGATAAATGTTACTCATGACACTAGTAACTCAGCTTTGGTAGATAGGTTACATGATGTGATGGGAATATATAGGAATAAATACAACATCAATCATTTGTAGATTTCCTACTGCAATGGGAACTAACCTATTTACATAAATTCCATTAGAAGTTGTTGATAATGATGGTGTGGAGGAAATGGTGGATGTTGTATTTGACAATCAAGGTGTTCACAAAGTAGATTTGTATGTGAGCGAAGAAGTTAGGTCCGATGATATTGGTGTAAGTAATGAAAGTTGATCTGATGGTGGTTCATATTTTTCCCTCTTGGCTTTGTTTTTGGGCCTTTTGCCTTTATTTTTCATTGCCCATTTCCTATTTTCTTACCATTGAAATCAGCTTCCAAAAGGAAGCTACATTTAACAATTATTTTATAGTTAATTAGGCTAGATTTTAGTATTACCGAATTTTTAGTATAAAAAAAGTCCTTTGATTTTTGAAAAAATTTGAATTAAGTCCCTTGTGTTGGCGGGAATGTTAAGGGATTAGTTAATTATTGATTTTCATTATTCATTTTGCCACCATCACACGATTTCAGCCTAAAATATTGTTAGTTTCTTCTTTTTTTCATTTATTATTGAGATTTTTGATGTGTTGTCTATCAGTTTCGAATGAGGATCTGTGTTTATGGAGAACAAGGTACATTAACGATCTGTAGTTTAGTGTACCTGTCTGACGATCTGTGTTTTTAGTGTACTTGTTTGACGATCTATGTTTATGAAAAAGAAGGTACACTAATGATATGTGGTTTAATAAGACTGTATGACGATATGTGTTTTAGTGTATATGTCTGACGATATAAGCAAGGGCGGATTCACAGTGGGGACAGCTGCCCTCACTGGAATTTTAAAAAATTTTGGGGATCAAGTATAATTTTAAAAAATTTAGACTTTATTAGAGATTTGCCCCCACTGAATTTTTTTTAAAATATTTAAGGGTAATTATGTTATTTTGACAAATATATGAATCTCATTTGTAAATATCAATAGAAGATGATATAAAAAATTTGGGCATTTAAAGATTAACTAATATGCTACGAAATAGGTTAACCATCTCATTTGTTTTATGTTTATATATTGAACTAAATTTGGCGCTTGTATGTTCATCTTCTTTGTTTTATATTTTTATGTTAGAATTGACAATTAAAGTTTGTAGTTCTCTTTTGTGGTTTATGTTTTAAATGTTGAATTGAAATTAGCACTTATAGCTCTCTGTTGTATTTTATTTGTTACATGTTGAATTGAAAATATGAAATTGAGGCTTGCAGTCATCTCTTATGTTTTATTTTTTATGTATTGAATTGAAACTAGGACGTGTTCAAAAAAATTTGAAACTAGGATTTATAGTCATGAATTTATTTTTCTATATTAAAGTAAAATTGGGACTTGTAGTCCTGTTCTATGATTTATTTTATATATATATTTAATTGATATTTGGGTTTGTAGTCCTCATTATTGTTTTGTTTTTATATGTTGAATTGAAATTAGAACTTGCAGTCGTCTCATTTGTTTTATTTTTATTTGTGGAATTAGAATTGGGACTTGCAGTCCTCCATTATAATTAGACTAAATTATTTTGATTTGTTAGTTTGAATAGTTTTATTGTGATAAGTTAAGTACTTCATATACCTAGGTTTAGCTTACTAGAACAATTATAGTTTAAGTTAGTTTCAATTGTTTGTTAAAATTTAATGATGAATATTAAGTTTGTGATTGAAAATAATATTTTTTGAATTAGTTATGATAATTTTTCTTAAAATTTAATATATGATTGAGCCCAATTTTGCGGTTCAAAATTTTTTTGTTAGATCTTATAGATAAATTTGTAATGAGTTTTTTTTGTTGGTTCTTTTTGTATGTCACTCATGTATATGAATTGCGTCTTTAATTGGTGTTCTATTAATAAAATTATATTTTTGTGAATATTTTTAAAATTTTATATTAATATAGTATAGGTTGTCCCCACTGAAGAAGATGTCTGGCTCTTCCTCTGGATATAAGTTTATCGTGAAGAAGGTATATTAACAATTTGTATTTTAGTGTACCTGTCTGACGATCTGTGTTTTAATGTAACTGTCTGACTACTATTGTGTACCTGTTATTTTTTAATTTTTTTTATTGTGTACCTATTATTTTTTAGCTAAAAAATGTGTGTATATATATATATATATATAATTGTGTACCTAGTTTTTTTAGCATACCTTTATTAAGTTCACAATTACACCTTGGGGGCGACATGGCTCTGTCCCCTTAAATGAATTAATTACAGCATATTTAAAATTTGAACGAATTTAAAAAAGATTCTAGATTAGATTTTTAAATTTGTAGGAAAGATTTGAATTCAAAAAGGAAACCTCTTAGCCACTTTGAATAGTGTCTTTCTTCCTTAAAACTCTTAGTTGGCGTTGATCACAAAGGAGAAAAAGTCTTGCTTCGGGAAGAAAATACGCGTATGTTGTTCATCATACAAGTACACAAAATAAAATTATCATAGGTACACAAATTAAAAATTAAATATTATATTTCGTTCATAAAAGAGAGATTACATATGTGGTTTATTTGTTTTATATTAATTAAAAAAATAGAAAAAAAATTATAGTTTGAGGTCCTTCAACTCTGCCTCAAGGTTCTTCGCTTTCTTCTTCTTCTTTTGCAGTTTTTGGTTGAAGGATTTCCCCATTTTATTCCACTCATCTTTTTCTTTGTTAGACATGTAGAGTTTGGATTCAAGACAGTTGATATCAACTTGCATGCGATCTTGTTTTGCGTAGGCGTCGTCCAAAAAGCCTGGAAGCATTTGTGTGTTAGTTTGTGTTCTCCGCTGCCTTGATTGTTCCATTTTTTTTTTTTTTGTGTTTTTGTTCTGAATTTTAGATACGCTATTTATAGAGTTATTTTTCATATGGTAGATAAAGAGGTTTAAATGTATGTTTATTATGGTATTAATTTTGTATTTAATCAAAGATTTGTATCTCAATGTATCTATTGTAGAGATATACTGAGTGCAGCCACTATTAGTTACTGTAACTTAATGTACCTTTAAACTTCCCATTAATGAATACGTTAGTCGAGAACATGTCAATTTTTTTAGTGTATTTGTCTAATGATCTTTGTTTTTTGGGAAATAATGTACATTATGATGGCATATTTTTTTTAGAATAAGTGTTTTAATTACGTGATGACATTGTTGTTATTTTTTACATTTTTAAAAGACGCTAGTTATGGTTAATGCATTAATCTTTCAAAAGGGAGCTAATCCAAAAGAAAATTGGCGAGTGTGTTTTTTGAAATCGTATTGGACTTAGAGGCCAACCTCCAAAAAAACTCATTATTTTATTAGTCATTTCTTATCACTTTGACATAGTGACACGACCGACTTCTTCTTCTTCTAACTCTCTGGAGCTCTATTCTTTCCTTCTCATTCTCTATGCATATGGAGCTCTATTCTTTCCTTCTCATTCTCTATGCATATGCTATATAAACTCTTGCAATAATTATTGAGTTCTTCCAAGGGACTATTGGAGAGGGTTGTTAAACACAATTCACAACAAGTGCGTGTTGGTGGAGGTGACACTATAAAAATCTTGAGAGGTTGCCGTGTGAAGGATATATCTTACTAAGTCATCGAATCCGAGAGACGTGAATCAACTTTTAAGGACAAAACTTCGGCTTGATCTATAATTTGGTGAGATCGATCATTTGTTATATTTTGTAAATTAATTTTTAGAGAAATCATTTTTAGGTCAAAATTCTAGGATTTTTGTTTAAAGAAATTAATTGTGGGCAAGAGTTGTTTTTCATTATTTCATTACTTTATTAAATAAATTATACAACAGAGAGTGATTGTGAACCCATTTACGATGGAAAATATTAACACTCACCTATTGTTGTTGGTTAATGTGTGTATAGCGATTAGACAATCACATAAATCACTAGAACAAAAAATCAAACAATAATCAAATACCACGATATATCATGATTTGGCAAGCCTCTATCAATGGACTTTTTGTAGGGTATTATCAAGTATAACACCCTTGGGTTCTACCACTGGATAGTTATAGTTACCAAACAAGATGACCTTAAACAACATTTACGCTTCAGATAACCATTAGTTCAGTGTCGGGTTTTATGAATATTCTCGATTAATCATATCATTCTCCAAACAAAATAAGGTGTAGGCATATTTATTAGAACAACTGGAAAGTACATTGGCAGAATTTCATTTTCAAACCTTAGAAAAAAGGAGCTTAGTAAACCATGTTCCCTCTTGTTATTCCTATAATTTCCCATTCCACCTATTCTCCACAACCGTTGGTTCAATTTCGCTGTCAAGTCCTCATCATGAAAGTATTTTGGATAACCAACTATGCTTAACACAATAAGCTACTGTTTGAACCAAATCAGAATTCAAATGCCCATAACATTCTCATGAATAATTGGTAAGATTTCCACAAAAGACAAATAGTTAAGCCACTTATGTCAAAAAAAGTCTAAGCAAATGTGCACTACTCTAGAGGGAATCTTACTATTCAAGTACAAAATTTCTCGCTACTTTTAAATGATGAAAATAAAACCTACATAGTAGCCATTATAGCATCAGAAGGAAATGTAAAGGAGGTAGGTCACAGAGTGTGTGAAGATTCAGTGCATTTTATCAAAGAAAGGTTGGGTGCTTCTCAGTCTACTACATACTAGTTTTACATAAAGTCAAGAGGATTTTCTAAACAATGATTTGGTTGCTTGACGGATCTAAGAATTTCATTCCAAGGCAATCTTTCAATTTTCAAAGAAAACTGAGTAAAATGCTATATATTTTGGGAAAAAAACATAAAAATTATAGCGACTAATAGGTATAATTTTCAAACTTTTATCTCGTTCACCCCCAGTCAAATGGAAAGCATTTGATCATCATAACATTATTGAAACAAAATACAAAATTAGATACCACCATATCAATAAAGAATAGTCCTAGGACTCCAAAAAAAGTAATAAAAACACCTACATCACCCAAAACCAACTTTTCAATACGATACATAACAAATTACAATCCGATGGAGTCCAAAATTTCGGGATTAGTTCAAATTGGGATCAATCCCAACTATTTTGCATCGATCATAATTTAACCCCGTCGAGTGGTAACGTGGTTTATTTGAATTGTAAGCTTCAATATGATAACGAAAAATTATTTTTAGGTGTGGTAGAAAATCCTTTGTTCCTATAGTATGAGGCAGTGGGAACAAAAACCATGTGGTTTGTCTCATTGACTACCAAACAACAAGCTTCAAGCCCATTTGGCCGAGAGACATGAAGCCTGCACCAAAGAGGAGGGAAGCATTAGCCAGTACCTGAAGCTTTCCATTGTTCTGCATTCTAGGGTTCATAAAATCAGCTGAGAGAAGATCGACAAGTGTCATATAGATCAACTAGTCATAACTCGTACCTGAATGCACGATAAATATAAAATTCGTACGTCCAAAAAATCGATCCCACTATATTAAATTTTTTCAAAATATATTAACTATAAATTAATCAATTATTAAATGATTAAATATATGATAAAAATGAGTTATGTGATATTTTTAGAAAAGAAATATATAAATGATTAAACATGTGATAGAAATGAATGATGCGATTTAACATTTGAGTATGACAAATGGATGATGGGTGAGAAAAGTGATTGATGATGGTTTTGAGGAGAAAAATATGACTGGGATAAAATTCAAACACACTCCTGTTTTATTATATAGATATCCCTGCTGATGCTGAGTTTAAAGCCCCTCAACAATCAGAGCAGTTAGGCTGTTCTCCTTATAAACGTTTGTTATTCCGATACCTATTATGATACCAATTGGGATTGTGAGAGAGAAGAACACCGCCATTATCGCAACGGCCCGAGATTTGAATTTTCCATGGAGTAGCCCAAAACGAAGTAAAAAAAAGGGAGTAATTGACAATGTCATACATGTTTTGTTAGTGATTGCTTGTTTCAATTTTATGGTATGTTTATTAGTGATTGGGGTTTTAAAGCCCAAAATGTTTGTCCAACCCATTGCCAATGTAGCAACTGGTGGTGGTCTGGACAGTGTTCTGTAAAAAGTATTGTCCATACCTCTATTGACTTTAATCACAGAACTGACCATCATCTATGAATCGAGTCTTTTAATACCTCTATTGAATTACATATTTGTACTGGCTAATAATAGCACTGGCTAGCCAACCAACAGTCAATTAACTACGTGGCTTGCTATCACCCTGTCACCAATTACTGGCTTGATGTGTTTATTTTGACTTTGACTCACAACCAATTGATTGTTAGACTAAGATCTCTTCCAATTTATGTTCTTTTTATTTTTCTTCCTACTGTGAATTTTTGTTGGACCTATTATACACAAGAAGGTTCCTCACTTATTAATGATAAATGATTTGCCAAGAAAAAAATAGAGGAAAATTTTATGGGGATCTAGATTATGATCTCGGCTATCCATGATTTGCATTGGTCTCTCCTTAAAAGTTCCAACCACATACAAAAAATATATAATATTAATTTAGTTTGACAAACCTCCAAAGGATCATATTCATATTAAGCCTATGTGGTGCTACTCGTGAAACATTTCCAAAGGATGTCAATTTAAAAGTTTATGGTGGAATTCAAAAACTGAAAACCAAGTCCCATGCCCTAAAAAAAATTAACTTTAGACAAAAAAAAATGAAAGTTAAATTGAGTAGTGGTGTTGATACCTGAGCTATGCATCCACCAAGTCCCATGCCCTCAAAAAATTGATGAAATGTTAAGGAAGCCACAAGAGGCTTTATGGTTTTTGGAGTTTCAGAAGAACCCAAGGAAATTCCAATAATTACGTAGTGGACTATAATCCCCAATTCCAAAACTTACAATATAACGCCATTGATCGGTCACAATATATCTATGTACAAGTATTTACATGGTATAATGCTATTAAGACTTATTTTTTTGATTGAATTCATTATTAATTAAAATTATTATGTATCATTACTAATATACATATTCAAGTAATAAGGGTTGACATGCAACAAAGAAACTATTCAAACTTTATTTTTTTTTAAAATTTTTAAAAAAATCCCAAATAATGGTACATTTCAAAGTAATTTCCAAACCCATGGAGTTTTAAAGACGTCAAATGGGCTGACGTCTTTAATTAAAAACGTCAGTCAAATGGACTGATGTCTTTAATTAAAAACGTCAAGCTCACAAAGTATTTTAAATAAAATGATTGCTGCCTTCACGGATGCTTGAATAAAAAAATTATATTAATATTTAAAACTAAAGAACATCACACCTATGTAATTAACTAAAAAGACATTAGTTCCAAATATAATGGTTGAATAAAAAAATTTATATTTGTTTGGGTAATTATCATAATTGA
>CM042194.1:19863320-19938040 GCA_023539305.1 Ilex asprella
CTATCGGGACTTAAACTCGGTATTGTCTTGCTCAATACTGGAAGACACACACCGATTACACCGACTACTAGGATTGTGGCTATGGCGATCAGTTTGTATATGAGTACTTTACTCTTGTTATGACCTGCATCACATGTACACTCTCCGGAAACTATGGTGGGAAGGAGTATGAGAAAGACCAAAATAGTCTTGAATGTGAGTAGGGCTGATCAAGAAGGTTGTTCAGGGTGATTGATAATATTGAAGAGAGAGAAAAAGGTTAATTAGATAAAATTAATTATTATAATTATCAAGTCTAATTTTTAAGTTTACTTTTTTAACTCATGTAGGGTTGCTCTTAGGTAAAATGGTATAAAGATCGAGTAATGCTACATTGATCAAATTTTGGGACCAAATTTAGAGTTCAAATGACATGGCAGTTGAGTTGCGCTTCTTTGTTTGGTGCAAAGTCATTTGGGTCTCAATAAAAACATCAAATAATATGCTACCATGTCATTTGGACGTTAAATTTAATCCCAAAATTTAATCAATGTAGCATTACTGAGAAATATCAATTTAAGGCCTCAAATGCAGGAAAGGAACAGATTGTTCGTTATATAGAGGAAATAGTGTGAGAAACATAAGCAACTACTTTTTGCACCTCCAAAACATACGCAACACATTCAGTGTGATCGAATTCAGTTTTAAAAATACATTCAGCATGATCACTGACACCCCATGTTATTAAACCACTATTTTTAATTAAATTTTTTTTATAAAATATCAAAAATGCCGCTACATAAATCTTAAATAATATTTTAATATAAAATTCGATTAAAATTCAAACCGATTAAAATTTATATTTTTACGTATTAAAATTTGAGTTGATTAAAATTTATTTTTTTTACATATTAAAATTTAAGCGGATTAAAATTCAATTCGAGTCGAATTTTTCAGTACAAGAAGCCATGATCTCTTTTCAGTACAAATGAGTTTCCACAATCTCTTCAATATATCATTCGAGATTCATACAATTCTTACACGGACACCGAATTTTTCCATTCGTTCTCGTTTGTGGCATTGCAAATCTAATAAATGACTTCACATCATCAATTTATTACTTAATCTTTTCCTAACTGTTTTCCTACTCTTATCCATTTCAATGTACCTACAAATATTATAGGCATGATTAAATAAATTATATGTGCTAGCATATATGCTTCACTAAAAATATCTCAATTGTGCTATACAATTTAAAACACTACGAAACGTCTTAAAATTTAAACATGCATTATTTCAATATAATTTTATCACTGTCACATTGCACAAACTTTATAAATTCGTCACATCTTTCTACAATAGCATGAAATTCTAATTTAATGCATTCGGATAAAATCATGAAATTGAAATTGAATTCATTTAACTTCCACGAAAACGAAATCATTTAACTTATCATAAATTAAATAGAAATTAAAATTTAAAATTTAAATAGAAATTCAGGCAAATTAAAATTCAATGCAAGTTGACTAAAGTTTTATTTGTGCCAATTAAAAATTAATTTTTTTAATTGGTTCAAATTGTAATACGTAAAAATCGACTCGAATTTCAATACGTAAAAAATAAATTTTAATTAATTTGAATCGAATTTTAGTTTAGAAAACAGAGGAGTTTCATTAAAGATATTCTTATCTAAAGGGGGCGTGGATGAAGTTTGTCATCAAATATATCATGAACAATTTAGTAAAATTATATTCTAATTAGTATTTTTAATCTGATAGGGGGTGTCAGTAAAGATTCAAAAAATAGATGGGTGTTCTTGAAGATATGATAAATTAGAGAGAACGTAATTAATTTTTTTTCTCAAAATCCAATTCTCCCCAAACAGTATCCATGAAAGTCTCCATGCTCGCGTCTTCTAACATATCAGGTAATTCATCATGATTATCGGACTTAGTGTTTGTCATGTCGTCTTTGACAGTTTCGCCAAGGTTATTATTCCCATTGTATATGTTCGATGACACAGGTTCCCTGTGGTGTACCCACACTGTGTAAGAAGCCATAATCCCTTTCCAGCACAAATGAGTTTCCATAATCTCTTCATTATGTCATTCGAGATTCATACAATTCTTGCACATACACCGAATTTTTCAATTTCTTCCCGTTCGTGGCATTGTAAATCTAGTAAACGACTTCACCCCATCAATGTATTGCTTACTCAATCTTTTACTAACTGTCATCCAACTCTTATCCATTTCAATGTACCTATGAATATTATATGCATGATTAAATACATTATATATACTAGCATATATGCTTCACTAAAAATATCCCAATTGTGTTATACAATTTAAAACAGTACTAAACTTCTTAAAATTTAAACATGCATTATATGCAACATAATTTTATCACTGTCACATCGTACGAATTTTATAAATTCGTCACATCTTTCTACAATAGCATGAAAGTGTAATTTAATGCATTCGGATAAAAATCATGAAATTGAAATTGAATTCATTTAACTTCCACGAAAACAAAATCATTTAACTTATCATAAATTAAAATCAATTAAGAAATGTATCGATTAAAATTTTATGAAATCTATACTACAATAAAATGTTAGCAAATTCAAAACTACCTTCTTTTAATTATACTATTTTACAATGATACCATACTTACCACATCAATGTTTCACTCAACTATTCTGGCATATTTTCTTCGTTACCAATTCACTCTCTCTCCCTCATTTAGTAGCAATAATGACTTTAGACTTTTGGCATGCCATTACTTCCTAACATGCCGTTTGAACCATCTTAATTCACTTAGGATTCAGTACCTATTCTTTCAACAAACCACCTCTTCACTTTTTTTTCTCTGCCACTAATTTAATATTTATCTTTGAACAATACCACAATTATTTTATTTCTAAATGTAAGTTAATGATATATAAAAAATAATGAATGCTGCTTAATGCCAAAGAAGGCACTTCGTCTCTCTCTGTGTGTATAATTTACAGAGCTAATTAGGTGCATTAATTCCTTGAACAGGTTTATGTTTTGGCTTTTGGTTTTTCACAAAGCATAAATCATCATTACTTATCTCTCTTTCTCTCTACCCCCTTCTATAACGACAAAAATTAAATAATGGGAAATAAATACACTAAGAAATAATCTCTTTTAGTCGGCAGCCATAGCTGCTCTTCCATACCTGGACGCTGTGCAATAGAGCTCTCCAATTGGGTACGATACCCTTGCAAATCTATAGCAAAGGAAACTCTTAACACCAACTTACCCGAAAGATCAAAATGTCTCGTAGCTCTCATTGTATTTTAGGTCAGTCTCTCTTAATATTCTTCAATCTCAATTTTTTATCTATATGCATATTTATATTAGTTATATGGAAAACAAATAAGAGAACATAGAGTTGAAGGGAAAAGAAGCAGGAAATCTGCATTCATTGATTTGAAAAACTTAGAAAACTTATAAAGTTGAGCTAACTATATTGAATGGTAAGCCGGCAAATTATTCAATGTATACATACAATAAAAAGGTCTTGAATGCTTTTCCTATTCGATGGTTATCCCCGACTCTCTCGCTGTTGGCTTTCTCATCAAGTTGATCTCATGGGCTACAAGGAACACATAAGCACCTAAGACGTGTAAAACCTCAATATTTTTAGCATTTTTATCATCTGGATTTACTTTATATTGTTTTTTTTTTATTTTGGTTGGTTGTATTCAGAATTTTTATGATTTTCGTCTGTTTCATTTTTGAGCTGATAAACTGGTTTAGATGTTTAGTGGGTTTTGAGGTTTTTGTATTTTTTTATATATTTACTAGCAATTTCTTGTACCTGAAGGCACTATATAACTCGTAAAAAAAATTGAAAGAAATTGTTCACACCCCAATATTATGTATTACACAATAATTGATCAAGAAAATTGAGAAAAATTTCAAATCAATCTGAGCCATTTAAAAAAAAAAAAATTTGACAAAATTTTCTTTAAAAATATGGCCCCCGAACAATATCACCATGTGCACATACTTATATAACCGAACATTTAATAAAAGAAACACAACTTATATCAATATCACGGTAATGGGATTTGATACCATTCCATAACCAATGCAATATAATAATTCAAACAAAATCAAACATGTAATGGGATTTGATGCGTGTGTGTTCAAATATGAACTATGAATTGAAATTTTACATGTATAAACAAATCAATCATATAACACAATCTAATTACTTTCAACCCATGTATCAAAATTGCATAGTACCCCACAAAGCATTAAGACTTGTGTTTGAATGCACCATATAAAAAAAAAATTATCAATACAACTTACTACAATATTAAGTACCATAAGCAGTAGTAAATAAGTCAACAACATGAACCATACAATTATTATAGAATAGTCTCATAACATATGGTACGTCATGAAACATAGAATCCAAACTCATAACATATAGTCTCACTCCTTCCCTAAAAACATAGAATCCAAACTCACTTCTTACCTATTCATGCCAGTTACCACTAAAATGGGTAGCGAAGCATAGAGCTCATCACAACAACAGGTGCAATGCTGAAGAATGTAGACTCAAAGAAGCATAGAGCTCATCACAACAACAGGTGCAACGCTCACCAACCCAGTTTCAAAGACAAATGTACTAACATGCCCTATCCAAAAAAAAATTAATTTTTATTTGGGCAATAAAATAAAATAATAGAATATTGCTTTTAGAGTAAAGATTTCTCCATCAATAAACATGAGCATAAATGTTGCTAATGCACAAAATCTCATAAACCTCACCACTTCAAGTTGCTAAGGCAAACAAAAATGTGAAGTTTAAGATTAAACCATCAATGCCATGAATTGCTTGCGAAGTCCATAGTATGTAAAGAAGGACCCAAATTGCATAATTGCACTAAAGTGGTCGAAACCAAAAGAATCTAATTGCACTAAACCAAAAGAAACTAATTGCACTAAATTCTCTTCACAACTGGTATATTGAGGATGTAGAAGATGATTAGAGCATTTTGATCTCACTTTCTCTATAATTTAGTACAAAAAATATACAAACAACAATCATTTAACCACCCAAGTCAACTAAAAATAAAAAATTATTTGAGCACAGGTAACTAAACTGTGATTGCTACAGTGCATAGGTCAACCCTGTTCATGCTTGTAGAGGTAATTTTCTATAATTTTTCTATACTTTCTCCATTATTTTTGCTTTCCAATTCTATTTTTTGATAACTTGATTAATGGGTTTGTGAATTTATAGGTTTTACAATGATTGAAAGAAAAATTTGAGAATTAGAATCAATCAACAAATGGAATCAAACCAAAAAAATAAATGAAATAAAATCAAAAAATTCACCATGATTACTCGTTATCCAAATGAAGCACAAATTATAATCACTCTAACTCCGTTCAAAAAGAAAATTCAGTTCTTCAAATTGAAGTAGAGTTGCTTACATGAAACTCAGTGACATTGACTAAAAATCATAAAGTAAATAAAACATGCATAACTAAGCAAAAAGAAAAAAAGAATCTGTGGTGGAGCAAAGAAAGGAACTTACACAGTGACAAATTAACCTTCTTTATCGTTCATAGTTTGAGTAATAAAACAGAAGATAGGGCAAAAAAAAAATATACAACAAAATAATGGAAAAAAAATTACAGTCAAGTGAGGAAGAAAATGCATGGGGCAAACATTACATCATTCACCATTGCCATTGGTCATTAGGGAAAATGCAACACAAAGTTGAAAAGTGAATGTTTATTCAAGTTATTGACATTATTTAATGAAATGAAGATATTGTTTCATCTTCCTTGTTTTTCTCCAAGGATGGCACCAAGTATCAGCATTTCGTAAATTGGGTGGTAGTAACCCTGTTCAACAAAAATTCACAAACTCAAAACAACCAATGATGGTGGTGGCAATCGAACCACCGTAGCTCTTTAAGAATTTTTGTCCAATATGTGGTAGTTGCAATTGGTAAAAAAGAAGAGTTAAGCATAGAGAACCAATTTAAACCCTCTGTCAACTCAAGAATCGCCTAAAAATAAATGGAATCAAACAAAAAATTCAAAGAATTGCCATTTCTAGTGAAGTTTCTTTCCAAGCAGCTTATAGTCCTATCTCAAATCTAAGATAAAAAATACAAAGAATAAATCAACTAAAGATGTGTGTGTGTGTGGAATCTGTGTGTGAGTGTTGAATCTGCTTGTGTGTGAGTTCAGGGGGAAGGTGAGAGAGACGGAGTACTTGGCTAGCGTACCTAATCTGGCAACTGGCTCAACAAATAATAAAAATTATTATAAATAAAACAAAATATAAATAAAAAAACATAAGACTATGAATAGAACCAATAACCAAAAATCATATAGAATATAAAAAAAATATACAAATTCAAAAAATAAGGGTTGAAGGATTGGTGCTCATCTAGAGACTGGTGCTACACAAAAACTCACATTAGATTAAAAAAAAAACCCAAAAAAATTCAGCAAAAATATAATCCAAGATCACAAAATAAAGAAGATAGGTCAACGAATAATTCAATTAAAGTTCGACATTTATGTCAATCAAAGCCAATTTAATGGAGCACGAAAAACCGAAGCTTTTATCAAATTCTTAGCAATCAAAGTTGGCACTCCTATTAAAACCTAAGCCATTATCTAATTGCTCAATACAACCGAAACACCATAAAAAAAAATATTGAGCATGTGAGATACGCAAGAAACACTGTTAACCCAATAAATGTAAGACAAAAGAGAACAAAGCAAGCAAATTACCCCCAAATTAACATGGTCATGGGGGCAAGGGGAGAGAAGGGCTGGTGGTTGACCACCTGAGATTGCATTGCTGGGGTGGTGGTGAACTCCCTGCCCTATCTAGATTCACTTCATCAATGCTTGGTTGCTTTCGCTGTGGTGGTTGTTGGTCTTGTTCAGGTCATTGGTCACCAGTGGTGTGGTGTGGGGTGCTGATTTTCGTGGTGTTGGTGGCGGTAAAGGAAGGGGGTTTCAGGGCTGGAAATAGAGTGAGAGTGAGAGAGTAAAAAAAGAGATGGAGTGGGTGTTTTACAGTGGCGAAAAACCAAGGAGATTTGGAAGAGATGAGATTTGGGTGAAAGAAAGGAAGCTTAGTGGAAAGAGAGAGTCAGGGGGCTTGAATTCGGGGATCCAAAAGCATGAATCTGGAGAGATGGTGAAGATTTAGGAGTGATAGGTCTATCCCCAGAGGTGAGAGAGAGAGAGAGAGTTTGGCTTGAGTTGGGTCTTTATCCACAGAGGAGAGAGAAAGAGTTTGGCTTGAGCTGGAGTTCTCGAGTGCCGTGTGTGCAGTTAAAATGGGCATGATTTGGGTTTCGGATGGGATTGGAGAAGATTAGTGAGATTTCGAAAGAGAGACATGAGTCAATAAATGTTGTTAGGCAGGAAATAAAATTCAATACTCATTGTAGACCATTAGATTAAAATTTTTGAGATGATCTGAACCGTTTTTTATGTTGGGATTACGTTGTCCGTTAGATGTGTTTATGTTTTGTCTCAAAATAATCTGGACCTCTCTTTGTCTTTTGGATTCAAACTACGTTGTTCGTTAGATTTGTTTATGTTTTATGTCAAAACGATCTGGACCTCTATTTGTCTTTTGGATTCAAACTTAGCTCTACTTTATTATGTAGATTAGTTTGGTTGGTTAGGTTGTTATGGCATGTTAGATTGAACATATACCTGTGATAGAGTATGTTAAATGCGGTTGGCATCAAAAGTAACGAGCCTATTTTTAATATATTGGTTTTATGGAACCTCTAAAAGAGAAATTTTTGGTGCCACTTTAGTTGTCCCTTCTTTTGATCATCAGTGGTTGTGCCCTTATTGCTTTTGCTAAGATGAACTTCAACATGATTGTTAACTTAATTATGTGTCTATACTTACATGGTTGGACTCGAACCAAACCCAACTTAACTTAAAACAGTAATGTTATATTGACTAAATTTTAGGAACAAATTTAGAACTCAAATGACATTACAACATATTATTTGAAATTTTTATTGGGACCCAAATGACAGGATACCAAATAAAAAAGCCCAACTCAGCTGCCATATCATTTGAGCTCCAAATTTGGTCCCAAAATTTGGTCAATGTAGCATTACTCTAACTCAAATTATAAGTATCCTTACAAGTATATTTCAACTTTTCTATTGATAAAAGAATAACAATCACCTCTTTAGTTATTGCAACTATACATGTCTATCTTCTTAAAAAAGAGTAACAAACTCATCTTTAGTTATTACAATTATATATTCGTATTTTCTTAAAAAAAGAATTACAATCCTATATGAAGATATTGCGACTTTTCTTAAAACTAAATAATTTAAGGCTATAACTTATTGTAATGGTGAAAATTGTTGCACAATTTCAATGGTTTGGTGAGTGAAATTGGTTATGGTTTCAATTTAAGAAGTAATTTTTTTTATAATAGTTTTATTGGAGGAAATCTTCTATTATCGATAAAAGTTGTAGTTATAAGACAGTCAAAACCATATATAATCAATTATAATAATTTAGTCCCACTATATATTCACGCATATACTCAATGCCTACAATAAGAAATTTGCTCATTGTCTTTCTCTGGTTAATTTTAGTGGCTATGTTTCTGATATAAATATCTAGCTTTATTGAAAAAATACACCGAAATATAAGATTTAAGGTAGAGACTCACAAGCTTGCCAACTCATTCAAATAGTTGGATTTAAACCCATGTGATTTTCCAGTGGATTTTTGGTTGTGGATGAAGTTTATACTCATTCAAAGACATGGAGAATATACATAAACTTCAGTCGTTAACTCTTTATGCCTTTAATGGGTCAAGTAATACATGAGGTTAGGATGCCCTACCCTCCCATACATGCAAAATGTAATCAAATTTTACTTGTTTTTATAGCTTCAAAGTTTGATTGTGATTCAAAAGAAATGCCAAGGAAAAAACAAAAGAATAGAAAATGTTGCAAAAAAAATCAAACGAGCGTTAGATCAGTTGGTAAGGGACCGTTCTAGATTAACCAAGGTCTCGAGTTCGAGTCTTGGGAATGCAGCTGCGCTCGGTAGGGAGAGCCTTGCCGCCCTTGTGGTCCTACCCGGTTCGAATCCGGATTAGTCGGAGCCCAAATCGACTTTTGAATACCGGATGGTCTGACAAAAAAAAAATAAAAAATCAAAGATATTTTTTAGAATGAAACCATGACGTTGGTTTGTCCAACAATTTTACTTTCTTTAGGTGAGGACTCGTCCTATTGTATCAATTATCAAGTATCTTAGGCTTACATATCTTTTTTACATGTTACACATAGGACCTGTTAGGGTATTCATTGTCTTGATAATCAACAACTTATATTTGGTCAGATTTTTTCTACATTCATTCAATAAATATCTTTTGATAGTTGAAACATGGGAAAAATAAAAATTAGAAAATATAATTCAAAATGGTTCACGTGCAACGCACGTATGCAACAATTAGTATAAATAGAAATTAAAATTTAGCAAGAAAATTACAAAGGGACAAAGAATCACCTGGATGTCGCAAAGTACAAAGTGTCACTCACAAAGACGAATAGTCATCTGAATAAAGGACGCTAGTTATGGTCAATACTTTAATTTTTCAACATGGAGCTAATCCAAAAGAAAATTGGCAAGTAAGTTTTTTTTGAAATCTTATTCGATTTAGAGACCGACCTCTAAAAAAGGTCATTATTTTATTAGTCATTTCTTATCACTTTGACATAGTGACACGACCGACTTCTTCTACTTCTAACTCACTGGAGCTCTATTCTTCCATACTCATTCTCTATGCATATGCTATATAAAATCTTGCAATAATTATTGAGTTCTTCTTCCAAGGGACTATTGGAGAGGGTTGTTCAACACGATTCACAATAAGTGCGTGATGGCGGAGGTGAAATTATAAAAATCTTGAGAGGTTGCCATGCGAAGGATATATCTTACTAAGTCATCGACTCTGAGAGACGTGAATTAATTTTTAAGGACAAACCTGCGGCTTGATTTATAATTTGGTGAGATCGATCATTTACTTATATTTTGTAAATTAATTTTTAGCACAAATCATTTTTAAGTCAAAATTCTTGAAGTTTTGTTTAAAGAAATTTATTGTGGGCACGAGTTCATTCTTGAAATAGGAAAACAAAAATGGAAACACCTACATCACCCAAAACCAATTTTTTAATATTATACAAAACAAATTACAACCCGAAGGGTCCAAAATATCGGAATTAGTTCTTCAAATTTGGATCGATCCCAACTTTTTTGCATCGATCATAATTTGACCCCGTCGAATCGTAACATAGTTTATTTTCATTGTAAGCTTTAATATGATAAAGAAAAATTATTTTTCGTTGCGGTATAAAATCCTTAGTTCCTATAGTATGAGGCAGTGGGAACAAAAACCATGTGGTTGTCTCATTGACTACCAAACAAAAAGCTTCAAGCCCATTTGGCCAAGAGAGACATGAAACCTGCACCAAAGAGGAGGGAAATATTAGCCAGTAACTGAAGCTTTCCATTGTTCTGCATTCTTGGGTTCATAAAATCAGCTGCGAGAAGGTCCACAAGTGCCATATAGATCAATATCCCTGCTGATGCTGCGTTTAAAACCCCCTCAACGATCAGAGCAGTCGGGCTGTTCTCCTTGTAAATGTTTGTTATTCCGATGCCAATTACGATACCAATCGGTGTTGTCAGAGAGAAGAACACTGCCATTATCGCAACGGCCCGAGATTTGAATTTTGCCTGGAGAAGTCCAAAAGAAAACAGAAAGTATTTACTGGCTTGATGTGTTAATTTTGACTTTGAATCACAAGCCTTTGATTGTTAGACTAAGATCTCTTCCAATCTATGTTCTTTCTATTTTTTCTTCCTATTGTGATTTCGGTTATCCATGGTATACACTGGTCCCTCTTCAAAAGTCCCATTCATATCAAAAAATAAATAATATTAATTTAATTTGATGAGCCACCAAAGGATCATATCCATATTAAGCCTATGTAGTGCACTCGTGAAAAAAAAAAATTTAACTATATTACCAGACTTAGGCAAGTTGTAATTAACCCAAAAACTAATTAAACTAAAATGATGTTGTAAACATTTCCAATGATGTCAATTTAAAAGTTTATGGTGGAATTCAAAAGCTGAAAAGCAAGTCTTGGGCCTTTAGGCTATAACTAATTGAGTAGTGGTGTTGATACCTGAGCTATGCATCCACCAAGTCCCATGCCCTCAAAAAATTGATGAAATGTCAAGGCAGCTACAAGAGGCTTTATGGTTTTTGGAGTTTCCGAAGCACCCAAGGAAATTCCAATAATTACAGAGTGAACTATAATCCCCAATTCCAAAACCTACAAAATAATACCAATCATCAGTCACAATATGTTTGTGCAAGTATTAACATGACATCATGTTATTAGCACTTAATTTTATGATTGAATTCGTTATTAATTAAAATTACTACTTATCTTTACTAATGTCTATTTTCAAGTAATAAGTGTTGAAATGCAACAGAGAAATTATTCAAACTATAATTTTTTTAAAGTTTAAACTGCTCTCATTCCAACTTGTTTCTAAACCACTAAAATATCGGACTTTTCAAGTCAATTTCATGATTTTAGAGAGATAGAAATTTCATTGCATTCCCTTTGTTTGACCTTGACATTGAAACAAAAATAAATAAACCCTCATGTTATTTTTGATCAAAGTATTACAATCACAAAATTCTATTGAAATTGAGAGAACTTGTGACACGTGAGCATAATTCGAGAGTTGGTGTGAAAATTTTAAATCTAAATCGATGCAAAATAAATAAATTAAAGATAAAAGAATCTCATATGCACACCGCATACTCCTCCCCTAGTGGAACCTCGACCCTTTATTAAGCTTTCTCCTCCCCTGGTCAACTTACACAGGGTGCTATAGAACCAAACCACCATAAGATGATATGGAAAATAATTTAAATGTGAAAAAAAAAAAGAAAAAGAAAAGCAAACAGATTATAAAAAATAAATAGTAAAAGGCACCTGTGATATAACACGATGACGAAGTAGTTCAGATGAATCCGAATCTCTTTCAGAGAGTGTCGATCCATGGGCATGACCATTTGTGGCATGCGTGTGGACATGAACATGACCATCATGACCATCAACTACCATCTCTTCATCGGGCGTTGATTTGTTCAAGTGTGATTTGCTGTAGTAAGAAGTAGCATAGGTATCAACAATAAGAGTACCCATTGCCGATACCATGGCCACGAACCCTGTAAACGGAAATTTCTGCCATGGATTCGCATTTAAACACGGCGATGTCAAGTGATCAAAAGCATCAGGAAGTACGTGTATAAACCCAGTTGCTAGAATGACACCCGCTGCAAAAGCCTTGATGACGAAAAATAAATCCCTATCGGGACTTAAACTCGGTATTGTCTTGCTCAATATTGGAAGACACACACCTATTGCACCGGCTACGAGGATTGTGGCTATGGCGATCAGTTTGTATATAAGTGCTTTACTCTTGTTATGACCTCCTTCTTCAGCATCACATGTACACTCACCGGAAACTATGGTGGGAAGGAGTATGAGAAAGGCCAAAAATAGTGACTTTTGAACTATTGAATATGAGTAGGGCTGATCAAGAAGCTTGTTCATGGTGGATAATATTGAAGAGAGAAAAAAGTTTATTAGGTAAAATGATACAAAGATCGCGGGAAATTGTTCGTTATATAGAGGAAGTAGCGAGAGAAACTTCGCCTACGTTTTGCACCTCCAAAACACACGCAACTTTTGGGGACTGTCGAATACAGTTTTTGTTTGAATAAAAATATACTTAGTGTGATCGAATTTTATGACCAACAGAATAGTGTTAAAATGACTAGTCATTATTAAAAAAAAAAATGTTAGAAAAACTTTCAGTCACACCCATTCTACTTTACTATATCTTCAAACACATCCCATCTATTATAAAAAATATTACTGACACCCTTCTAATTTATATTTAAATTTCAATGACACTGCATGCTATTAAACCACTATTTTTTAAAAAATAAATTATCTAAAATATAAAAAATGCCCCTGCATAAACCCCAAATATTCTTTTTATATAAAATTAGATTAAAATTCTAGCAGATTAAAATTTATTTTACATATTAAAATTTGAGTTAATTAAAATTTATTTTTTACATATTAAAATTTGAATGGATTAAAATTCGATTCTAACTCATTAAATTTTTTTTACGTATTAAAATTCGGGATATTAAATTTTATTTTTTATGTATTAAAATTGGAGTCGATTTGAGTATTATTTGAGTTGTTAGCGCCGATTAAAATCGCTTTGAATCGATTAAAATTTATATTTTTTTACCTATTAAAATTTAATTCACTAAAATTTGAGTCAATTAAACTTTATATATTTTTTTATGTATAAAAATTCGAGCCAATTTGAGCACCATTCGAGTTGTTGGCTCCAATTGAAATCGCTTTGAGTTAATTAAAATTTATATTTTTTACCTATTATAATTCGATTCACTAAAATTTGAGTAAATTAAAATTTATATTTTTTTATATATTAAAACTTGGGCAATTTAAAATTCAATGCGAGTTGATTAAAATTTTATTTGAGCCGATTATAAATAATTTTTAATTGCCTAAAATTATAATACGTAAAAAATAAAATTTTTAATCTACTCAAATTTCAATACGCGAAAAATAAATTTTAATTAGCTCGAATCAAATTTTAATACTTAAAAAAATTTAAAAAACAAAGGGGTTTTATTGAAGATATTCTTATCTAAAGAGGGTGTGAATGAAGTTTGTCATCAAATATATCATAGACAATTTAATAAAATTGTATTATAATTAATATTTTTCATCTAATAGGGATGTCAGTGTAAATTTAAAAAATAGAGAGATATTGTTAAAGATATGATAAACTAAAGGGAACGTAGTTGAAAATTTTCCAATATCTTATGTTGATGATAGTTTAAGATACGCCGTTTCAACGACCAGGCAAGTATGAGGACATTGTGAAGACATCTCAGAAGTCGGCTGGGTAATGATGTTGATAATAGTTGTCAAGTTCCATTGCATAACTGAATATTGAAAACAATAATCATGTAATTCACTATAAATGTTAAATTGTTAGTGAATCTTATTTAATATTGAAAATTATTATTGATAAAATAAATATGATGAATTAGGTATAAATAATATTATTTTACCAAAAATAACTAATATATCTTGTACAATACTTGTCTTATTCTCGAGAATTCACACACTCCTCTTATAATACATTCATAAAATAAGTACCAGAAAATAAAATCCAAATGCAAAAAAAAAAATGGTAGTGTGACTACATGTGCACAATTTTTTTAAAAAAATATCCATCACAAAATCACTATTATAATAAATTTAATCATTATTGTATAAGAAAGAAATTCAAGTTGTTGCCTAGGAAAATAATTAGAGAATCACACCAACTAAATATTAGATTCAGTGACCTAGAAAGTTGGGCTTAGATGTTTGGGGAAACATGTCGACATAATGGTACCATTGAGAGAGGAATTTTTGATGAGCTTTCACATTTAAGTAAGCAATTGTTAGTCAACGACTTTGCCAATTTCTCCTAACTTTTTTACATTATCTACCCGTGCACATGTTGTCATCTCAACATCTCTAACATATTTTTTATTTTATTGTTTTTGATATATTATGTATCATTCATTCAAGTGGAATATATTGTATATAAGTAGATCTCTCAATTATCGGTAATGAATTCTTCACTCAATATTGATAGATGATGTACCAAAATAAATTTTAAAAATAAAATATATTAGAGATGATGTAAATCCAACACAACCCTGAAGATTGGTCCTTGACGAGGGGCATTGTCCAATTGTATTTTTTTTTAATTAGAAAAACAGTTAAATGTATGTCATCATAACTTAGGTACCCCATTTTTTAAGGAGACAGCCATAGAAGTCAACTAAAAGTGGCATCCCACGTTGATAGGCTCTCCTTGAACCATCCTACATCTTTTCAATCAACTCCAAGAGTAAACAGAAAAATAAAAGATGTGAAAATTTAAACAGCATCATACCATACAAGGGTAATTCTACCAAAAAAAAGTATTATATCTAAAATTATTATTTTTTAAGGTTTAAGAAACATTTTTAAATGTGAAGTTATTATTGCTTAAGGTAAATTTATGATTAATCATGAATACCTCCAAATCAATTGTAACTTCATTTTTAGAAGGTTTAAATTGACTTTTAAACGTTATAATTTTACTTTCAGAAAATTTAACATCTATGATCAATAATCATATTTTAGAACCGATCGTGGTATTTTTTGTTGTAACTACCTTAAAAACTTATAGATTTTGGTACATTATTGACTTGAATACCGTAATATTCCCTCTAAATACAAATCAAAAAATGACATCCAATAGATGCATTTTTACCATTCCAAGATTTAAATAGAATCAAACATACGCAACCCACTGACGAAGACACGTTGGGTTTAAGAGCAGTTGTCCCCTCTCTTTTGGATTACCTTTGATGAGGATGTATATTGCTATTTAATGTACTACTGTAGCACCTCATCCTCCACATAACATAATATTGTCCGTTTTAGGCCCACTGACACTCACGGTTTTGTTACTTCCAGTACTCCTGAGAAAAGATCTTATGTCATGTAAGGCGAGGGACTTACTCATAAGCCCAACAACTTTCTCCTCTCTACCCGATGTGGGATACCAGGATCTCATAATCCACCCCCTTTAGGGCTGCTCTCAATTGTGTCAGATTATGATTCTCGTTTCGTGGCTCAATTTTGGCAAAATTTACAACAAGCTATGGGACAGAGTTACACTTTAGCATCGTCTTTCATTCTCAAACGGATGGCCGATCCGAGAGGGTAATACAAATTTTGGAAGACATATTATGAGCTTGCATGTTGGAGTTCAAGCGAAGTTGGAGTGATCATTTGCCCTTGGTGAAATTTGCGTATAATAATAGTTTTCAATCTAGCATTGACATGACACCTTATGATGCTATGTATGGGAGACCATGTAGATCACCGAATTGTTGGCTAGAAGCTAGAGAGTAACTTGTTTGGGCTTAAAATTGTACATGAGACTACGGAGAAAATTCAACTCATCTGAGAAAAACTACACATAGCTCAAAGTCGACAGAAAAATTATGCGGATAGAAGATGAAGACCATTGAAATTTCAAGAGGTGGACTATGTTCTTCAAGGTGTCACCCAAGAAGGGAGTGTTTAGATTTGGCAAGAAGGAAAATTAGCTCCAAGGTACATAAGACCATTTGAAGTGATCAAAGCAGTGAGCAAAGTGGCATACCAACTTCAATTACCAACCCAGTTGTCAGAAGTACATGACGTGTTTCATGTTTCAATGTTAAAAGAGTGTCAATCGGATACAACTCATGTCTTGGATTTAGAAGATATTGAAGTTCAAGATTGAGTAACATATGAAGAACAATCGGTGAAGATTTTTTATACCAAGGAGAAGGTGCTTCGCAATAAAGTCATTCAACTGGTGAAAGTCTTGTGGCAACATCATGACGTGGAGGAAGCTACCTGAGAACCAGAGTTGGAGATGCGAAAGAAGTACCCTCATTTGTTATCTACTTAAGGTAAATTTTGAGGACGAAACCTTCTTTAAGGGGTGGATTGTAAACCCCTGCATTCGTATCTTTATACAACAATGTAAATATGTTTTGAAATACTAATATATGTAATGATGTATGCATGAACTATGTAGATTGTAAGAGTATGAATAAAAATGTTGGTTGAGGCAATAAGATATGTTGTAGATGTTTGAAAGTATTCCGGAGTGAAAATGCACTTTAGAAATAGTTTGGGTAAGAAGGATTTTTGACACTGTCCTAGTGTTTGGATCATAACTTTTTATCATGATTTTCATTTGATCTGAAATTTTGACAGTAGATAGTAGACTTTCAGGTCTACAAAAGAGTATTTCACAAAAAAAATTCTAAATCGACCTCTAAACATCCCAAAACTTTGCTAGAAGTTTCAGCAGAAATTAGGATGACGTTCGAACATGAATCGATGTTCGAACGACTGTGAGCCCCAGTACTTTGGTGTCTGATGAGCTATGATGGAAATGAAAAATTACTAGGAGCAAGCAACATTTGAATGCCAAAGTGACGTTCGAACGTCAATCCATAAATTGCACTAGTGACGTTCGAACGCCAAATGACGTTCGAACGCCAAATGACGTTCGAACGTGACTTATGGATCTGAGTTTCAGAATCGCTGCCACTACAAATACTTAAGGACGCCTCCATTAGCCCCATTTCAACATTTCTAACCCTAGATAGGTTTAGAGAGGAAGAAATAAAGGAAAAAACAAGAGATTAGAGTGTTGATTCAAGTTAGGGAAGATTAAAATCTCAAGTTCTTCACACCAAACTAAGGAAGAAAGTAGGGGTTTTCTCTCATTCTTGTTCATTGAGGTTAGGGTTTATTTATGTGTATATTTTGCTTCTAAATCTTAAATATATGCTATGAAATACTTGTTTCTTGAAGATTTTATAAATTTTACCATGTTTTAAATGTATTTATGGTTTGATAGCCATAAAAACCCTAGTTTTTGAGAAATATAAAATTTTCTTCTTAATATTCACTTGTTCTTAATTTCAAAATTCTAGTACTTGATTAAATGCTAAAAATTATATATTTGATGATCTCTTGCTCATTTTTCTTAAATTGTTCCATTGAAAAAATAAATGTGGATTTAGCTTTGAAATTTGAGAATTTTTGGATTTACTTATGACTTGAGAAAATAATTGGTATGGTATCTCTCGTATAGTTTGTTGTGACAGACTTTAATTGTCTTCGAGAGCTGTCGTAGAGTGTTAGAGGTTAGTCTATCCTAGTGGGGGTGAGATGGTTTCATAACACCTGTAGTGGATTGTTGTTTATGAGAGCAATCATTATTGTTCACGTAGATTCGAGACTGAGGGATGGTATACCTTTCTTGGAAAGAATTAGTCAATGCGGTGGGAGATGGTACACGCCCTTCCTAAAGTGTTTGTAATGTGCCCTGCGGGGAATGATTGAGATTGTGTGATTGAGACGGGTGAACCAGGTAGAATCGTTGTGTACATTCCTGAGAAGCAACCAACATACATGATAATATGAAATGATGCTACTGAGTTATTTGTTAATTGCTTCAACTTCTTACAAGTTTATTCCTGTCATTGATTCATGGTATTTTGTACACTTGATATCATTTCAACTATCATTGTTTTACTCCTTCATTCAATATACTGCTACTGAATAAATTTGAGATCTTACAAACTATCAATGTTTTTCTTTTAATAGTTCTATATAATATTTGTGAAAATGAGACCAACTGTTTTATATGCTTTTAAAACCTTGTTCGAGTTTGAGAGGATTTTCCTACAGAGCTTAGTGCTCACCCTTACAAACAATATCATTTTCATATTATGGCAGAGAGGAGGAGCTCGGAGTTGATGAGCCGATACATTTGGAATCTTCAATAGATGGGAATGTGAATCTCGAGGTAGATATTTAGAGCTACATTTCCTTATGTTCTAGAGTAGGAAATTTATTTTGAGACAATGTAAAGTCTAATATTTTTGTTATTCTGCTGCAAGACAATAGTTATTTTTTGGGGATTTAATTACCATAGTTGAGCATATTTTTTTAGATGATGTTGTATATATTGTGAATGATGAATGAAATTATTTTTGGTTATGAAGTTCATTTAGTTGCTCTCATGATGTGATTGAATTTAGATAGTAATGTCGTCTAAGATGGATTTTGGGGCGTTACAAGGTTTGGTATTAGAGACGACTCTCGCTTGGAGTGAGTGTGGGGCCCTGTCGTGCTTGCTGCTGTACGAGAATGTGCAGCCCTAAGGGGTGTGGATTGTGAGATCTTAGTATCCCACATTAGTTAGGGAGGGGAAAATTACTGGACTTATGAGTAAGCCACTCGCTTTACATGGCATAAGACCTTTTCCTAGGGGTATTGGGAGGAACAAAATCGTGAGGGTCAGTGGGCCTAAAGTAGACAATATTATGCCATGTGGAGGGTGGGGGTGTTACAACTGCATTACCCCCTAAATTTATGTGAATAATTTTCATAATGATTCTAGTCTTTTGTTTCCCAGTAAATTAGTGATTCACTAGCCCCTAAAATAAATGTTTTATTTTTGGATTGAGTAAACAAAAGATTAATGTCCTGGTCTACTTATATATTGATGAAAATACAATATATTTACTTATGTCAAACATAATGTACATATTTTTTAAGAACAACTGTGTAGTTTCCATTTACAAATTTTTAGTAAGTTTGTAGTCTATAACCTAATAAAACATGATTGGATGCACAAAATAAAATATTGAAAGTTAAAAGTCATAATATATGTTATTTTAAATATACAAATTTCTCAACAAAATAGAAAATGATCTCAACTTGGTTTCCTCTGAATGAAAAATAATTTTACCATAGACTCTAAGATTATGTGTACTGATAGGAAATTAGTTTGAAATTTAGCTTAAAATTAATCCATTATAAAACATTTTAGATATTTTAAATAGAGCTTTTTGACCAAAGGAAGTCCCCACCCTAACTTTATTCCCAAACCAAGTTAGTTTTAAACTTATTTCTCAAACTCAATCTCTTCACAAAAATGTCATTTCAAATGACGTCTTCTTAGGAAAATGTCATTTTGAAATAATGTTTTTAACCTTGACAGAACCGAACAAAGACTGTGATAATTAAGGAATAAAATGTCATTTAAAGAGACGTCTTTAAAAATCTCAGTTTGAATGACGTTTTTAAATTACTATTTTAAACGACTTGGTAAAGTCATTATGTGAAGCTTAAAAATGTCATTTGAAATGATGATTATAAAGACGTCAATTCAAATGACGATTTACATGAATAAAATAAAAATCGACTTTCCCAAATCATAGAAGGCTTAGGTCAATTTTTTTTTTAAAAAAATCACCATCTCTCAGATCCCTGTCTTAGATTGCTCTCTCTTCCTCCTCCAACCACTCACCCACCGTCTTCTTCGACGAGGAAGACCACTCTAACGAGGTAGATCACTCCGGCAACACATATTTTCTCAGGTGGTGTTCTATGTAGAAATCCCCCAAATTCAAATCACCATCTCCTCTCCCCTAACTATTGTGAATGTATTACCTCTCTCTCTCTCTCTAAATTTGTATAAATTTATGTTATACTCTCTGGGTTCCAGAATACTAGGACCATCTCCTCTGACCAGTCATACCATCACTCTGCCGAAGCTACGGTTGAGGTATTTTTCCCCCTCTCTCTCTGTCTGTGTCTCTCTTTATATTTGAGTAGATATAATTGTAATTTAGTTGGATGTAAAATCATTATTCTAATATAGTTGGTGTAATAAATTTCTAAAGATTAGGGTGTCCATTGTTTGTCCTAGATCATAGTTGGGATAATATGATCTTGTGTAGCACTATTAGCCTATGACCCTCTCTAATTCAATCCACCACTCACTACCAGAAGTGAATCCTTTTAAAAAAATAGTGTGATGATGTGTGGTTTGGGTGCTACCACACCAATCTGGTTCAAGACTCCAAAAGACTCTTACTAGCTGCATTGTTTTGCTCTCGTGGTTTGGGTGCTGCCAATGTGTGTGTTGTTGTGGTATGTGTGTAGTCTGTGTGTGCGTGTGCTGGGCTGTTGTGGTTTTTGTGCTGCTGTGTGCAGATGATGTGTGTGTCTATCTGCTATGTGATGCGTGGGCTGTTTTGTTTTATGGGTTTCAGTGTGTGTGTTATGAGAGATAGTGTGTGTTGTGTTGTGTTGTTGGTTTGGTGGTGTGTGTCGTGAGAGAGAAAGAGAGAAGGAGAGAGGTCGGTGGCTTAAAAAATGGAGGTTATTTTGTGTTTAGGGGTGACGCGTGTGTGATGTTAAAATGGGCGGGAGGAGTAATTTGTGTGGGATGCAATGTGGACCTTTGGATTAAGTTAGAAGATTTGAGATGAAGTTTGGAACATTGAATGGAAATCTAAACAGTCATTGTGCTTTCCCAATTAGATTAAAATTAAATTAAATTTTGAAGTGAAAAAAGATTCAAATTTGGTTCTATCTTATTAGTATAGACTAAATTAAATATGTGTTTTGTATCTAGTCAACATCAATAATATTTTTTTAAATTTTTGAGTTGTTTATGAGAATACCATTAAAAAATGTTAGAAATATCTTATCTTTAATTTTTTTTTATAAAAAACGCTCTCTCTTTTTCTCTCTCAAATATTTGTTTTAATTAATAAAATATTATTTTTCTCTGGACCAACATGATGGGCGACTGTATTTTCTTGCAACATGATACAAGAATTGTCAATCGATACGAGTGTCTTGATCCATACCTAGTCAGTATTATGTGCAATGGTGTGGGTCGCACCACCTATAGCTTTGCACAACCCAAAAATTGTAGCTAGTTATTTCGTCATTCCTACATGTGTGATGTGGTCTGACATCATTCTAATGTTCATTCTACCTTGAGCTTGAGGGTAGAATTTCGTACATCTAACCTGTAACACCCCAAAAATCGGGGGTCTTTTGTTAACCATTGAAAACTCATCAACCCGCGAAAATACCCCTGAATGCTGCATAATCCGACACGACGTGATAACATCCCCTTAACCGGGATTATAACCCATAATGGAATTCGGGTTTAATTATACATTGGATCAAACCAAGGTCCAATGGACCATGATTTATACTTCATTATAGTTCATTTACATCATTGGATGGAAGAAAAACATAGGCAAAAAACATGGCAAAATACATTAAAATTTGACATTTTTAAAAAGTGTACCGATACTGTTTACCGGTACAGTTTGTCCACTGGAGTTGGGTGTACTAGTACGGTTAAACTGTATTGGTACGGTCTACCTTCTAGGTAGCAGCGTACGGGTACACAGTACCAATACTCTCTACCCAATTTTGTCTATTTCACATGTTTTTCATTTCAAATCTATTCCAAAATCATCCAAAACTTATATAACATATATTTGAATCTCAAACATAGTTAATATGAGTTCTATTATAACCATTTGCATAAATTTACATGTCAAAAACCAAGTGTTCGCAATTGTTTTACAAAATCTCAAAATAAGGCCACAAGTCGACCCCCTTCATCCTTAAGGCTCGAAATGGGAGCCATCCGTCGGTGTAGATCCAACACCGGAAATGTTTTCCAGTATAAGGTAGGCTACGCTCAATAGAGTATCCACTATAAAGGCTACTCCCCACCTAGATGCATATGCAATGTTTTCATGCAACACATAACTATTCACAACAATTTCAATCAAGAATATGCAACTCCATGATGAAATTTATTACGACATGTCATGGAATGAAATGAGACTCACTCATGCAATCCAACCTGAGCCCTTCCCGGCTGCTCAACATATACAAGTGCCAATGTGCTTGAATCTGTCATCTATGTTACACATCAAATGACGATTACCAATCTAGGGTCTTTGTTGGGGTGGATGTTCATGGACTTACACCAAAGGTCACCCAACCTACATAGAATTCACAGACTTCCACTGAAGGTTCTACGTACACCTACACACTTAATGGACTGAACCAAGGGAGTGCGTACCCCAACTACCGGGCCTTACAACAGAGGAATCTTCTAGCCCATTCTTGCTACCCCGACCCAATTTACCACGCAACCATGCAGCTCCACTAAGCCTTTGACCCAACTATTCCAAGCCATCCGTCAATCACCAAAGTGTGGTGTTTATGACCACCATGAACACACACCCATGTGATGCGATGTCTCCGTGCATTTATAGTGATGCACCATTGCAACAACAATATCATGCCTCATATGTGATGAATGTCATATGGACTAATTTACACATAACCGTCCAATTTTCATGGCATATTATATTATAAACATATAATTTGCACATGTTATCACATAACTCAAGCATGTTATCAAAACAACAATATCATGGTATGATTGCGTAGAAACATATCATGTTAAACAACAATATCAAACACCTTCAAGGCATCAATCATGTTAAACACATATCATGCCCCAAAATATCACCAAGTTACAAGAAACATATAAGTAACTTCCCTGTATCAAATTCAAGCTAGAATTCAACATAGATCATTTCAATACCCACTTCCTAATTTTCATAACCATAGATATGCCTTAGGTTAATTTCAATATTGAACCATTTGTCTATCAACACTAAAGGGTGGAATAAAACCAAAGTAGGAAGACTCCTACCTCTTGGAGTATAAGATGAAGTATAGAACTTTAAGAACACCAACCCAAGCCAAAAAATCTTGATTTTTCCAACTCTCCTCATTGAATCTTCAGTGAAATCAATCGTTCTTGGTATGATTGCGTAGCCCTCGTCGACATGATCGAATTTAATTCTTGGCTCGACAGAATTTGACCGGCGAAACTCCATGAATCGAGAAAACAAAGATTGGATTTTTCTCTTTTCATCCTCTCTTTCTATTCAACGTGTGAAGCCAGCAATTGTAGAGATATTTCTGCTGAAATATCTATTATTTAGCCCTATTTATAATTTTAAAGACTTGGCCCGAGTCGCACCACACTCCCCTCACTCATCTGGGTCTGTTTTCAGCCCGAAATGATTAATTTCATCTTGGTTTAAGTTCAAATTAATTTTATTTGAAATTTAATTCAATTATATAGAAATTTTATACTTTTTATTTTTGGGGTCCTTTGTAAGGTCATCCGTCTCCTAGTCATCTCGTAAAACGTAAAAAATATGACTATCTCGAAATTCGACGAAATTAATTTAGGTAACTAGATTTCGCATACGAATCTAACGACGAAGTCCGTTGTGTCATACAAGCTCAAGAGAACACGTATTTTAAATCTGTATTTTGGTGATAAATGACCATTTTACCCTTTTCTGGAAAAAATCAAATTTTCCTGGGTTGTACATCTTCCCACTTAAAAGAATTTCGTCCCTGAAATTCACACACACTTCACTTACAATCACATGCATATATAATAGTCATTTAATATTAAATGACTATAAGAATGTACCTCCATCCTCAAATAAGAAAGGATAATTGGTATGCATAGTGTCTTCGTGCTCCCATGTCGCTTCCTCTACTCCTCGATTCTGCCACAACACCTTCAATAACCTCACGGTCTTACCTCACAAAACCTAATCCTACCTATCCATCATACGTATCGGTCCTTTCTCGAAGGTTCCATCCGCATCAACAACAAACTTGCCCCAATCCACCACTTGAGTTGAATCTGGGGTGTATTTTCGGAGCGTTGAGACATAGAACACCGTATAAACACCCAATAGATTTGGCGGTAATGCCAAACGATAAGCAACTGTATCCACCCTCTCGAGTATCTCAAAGGGCCCGATATACCTGGGCGACAACTTTTTCCGCTTGTCGAACCTGACCACTCCACTTTTAGGCATCACCTTTAAGAAGATATGATCTCCCACCTCAAACTCTAGATGTTGCCGCCGTCAGTCGGCGTAGCTCTTCTGCCGGCTCTGAGCCGTGAGAAGATGCTTTCGTATCAAGTCCACCTTCTCTGAGGTGTTCCTAACTAAATCCGGACTCGTAGATGGTCTCTCTCTTACCTTCGTCCAAATAATTGGAGAACAACAAGGCCTCCCATATAGCCCCTCATATGGTGCCATCTATATGCTCACCTAATAACTGTTGTTGTAGGCGAACTCTACTAATGGTAAATGTTCTTCTCAGCTACCTTTGAGATGTAGAATGCATGCCCGTAGTATGTCCTCTAAAGTCTGGATGGTCCTCTCCAACTGACTGTCCATCTGGGGATGAAAAACAGTACTCAGTACTCATCATCAACTGTGTCCGCATGGCTCACTGAAAACTCTCCCAAATATGAGTCATAAACCTGAGATCCTGATCCGATACTATAGATATAGGCACCCCATGCAACCGGACAATCTCTCGTATATACAATTTGTAGAATTCCTCCAGCGTGAAGGTCATCCACACCACCCAAAAGTGTGCCGACTTCATAAGCCGGTCCACTATCACCCATACCGCGTCATGTCCCCGTGATGTTCGCGAAAAGTGGGTCAAAAAATACATCGTGACATGCTCTCACTTGCACTCAACTACCTCCAAAGGTTGGAGTAAGCCTGTTAGTCTGTAGTGCTCAGCCTTTACCTTCTGACATGTGAGACATCTATTGACAAAGTCACCAACTTGTCTCTTCATTCCACTCCAGTAATACTGACGACAAAGGTCGTGATACATCTTCGTGCCACATGGATGTACAACAAAACGGGAACAATGGAACTCCCTAAGGATCTTGTCTCTCAGCTCCGCCGACTAGGAAACCATAATCCTTCCCCTATACGGAAGACTACTATCTGCATAAATGGCTTAGCCCTCATCATCTGTACCTGATCGTACTCGGTCCTTAATAGGCAATATCTCTAAGTCTTGTTCCTAGGACTTAATCACTCTGTTCAGTAGGGAAGGTGTAGCTACCAAACTTCCCAAAATACCCTGAACCTGACTCATGTAACGTAGCCCCGAACTATCCCACAGTCTCGAGCATTTGCCACTCTCGATAAACCACACTAACCAACACTCGCCCATGACTTTCGGCTAAGTGTATTAGCCACCACATTTGCCTTACCGGGATGGTAATGCAAAGTGAAGTCATAGTCCTCCAAATACTTCATCCACCTACGTTGCCTCATGTTGAGGTCCCGTTGTGTAAAGATGTACTTCAGACTTTTATGGTCCGAAAATACCTTGAACTACTCACCGTACAGATAATGGCGCCAAGCCTTCAAGGCAAAGACTATGGTCATCAACTCCTTGTCATGTGTGGGGTAATTCTACTCGTGGTTCTTTAACTGCCGAAAACCATAAGCCACCACCATCCTGGACTGCATCAAAACTCATCCAAGTCCATCCTTAGAGGCATCACAATACATTATGTACCTCAATCCCCTTTTTGGAACTATCAGAATATTAGTTGAAGTAAGTCTCCTCTTCAACTCTTGGAATGCCTTCTCGCATGAATCATTCCACTCAAACTTGATCTCTTTTCGGGTTAACCTTGTCATAGGTGTAGCTAATCGAGAGAAGTCCTCAATGAACATCCCGTAGTACCCTGCCAATTCCAAGAAACTGCGTAGCTCAAAGATTGACTTTGGCCTCTCCCAATTCATAACTACCTCAACCTTTTTCGGGTTCACAGATACACCCGAAGCCGACACCACATGTCCTAAAAATTTTACCTCAATAAGCTAAAATTCACACTTGCTAAACTTGACATACAACTGATGGTCTCTCAAGGTCTGGAGCACAACCCTCAAGTGACCTTCATACTCCTCCTCAAACTTGGAGTAGATCAATATGTCGTCAATGAAGTCCACGACGAACTAATCTAGTATGGGTTGGAACACCATGTGCATGAGATCCATAAATGTCGTCGGGGCATTTGCCAACCCAAATGACATAACCGTAAACTCGAAATACCTATATCGCGTCCTAAACGATGTCTTAGGGATATCAATCTCCCCAACCCTCAACTGATGGTAATTGGTGAGGAGATCTACCTTGAAATAGACCCGTGCTCCTCTCAGTTGATCAAACAAATCATCAATCCACGATAAATGATACCTATTCTTGATAGTTACCCTATTCAACTGCAGGTAGTCTATGCATAGTTGAAGGGTTTTGTCCTTCTTCTTGGCAAACAACCAATGTGAGGTGCTCGGTCTTATAAAGCCCCTGTCCAACAACTTTTGTAATTGGACCTTGAGTTCTTATAACTCAGCAGGGGCCATCCAATGTGGAGTTATTTAAATAGGCGATGTACCGGGGGTGTAACTCATTGATGAAGTCTATATCCCAATGTGGAGGTAATCCCAGTAGTTCATCCAGAAAAATATCCTCGTACTCACAAATCACCCGAGGTAGACCCAACTCTTGTCTCACCTCGTCCTCTAGGATAAGGCTTGTTAGCCAACCTATCAACTGCTCGTGCCAACGGGAGTCATGCACTGCTTGAGGTAAAGCGTCATGCCTTTCCCCTGGAACTTGAAAAAAAATACCTTCTGGTGTGTAGGCAGTGACTTTCTTACGATTATAATCAATGACAACACGGTGTGCTGTCAACCAGTCCATCCTAAGGATGACATCAAACTCTGATATGTCCATGACTCTAAGGTGTATGATGAGTAGAATCGCCGAGATCTCTAACTTACAACCCCTACATTTCTAATCAACCCTCACCCTAGCTCCTAGGGGAGAACTCACATGCAATGACTCTTCTAAGATTTCAACCTCTAAGCCCAAATCTTTCACACATGATGCAGCAATAAAAGAATGAGATGCACTAGAGTCAAATAATACCCTTGCCCACAAGCGAGAGAGTAGAAATGTACCCTGGATGACTAACTAATTCACTGGCTCAATCTGAGGTGTGATGGCATAGACACTCCCTTGGGTCCCCGAAGTCCCGACTTGTGAACCTTGGCCTCGACCTAGACCCATGTTCTGGCCCATCTAGCCTAATTGTGGGATCCCTACACGTGAAGCAGTAGAGCCTTGTGCAGCACCCTAGAATTGGTGCGGGTTCCCCTGGCCCATGGTGGGGTAGGGAGGAACAAGATATAACTATGGCTGTCTCACCGAAGACTGAGATTGGGATGTCCCATAGTTCTGGGATCCCTACCGTTGAGGACAATCCTTCCTCATATGACCCATCTGGTGACAGAAATAGCAAGCCTTCTCACCTGCCTGGTAGGTGGTCTTGAAGTTTTCCCTGCCCTGGGAGGATTAACCTTGGCCCTCCCCTTGATGTCCCCGCGGAGCAGAAGTCATTTGCTTCTTCCCCATACTAAAAGAAGAGGATTGACCCTCATTCTTCTTGTCTTTAACACCCGCTTCTTGGATGTTCCATGCGTCCTCGACCTCTCTCTCAATGGCCATAGCTATCTCGACCATCAAGCCAAAGTCTTGAAGAAGAAGATCTACAATTTTACCCCGAATGGACAATTTTAGATCATCCTCAAACTTTCGCACCTTGGTCATATCTGTGGCCACATAATCATCGGTGAAACGGGCTAATTTCGTGAACTTAGTCACGTATTCTAACACCGTCATAGTCCCTTATTTTAGATTCAGGAACTCCCGAGCCTTAGCTTACCGAACAGATGTCGAAAAATATTTGCCTGTGAAGAGCTCTTGGAATTCTCGCCATGTCATTGCATCCAAGTTCCTCTAGGCCTTCACCTAATCCCACCACAATTGGGATTCTCCCTCTAGTTGAAAAGTAGCTAGCGTTACCTTAGTGGCATCGGAGATGATCTCCATTGCCCCTAAGATCTTTTTAACCTGACGGAACCAACTTTTAGCTACCATCGGGTCCGCCCCTCCCATGAAAGTTAGAGGATGATGTGTCATGAACTTTTGGAGGTTACTTAAACCTATGTGTCTCGCATTTACATTATTCTATGAAATAGTAGCAGCTATAGCACTGACTTATGTAGTAGTAGCTGTCGCCTCACCAATAGCCTCCACAAAGGCTTGGTGATCAAATGCCGGTGGTAGTTGGTTGTTCCACTCACCGCCTTGGCGTCCCCTTCTTCTATTTGCTATCTACACACACGTAAGATAACAATAGAGCCTCACATAGTATCCCAATATAGGGATCAAGTTTAAATTTTGAGATTTATCTCCTTGCCTCACTAGTAGTGTGTATGTCACCCACTAGCAAACATTTACACTTTGAACTATCCCGTTCATCCTTTTTTTTGAATCCAAGGTTATGTTTTCTAAACACTAGGGTTAAGAATACTTTTCACCATGCATATAATTCACTTAACATGTAGCACATAATCATGTAGCATATTAAACACATAACATGAAATGCACAATGAATGCAATGGTCTAGACCCAATGCCCATCAAGTCCTAGGTAATTCGTATATCTATGCTCTGATATCAAGCTGTGACACCCTAAAAATCAGGGGTCTTTTGTTAACTATTGATAACCCATAAACCCGCGAAAATACCTATGAATGTCGCATAACCTGAGACCACCTGATAACATCTCCTTAACCGGGATTATAACCCACTATGTAATCTGGGTTCAATTATATATTGGATCCAACCAAGGTCCAATAGACTGTGATTTATTCTTCATCATGGTTCATTTACTTCATTGGAGGGAAGGAAAACATAGACAAAACACATGGCAAAACACATTTAAAATTTGAGATTTTTGAAAAGTGTACTAGTACTACGTACAAGTATGCCCAACTCTAGTGGGCAAACCGTACTAGTTCACAATACCATACACTTTTCAAAAATCTCAAATTTATATGTGTTTTTCATTCTTTTGGCCTATGTTTTCCTTCCCTCCAATGAAGTAAATGAACCATAATAAAATATAAATCATGGTCTATAGGACATTGATTGGATCCAATGTATAATTGAACCCGAATTACTTTGTGGGTTATAATCCCGGTTAAGGGGATGTTATCACTTGGTGTCGAGTTATGCGACATTCATAGGAATTTCTGCGGGTTGATGGGTTATCAACGATTAACAAAAGACCCCCCGTTTTTTGGGTGTCACACAACCCTCTTTAAACTCTGTATTGTAGAGAGCGAATGCAACAACTTTATTGAGTTGGAGCTTCATTAGCTTGGATAATTCCAACAAATAAAATGAAATGGATGAAAAGTAGGAGTGATACATTTTTTATCATTCAAGAGATCAAGGAATCCTTCATTCAAGGATGAAAATGTGTTTATTTTTCCTTGCGATTAATGCTTTTTCGTCGATAGTTACACTAGTTTCAAGGCATATTCTTTTCATTTCATATTATTTTCAACCAAAATTCTCCTTCCAATTTTATCACTTCTAGCTCATACTCATGCATTAGGCTTCAACACGGTTTGGTTAAGAAGCAACAAAAATTCACGCACCCTAAATTCTCCCTTAGTCTATAGGATTTGTCATGCATTGATTTTCTTTCGATAGTTGTTATTGTATGAAAAAAATTTCACAATTCCAATTTTTATTACTATTACGTATGAAGATGGTGGGCAAATAAAATGGGGTGTGAATTTCTATCAAGTTGACTTCACAAAATAGAGCATTTGAATTAGTAGAAAATAACATGGTTTACTTATTAGTGTATTGGCAAAAATCTATTTCCTGGGCAATTTGATTTCTCTATTACGTATAATTATGTCATTATTCTAAGATATTTTGTGTCATCTCCATCAACAAAACATATATTATTCAAGGAATCTATTGATACCTAGAATGTTTCCTGGGAAATAGAGATCCAAAATTTATATTTCAAAAGTTTTAATGGTGAAATTAACCTAACTAAACATCTTTCTCTTAGTATTTGTTGGAGTAACAATAAATAATTGAAATTATACGCACAAACGACATCTAATGTTATTTTTGATGTCTTTATTGTAGAATTGTTACGAATGATTGGAAGACATGCATATGTGATGGTTTATTAGGGTGGAAACATATCCAAGAATGATGATGTTATAGGGTATGATAATGGTTATAAGCGTGTGATAAAGGTTGCTCACGACACTAGTCATTCATCTTTGGTGGTTAGGTTGCATGACGTGACAGGGATAGATATGAATAAGTACAACATCAAGCTCATCTCTAGATTTCCTACTACATTGTGAACTAACCTATTTACATATATTCCATTAGAATTTGTTGACAATGATGGTGTGGAGGCAATGGTGGATGTTGTATTTGACAATCAATGTGTTAACAAAGTGGATTTGTAAGTGAGTGAAGAGGTTAGGTCTGATGACATTGGTGTAAGTAATGAAGGTTGATTTGATAGTGGTTCATACTCTTCCCTACTCAGCCAACAACCTTATATCTCAATGATTGGCCCTTAAGTAATGGTGGATAATTATTACACCCTTGTAACGATGCGATGTTTTAAATCTTGGCTTTGTTTTCGGGCCTTTTGCCTTTAATATTCTTTGTCCATTTCCTATTTTCTTACCCTTGAAATCAGCTTCCAAAAGGAAGCTAAGTTTAACAATTATTTTATAGTTAATTAGGCTGGATTTTAGTCTTACCGAATGTTTAGTGTAACAAAAAGTCCTTTGATTTTTGAAAAAATTTAATGCGGTCCAATGTTGGCGGGAATGTTAAGGGATTGATTAGTTATTGATTTTCATTATTTATTTTGCCACCATCACATGATTTCAACCTAAATCATGTGAGATTTTTGATTATTTAGTTATTGATTTTCATTATTTAGTTTTTTCTTCTTTTTTTCATTTATTATTGAGATTTTTGATGTGTTGTCTATCAGTTTTGAATGACGATCTGTGTTTATGGAGAACACTTTAGATTAACGATCCGTGGTTTAGTGTACCTGTCTGATGATTTGTGTTTTTTGTGTACATGTTTGACGATCTGTGTTTATGGAGAAGAATGTACACTAACGATATGTGTTTTAGTGTACCTGTATGAAGATTGGTGTTTTAATGTATATGTCTGAGGATATGTGTTTATGGCAAAAAAGGAATTATAACAACCTGTATTTTAGTGTACCTGTCTGACAATCTGTGAGCAAAGAGGTTAGGTCCGATGACATTGGTGTAAGTAATGAAGGTTGATTTGATGGTGGTTCATTCTCTTCCCTGCTCAGCCAACAACCATATATCTCAATGGTTGGCCCTTAAGCCATGGTCAATAATTATTACACCCCTGTAACGATGTCGTGATTTAAATCTTGGCTTTGTTTTCGGGCCTTTTGCCTTTAATATTCTTTGCCCATTTCTTATTTTCTTACTGTTGAAATCATCTTCCAAAAGGAAGCTAAGTTTAACAATTATTTTATAGTTAATTAGGCTAGATTTTAGTCTTACCAAATTTTTAGTATAAAAAAAAGTCCTTTGATTTTTGAAAAAATTTGAATGCGGTCCCCAATGTTGGCGGGAATGTTAAGGGATTGGTTAGTTATTGATTTTGATTATTCATTTTTCCACCATCACATGATTTTAACCTAAAATATAGTTTGTTTCTTCTTCTTCTTCTTCTTTTTTCATTTATTATTGAGATTTTTGATGTGTTGTTTATCAGTTTTGAATGATGATATGTTTTTATGGAGAATAATGTACATTAACGATCTATGGTTTAGTGTACATGTCAGACGATCTGTGTTTTTAATATATTTGTCTGACGATCTGTGCTTATGAAGAAGAATGTACACTAAAAATCTGTGTTTTAGTGTACCTGTATGACGATTTGTGTTTTAGTGTATATGTCTGACGATATGTGTTTATGGCGAAGAAGGTATATTAACGATATATTTTTTAGCGTACCTGTCTGATAATCTTTGTTTTAGTGTACATGTCTGATTCATTGTGTACCTATTATTTTTTGGCTTGAAAGTGCGTGCGTGTGTGTGTTTATGCGTCTATATATGTATATATAGTTGCGAAGCTAATTTTTTTTTTGTAGCATTCCTTTATTAAGTTCACAATTACAACATATTCAAAACTTAAAAGAATTTAAAAAAGATGCTGGATTAGATTTTTGAATTCATAGGAAACCTTTGAATTTAAAAAGAAAACCTCTGACCTTAGTGTCTTTCTTCCTTAAAACTCTTAATTGGCGTTAATCACGGAGGAGAAGAAGTCTTGCTTCGGGAATACGCGTCTATTGTTCATCATACAGGTACACCAAATAAAATTATCATAGGTACACAAATTAAAAATTAAATATTATATTTCATTCATAAAAGGGAGGATACATATGTGGTTCATTTGTTTTATATTTATTATCAAAAGAAGAAAAAAAATATTTTTTGAGGTCCTTCAACTTTGCCTCAAGGTTCTTCGCTTTTTACTTCTCCTTTTCCAGTTTTTTATTGAAGGATTTCACCATTTTATTTCACTCATTTTTTTTATTGGAAATGTAGAGTTTGGATTCGAGACGGTCGATATCAACTTGCATGCGATTTTGTTTAGCGTGGGCGTCGTCCAGAAATCCTAGAAGCATTTGTATGTTAGTTTGTGTTCTCTGTTGCTTTGATTGTTCCTTTTTATTTTTTGTGTTTTTGTTCTAAATTTTATATACGCTATTTGTAGAGTTATTTTCCATAGGGTAGATAAAGAGATTTAAATGTGCGTTTATTATGGTGTTAATTTTGTAGTTAATCAAAGAGATGTATCTCAATGTATCTATTGTAGAGATATACTGAGTGCGGCTACTATTAGTAACTATAACTTAATGTACCTTTAAACTTTTCGTTAATGAGTACGTTAGTCAAGAACATGACATTTTTTTTAGTTTACCTGTCTAACGATCTGTGTTTTTTGGAAAAGAATGTACATTATAATGGCGTAGTTTTTTAGAATATATGTTTTAATTACGTGATGACATTGTTGTTATTTTTTACATTTTTAAAGGATGTTATTTATGGTCAATGCTTTAATTTTTTAACAAGGAGCTAATTCAAAAGAAAATTGATGATTGAGTTTTTTTTTAAATCCTATTGGACTTAGAGACCGACCTCCAAAAAAGCTCATTATTTTATTAGTCATTTCTTATCACTTTGACATAGTGACACCACCGACTTCTTCTTCTAACTCTTTGGAGCTCTATTCTTCCATTCTCATTCTCTATGCATATGCTATATAAACTCTTGTAATAATTATTGAGTTCTTCTTCCAATGGACTATTGGAGAGGCTTGTTAAACACGATTCATAAAAAGTGTGTGTTGGTGGAGGTGACACTATAAAAATCATGAGAGGTTGTCGTGCGAATGATATATCTTACTAAATCATCGACTCCGAGAGATGTGAATCAACTTTTAAGGACAAAACTTCGGCTTGATTTATAATTTGGTGAGATTGATCATTTACTTATATTTCATAAATTATTTTTTGGGACAAATCATTTTTACGTCAAAATTCTTGGATTTTTGTTTAAATAAATTAATTGTGGGCAATAGTTGTTTTTCATTATTTCATTGCTTTATTAAATAAATTATGCAACAAAGAGTGATTGTGAACCCATTTACGATAGAAAATATTAACACTCACCTATTGTTGGTTCAGGTGAGTATAGCAATCAACCAACCACATAAATCCCTAGAACAAAAAATCAATCAATAATCAAATACCACGACATATCATGATTTTGCAAGCCTCTATCAATGGACTTCTTGTAGGATATAATCAAGTATAACACCCTTGGGTTCTACCACTAGATAGTTATAGTTACCAAACAAGATGACGTTAAACAACATATGTGCTTCAAATAAAACTATTAGTTCAGTGTCGGGTTTCATAAATATTCTTGATTAATCATATCATTCTCCAAATAGAATAGGGTGTAGGCATATTTATTTGAATAGCTGGAAAGTACATTGGCAGGATTTGTTTTTCAATTCTTAGAAAAAAGTGCTTAGTCAACCATGTTCCCTCTTATTATTCCTATAATTTCTCGTTGCACCTATTCTCCACAACCGTCAGTTCAATTTGGTTGTCGAGTCCTAATCATGAAAGTATTTTGGATAACCAACTATGCTTGACACAATAAGCCATTGCTTGAACCAAATCATAATTCAAATGCCCATAAAATTCACATGAAAAATTGGTAAGATTTCTACAAAAGAGAAATAGTTAAGTCACTTATGTCAAAACATGTCTAAGCAAATGTGCACTACTCTAGAGGGAATCCTACTGTTCAAGTTCAGAATTTCTCACTACTTTTAAATGATGAAAATAAAACCTACAATAGTAGCCACTATAGCATTAGAAGGAAATGTAATGGAGGTAGGTCACAAAGTGTGTGAAGATTCTGTGCATTTTGTCAAAGAAAGGTTGGGTGCTTCTCAGCCTACTACATACTAGTTTTACATAAACAATCATTTGGTTGCTTGACGGATCTAATAATTTCATTCCAAGGCAATCTTTCAATTTTTAAAGAAAACTGAGGAGTGTAAGGCTATATATTTTGGAAAAAAAACATCAAAATTATAGCGACTAATAGGTACAATTTTTCAAACTTTTATCTCGTTCACCCCTAGATTCATCATTGGATTATTTGCTACAAGTGGGTACATTCATCTTGTTCAATGATGTAATAAATTGAAACATATAACTAGGAGATCAGGGAGTAAATTCCCGTCATATGCAAGTATATTGGTCTTTTTCGTTGTGGTAGAAAATCCTTAGTTCCAATAGTATGAGGCAGTGGGAACAAAAACCATGTGGTTAATCTCATTGACTACCAAACAAAAAGTTTCAAGCCCATTTGGCCAAGCGAGACATGAAGCCTACACCAAAGAGGAGGGAAGAATTAGCCAGTAACTGAAGCTTTCCATTGTTTTGCATTTTTGGGTTCATAAAATCAGCTAAGAGAAGATCCACAAGTGCCATATAGATCAATTAGTTATTGTCTATGCCTGAAGGCACAGTGTAATAAAAAATACTAAACAAGGAGGTGGTGGCTGCGAGGGTGGAGTGGTAGGGGTGGCGGTGGCGGTAGTGGTGGTAATGGTGGTAGCGGCGGCGACGGTGGTGGTGGTGATGGCGACGGCGGCAGTGATGGTAGAAGTAGTAGTAGGGCAGTTTCAAATACTATTATTTTGTTAAAGTGCTTATGTGAAATAATTTCTAGCAGAACTTTTAAAAAATCACTTCAAACACACCTTTATAGGGGTATATTTCTCTATTAAATTTGGGGTGTTAATATTAGCCGTTAGATTAACTTTAAAGTAAAATTTCAAACGATCTCAATCATGAATAAAAAAAGTCATTTTGTTTATTTTTTGAGATTTGAATTGTAAGTTATTTTATTATATAAATATCCCTGCTAATGCTGCGTTTAAAACCCTCACAAAAATCAAAGTAGTTGGGTTGTTCTCATTGTCAACGTTTGTTATTCCGATGCCAATTGCAACACCAACTGGGGTTGTGAGTGAGAAAAACACCGCCATTATTGCAACGGCCCGAAATTTGAATTTTGCCTGGAGAAGCCCAAAACGAAGAAAAAATTAAAAAAAGAATAATTGACAATGTCATATAGGTTTTGTTAGTGATTGTTTGTTTCAAATTTATGGTATGTTTATTTGTGATTGGGGTTTTAAAGCCCAAAATGCTTGTCCAACCCATTGCCAATGAAGCAACTGGTGGTGGTCTAGACAGTGTTCTTTAAAAAGTATTGTCCATGCCTTTATTGACTTTAATCATGGTACTGACCATAACTTTATTTTTTTTATCAGACCATACCTTTATTGAATTACATATTTGTTCTGGCTAATAATAGCATTGGCTAGCCAACCAACAATCAATTAATTACATGGCTTGCTATCAACCTGTCACCATTTACTGGTGATGATACCAAGAATAAATCTCAATTATGAGCCCTATAAGGGAGGTCAAACCACGAGGTCAACCAATGCCTCCAGGGCTCGGAGGTCCAGACCTCGAGTTCTCCCCAGAACGAACGATAAGGGTAACGAGAAGGAAATAGTTGTATAACAGAAGGTACCCCTGAAACAGTAGTCAAAGGTGCCTTCAAGGCGCAAAACCCTCAATCGACCAAGATTTTCTCCTAAAATCAAGGGAGATTCTACGGGAGCAAGGTAAGGATCTCATTTCAGATCCCTTACATATAGGATCTTCATTATAAATACTGGACAGAGCCTCCATTGAGGAGAGAGATTCGATTGTAACAGAAAAATACTCTATAAATGAAATCCACCATTGAAATAGATTCTTGGAGCGAGAGACTCCATCAGAGAGTGGACTTGCCTAGCTCCCAAGCTTGATGAACCATCATATGATCTTTGTGTAATCATCCCCTATCCCTTAGAATTTTCACTTTCATGTTTATGAGCCTCATAGCTCGGATCTAGTCTTGTTTGCATATTCATACGTTCTTCTTATCTGCGTAAAATCAACACCATCAATTTGGCACCATTTATGGGAACGGCTGTTCTTGTTACAAGTACACTGATCTTTTAGTAATTGATGGCCTCCATACACAATATGAGTAGAAGTCAGATGAATCCCCCATGGATGCAGAACTAACTGGAGGCGACTAGTGGAAGACAACAAGAAAACCTTCATGATTTCGTACCCACTGTCGAAAGCAATCCCCCTGATGTGAATCCCCCTACGAACAATGAACTAGAAGCCCTCCGCCTAGTTAACCAGCATTTACTTCAGCAAAATAAAAATCTCTTGAAGCTTTTGTAAGGTCCACAGCAGACACGACTGGCCCCTAGAGATCCCCCGCAAGGGGCAACAACGGCTCGACCCCTTAGGAAAGCAAACGAAGGTGGAAAGAACAACCAGGCTCCCTATCCGCCACCTAGGAATGGTGACAATGAAGAGGTGCAAAGCCAAAATGAAGGGATCGAGAAAAATGATTTTTGTCCTTTCCAGCTGCTGAGTAATACTGTGAGCAACGCTTTAAGGATATCCAGCAAGAGCTTAGCCACGTGAAGCAAGCAGTGAGGGGTAAGACCCTAGTAACGATGAATGCTCTGATACAACAAACTGAATCTTCATTCACTGCTAAAGTGTTATATTTTTCCCTCCCTCTGAAGTTCAAAATGCCACTAATAGAAGCCTTTGATGGGACAAAAGATCTCGTAGATCGCCTCAACATCTAAAAAAACCAGATAGAGTTACATGGATACCAAGACCTAGTATGATGTAGGGCCTTTGCCATCACACTGAAGTGGGTCAGCCTTAGCATGGTTCAACAGACATCCCCTAACTTCGATTTCCTCCTTTAAGGAACTCTCAATTTCTTTCGTATCCCACTTCATAGAAGATTAGATCTACAAAAAGCTGAGCTACCACTTGTAGAATGTGAAGCAAGGACCTAACGAGAACTTATAGTCTTATGTCCAAAGGTTTAATTTAGAATCTCTGAAGATAGATGTCCTCGACGAAAAATTTGCTATCAAAGCTTTCATAGTAGGACTGGGAGTACTGTCAAAGGACTTGATGTTCTCTGTATCAAAGAACCCTCAGGCAGGCATGGCCGAGGTGCCGCCTAAAGCAGAGAATTATATAAATGGTGAGGAAGCTTTCCTCTCTAAGGTAGGGAGTTCTCCATCACAGAAGGAGAAAGGAAAGGAAGATAAAAAGAGAGATCGAAGTTCCAAGAAAGAAAGAGAACGAAATAGGTCTCCAACAAGAGACAGAGATTGCTTCCCAAAAAGACAAGGAAATGTCAGAGACCACTTAGGCCCTCCACAGCCAGAATTGCAACCAAGGTATGCACCTCGACAATTCACTCCTCTTATTGTCTCGGTGTCATATGTCTTGTATGAGGTGTAGAATGATAAGTGCTTAAGATGGCCACCTCAGATGAAAGCGGATCCAGCAAAGAGAGACCCCATGAAGTACTGCGATTATCATAACGACCATGGTCATCGCACTGAAGATTGCATCTAGCTGAAGAAGAAAATTAAATTTCTGATCCAATGGGGGCAGCTATGTCATTTTGTGGCCCATGACAATCAAAACCGAGCTCCACCACCTCAATAGAAAGCACCAACACCTCATCAACAACATCTGGGGGAGATCAAAGTGATATCTGGAGGGTTTGCATGAGGTGAAGAGTCTAACTCAACCAAAAAGGCTCACCTACGTCGAATCAGAGTTAGCAAAGCTTTGAAAGTGCATACTGTGACCAAGGCTCCATGGTTGGACACATCTATCACCTTCTTAGATTCAGACTTGGAAGGTTGCTAGCATCCCCATGATGACCCATTGGTGGTGAGGGTTGTCGTTGCCAACATAACTGTTCATCGAGTTCTAGTTGACAACGGTAGCTCGACAAACATCATTTTGTGTCTGTATTTGACAAGATAAACATAGGAAGGGAGAAACTTGAGGTAGTAAGTGCTCACTTGTTGTGATTTTCAGGAGAAATGGTGTTTTCCCTGGGGTCAATCTAGTTTGTGCTCACCTTAGGTGACCCGCCTTGCTAGGCCACCACTACTGTAAGGTTCTTGGTGGTTGATGCACACTCTGCATATAATATGCTGCTTAGAAGGTCTTTCTTCAACTCCATGAGGACCATCCCCTCTGCCTATCACCTTGTAGTAAAGTCCCCCACTAAAAATAGAGTTAGAGTGGTCCACCAAGATCAGCGGGTGGCACGAGAATGCTACATGGCATCTGTAAAGAAAAAAGAAGTTGAGAACATCCAGTTAAATGAGCTCGACAAGAGGGATGAGCTAGACACTAGACCAATGCCATCGGAGGAGCTGGAGCCTGTACAACTCGACGAAGAACCAGAAAACCATGTTTACGTAGGATCCAAGCTAAGCAAAGAAATTAAGCATCTCCTCCTCCAGTTCCTGAAAAGAAATGTGAAAGTCTTTGTCTGGAAACAAGAAGACATGGAAGACATCAACCCCTCAGTTATCACACACAAGTTTAACGTGAATCCTACCTACAAACCCATTAAACAGAAGAGGAGAATTTTTGCTCTAGAACGTCAAAAAGCCATCAACGAGGAGGTTAGCAAGCTTCTTCATGCCAAAGCCATCAGGGAGGTTGACTACCCAGCTTGCTTAGCCAATGTTGTCCTCGTTAAGAAGACCAATAGAAAATGGCACCTTTGCATTGACTTTACTAACCTCAATCGTGCCTACCCTAAAGACAATTTTGCTTTATCTCAGATCGATTTGATTGTGGATGCCACCGCTGGACATGAGTTCCTCAACTTTATGGACTCTTTCTTTGGGCACAATCAGCTTAGAATGGATCCTAATGACCAAGAAAAGACCTCCTCCATAATCGAGCAAGGGATGTACTACTACCAGGTGATGCCTTTTGGGTTGAAGAATGTTGGAGCCATTTATCAGCGCTTGATGAATAGGATGTTTTAAAAACAGATTGGGATGACTATGGAGCTCTACATTGATGATATGTTGGTCAAATCTTTGAAAGCAAAAATTCACATCGAATACCTTGCAAAGTCGTTCAAGGTTCTCAAAGAGTATAAAATGAAGCTCAATCCCGCCAAATATGCCTTCGGAGTATCTGTAGGAAAATTTTTGGGTTTCATAGTCAATAATAGAGGAATTGAGGCTAACCTAGACAAAGTGAAGGCGGTACTAGATATGCAGCCTCAATTCAACACAAGGGAGGTACAATGTTTGGCAGTAAGAATAGTTACCCTGAGTCGTTTTATGTCCAGATCCAGCGATAAATGCCAACCTTTCTTTCAAGTCTTCAAAAAGGCGTTCCAGAGGGATGCCTAGTGTGTAGAAGTGTTTAGAGCATTGAAATATTACCTGAGCTCCCCGCCTGTTCTGGTAAGCCAGTTAGAAGGGGAGGTTCTTACTCTTTACCTGACAGCCTCCGATTTTTGACAAATAAAGCACTAGTAAGAGAGCGAGATAGAGCTCAGCAACCAGTCTATTACTGTAGTAGAGCTCTAAGAGGGGCAGATGAGAGATATCCAAAGATGAAGAAACTTGTTTTAGCTTTGGTGACGACTGCCATGAGGCTTAGGCCATATTTCCAAGCTCATACTATCGAGATCCCTACAGATCAGCCGATGAAGCGAGTACTGCATAAACCAGAGTCTTCTGGAAGGTTGGTTAAATAGGTTATTGAGCTCAGCGAGGTTGACATCAAGTACAAACCAAGAACTGCAATCAAAGGGCAGATTCTGGAAAATTTCATTACAGAATTCACAACAGCAGCACCTATAGAGGCCACACAGCTATTACCCGACCTCCCCACTTAGAAACTTTCAGTAGATGGAGCAGCTAATTCTCAGGGAAGCGGTGCAGGTTTAATCCTGATCTTTTCAGATGGAATAGACGTTAAGTACGCCCATAATTTTGGGTTTAAGTCCTCAAACAACGAGGCAGAGTATGAGGAAGTCATTGTTGGACTCAATCTAGCTCACTTCATAGAGGCTAAGCAGCTTGAGATACGCAGTGATTCCCAACTCGTAGTGAAACAGATAAAGGAATCTTATGAGGCCAAGGGCGAGAAAATGATCATTTATCTTAAGAAGGTGCAAGAGCTAATTAAGAAGTTTATGCAAGTTAAGGTCAGACATGTTCTCAAAAATGAGAATTCATGAACTGACGCTTTAACAAAGTTGGTGACTGTTTCACAAGAAAGCCTAAATAGGCTAATAGTAGCGGAGCATCTGGCAGAATCATTAATAATTTTTGGGGAAGAAGAAGTGCTCCCAGTTCTAGCCCCACTTAGTTGAATGGACCTCATTGAAGAGTATCTTCAAAATGGAACCTTGCCAGCAGACCACAAGGAGGCTCCAAAACTGAGGGCGAGGTCAGCCAGATTCTCCATTTCGCAGGGAAACTCTTGTAAGCGAGGTTTTTTGATGCCTCTCCTCAAATGTATGGGAGATGAGGATACTAACTACATACTCATGAAAATCCATGAGGGAATCTACGGTAACCAAATCGGAGATCGAGCACTGGTCGGAAAAGCTTCGAGGCATGGGTATTATTTGTGCTAAAGGATGTTACTGATCTGGTTAAAAAGTGTGAGGTCTGTCAGATGCATGCCAAAATCTCTCATTGCCAACCAGAGCTCCTGACATCGGTGGTGAGCTCCTGGCCCTTCCAACATTGGGGCTTGGACATTCTTGGGCCACTTCTTGTCAGTATTGGACAGTGCGAGTTCGCCATCATTGGACTGGATTACTTCACCAAATGGGCGGCAATGGAACCTTTGGCGACAATCACGGAACAGAAGGTTCAGAACTTTACGTGAAAATCAATTGTTTATAGGTTTGGAGTCCCCAGAGCAATCGTCTTCGACAATTGAAAGCAATTCGATAACCCAAAGTTTTGGAAGTTCTGTTGCCGAGTTAGGAATAAGGAATTACTTTTCAGCTCCAACTCATCCTCAATCCAACCGGCAAATAGAGGTCACCATCTGAACCATAAAGGCAGCTCTAAAGACCAAACTAGAAGCTCTAAAAGGAAAATGGGTATAGCACATCCCAGAAGTGCTATGGGTGTACATGATAACTGCCAGATCGGCGACTCAAGAAACACCATTTGCCTTGGCCTTCAGGACTAAAGCTATGGCACCTGTGGAGGTTGGAATCCTATCCCCCAGGGTTGAATTCATAGAAGTTGAGCACAATGACGAGTCACTTCTGTTGAATCTCAATCTCTTTGAGGAAAAGAAAGAAAGAGCTCTGCAACTCTTCAGGGATTACCAGAGGAAGACAACAAGATATTACAATAGAAGAGTCAGACACGAGAATTTTAAGGCTGGAGATCTAGTACTTAGAAAGCTCCTGGTTGCGTGGAAGGACCCCACTCATGGAAAACTGGGTCCTAACTGGGAGGGACCTTACATTATCTCTAGGGTGGTTAGACCTGGGAACTATGAGTTGCAAACAGAGGAGGAAAAAATGTTGTCTCATTCTTGGAACACAGAGCACCTTAGGAAGTTTTTTCAGTAAGATTCTTTTGTAGCAAAACTATTTTCAATAAAACCTTAAGTTTTTTATTCATCCCAACATCATTCCACTAAATAGGCTATGAGCCATATGGCTTGCAAAGCTAAGATAAGCTTCATAGCTCATAAAACTGAGACGAGCTCCATAGCTCATGATGAGCTCCACAGCTCATAAAATTGAGATGAGCTCCATAAGCCTACGATGAGCTCCATAGCTCAAAAAATTGAGACGAGCTCCATAGCTCATGAAAAGATCCACAACTCATAAAATAGAGACGAGCTCCATAAGCCCACGATGAGCTCCACAACTCATAAAATTAAGATGAGCTGCATAGCTTATGATGAGCTCCATAGCTCACAAAACAGAGACGAGCTCCATAGCTCATGATGAGCTTTTCAGCTCATAAATTAAAGATGAGTTCTTCAGCTCATAAATTCACGATGGGCGCTTTAGCTAATAAAAATTAAGATGAGTTCCTAAGCTCATAGAACTAAGATGAGCTTCTTAGCTCATGTAGGCTCATCAGCTTATAAAATCACAATGAGTCCTTCAGCTCAAAAGATTGAGATAAAGGCCACAAAATACAGCAGGAAAATCACAAAGCAGTAAGAAGAAAAACGTCTACATTACATCAAAGAAAGGGGGATGAACAACCACAGAAAAAAAAGTACAAAAGAGGTCATCAAAGCTCCTAAAATGTAGCAGAACATCAGAAATGACAACAAAAAGTTCCCTAGCTCTCCCCTAGTCATTTCTTCAGCTTAGCCATGGCACTAGAAGGAGGGCCATGTCTCAGCCACCTCTTCTTTTAAGCGGGCATTCTCCTCCCTTAGCTCATCTCTCTCCTTCTCCATTTTTGAAAGCAAATTAAGGAGTTTTTCCCAGCAAAGGAAAATAGAACCGCCCCAAAAAAGAATCAGATGATGATGAAGAATCATACATCTTGCATCTCTTTGGGGACATATCAACCTCCTCCTCTTCCTCTGACTCGAATGAAGAGGTGTCAGGAAAGTCAAGGTAAAAAGGATAATTCGAGGAAGCTGCGACAACGTTAAACAAGAAAAGGTTTTTAGATGTGATCAGTTCTAAGAAATGCATAGAGGCGGCCTGCATTACTTGCTCGATCCTCAGTACCTTTATCACGTCTAGATCAGGCGCACCTGTACAACAGAAGAATGGTTAGAACATAGTATTATAGAAAGATGGCCAAGAAAGCTCTCTGATGCAGCTACCTTCGTGAGAAAAACTTCTCTATGAGCGATGAACCCTGTTTGAGAAGCAACGCCCCTTAGTAGACCTCCAGGAGTCCCCAATGACAAAGAAAAAAGATGAGACCACCCCTCGGATGAAAGGGATATCAAGCACTAACCAACGCTCAGAGAAGCATCTCCACCTTAAATAACTGAAATAAGGGAGCTCATCCTCCTCGAGCTCATGAAAATAGAGAAACTCTGCAATTGTAGGGAACTCATTGTTTCCCTAGAGACACCAGGAGATGAAAAAATTGATCAGCACGCCCCACCCTTTGGGGTATAAAGAAAGAGGGGCAAATCGTAGTAAGCTAAGATCCACCCAATAGAGGGATGGATGGGAAAATGAAGTCCCATCTCCAAGGCCCCTTCAAAGATACAAACTTTTCCTTGAGGAAGGTAGTTACAAGGCTCATCAGTGGTGGGGACCTGTAGAGGCAAGTCCAATTTGGGGAAGAATCACCTTGTGATACCATCCAAATCTGAAGGAATCATCGAGGAGGGAGCTAGGAAACAAGACTTCCACTTCTAGTCTATCCCAGAAGAAGTACATTCTCAAAAGAGGAAGGAAAGTGGGGCAGTCATGAGGAACCTCAAGCAAGAAACGAGAAAAGGGAAATCCTAAGAGTCAAAGGAACTAGAAGACTCAAGAAAATCTCTAAGAATTGTGAGTAGGGAAAAAGTACAAGGAATTATGAAAACCTTAAAGGAATCATGAGTTTTAGGACAACAAGAAACGCACGGAAAGCAAAGTCGGCGGTCTCTTAGATTCCCAAATTTATGGTGATAGCTATGGTTTTAGAAAATGCAATAAAGACTGCCTAAAAGATCTGCCAGTTCTGGACAAGCATAGACTTGGACTAAAAGGTACTCCTCATCCATCTCAAGCATTTTTAGCACTTGACGAGCCAAGAAAAATCTAGTACAATAAGCTGCAACATAATTTGTGAGGCCAACTTTAAGCCAATAATACGGAAGTTCATGGGTATAAGCAGCTGTAAAAACCATAAGCAGAGCACAAGCACGCAACCCTACCCTGAAAATATAACTCCTACCTTCCTTGAGGACTTCTCAGAATTATTTAGGTAGAGGTCAAATCGTATGGCTGCAAGGGCTTTCCTTGGAGACTTCTCAGATTAAATTTGGGTCAAGGTCAGCTCGCATGATTGCATGGGCCTCCTGAAACATCTCCTCAAGGCTATGTGCGTCAAGACCCTTCTCAAGTTGTTGGCTAAAAAGAGAATGGTATTTCACAGACTCATCTTTCGTCAAAATTCTCATGTACGCTGCAGCATGACCCCCATAAGGATACTTGTGATGGAGCTCTACATCAAGTTGCTTACTCATTTTTGCCAAATTTAACAAACCTCTTGTCACCGTGAGAGTTGTCAAACCTCACCTATTTTGATTTAAGGATCACCAACCCCTCAAAGCAAGGGAAACATACAAAGCAAAAAGCACAATAGTAACAATGATTCGAGGAAAGATAGAGTAGATTGCATTGAAGCACAACAATAACAATAATAACTTATGGAAGAGCAGAGCAGATTGCATTTAGCAATGGCAAAAACAAAGTGTGCTTGGCAGTTATAGTAGTATAGCAAAAATACAACACTGATGTGCACAAAAAAAAGAAGCAAAATATATATACATGTTCAATTGTTTAGAGGCTAAAGTATCATCAGGAGTAGGAACCCAGCTTCAGTAAGGGTTATTGTCACCAAGTCAGCAGAGAAAGGGACGATTGCGGGGACGATAGAGGGAGCAGCAGGGAGCTTAGTGGTGACAAAAATTGGGACATCTAAAGAAGTAGGGACATCTTGAGCCAAGACCTCAATAGGCAGAATAAGCACCCCCGAATCCTCAGGAGCTATCTTAGAAGCAAATGGTGTCAGGGAATCACCCTCGCCTTTTGTATTAGGCTCTTCTGCCTCCTCAGTTGGGATCTCTAAATCAAAATTCAGGTCAGGATATGTTTCCTCAACTTTTTCCTGGAAAACAATCCACCTCTTGGCTTACTTGGAGATCACTTCATCCCTTAGCTTGGCGATTAGCTTGTCTTTCTCTTGAGCAACAGCTTTTTGCGTTTTGAGCTTGTCCCGAAGAGTGTCGTTCACCTCTATTAACACGTCATATTCCCTTTTTATGCTATTATAAGAACCTAAAGCCTCAAAGGTCTCCTGACTGGCCTTAACCCAAGCATCGATCTTGAGCCTAAGCTCTTCTATGACCTTCTTAAGTTCCTCCTTGTTCTTTTTGCCTTTGCTCGCAGCTTTCTTTTTCTCCATCTGCAAGCTCTTGATGGTAAAAGCTTGCCTCTCCACTTGCTCTTGAAGATCATGGTTGGCAAAGGACAGCTCTGCGACTTTGAACTCAAAAGTCTTTGACACTTTGGCAGAGCTCTCCAAAGGGCGAACTCGACTCATCAAACCCTTCACATGTATGGCTAACTAGGAATTGATATGATCAGAAATGAGAGTAAGCGTAAAATTATGGCACAAGGTAAAATTGGAGCAAAGCGAGAATCGAGAATTATAAAAGTAGTTCCGTGAAGGGCAGAATTCAAAGAGCTCTCAAGAGGCATGCTGGAAGACCTCTGGACGTCCAACTCATGGAGGATAGAAGTAATTGCCCCAGCAGTAAGCTTAACATTGTCAAAAAGGAGCCTTCGGCCTTCTTTGCCTTCAGATGCTTCCCTTTCTCAATCTTACAGCTCGTCAAAGGAAATTGGGAAATCTTTTTAGAGGGCCTCGGAGAAGTAGGAACAGCCGAAATATGAGAGATCACCTTCAAGGTTTTCTCGACCTCAAATGAAAGAGTAGAGGCTGAACCTCACTCAAAGGCTTTTGTAGAAGAGGGTTGAACCCCTTGGTAAGAAGAGATCTCAATGACTTGGGGGTGCTTAACATTGGCACAAGTGCCCCTTGAGTAGAACGAGGAGTGAAGGAGGCCACTCCCGACCTCTGCACCTTAGCTCGAGTACTAGGGCTGCTACCAGAACCAACCTCGGCCTTGCGCTTGCTCCTACTCCTGCTCTTCTTTAACTGAGCTACCCTAGCCATGAGTTCTTCTAGAGTAGGCTCCATTGAGAAAGAACCTAGAAAATCAGAATGAGCAGGGTAAAAGAAAAAGGAAGAACTTAAAACAAGGAGAACAAGGAAGAAAGAATCACCTACTGCCGCCTCAACACCAACGATAAAAATCAGAATAGAAGCTTCTATCGTCACCTCAGGCAGGCTGAACCCTTCTGTTACAAGGACCCAAGGCTTGATAAGCTCAGAATAGCTCTCAGAATCATAACCCTCTAGGGCCAACAGAGTTCACCTATCCTCAACACAGAGGTTGGGCTGAATACCTGAGGAGCAAAGAAATATAATGGAAAAGAGGTCAGCAAAAAAAAATGTCAAAGTCGATCTTAGCTCGCTTGGACGAGGACTTACCCAAATTTTCAGGGACACTCCATGCCCGAGGGATTGGTGGAGTATCCGAATTATTTGCAGAGTTGTACTCCCACTGTCGACCCTACACATAGAAAAATAGTTTTTTCCAACCCTTACAAGAGTTCGGGAGGTCAGAGATGATCAACTTAGCTTTCAACCATTTAGAGATGTACAAGAAACCATCGTTGGGGGTGTATTTAACGTCGAAGTACCTCAAAAGTAAGGAAACAAAGGGAACCCTAACTTATGCTTCTTAAAGAAAACAAGGAGGCCCACCAGAACGCCCCAGAAGTTAGGGGAAATCTGGGCAGGACAGACGTTGAAGTGTTGTAAAACACTTTTAGTTAATGGGTACAAGGGCAAACGAAGATCGTTCACAAAAATAGTCACAAAGAAACAGACCTTCTTGTGAACTTGGGAGATATATGGGGTGGATGCATTAGGGCACCAGTATTGGACACCTAGAGGAAATCCAAAGTGAGCACTAAGAAACTTCATGAGAGAAGGAATGAGCTCACCGGCCCCCGAGCGTTCTACAGCTCTGAAGGCAGCCCCCGCACGCTCAGTGCTGCTTGAAATTCCTAATCCACTCACCTTGGATTTACCTTTACTAGGATTTTTGGGCATAGAAGAGGACGAGGAAGGGCGCTCATCAACCTTTTCTTCAGGGTCTATGGAATCGACACCAAAAAAGTTGTCAATATCCACCCCCACATCTTCTAACTTAGAATCCTCTACCTTTGGAGATCTACTCTCCATGAGGGAAATCGATGAGCCTGTGGCTTGAGAAGATGAAGACATCTCAGGGCAGGAATAGGGAAATTTAAAAGATCTATAAAGATGAGGGATATTTGCAGAACATTCCCAATGGGCCCTGGGGGAAACACAACAACGTCCAATGAGGAAGACTTATGCAGTGGAATAAGGGTCCAGGAAAAGGGGAAGCCAAGAAAAGGAGCTACCTAGATTCTTAAAATAGTAGAAGCGAAAAGTCCAGAAGTACAACAACCACCTCAGATTTGAGGGATCCAGTACTAAGAAACACGTAAGGGGGCAAGGAACGTACCTAATCAAAGGCGAATGGCAAATTTGAGTTCGAAGCAAGAAACAGGAAGCAAGCCAATTTGAAGAGGAACAAGACTCAGCAAAAACCCAAAGTTCATCGGCGGATTGGGGAAAATCAGAGATTGCAAGTAGAAGAGAACACTGGGAAGAAGAGAAGCTTGAGCGAAGGGAATTTGAAGAGTGAATTAGGAGCCATTGCCATCAACTCAGGGGCATTTAAAGTTAACGGTACAGAGTGGAGGACGTGCGCGAGAAATGAGGAAGTAAATGATTATCTAAAATCGTCAAAAACTTGTTCATGCGCAAATTAAGGCCAGTAGGGGTAGGTCTACCTTAATTGAACCTCAGCTTAGCCCCTACCCAAGTTCACTTGGGATAAGGACTGAGGACAACTACTGATACCAAGAATAAATCCCAAGTATGAGCCTTGTAAGGGAGGTCAGACCAGGAGGTCAGCCAATACCTTCAGAGCTCGGGGGTTTAGACCTCGAATTCCCCCCAGAACGAACGATCAGGGAAAAGAGAAGGAAATAGTTGTATAATAGAAGGTACCCCCAAAACAGTAGCCAATGTGCCTTCAAGGCATAAAACCCTCAATCGACCAAGACCTTCTCCTAAAATCAAGGGAGATTCCATGGGAACAAGGCAAGGATCTCGTTACAGATCCCTTAGATATAGGATCTTCATTATAAATACTAGACAGCCTCCATTGAGGAGAGAGATTCGATTGTACCAAAAAGACACTCTGTAAACGAAATCCACCATTGAAATAGATTCTCGGAGCCAGACACTCCATTAGAGAGTGGATTAGTCGAGCTGCTGAGCTCGGTGAATCACTATACATTCTCTGTGTAATCATCCCCTATCCCCTAGAATTTCCACTTTCATTATTATGAGCCCTGTAGCTCAAATCTAGTCTTGGTTACATAATCATACATTCTACTCATCCGCGTAAAATCAACAACTGGCTTGATGTGTTTATTTTGACTTTGAATCACAAGCCTATGATTGTTAGACTAAAACCTCTTCCGATCTATGTAATTTCTACTTTTCTTCCTCTTGTGAATTTTTGTCGGATCTATTATACATAGGAAGTTTCCTCACTTATTAATAATAAATGATTTTTCAAGAAAAAAATAGAGGAAAAATTTATTTGAGGGGATCTAGATTGTGATCTTGACTATTCATGATACGCATTGGTCCCTCTTCAAAATGTCTCATCCACATAAAAAAATATAATATTAATTTAATTTGATAAGAAACCAAAGGATAATATCCATATTAAGCCTATGTAGTGCTACTCGTGAAAAAAAATTAACTAAAATATAAACCGTCATTATGCTTTCCCAATTGGATTAAAATTAAATTAAATTTTGAAGTGAAAAAAGATTAAAATTTGGTTCTATCTTATTTTTATAGATTAAATTAAATATGTGTTTTCAATCTAGTCAACATCTATAATATTTTTTTAATTTTTGAGTTGTTTATGAGAATACCATTAAAAAATGTTAGAAATATCTTATCTTTAATTTTTTTTCTATAAAAAGCGTTGTCTCTCTTTCTCTCTCTCAAATATTTGTTTTAATCAATAAAATATTATTTTTATCTCGACCAACCCGATGGGCCGATTGTATTTTCTTGCAACATGATACAAGAATTGTTAATCGATACAAGTGTCATGGTCCATACCTAGCCAGTACTATGTGCAATGGTGTGGGTCGCACTACCTATAGCTTTGAGCAACCCTAAAATTGTAGCTAGCTCTTTCATCATTCCTATATGTGTGATTTGGCCTGACATCACCCTAATGTTTATTCTGCCTCAGGGGTAGGATTTCGTACATCTAACACTCATAAAATTCTATGTTGGCGAGAGTCAAATGCAACAACTTTCTTGAGTTTCTTTTTCGAAGCTTCAATAGCTTGGATAATCCCAACAACTCAAATGAAAAGGATGAAAAATATGAGTGGTAAACTTTTTATCATTCAAGCAATCAAGGAATCCTTCATTCTAGGATGAAAATGTGTTTATTTTTCCTTGCGATTAATACCTCTTCGTTGATAGTTACACTAGTTTCAAGGCATATTCTTTTTATTTCATATTATTTTCAAAAAAAAATCTCCTTACATTGTCATCACTTTCTAGCTCATACTCATGTATTAGGCTTTAATGTGGTTTGGTTAAGAAGCAACAAAAATTCACGCACCCTAAATTCTCCCTTAGTCCATAGGATTTACCATGCATTGATTTTTGTCGATAGTTGTGACTGTATTAAAAAAAATCACGATCCCAATTTTTGTTACTATTACATATAAAGATGGTGGGGGGGGAAAAATGGGGTGTGAATTTCAATCAAGTTGACTTCACAAAACAAAGCATGTGAATTAGCAGAAAGTAACATGGCTTACTTATTAGTTTATTGGCAAAAATCTCATTTTTGGACTATTCAATTTTTGAATTATGTATAATTCTGTCATTATTCTAGGATATTTTACGTCATCTTTACCAACAAAACATATATTATTTAAGGAATCCATTGATACCTAGAATGTTTCCTGGGAAATAGAGATCCAAAAATTATATTTGAAAAGTTCTAATGATGAAATTAACCTGACTTAATGTCTTTGTCTTAGTATTTGTTGGAGTAACAATAAATAATTAAAGTTATATGAGTAAACAACATCTAATGTTACTTTTTATGTCTTTGTTGTAGAATTGTTACGAATGCCTGGAAGACGTGTTTCTGTGATGGTTTATTAGGGTGGTAACATATCCAAGAACGATGATGTTTTAGGTTATGATAATGGTTATAAGCATGTGATAAAGGTTTCTCATGACACTAGTCACTCGGTTTTGGTGAATATGTTGCATGATGTGACGGGGATAGATAGAAATGAATACAACCTCAAGTTCATCTGTAGATTTTCTATTGCATTGAAAACTAACCTATTTACATATATTCCATTCGAAGTTGTTTACAATGATGGTGAGGAGGCAATGGTGGATGTTGTATTTGACAATTAAGGTGTGAACAAAGTGGATTTGTATGTGAGCGAAGATGTTAGGTGTGATGACATTAGCATATGTAATTAAGGTTGATCTGATGGTGGTTCATACTCTTCCCTCGTCAACCAACAAACATATATCCCAATGGTTAGCACTTCAGCAATGGTGGATAATTATTACACCCATGTAACGATGCAATATATGAAAAAATACAATAGATATACACATGTGAATGCTCATCCCAACAAAATTACAGTGCTACCATAGGTGATGGGCGAATGGAAATGATTGTTGTTACCCCCAAGTTTGGCGCCAATGGTCCTGTCCAAGAACTTGTAATGCATCAGATTGCTAATAATACGTAGGAATGCGTGCTTCTAACCAAAATGAGTATTACGAACAAGAAGAATTGCCAAAAGATTTATTGACTGATGAGTCTGATGATGACGATGCCAAAGGTAATTCTAACGAGGACAATGGTGAGGCTCCTATGCACGAGCCCAAGTCATAATTCTTCACAAACATTGAATTGGAAACTCAAAATGAAGTTGACAGCTTCTGTAATTTGCATGGATTTAAAACATGGGATCATACAAGACCTAGATTGAGGAAGGATATGGTGTTCAGGAATAAAAAGGAGTCGGAGATGGCAGTGAAATTGTATTCATTAAAGGTGCATCAACAATATGTTGTTGATACAAACAAAACGCGTTGGGTATTGAGGTGCAAGATGCATGTAGAATGTGGATGCAAATGGAGGCTACGGGCATCCGTCTAGGCGAAGCATGGAATGTTTGAGATTACAAGATATGAATGACCTCACAATTGTTTCTACCCACGGTTAGACCAGGACCACTATCTGCTTGATAAGGAATTTATTTCTAGATGGATTGAGAGTTTTGTTCGGGTTACACCAGATATAACAATTCTTGTTATCATAGAAATGATGAAAAAAGAATTTATGTATTTGATAACCCACAAGAAGGTGTGGAATGCAAAGAATAAGACCATAGCAAAGGTTTTTGGTAACTGAGATAGTTTTTACAACATCTTGTCCAAGTTTATGGGTGCTCTTATCAAATATAACCCTGGGATGATTGTAAGGTGGTAGTACGAACCTCGTGCTCCCATTTTTGACATATTTGGCAATGTGTTCTAGGGTTTCAAAGATTTCATTTATGGATTTGTTCATTGTCGGCTAGTAATTAGCATTGATGGTACATTTATAAATGGAAAGTACAAGCATAAGCTTCTAATTGCTAATGGTATTGACACTCAGAAACAAATTTTTTCTTTGTCATTTGAGTTTGTTTATGAGGAGACTCGTGAAATTTAGGGTTGGTTCTTATATCATCTATGTCAATCTATTGTGCCAAATAGAGTTGGTATATGCTTAATATCAAATCGACATAAAGGTAATTTCAGTTTTAAGCAAGTTGACTTTGGCTGGAATGAGCCATATGTCCGTCACCATTTTTGTCCTAGGCATGTATAACGTAATTTCTACACAACTTTCAAGAACATATATTTTAAAAGATCTAGTGGGGAAGGCTAGAGTAGCAAATCAAATTCATAAGTTTAATTTGATAATGGAACAAATTAAAAATGTAGATCTAAAGCCGTGAGAGTGGTAAGATAACATTCCATCACAACAATGGAAACTTGTCCATGATGGTGGTTGGCGTTATGGGACAACAACAACCAATGTTTCCAAGGTGTTCAATGGTGCGTTGAAAGGTGCAAGGATGTTTTCTATCACTGCATGTGTGAAATTCATATTTTATCAACTCACAAAATACTTTGGTTAGTGTCATGAGCATGCACAATGCTGCATACACAATGGCATGGAGTACTCCCCTGATACAATTGAATTTATGTGAGCTAACCAGATCAAAGCAGGAATGTGTCATGTTACACCATTTCACATGAGACAGTAAGTTGAGGAGGTGGTCACTAATAATGGTAATAAACATATTGTGTATATTAATGGACGAACATGCGCTTGTGGAAAATTTATAATTTATAAAATGTCTTGTTCTCATGCTATAACTGATTGCTTACATTTTCATGTTAGTTCCTGACATTTAATCAATTCAATATTCAACATCAAGGAACTTGAGATGACTTGGGCACCTAAACTTCATCCTCAGAACCACCAAGATTATTGAGATGATACCGATGACCCTACATTATGCCCTGATAGGTCGTTACGTTGAGGACTTAGAGTACGTCCACAGACTTCGTGCATACACAATAAAATGAATTTTTTGAGAAAAGGGCGCAAAATAAACCATTGCAGTATCTGTTTACAAGCAGGGAACGATCGTCGAATATGTCTAGCCAAGAACCAATCAGATTCTACAATGGGTCATCCAATATAAATATGTTATGTCAATGTTGTTATTTAACTTTGACTTATTGAGTTATGAAATGTATAATTGAATTCCAAACTTTGGTTTTTGTGATGTTATTTATGTATTTAGAATGCACTCTAATGTTGTGTGTATGATGTATTACGTAATTTTTTGTTCGAGCGGATTATTCATTCATATGATAATTCATTATTGTATTAACAATGTTACTTCATTTATCTTTACTGTCGTTAATATATACATCCATAGTCATTATTACATCCAGGTCATGATAATGCATCCGTACTTTCATTACAACATGAGCATCACATGACTGCTATTTGGGAGGGCACTGAGCTGCCACCATTACATTGTAGTTGATCCGAATCTCCACTTCGTCGAGTTACCATCATTGACGAGTGGGTTATTCAGCATCTACGTACAACTAGATTTTATGGGACATATCGACTGAGGAACATTCAGTTGGACGGACAGCTTATTATCCCACTTGTTGATGATTGGCGCGTTGAGACACAAATATTTCATCTGCCAATTGGTGAGGCCACCATCACACTTCAGGATACAGCTGTATTACTCAGCCTACTAGTTGATGGGATTCCTGTATGTGGTGTGGATACTATGCGTGATGTATATCAGTGGAATCTCATGTGCATTGAGTTGCTCGAGTTCACACCAGCAGATGGAGCGATAAATAAGTCCACACTGCGAGTTAGTGCATTATCCAAGCATGTGGGCCACATGATTCCAACTGATGCAACTGAGCAGTTTGTAGGATGTTACACCTGATCGTACATGCTATTGTTGATTAGGGGGGTTTTGTTAGGAGATAAGTCTTCATGTAAGGTTAAGTTTATGTTCTTACCATTGCTCGCGAACCTTGATGCGACCTACACTTTTAGTTGGGGCAGTGCGACCCTGTCATGGTTGTACTAGGAGATGTGTCTCACTAATAAACGGGACGCGAAGGATATTAACGGTCCACTTATTATGATTCAGGTAATGGATTTCATTCTTCATTGTGCTTACGTATGTTCATGTAACTGTATAGATTTAACATTAATGTATTGTGTATATAGTTATGGGCATGAGAGCATTTGTCACATATTGTTCCACAACGTGTGCTTCCACAACAACACATGGCCCATGGTGCAGCTACATTTCATGGGCAGTAGGATATTCCATCTACGCACGATGAGAATGATGCATTAAGAGATGGAGTCGGTGTGGATGTGGGCAGTTCACATGACGATGATGATGCGCACATAGTACACGATGATCCCCTTGGTTAAAGGTGCATAATAACGATCAGATGTTAAATAGATATTTTAAGTAATATTATGTCTTTATAAATTTCGTGAAATTTATAGATGGGATGTAACATTTTTATAGTAGCATACTTCTACCCATGTATTACGTCATTATTGGGAACAACTTGACCCCAGATGAGAGACGATTAGTGATATCAGCTTGACCATATCTTACTTACCCAGATGTTTGGTTTGAAAGTTTGTTATTGTGTGTTGGAAAGATTGCATTGAGTTGGATGAAATTAGTGAATGCTGACATTGTGAGATGATTCTGTATATTACTTTAACTATGTTTGTCATTGAGTTGGTTGTATACATGTTGAAAATTTTTCAAAATGTCCAATTTTAAGGGAAACTTTTTGGAAATGCCCAATTTTTTTAAAATACTTTTACATTTTTTAATGAGTGCCCACAATTTGTATGATTGCATTAAGTTGGGTGGAATTAGTGAAAGTTAAGATAGTGAGATGTTTTTGTATATTACTTTATGTTTGCGATTGAGTTGGGTGTGTTGTATACAAGTTGAATTTTTTTTGTAAAGGTTTAATTTATAAGGAAAACTTTGCCTTATTTTTTAAAAAATACTTTTACATTTATTAATGTGTGCTCACAATTTGTATTAAGTATGATATGGGAGCCATATACAACAAAAGTTATGAGTCGTCTACAAGATATTTGGTGTACACACACCCCATTGATTTGTTTCGATGTCATAGAGTAGTATTTTTCCAAATGTAGTTCCTAGACAGTTCAGTCTTATACAACGCACACCACAACCCTAGGATACCAGTAGGGCCTTGCATGCTGTCAACCGCCATGGTAAATCGGATCAGAATTGGACTGTCGTTCATCATGTGCACATGTAGATGTAGGCCTCCGGATACCATTGTTACAAGAGACCTGGCTATTGCACCAATGGATCCTATTGACGCATAAATGCAATGGTATCGTTGCATCACTTGGCGGCTTGTCGGTCCACCCATCGCTAGGCTTATTATTGGTTTTCAGCCAGTTGGGAGCATTATAGAGCTGCTAGTAAGATATTGTTAAATAATTTACTATTGGATTGGAAGGCAAAAAAGTGGAATTGTTTACTATAATTAATAATATCGTGTAATATTTTTATAAGAAGAGAGGTTTACACAGATATATCACACTCCACGTTTTACATGAGAGCAGCTCAGATTTAACGCTTTGCAAGGACACTCTTGGACGTATCACATATCTGAGCTCCTTATGTTTCACAGATCTGAGCTCCTCATGAGTAGTGTCGACTTGTCGACGCTTCAATATCGTCAATTGATATTCTGTCTACATTTGCGCAGTCACCGCCGTCTAGTGTTTGGACTACTTTTTTTTCACCACTGTTGTCCACATTTGTATTGTCATCACCAGGCCGCCCATCACCACTAGCACTGGCACCAACACCGATATCGACATCAACTCTGACACCGGCACCAACACTAACATCGGCACCTACACCAACCTCAACATCCACAACGAAACCGCCACCGACACTCACGTTGACATCGGCATCCACACCGACATCAGCACCCACTTCGACACCGACTCTAATAGTGACACAGACTCCAGAACTAACATCATCACCAGTCATCGCATTAGTATGGACCCCTACATTTATAGTGACACTTTCTCCTATACACGTGGATGTTCCATTTTCCACTCCACCAATAGTGTCAGCAGTTGTTGCCATGAGGTCATCACACATATTCCAGCCTACTCCTTCTGTAGAGCCTCCTTTACCAAATCCATTGTTAGAGGAGGAAGAGGTGACACAGGATACTACACTTGCAGGTATAGGTCATGTGCGAGCTAGACCGCGAGCTCAGGACAGACTACAGGGTCGAGGATGGGCATAGGGGCAACGTCATTTATGTCATGCACAACTTCACAATAACGTTGATGTGTCATAGGTGATACATCCTACACCACAGGATACTAAGCAGGAGGTCCGAAGATAGCTAAAGCGACGCAGGCAACCACCTCCATGTGGGACATAATTTTGATGTATTTTTATTTTATTTTTTTTGAATTGTACAATTTTTTTTTTTTGTAAATGTGTTGTCACATACACAATAAATATTGTACGCTATAAATTTAACTCACTTCAACATTACATTTACATAACACTTAACATATAAATCTCGACATAACAATAACATGATTTGGACACAACAAAACTAATATAACACTTCTTCACACAACATTAACATAACATTTCTCCATATAAATACTAACATAACACTTGTTCCCACTACACTTTCCTAACACTTCTCCATACAACATTAACATAACAGTTCTCCACTCATAACACTAACATAACAGTTCTGTACACAACATTAACATAACATTTCTCCACACAACATTAACATAACATTTCTTCACACAACACTAACATAACACTTCTCTACACAATACTAACATAAAACTTCTCCACACAAAATGTTTCATGGGTCAAAATCTTTGTCAGACATCTCGACATGAGAAATACATCCAACATTTTCACTTAAGAGGAAACTTATACATGCTTCTTCCATTGATCCTTCTACAACACGTTCTCATGTGATGCGACGGAGTTTGTAATGATTTAGACGAATTGTCATGTGATTGTTCTCAGCTCAAAAACGATACAATGCTCGTTCTAATTGTTTAGATGTCTCAATTGGCATATGAATGACAAATTTTTTATGCATTTGTATATTACAAGTTCACATATCTCTACTAAGATTTTCACACTCCATCAAACGATGTTGTAATTCGGCCCTCATGGTGCTAATGACCCTTTTTGAATATCGTAAACAAGAATTTAATGGATAGAAGAACTCATCCTTTAAGTTTCAATGATAATCCATACTTTCATATAATGTTCTCACACTATAATTTATGGTTAGATATGAGTTTTGTTCAATGAGTTGCTTATACATGATAAATATATAGTCTTGAGGGATCAATTTTTTATGGACATATCAAGATACTATTCACGACTATCATTACTTGACAATACAGTGATTGCTTTACAATTACCCATGACTTGACAATACACTATTTGTTTTTTTGTTACCCATTACTTGACCATGCACTAATTGTCTTCCTATTACCCATGAGTAGAAAATACACTGACTGTTTTACTGTAACACATTAATTGACAATACATTGAACTATATTGGATGGAATTGCACTTACATGACTATTCAACAAACCACATCCCGAAGTGATAAACCACTTCATCTATGAATTTCGTGATGTAATGACAACACCCTATAATTGCTAATTATCCATGTGTTGTAATGAATTCACAAGCTGCAAATTATGGGTGAGAGTGAACTGGTGAGCATTTCAATAAAACTCATGTGCTAAAGTAAAAACTTACTGCCATTTTATAAGGCTAAAGAAGAAAAAGTGACTACTTCATGTCATGTGCTGAAGTGACTATACCCTAAATGGGTTTTAGCAACCAATGTGCTGAAGTGGCAACACACTATTGACTATTGTGATGGGTTCAACTCACTAGGGTTTGGACACTACTATTTAAACACCTTATTTGTGGTTGATATAACAAACAATAAAAATTATGTCTACATAAAAATTCGCTACAAGATTTAACAATCACAAACGTGAATGAGTTTGGTTGTTAAAAGAGCAAAAAGATGATTACAAGGCTGAGAAAGTTTTCAATCCAAAAAAGTCTTATGTAGGATTATGATGAGAGTTGGATTTTTGTGCTAATGAATCAGACGAACCATTCACACAACTAAGAAAACTTGGTATATCAGTGCCTCATAGACGATCACTAACCATGCAACGCCAGAATAGAGAGGACTATGAATCAGTAGTAAAACATGTTCAAAAAGAGAATAATAGAATGCTGGTGCATCAGTTTCGCTATTACATGCTCCAACTAGCAAAAGACGTGGTGGGATTTGTATTTGGACGAGAGTTAACATCAGTTGAGCAAAATAATGTATTGTCTAATGTACAGTACATGTTAGATGATTATATGTCGTATGAATATTAACAAATGTAATAATGTGCAATTGTGTTTCCCAATGTCATATCTTGAATAGTGGTTATCATTGTAAATCACTGATATAACTTTATCAATGTAGTTTGTGTAGTGTCAAGTCATGTTAGTCATTTATCATTGAATTGTTATGTCATTGTTTTGTCACTGTAAAGTCATATAATTACTTTATCATTGTGAAGTCATGTTAGCCGTACGCAGTAATTGTCTTGTCAAATTTGTATATAATTGCATTTTGTGTCTATATAAACCATCATTATTAATTGTATAAATCATAACCCAAAAAAAGGTTAGGCCTACACCAAATAGACAATCTATTCAAACCACCTAAGGTTCTTCATTACGCAATGAACATAATTCATCTACACCCAGTGAACATCAATGCTCGACTTGCCCACAAGCATTGTCCAAAATATGTGTGTTCAATTGAATCCTACATAGATTCCACCGGTGTTACTTGGTATGGACAAAAGCGTGAGTTTTGAAATGAGCCTATCAACCCTTATCACTCATTCGGTCAAGTTGGACATGTAATTGTTAGGCCTACGACCAACTATCCGCCTCTGAGTGTTCATATCAAACATAAACCAAGGTGGCAATAGTTATATCAAAAATGTTGTGAGCTTGAAGTATATTGTCGTTAGCATGGACTAATGATACCGAAGACACGTTCGGCTGATATATATGATCCACAAAACTCTAGGAAGCATTATGAGATCATAACAAACTTGAACGTGAAAATGATCAGATTTAGTGTCGACTTAATCGGTTGCATGCAATCGAGTAGGCAAAAAATTGAGCATTTTGATCCTGACTATGCTAAGATTCAAATTTTAGAGCATCCGCTACTGATTTTCGATCCTGAACTTCTGATTATTCCGATTTAAATGATGATGTGGCTGACATTGTTATTCCATCTAATTTATGTGTACTCGGTAACCTTCTATACTATTTTCAACATCAATCACGATATTGATAGATTGTATTTTTTACAGTCTCATGTAGTAATAACATTGTTTTGTCAAATGTACAAGTATCATTTTCCATATTTACATGTTTTGTACCCTTTTCTTGCTCAACTCTCATTTGCTATTAACTTTTGGAATAAATTATTTTTTGACATATACAAATTCCTCCAAATCAATCACAAAATTTATTATGTATAGGCAAACAATATTTTTTCCACTTTTGGTAATGCAATTAATTAACTTTTTTTTTAATTCATAACTTAGTTTTAACAATGTTAATAGTTTTAATTTTAAGTTAAAAAAAATTACTGAAACAAACAACGTTTAAAGTGACTTTTATGGATAATATACAAATTTATGTATACAAATGTCATTAAGAATGACGCTTTTATAAGAATGTGCCATTCTAAATGAAGATTTTTGGTTGAAAGGATATTTAACGGTGTTAAATGGTTGTTTCAATGTACTTGTTGTAAACGTCATATTAAACGATGTCTTTAAAGACGTCATTTAAAATGACAATTTAAACATGCAACACAATTTAAACATGTTATCTAAGAAGGCATAATTTCAAATGACGTTTTAAGAAACATTTTGGGTTTGAAAAATAAGTTTAAAACTAACTGGGTTTGAGAATATAAATTGGGTGGGAACAACCTTTGGTCAAAAGCTCTTTTAAATAACATTGTATTTCACATTAATATATGATTGAGTCAAAATGTACTAAGAAAACATTATTTTGAACCCATGATACCTAGGTTATAATGAAATAACATTGTCGTTGTGTTGAGGCACTCTTCGATTGAAGGGTAATGAGTATTCAATGCTCACAATCTTCATGGTTTAGAGATAAGGCCGAATTGAGCTTTAAACCCTGAAAGATTTAAGAAGTTTTATTTTACACTCTCAAAGATTAAATATTTTATATTGCAACATCGATGTATTAAAAGTATTACAATGTGGCCCTCTGTTAACCTCCTCTAAATGTTCTATCAACGTCAATGAGGTAGTTTTGTATGAAAAAGTAACGGAAGGGCTACATTGCAACACTCTTAATACATACATTGAGGGTTCAATGTAAGAAAATTAATCTTCGAGGTACAAAATAATAATTCTAAAATTTTTCAGGGTGCAAAATTTGATTCTCCCTAGAGATAATTAGAGGATACAAATAGTCTCACTTTGAGTACAATGGGGCTATATCAATATGTTTCTCTTGGTAAATCATAATACATATTAGCAAAAATCCGCTACACTGGCAAAACTTTATGTAGTTGAAATTGATTGACATTAGTAAATTAATATTATTGCTTAAATAGAAACAATACTTTTCAGATAGACAACCTTGATGAGAAGGTAGCCTTGGCAGCATATATCGCTAAGCTTCAACCTTTGAAATTTTACCCTTTGCGTCAAAACACCCTCAAACTAGAATGGCCGATGTGTTGGTCAAAGCTAAAAAGTATATAAACGGTGAGGAGGTCCTCTGAACACAACACAACTCTTCAACTGTTGCCGACCATCAGAGGGCCAAAAAAAGAAAAGAAGGAAACCAGCCCTAGGAAGAACATAGAGCCCTCACCTCAAAAAGAAAAGGGATGTTCGAAACAGGCTTGAACAACCCAAGTAGAACTTCCCACCAAGGTTTTGTTGGAACGGAAATCCCAAGGGCCGTTGACAAGGTCTATGTATCGAATATCAAAAATTTATTTTAATACCTTACAAGACGGAATTAGGGTTTACCTTCATGTTCCCTTGGAATTGATCTCGTCTCAGCATAAACATATAACAAAATCAACAAGCAACCGAAGAACAACTCAACGAGCCCCGTGGCCTTCTGTCGTATATCCCCAAACATCATAATTCGAATGTAGTGTGGGCTGTCAAGACCTCTGAATCCTTGCTCTCTCTTTCAGCCTCTCTAAAAAATGAAAGAATAGATGTTGAATAAGAAAGCATAGATGTCTATATATAGGCTACGACAAAGACCCTAAGGAGAAATTAAAATTTAATACGAGTTGATTAAAATTTTATTTGATCAGATTAAAAATATTTTTTAATTGGCTCAAATTTGAATATGTAAAAATCGAGTTGAATTTCAATATGTAAAAACTAAATTTTAATTAGCTCAAATCAAATTTTAATCGGCTCAAATTTTAATACGTAAAAAAAAAATAGAAAACAAAGGGGTTTCATTGAAGATATTCTTATCTAAAAGGGGTGTGGATGAAGTTTGTCATCAAATATATCATGGACAATTTAATAAAATTGCATTCTAATTAATATTTTTAATCTGACAGGAGTGTCAGTGAAGATTCAAAAAATAAAAGAGTGTTCTTGAAGATATGATAAATTAGAGGGAGTATAGTTGAAATTTTTGCCCAAAATCCGATTCCCCACAAACAGTATTCATGAAAGTCTCCATGCCCACGTCTTCTAACATATCAGATAATTCATCATGATCATCGGACTTGGTATTTGTCATGTCAACTTGGACGGTTTCGCCAAGGTTATTATCCCCATTGTATATGTTCGAAGGCACACGTTCCTTGTGGTGTACCCACATGTGTAAGAAGCCATAATCCATTTCCATCACAAATGAGTTTCCACAATCTCTTCAATATGTCATTCGAGATTCATACAATTCTTACACAAACACCGAAGTTTTTCATTTCTTCTCGTTCATGGCATTGCAAGTCTAATAAAAGACTTCACCACATCAATGTATTGCTTACTCAATCTTTTCTTAACTGTCTTCAAACTCTTATTCATTTCAATGTACCTACGAACACTACATGTATGCTTAAATACATTATATATACTAGCATATATGCTTTGCTAAAAATATCCCAATTGTGCTATACAATTTAAAACACTACTAATCTTCTTAAAATTTAAACATTCATCATTTTCAACATAATTTAATCACCGTCACATCATACGAGCTTTATAAATTCATCACATCTTTCTACAATAGCATGAAATTGTAATTTAATGCATTCGGATAAAAATCATGAAATTGAAATTGAATTCATTTAACTTCCACGAAAACGAAATCATTTAACTTATCATAAATTAAAATCAATTAAGAGATTTATCAATTAAAATTTTATGAAATATAAATAGAAATTAAAATTTAACACGAAAATTACAAAGAGAAAAAGAGTCATTTGGATGTCGCAAAGTACAAAGAGTCACTCACATAAGACGAATAGTTACCTGAATATCGCAGGAGCAAATATATCATGTGTTGACCAAGTCCTTGTGTGTGTGTGTGTGTGTGGAAGAGAGAGAGAGAGAAAGAGAGAGATCCCATTGAATATATTATGCAAGACAAACTACCGTGGAACTTTACATTTCTATATTTAAGGTTAAATATGCAAAACAATATATAAAAAATTTGAATTTGGATAAACAGTTTAAATATCAATTCATACATAGCAAACAAATTTTAATTATGATGCATTTAGACCAAAATTAATTTTTCTTGTCCCTATATAATCCCCTTATATGTAATACTCATCCCAAGGAAATGAACAAAAATAAATATTTGATATTCACAAAAACAGAAGGAAAAAAAACTTGTTGCCTTGTTTCTTTAATCCTATTTAGACCTAAAAAGTTGACCTTTGTTTGTCATTTTAGTTATGAGCAATGTGTTCCCCAACTAAAATGTCTAGCTAGATTGGTGATTTCTATTTGAGGTTGGGATTTTTTTTATTTTATTTTTTATGACGAGGAACGTCACCAAAGTAAGGTTATATTAGATCCATATTTTTACAGAATATAATTCAGATATATTTTTAATCAATACTTGGATTCAACTTATGCAAAAACTAAAAACCATTTTAGTAAGTTGTAGACTTTTTTTCCTTAACTACGTAAATTATTTATTTTGGGTAAAGAAGATATTCACAAAGCTCAAGATATGACCGATTCTAATTACAACATTCTATTTTCAGGTTGTAATCAGTGTCAAGTATATATTAAGAGACACGATATTTAGAAAAACAGTGCTATTAGGACCTAATTTGTTGATAATCTAATTCACTATGATATTTGGATTGACTATGAGCTCTATTAAACGTTAAAACTTGATGTTGATCTAATGGTTCCAATAAAGTCATATCATTAGATCAACAAATTAAATCAAATTTTTCAATCCAAATAGCATTCTTTTATTTACAATCACAAGTGTGTAATTGTCAAGTATATAAGAGAGAGATGGCTGGTTGCAATTACACATTTTGGTTAACTTTAAATGCAATCCACTACCCGAGATTTAAAAAAACTTAACCAACGAAACCTATGAGTTTGTTAAAAGAAGTAACCATTATTTCGGTATCATTTTTTCTAATCGACAATTATAAAAATTACCACTAGCAATCATTCTTTCGGTGCCCTTTTTTCTAATTTGAAATCTTTAATTGCTATTTGTAACAAACTTGGAGACCCAATCTAGAAACCTAATCAATTATATTAGGGGTGTCAACTCTGACCCATTGATATGAATCTAACATGAACGATTATAAAATTGACACAATGATTAAATATGTATAATAAATAATCTAAATTAATATTTCATACTCATAACATACTAAATAATTTTTTTTTCGTGGGTCTTGACACGAACACGACTCGAATAACAATGACACAACACGAATAACACGACATGGACAAGATATATATAAGTGCCTAATTGTAAAGTATACAATCACAAGATATATAATAAGTGCCTAATTTATTTTTTTTGGGTTCTAATCAAATTAACATCTTCCTAATTAGTCCTAGGCGTGCAACAGTCAAAAATTATAAACTATTCATACAAATCAAACTAGCAGCTAGAACTCATGCCAAAGAAAGATAAAAATCTAAATTATTTCAAGAAGTAAAATTCTGATCGCAAGAAGGAGAATATATGCCCAAGTCTTTGCGTTAAAATCACATGGATCACAAAAGAAAAAAAAATGTTGTAATTAAAATTAGGCATCAGTATATATATATATTGTTTATGTATGAGTGTGTGAGAGACAAGCCTATACTTTTTTACCACTCATATATATGTAGAGAGAGAGCATACTTTTTTGGACTACTTGCACATTGCCCTAATGGAAGACCAGCGGCGAGGAAGACGACAACAAAAAAGGAGAAGAAAAAGTAGGGGGGAAAAGGAGGCAAAGGGTTAAAAGGGGGTGGCGTGGGCTCTTTATTTATATTTTTCTTTTGGCTAAATTATCCCTAAATTATTCTTTTATAAAATAAATGAAAAATTAAAAATTTTATCAGCGACAAAAATTGTTGTTGCCACAAAAAAATATTTTTGGGCAATGAACTAATATTGTCGCTGAATAGCACATTTTCTAAATCAATTATTAATTGAAACATTATTTAATTTGTGACCACTAAGTTTATCGCCAAAAAGTAAATATTAATTAGCGCCAAAATTGGTCAATGGCAAGAATTTTTTTGCAATTACATTTAGCGACAAGTATAGATTTTTGTTGCCAATTTTATTTTTAATAATTTTTTGTGACGATCTGATGTTGGTCATGAAATGTAAGTTTTTTGCGTCCATTTTTCTTATTTGTCACAAAAAGTTGTTGCAATCAAACATTTTTCTTGTAGTGTTAAAGGACGCTGGTTATGGTCAATGCTTTAATTTTTCAATAAGGAGCTAATCTAAAAGAAAATTGACAAGTTTTTTTTTAAAATCTTATTTGATTTAGAGACCGACATCCCAAAAAGCTCATTAATTTATTAGTCATTTCTTATCACTTTGACATAGTGACACGACCGACTTCTTCTTCTTCTAACCCTCTGGAGCTCTATTCTTCCATTCTCATTCTCTATGCATATGCTATACAAACTCTTGCAGTAATTATTGAGTTCTTCTTCCAAGGGACTATTGGAGAGGATTGTTAAACACGATTCACAATAAGGGAGTGTTGGCGGAGGTGACACAAAAAAAATCTTGAGAGGTTGGATGTAGTGCAAAAGATATATCTTACTAAGTCATCGACTCCGAGAGACGTGAATAATTTTTAAGGACAAACCTTCGGTTTGATTTATAATTTGGTGAGATCAATCATTTATTTATATTTCATAAATTAATTTTAGGGGCAAATCATTTTTAGGTCAAAATTCTTTGATTTTTGTTTAAAGAAATTACTTGTGGGCAAGAGTTAGTTTTCATTATTTCATTAATTTATTAAATAAATTATACAACAGAGAGTGATTGTAAACCCATTTATAATGGAAAATATTAACACTCAGCTATTGTTGGTTCCGGTGAGTATAGCGATTAGACAACCACATAAATCATTGGAACAAAAAATCAATCAATAATCAAATACCACGACATATCATGATTTGGCAAGCCTCTATCAATGGACTTCTCGTAGGGTATTGTCAAGTATAACACCCTTGGGTTCTACCACCAGATAGTTATAGTTACCAAACAAGATGACGCTAAACAACATGTGTGCTTCAAATAACCATTAGTTCAGTGTCGGGTTTATAAATATTCTCGATTAATCGTATCATTCTCCAAAAAAAATAGGGTATAGGCATATTTATTAGAACAGCTGGAAACTACATTGGCAGAATTTGTTTTTCAATCCTTAAAAAAAAGGAGCTTAGTCAACCATGTTCCCCCTTGTTATTCCTATAATTTCCCGTTCCACCTATTCTCCACAACCGTCGTTTCAATTTGGTTGTCAAGTCCTCATCTTGAAAGTATTTTGGATAACCAACTATGCTTAACACAATAAGCCACTGTTTGAACCAAATCAGAATTCAAAAGCCCATAAAATTCACATGAAAAATTGGTAAGATTTCCAAAAAAAGACAAATAGTTAAGTCACTTATATCAAAACATGTCTAAGCAAATGTGCACTACTCTAGAGGGAATTCTACTGTTCAAGTACAATATTTTTCACTCCTTTTAAATGATGAAAATAAAACCTACATAGTAGCCATTATAGCATCAGAAGGAAATGTAATGGAGGTAGGTCACAGAGTTTGCGAAGATTCCATGCATTTTATCAAAGAAAGGTTGATTTACTAAACAATGATTTGGTTTCTTGACTGGTCTAAGAATTTCATTCCAACGCAATCTTTCAATTTTAAAGAAAACTGAGGAGTATAAGCTAGGAGATCAGGGGGTAAATCCCCCTCATATGTTGAAGTACAAACTTGATTTGGTTCAAAAGATGAAACCCAATACAAGTATAATACCAAAAGCCCAAAACAAAAGATATTTTGGAAGAAGATGTATATAGTTTATAGAATACTTAGATTCTAGAAGATGTCTAAAAAATTCTTGAGAAATATCCTAGATATTTATTCTATGTAAAAATCTAAAACCTACTTAGATATTATCTTGTAAAGAAATTTTGAACCTTCCATGAGTAGTATAGTAGTATAAATATGAATGGGTTCTAAGCCATTTTGTACCAAGTCCAAAAGTTTGTGCTCAAGTGTAATATAAATTTCCTTCCTTCTTAGTTTGTCTCTCTTCCAAAAATCCTTCTAATATAAATAATCAAATAATCCTCCTCTTTCAACAATATGCAATGTAAAGTTCTTTTCCACTCTTGTCTTAGTTTGTCCCTTTTCCAAAAATCCTTCCAATATAAATAATCAAATAATCTAGTATTGGTCTTTTATGTGTCACTCTTTTTGAGAGTTTTATTCTACTCTTCTTTTGAATTTATATTTCATTTAAATTTTATTTTAATAATGATATAAGAGAGTTTATTGCATATAAAAAACGTTTCTCTTTTATGCATCAAATCCTTGTATATTCAATGAATGTGGCAACATCACATTCATTGAATTTGTTTTGAGTGTCTGTGGAACTCACAAATCTAACAACCTACATTATTTAGTGTAAGAATTTGATGCTATGAGAAAAGTTTAGGAACAAGAATATTCCTCCTTTTCATTTGAATTTCTTCTTCTCGAAAAAGGAAAACAAAAATGGAAATACCTACATCACCCAAAACCAACTTTTCAATACTAGACAAAACAAATTACAACCCGACAAGATCCAAAATTTCGGGATTAGTTCTACATATTTGGGATGATCCCACCTTTTCTGCATTGATCATAATTTGACCCCGTTAAATTGTAACATAGTTTATTTGCATTGTAAGCTTCAATATGATCACAAAAAATTATTTTCCGTTGCGGTAGAAAATCCTTAGTTCCTATAGTATGAGGCAGTGGGAAAAAAACCATGTGGTTGTCTCATTGACGACCAAACCATTTGGCCAAGAGAGACTTGAAGCCTACACCAAAGAGGAGGGAAGCATTAGCCAGTAACTGAAGCTTTCCATTGTTCTGCATTCTTGGGTTCATAAAATCAGCTGCGAGGAGATCCACAAGTGTCATATAGATCAATATCCCTGCTGACGCTGCGTTTAAAACCCCCTCAACGATCAGAGCAGTTGGGTTGTTCACCTTATAAATGTTTGTTATTCCGATGCCGATTACGATATCCACAAGTGTCATATTGATCAATATCTCTACTGATGCTGCGTTTAAAACCCCATCAACGATTAGATCAGTTGGGTTGTTCTCCTTATAAATGTTTGTTATTCCGATGCCGATTACGATACCAATCGGGGTTGTCAGAGAGAAGAACACCGCCATTATCGCAATGGCCTGAGATTTAAATTTTGCCTGGAGAAGTCCAAAAGAAAACAAAAAGTATTTACTGGCTTGATTAATTTTGACTTTGAATCACAAGCCTATGTTCTTTCTATTTTTTCTTCCTATTGTGAATTTTTGTGAGACCTATTATACACAAGAAGGTTCCTCACTTATTAATGATAAATGATTTGTCAAGAAAAAAATTGGGGAAAAATTTATTGGAGGGGATCTAGATTGTGATTTTGGTTATCCATGATACATACTGGTTTCTCCTCAAAAGAAAATACTATAACATTAATTTAATTTGATGAGCCACCAAAAGATCATATCCATATTAAATCTATGTAGTGTTACTCTTGAAAAAAAAAACTATATTACCAGACTTAGGCAAGATGCTGTAAACATTTCCAATGGATGTCAATTTAAAAGTTTAAGGTGAAATTCAAAAGCTGAAAACCAAGTCTAGGGCCTATAGGCTAGAACTAATTGAGTAGTGGTGTTGATACCTGAGCTATGCATCCACCAAGTCCCATGCCCTCAAAAATTTGATGAAACGTCAAGGCAGCCACAAGAGGCTTTATGGTTTTTGGAGTTTCAGAAGCACCCAAGGAAATTCCAATAATTACAGAGTAAACTATAATCCCCAATTCCAAAACCTATAAAATAATACCAATCAGTCACAATATGTATGTGCAAGTATTAACATGGCATCATGTTATTAGCACTTAATTTTATGATTGAATTCGTTATTAATTAAAATTACAACGTATCATTACTAATATCTATTTTCAAGTAACAAGTGTTGAAATGCAACAGAGAAATTATTCAAACTATAATTTTTTCAAACTCTTTCCAACTCGTTTCTAAACCACTTATCTGACTATTCAAATCAATTTCATTATTTTAGAGACACGGAGAGAGACAGAAATTTCATTGCATTCCCTTTGTTTGGCCTTGAAATTGAAACAAAAATAAATAAACATAACTTTCTCTAAATTACTTAAACATAAATAAATATACACTCATGTTATTTTTTATCAAAGTATTACAATCACAAAATTCTATTGAAACTGAGAGAAATTGTGACACATGAGCATAATTCGAGAGTTGGTGTGAAAATTTTAAATCTAAATCGATGCATAATAACAAAATTAAAGATAAAAGAATCTCATATGCACACGGCATACTCCTCCCCTAGTGGAACCTCCACCCTTTATTAAGCTTTATCCTCCCCTGGTCGACTTACACAGGGTGCTATAGAACCAAACCACCATAAGATAATATGGAAAATAGTTTAAATGTGAAAAAAAAAAAAAGCCAAACAGATCATAAAAAATAAATAGTAAAAAGAACCTGTGATATAACACGATGACGAAGTAGTTCAGATGAATCCGAATCCCTTTCAGAGAGTATTGATCCATGGGCATGACCATTTGTGGCATAAGTGTGGACATGAACATGACCATCAACTACCATCTCTTCAACCGGCGTTGCTTTGTTCAAGAGTGATTTGTTGTAGTAAGAAGTAGCATAGGTATCAACCATAAGAGTACCCCTCCCCTTGCCGAAACCATGGCGACGAACCTGTAAACGGAAAGTTCTGCCATGGATTTGCATTCAAACACGGCGATGTCAAGTGATCAAAAGCATCAGGAAATACGTGTATAAACTCAGTTGCTAGAATGACACCCGCTGCAAAAGCCTTGATGACGAAAAATAAATCCCTATTGGGACTTAAACTCGGTATTGTCTTGCTCAATACTGGAAGACACACACCTGGCTACAAGGATTGTGGCAATGGCGACATATTGTTCGTTGTTATATACAGGTAGTGTAACAAATTTGGCCTACCTTTTGCACCTCCTAAACACACGCAATTTTTGGGGACTGCCAAACTCCTAAACAAACGCAACTTTTGGGGACTGCCAAATTTTTTATTTTATTTGAATAAAAATATATTTAGTGTGATCGAATTTTGTGACCAATATTGTTAAAATGACTTAAATATTTTAGGAAAAATTTTAGTCAAACCCATTCTAACTTACTATATCTTCAAAGACATTTAATATATTAGCAGAAATATTACTGACACATTTTCTAGTTTATATTTAAATATTACTAACATCCCATGTTATTAAACTATCATTTTTAATAAAAAAATTATCTAAAATATAAAAAATGCCCCTACATAACCTCAAATAATCTTTCTATCTAAAATTCAATTAAAATTTGGACCAATTAAAATTTATTTTTTTACATATTAAAATTTGAGTTGATTAAAATTTATTTTTCTACATATTAAAATTTGAAAGGATTAAAATTCGATTCGAACTGATTAAATATATTTTTTTACATATTAAAATTCAAGCCTATTAATTTTTTTGTATTAAAATTCGGGCTGATTTGAACTCTACTCGAGTTGTTAGCGCTGATTAAAATTTCTGAGTAGATTAAAATATATTTTTTTTACCGGTTAAAAGTAGAGTCAATTAAAAGTTATATTTGTTTATGTATTAAAATTTGGACAGATTAAAATCCACTGCGAGTTGATTAAAATTTTATTTGAACCGATTAAAAATAATTTTTAATTGGCTCACATTGTAATACGTCAAGGAATAATTGAATTTCAGTAAATAAAAAATAATTTTAATTAACTCGATTCGAATTTTAATCTGCCCGAATTTTAATACATAAAAAAATTTAGAAAACAGAGGGGTTTCATTGAAAATATTCTTATCTAAAAGGGGTGTGGATGAAGTTTGTCATTAAATATATCATGGACAAGTTAGTAAAATTGCATTTTATTTAATATTTTTAATATGAAAAGAGGTGTAAGTGAAAATTCAAAAAATAGAGAGGTGTTCTTAAAAATATAATAAACTAGAGGGAACGTGGTTAAAATTTTTCCAATATCTCATGTGGAGAGGTTTTCCCCCAAGCCCATTCCCCATAAAAACTTATTTACATACCCCAGTTAGTTTTAAACATAATTCTCAAACCCAATTTTTTTTTAAAAACGTCATTTGCAATGATGTCTTCACCCTTAAAAATGTCATTTAGAATGACGATTTGGAATTGAATTTTTTTTTTTTTTGAAAACGTCATTGCAAATAACGTTTTTAAAATCGGCATTTATAATGATGTTTTTTAACATTACTAATATAAACGGCAGCTAACGGACGTTAAGTAATTAAATCAGTAGAAGATGTCATTTGCAATGACGTGTTTAAAGACGTCATTGCAAATGACGTCTTTTATATCATGACATTTTTTACCTCTTAGCTTTTTACAATAACGTTTTCTTAGCCAAAAGTCTCCAACCACCAACTTGTAATAAATTTCATAAAAGTTAATAACTTCACCTTATGTCTCACAACATGATTCAGCAGACAAAAAAAATTTAAATAAATTTTAGAATTTAATTCCCTTTTCATAATAATTTTGAACTTATTTTATAATCAAAAATAAAATTTATAAAAGCATTATTTAATTTTATATTTTTCAATATAAAAACATATTTGTAAAACATATATTTAATAAAATAAAACTTAAAAACGTGTTTTGAAAACACACTTCTATATCAAAAAGTATGTATTTAACCCATGATTTACTAAATTGATTAAAAAATTTCAATATTATAATCTCAATTCCCACGTCATAAAATCATTCTAATCTGAAGGAGTTTTTCCCCAAACTCAATTGATACCAAAACTTTATTTTCCAAACTCAGTCTTTTTTTAAAAACGTCACTTTAAATGATATTTTTAAAAAGGTTTTATTTTAGAAATTTGTTTTGTATATGTTAAAAAATTATATTTCCCAATTTTATGTTTTAAGTTTATTGAACATTTATAGTTGACCTATAAAAATGTGCAGAACTTCATTTGACATGTTTTTGCTTCCCAGAATAATGTCCACAATCCAGCTACCGTACCCCATCGTACTCGATCGTGAAGGTTAGTCAGTAGCCTGCTTAAGGTTTGGCATACTTGTATCAGCGAAGTAGCTAGTTTGTCTAATCAGCAACAGGGGGGTTCACTTCAGAGAAAGAGAAGCAACGAAGCTTATTCTCACAAAACAGTTCTGGGGTTGATGATGAACCGTCAACCGACCTCAATCAACATTCATTCAGGTAATTTCAAAGTACCTAAATGACGAAACTTCTACATACAAAGGTCCCACAATCCTGGTTTTCTTGGTCCATACACGTCAGCCAAGTTGAGGGCATTTAGTCTTTTATTACTACCTCAAACCACCTTCTATTTTGTTGATAATTTGTCCTTGAAGCACTTTCAACCTGAACCAGTCACTTTTACTAATCTTTGCTGCACTTGGTCAAACCATTTTAACTGGTTTTCTATTATTATTGGCTCTAGTTATTGCCACCTCCGATGCCTTTGAATTTTATTTCTACCAGAAATCCGGTGGAACGGGGTCTGCAGTGGATCTGTGACTTCAGCAATTTCAGGTAATAAAACAGGTTTGAAAACTCACAAATAAACACTTGGCTTTCCTATCTATATTTGCAGTAGTTCGATTATAAGGTTACTACCGAAACTTCTTATTTACTACTAAACTTAATTTGCTCTTCATTCTGATGGAAACTTTTTGTTTGTTCTTTGTTGCAAGTATAGCAAACAAAAAGCATCATGCACTGTTATCCACAACCACCCTATTGGATTTTGGCAAAGTAAACATGAAGCTATTCCAGCTTATTGAGTTAAAAGTTAAGGGTACAAAATGTAACAGTTTAAATAAAGCACATAAAAGTGGTATAGGGGATATTAGGGTGCCAGACTAGAAAATCAAAGCCATAGACTTACATATATGTACATTTAAATGAACCAATACATTGGTGTCTTCTTGTCAAGATTTCAGGAGTCATCCCTCTCTTCACCCTGCAGCCACCCTCTTGTTAGCCCTTCATTCTGTAGTTAAAATTTTCCAGTGTGATTGTCTGGGCATTGATTTCTTTGTTGCCATGAACTTTATTCCTGCATTTCTCCTTCCTAGACCCAAAAACAAATATCAACAATATCTTTACATTAAAATGAAACCAGAATTCTTTTTCTACCCTGTATAGTTCAAAAGAACAGAGTCAATACATTGAAATATGAAGTCAAACCAACTACAATACCGAGGACAGAAAATATTTTACTCGTATTATGGTTCTGCCAGAGCGAATGGTGGAACATGAATTTTCTTATGAGCTTCTTTGGGAAAAAGATTTAAGAAAAGTGTTGGACATACTTAATTCCGTTGTGTTGCAAAATCTATATCCATATACTCTCTTTCTTCTGTGTTCATTTGTATTCAATTGTTACATGAACTTTCCATCTTTAATTGCTTAGTTTGGACACAAGCAGTATGCTGAATTTTATGTATATACTAGGGATAACCCGTGTCTGAAGACACGGTGCAACGTAAACCAACCGATTAATTTGGAGAAGTTAGGAGTGAAGATCCCTGATAACAGTGGCGGAGCCAAAAATATGATTTAAAGTGAATACACTTTAAGTATAATAGATAAAAATAATGTGATATATTTATATTTTTTTAGATCAAATTTAATACTTAAAAATTCATTAAACATAAAAAAGTTTTGTTTGAAAAAAATTAATATGAGAACATCTATACATGAAGAATCAATTATATAATTTATTTGACATAAATAGAAGTACTATTCTATAATTTTTAATTTTCTTACAAATTTCACATTTTACTCATTTTTTGCTATATATTTCATAATTTTTTAACCAAATGAGATTTCAACAAATCATACTAATATTCTAAGGAATCTATTTTAATTTCCTACTTTTAAAAGATTTAGTATGAACTTTTTGTTTTTGTTTTATAGTTCTAGTACCCAACTTGTTTAACCCAATTAATTTTGTTTTCATCAGTGCTATTGAGACATAATTTAGGAATTTAATGTATTATGATCATTGAATTGATAGTATTAGGGTCTGTTTTTAAGTATAATAGATAAAAATCCCTTGTGTTTTTTTCTTAAAGTG